>JAVGWX010000004.1:76831440-78031440 GCA_036924085.1 Ariolimax columbianus | reverse complement strand
CAAATTAGACTAAAATTCCGTTCTCTGGACCACATCCTGCTACTTGAAGAGCCTATTTCAGGGCTTGGTAGCGGAAGATTGAGAACGAACTAAGAATAAGAAGATTTCTAACTCAATTCTTGCAATGGAAGGTACACCCGGTTTGGCTATTGCAAGGGTCGATAGCGGACACATACGGGAACTTGTGTGGTTTTACCGGTCCATCCTGATGTTTGCTGGAATAGAAGATCAGGCATGGTGGCCACGGGAACATCAGCAGTGGGGACAATCAAAGGGGAAAGAGGTGACATCTTGAAGTTGATCAACGATTGCCTTTGGCAAGAAGACATTGCAAACGATGAACCATCGATGCACAGATTGTAAATTTGTTAAATTATACTCGAATCCATAAGAAAGAAGCGCTTGAGAATACGGAACAGAAGGTGTGTACAACAAGCGAGATACAAGAACCATAAGCATCTAAACTATTTGCCATGTGCAAAGACGGGCTGAGCACCTGATGGTCTGCCAGGATTGCATTGACATCGATATTGAACACAAGAGCGCAGAGACCGAGTAGTCTGTCGGGGTCTTTGTGTATGTATATGACAAGACAAGAATAGCACCACTGCCTCACAGAGAGCATGTCGTAAAAGGCGACTAACTGTGTGACATGGCATAACACCGGCCATGGTTAGGTGGTCTGTTTAGAGCAACATAGATGTCGCCTAACAGGCTGAGGGTCTACTTTGCTCTAGTGTTTGAGTCTATTAAGATGAACACACACATCGATTAACCACCCTCCGTAAACGCCTGTTTCAACGCAGCGTAGTGTTTAGTTGCTCGAGCCTAGCCCGCTAAGCAGGAAATCCTTCCCCCGGGCTTCATCCAGCTCATACCAGAGCTGGGACCTGCACAGTGGCATCTGCCCCTGTAGAAGTATTGGTCGAATAAGAGCTAAGAACTCAGAAGAACAGAACAGGTGCGAATCATATGGCTAGCTTTCCTGGCATCAGAGGGGGCAACCAAAAGCAACACCAGGCAACAATTTTGGCCATTCGCCACTCTGCTTCTCCTAAAGATAGCCGTAAAGTCCTGACCTAAATCTGCAAACAACGACTGGACCTGGGGGTCGAAAAGAAAGTATTAAGGATTGTCCTATTGTCCGGCCATTTGTCCACTCTTCCGGACGGATTATTAGGTGCGAGTACAGCTCTTTCTTATCCTCGGTCTATTGAATATTCTTCCGGCATCACTTCTGAGGTGCGTGGGTGTGGAATAAAGAGGGGGTTCGGGTCAGGGTTAAGGTCTGTTGTACCCGACCTTGAAGATGTCTTAAGATAGGAAGAAAGAGTATTGTGACGTTTAAGAAGAATACAAATCAGAAAGGGGTAAAGATTTTTTTAATATTTTTTTTGAAAGTACCGAAAACACTCCATGTTTGAAATTAACGTGTCTTGAATAAAACGAAAGGAACATCTTTAATAAACAATAATATTGCTTAGCAAAATGTAAAGGGGATCCTTTAGCAGATATTGTCGTCATGGTGGAAGTGTTAGAAGCTTTGTGGTAGTTGGTTTCGTTTTTTCAGAGATGGCATGACCATATCCTTTTCTTTTTATATTGTCTTTCATAACTGTACGTTATGAAGCATTCACACCTGGCTTACTAGAATCGTAAGTTTGAAGCATTCACACCTGGCTTACTAGAATCGTAAGTTTGAAGCATTCACACCTGGCTTACTAGAATCGTAAGTTTGAAGCATTCACACCTGGCTTACTAGAATCGTAAGTTTGAAGCATTCACACCTGGCTGACTGGAATAGTAAGTTTGAAGCATTCACACCTGGCTTACTGGAATCGTAAGTTTGAAGCATTCACACCTGGTTTACTGGAATCGTAAGTTTTAAGCATTCACACCTGGCTGACTGGAATCGTTTCGAGTCTCTGAAACTAAACCTGCTCATTGTGTCGCTAGAAGGGTTCTAATCACTTTGCCAGTCAATCGCTCATGTGGAGGTAGCTATGTTCGCAGGAAACTGTCCTTTCATATCTGCTAAGGAGTTTTCGCCTGTGGCTTACTGGGAGTGCGTTAGTGCACTTTTAGCTCTGAATAAGAGTTTTAACCTAAGGGGTTTGATCTTAGTGATGCCCATAAAGAGAAAAGAGCCATTTAAGCTCTTCGCAAACGTTTAATTAAGTATTTTGATCAAAATGACGCCGGTTCAGAGAAAAGTTTACTTTAGCCCTGTTCAAGAGTTTAATACAGTGTATTGAGTAAAGTGACACCCGTTCAGAGAAAAGTGTTTTTTCAGCTCTGTTCAAGAATTGAATCCTGTGTCATGACCAACGTGATGTTCTTTCAGAGAAAAGTGTCATGTTAGTTATGGTAAGGAGTTTAAAGCTCTAGTTTGATCAGAGTTAAGCTCGATCGATTACAAGTGTCTGTTCAGCTCCGCTCAAGAGTGTAATCGGGGATTCCTGTTATTTCATCTCCCACGTCCAGATGAGACCCAATACTCTGATTATGAAAACGGTGCATGTTTTTTTTCCTCCATAACACGATCTAACTAAGTGTTTCTGTTCTCTGTAATCTGTCTCCATGTTACAGGAATCCACTAAAGGAGCAAAGTGACACATAACTATGGAAGGATAAATTACATAGTACTCGGTACAATGATGGACTCTTTCATGGACGTTCTCTGGGCGGATCATAGTGTCGATCAGCACTTCGCTGACCAGGCTGTTGTGACACATCGTGTTTCCATATACAAGACATGAGCATCAGGTAGAGATCTTGATCAATGAATTGGATTTCATTATGCCGCTAGTCCTAGATTTATATATATATATATAGATATACACTATAGACAAATTCAATATACATATATATATATATATATATACACATACTGACACAAACACAAATATGCATATATGTTTATATATATATATATATATATATTATATATATATATATATATATATATATATATATATATAATTATATTCACATTCATAATGTTTGAATGCGGTTCACGTAACATCCATATTCTGGGACATGCAGCTAACAGGATGGGACGTATTTGAGAGTATCCAGAGGGACAAAGAATAAGGAGAAGGCAAAGAAGGATTTCTGTCGTTTCCTAGAAGTTCGGCCCCGACCGGCAGCGCACAATGAAAACAAACTTCCCTTGAAAAAAACCGGTTAACCGGCAACTGGAAATAGGCGTTTCGGAAGTTGAATTGCGGGGCAGGGAGACCTGACCTGGACTTCGCGAGCGGTCAGTGTCAGGCCACGCGCCGGGTGTTGGGTCACCCGATCCGGTCATCCCTGGCGCAAGAGACCGATGACGCTTGCAACCAAGGCCAAGCAGAAGGGAGGAAATTAGTGGAACAGTGGACCCAGCACAGCGCACGACCTGGGAGGAGAGATTGAAAGAGGCACAGCTTTTTGTTGTTTTTTTTTTTACCATTTATAAAGACGAGGTTAAGATTGAGGGATAAAAACGAACACTGACTGCGGAAAGGGTTCCAGGTTAGGGAAACGGAGCTGCTACAAGAAGGTACAAAGTTTGGGCGGCCTAAAGTGAGGGGTTATTCAATCAATGATTGCTGACATCCTGCACGCGATATTAGACCAATCACTGAAGGATTAATGAGAGAGAAAGAGAGAGATAGAAAGAGAGAGGGAGATGGCAGGTGTGGGTTGTGAGGGGGAGAAGTGTGGAGGGTAGTGGTGGGGGGGGGGGCAGACTTGAAGTGGTTCTAGGGAGAGGGTACATTTGAAACATGTGATTGACGTATGAGTATGAAGGCATATCGACAGGAGCAGATGTCTCAAACATTCTCGAGGGCCGCAGTAATGGATGTTGCCAACTAAGGGCCGTTGAAGTCTGGCTAAAGGGCCAACATCCGGGTCAAGTAAACTTACTGTAAAGGTAAAAGGTAAAGGTCTGTCCCAAGTAAGTTTACTGTTAAGGTAAAGGTAATTCCCATGACAACAAATACCAGGGGGTGGGGGGGGGGATGAAGATCAATCTTGCTATACTAGTCCGGAGCCTATATGAGGTAGCGTGGTCAGCTCCCTTCCCTGCTGTCTTTACCTTTCCCAACTCATAGGTCAGATACACATTTACAACTGGGTCAACTGGATGAGCGGTCGTGCCAGGCACAAACCACGGTCCGGATTGTTTAATGTTCGTCTTTGAACTCAAACTCTGGCACGCTGTAATCCCAGTCTTAGCTAGCCAGCTCACTGTCTACAGGAGTACTCTCTCCACTGAATACTGTACAAAGAAGTGGGCGGTCGTAAGATAGTGATTTAAGTGGAAAGGCGCACAACTAGAAAGCACTGGGTTCGCTCCCTGATCACAGCACCGACCGTTTCTCCGGAGAACCAAACCCTTAGAAAATTCAGTAAGAAGCACACTCTTACATAAAGTGTCGAAGACGGATGCACTGGGCCGACAGGCGCAAAATAAAAACATAGTCCAACGCAGACCGCTTTGGGGGAACAGAGAAAACAGGCGAACTAAATAATAAAAGACAACTGTACACGGGATGTATTCATTAAAGTCAAGTTGATTGTACAGCTGTTCTGTAAAGTCAAGTTGATGGTACAACTGTTCTGTAAAGTCAAGTTGACTGTACAGCTGTTCTGTAAAATCAAGTTGTTGGTACAACTGTTCTGTAAAGTCAAGTTGATGGTACAGCTGTTCTGTTAAGTCAAGTTGATGGTACAGCTGTTCTGTTAAGTCAAGTTGATGGTACAGCTGTTCTGTAAAGGCAAGTTGATGGTACAGCTGTTCTGTAAAGTCAAGTAGATGGTGCTGCCGTTCTGTAAAGTCAAGTTAAGGTACAACTGAAATGTAAAGTCAATTTGATGTTTCAGCCGTTCTGTAAAGTCGAGTTGAGGGTTCAGCTGTTCTGTACAGTCAAGTTGATTGTTAAATCCCTTCTGCATGGTCAAGTAGATCGTACTACCGTTCTGTAAAGTCAAGTTGATTGTTACATCCGTTTTATAAAGTCAAGTTGATAGTACATCCGTTCTGTTAAGTCAAGTTAATGGTACAATGGCGGAAATTGAGTTAATATTTCCAAGGATTACGTGAGTGTAAGTTAATGGATCCAATGCCACATGAAGGTAAGTTAGTGGACCACAGATCGCATGAGTGAAAATTAATGGACCAATGGCCGTATCAAGACAATTGCCGTGGACCGAGGGCGTTCCACTGTAAACCATGCATGCGCAATTAATAAAAACTGGTCGAAGCCTGCAATTTCTATTATTATAGTAATAACTAAAGAAAAACGGACTTACTTAACAATTGAGTTTTTCATTTCTTTTATATATTTTTCCTTCTTCCATAATCTGGCATGTGGTCTCCGTTACATTGTGTCCCAACATCTTTTTTTCTCGTGACGAAACACTTACATCAGTCTGCTGTGGTCAGGAATCTATAAATTCACCAACACGGCAATAGTACGAATGTTGTATGATCAGGAATCTAGTATACACAAACATTGCAAATCTGCGAATGTTGTATGATCAGGAATCTATTATTCACCAACATAGCAAAACTGTGAATGTTGTATGATCAGGAATCTATTATTCACCAACATAGCAAAACTGTGAATGTTGTATGATCAGGAATCTAGTATACACCAACACTGCAATAGTACGAATGTTGAATGATCAGGAATCTATTATTCACCAACATAGCAAAACTGTGAATGTTGTATGACCAGAAATCTGTTATACGTCAACATTGCATTAGTACGAATGTTGTACAGTCAAGAATCTATTATACAACAATATTGCAACACTTAGAATGTTGCATAATCAATAATCTGTTTTACACCAACATTACGATACTACTAATGTATATTCAGGAATCTGCTACTGACCAACATTGCTATGACACTACTAATGTTGTATAGTCTTGTATCTATTGCCAACCAACATCGCCATGGCACTACTAATGTTGCACAGTGTCTTTTCTATTACTCAATAGTCAGACTATAATGCTACTCTTGTAGCGAGCCATATGTTGTGAATTGACGTCACATGTAGCCCACGCGCCACGCGTTTGAGACTCCTGGGCTGAAGGACACACCCTCTTCCGTCCCATCCCTTCCACCCCCCCCCCCCCCCCCTTAGAGAAGTTAGCAAATATGGTGGAAAAGGAGATAAAACATGATGTACCAACGAGGAAAGGGGAGGGAAAGGTGGGGAGGTTATTTAAAAAAAATATAGAGATGACCGTTTGAGGGGTAGGTCGCACGAGCAAAAGTTCGACACCAGTGGGGGATCGGAGGAAGGAGAGAGTGGGGACAGAAAAAGAAAGTATTTTTAGAGATGGAAGCATTAAATAGTGGAGACATAAAGAGGTGGGGTGAGAGCATTTGTGTCGTGGGGGAGGTGGTGGATTAGCAACAAAAGGGTGGCAGATACGATCAGGAGGGAGTGGTAGGGAGGTAAACTGGACAAGGGCGAGAAATGACATGTCGGGTGCACCACGGCGCGGACCGGTGCGGAAATGCAATATGTGATTGTACGCACATCTGGGTGTCATTTCACTGAGCTCTGGGCAGATGGTCTTAAGCCGTGGGCCGTTTGTTGACAAATCAGTGTGGTCATTTGTAGTACGGTGAATCTTTGAGCTTAACGGAACCTGTTACTAGCAAATAAGGGATTAAAAGCAGATCAGCCACACACAGCAACAACTTTAACAAGTAAAGTAACCCACATCATTACTGTTCAGGTGCTCGTTACGTGCGATGTGTGGAGTTCTCAGTCGCTTATGAGTTAATTTATATTGTTATTTGGATTGCAAGTAAAGTAAAGTAAAGTAACCCATAGCATTACTGTCGCAGGGGTGTGAGGTGTTAGCGATCTCACATTTCAAACGCTCGGCTATATGAGGTAGCCATCTCAACTCCCTCACCGCTTTAACTTCTCGGACTGAACCGGTACCCATTTAAAAAAACATTTCCACCGCAACTGGGGAATGAACCCAGGACCACTCAGAGCGCTAACCACTGCGCTACGCGACTCCCACCAACAACTTTACAAACAGCTCATCTCAGTCTTAGTTGATCTGTACTTCTACAGAAGCATACTTCTCTGTGCAGGTCCCATCTCGGTAGTGAGCTGGGTGTTGCCGGTAGGAGGATTTCCTGTATAGCGGGCTAGGCTCGAGCAGCTTATTAGTCCACTATGGAGGGTGATTAACTGATGTGCAAGTCCATCCTAATAACTCAAACACTAGAGCAAAGTAGACCCGCAGTATGTTAGGAGCCATCTATGCTGCTCTTAAACCACTTAACCATGGCCGGTGTTATGCCATGTCATACAGCTAGTCGCCTCTTACGACATGCTCTATGTGGAGCAGTAGTGATATTCTTGTTCTTGTCATACACACAGACCCCGGCGGAGCACTCGGGATCAAAAAGCTCATAGGGACAGCAAACAAAGAAACCAGACTGAACAGATGGGCCATGGGAAACACGGGAAGGGAGGTCCACATACATATGGCAATCCCTGTTCCAAAGACAGCCGCTTAGCGCAGTGGTTAGCGAACTGGCTTCGCATCTGAGTGGTGTTGGGTTCATTTCCCAGTTGAGGCAGAAATGCGTTTCCAGACCACGACTCCCAGCCTTAAATGGGTACCGGTTCAGTCCGGTAAGTAAAAGCGGCGAGGGAGAGTAGATGGCTGCCGCCCTTACACAGCCGAGTCTTTAAAATGTGAGATCGCTAACACCTCACATCCCTACAACAGTAATGTGCATGGGCTACTTTACTTTACTTGCAATCCAAATAACAAAATAAATTAACTCATAAGGAAGGATGAGAGCACCATTTCCCGACTGAGAACTCAACACATCGCACGTAACAAGCACCTGAACAGAATTCAACCACAACATACTCTAGAGAGGTCAGCTGTGTACACACCCATATGAAACCGTTTATCATCATCTCTTTGAGTACTCAGTGCTCAACGATTTTAGGAAAATAACCCTTCCTCTGAGGCCAGATACATGGAACACTGTGTATGGCACTAGACAACAGCTGATACCTGCATATACCATTACATGGCATTGGGCCGAAGGGCGAGAGCCCGGATGTTACTGGATCCGTAACAACAACATCGACAACCGGAACCTGTTAAAGAGACCACACAAAAACTAAAACCATATATCATATTGCACGTTTCTCTTTGTTCTGGTCCCCTGTACAGTTGGCTGCTTGCATTGGGGTCAACGAACTAGAGATGACAGTCGCTATTTTGCTTTCAAGTGTCTGCTCTGGAAACAGGCTGCATTAGCGTAGTCTGGCTGAGGATAATAGATCGCAGATGGAAGGCGAACCTGGTTTCCCAATAAGCCAACTAAAACCAGATGTATGGGCCGAAAGACATAAATATCGCAGCCTCGCTGTGAACTGCATCCCAGCCTCACATCGTCTGTTTCAGGACGAATGCACAAGAGTTCGGAGAAGAAAAAGAAGAAGAAGAAGAAGAAGACGAAGAAGAAGAAGAACCAACGTATCACCCTAGCTCCCTTCAGCTCATAAACCTTCAAGAAGTTTGGTATTGAGCTGTCCTTTCTGCTCCTTTCCAAGTTAGGTCTGGGGAGCGGTTCATTTTCACAGTCTTTTCTCCAAGTGTTTCTTGGACTAACTCTTTTTCTCATACCATATGGATTCCATGCCACGGCCTGTATGGCCACGTGTGATGCTATTTTCCGAAGCGTGTGTCCTATCCAACCTCATTTCCTTCTTTTGATCTGTTGCTCCACTGGTCGCTGTTGGCTTCTCTCAAATACGTCTTCGGTCTTCACCATGTCTGACCAGCCTATCCTCATTGTCCTCTGTAGACACTTAATGATGCTGAATTTATTTTATCTCGTCAATCGAATTAAACAAAGGAAACTTTGCTTCCTTCATTCGTTCTCAATCTCCCGCTACCAAACCATGAAAGGGCTTAAGTAGCAGAATGTAGTCCAGAGAACGGAATGCGTTTTGTCGTAGTTGACTGCCATATTTGCACCTTTCGATCCAAAACATCCGACTTCAGCAAGCATTTTTTGAGTACTTGGTTATCATTCTTTCTTCGATCCCTTCTCCTTAGCCAGTCTGCCCTGCTGCAGTCTGTTATCCACGATCAGCGCGTGGAGGTGTAAAAGGGTCTTGGCAGCTCTGGTTTGCTTACACTGATGCTAGCAGTCAGCTATGGGTCGCTGATCACTGCAGCTCATGCACTGCTCAGCATCTTGATCCCCAAAGGAAACTTACGAAAATGGGAATTTATTGAACTTTAAAAGCGTCGAAACCGAAATAATACAGTGGACGACAGTCCCACATCACCAATGTCTTATCCAACAACGCAAATAGGGATTATCGCTTTCGGAACATCCGACACCTGCTGAGCTTGTTACATGTACATGAACAGAAGGACCATGCCAGAGACAAGTTAGTTTTCCTTACATATTCCTTATCAGTCCTAAGGGTCCTCAGATATCACACAAATAATGATTTTGGCAGCATGTTCGAGACACTCATGAACACGACCTACAATTTCAACAGATTGAAAATTCAGTGAGTTCCTGCACAGTGAAGCATACATGGAAGTTCTGGAAATGCGGAAGAAGATAAACTGGGCAAAGAAGGAGAATGAACCGAAAACAGAGCTACGTATAAAAAAATAAGGTCAACAATAAACATAATATGATCCTGTATAATAGAATGCAACAGAGCAGACTGGTTAAGGAGAAGGGATCGAAGAAAGAATGATATCCCGTTTCCCAAAAAATGCATGCTGAAGTTGGATGTGTCGGGCCAAAAGATGCAAATATCGCAGCTAAACTGTAAACTATGAAACAACACATTCCGTTCTCCGGACAACATCCTCCGTCTTGGAAAGCCGTTTTCAAGGTTTGGAAGCGGGAGATTGAGAACGAAGAAGAATAAGAAAAAGAAAAAAGAAGAAATATCTACGGGGGATACCGTGTGAAGGTTGTCAAGATATGATGATGGACGGGGTGAGGAGCGTGGTGAGGGATGGGGTGAGGAGTGGGGTGAGGGACGGGTTGAGGGGTGGGGTGAACGACGGGGTGAGGAGCGTGGTGAGGGATGGGGTGAGGAGCGTGGTGAGGGACGGGGTGAGGAGTGGGGTGAACGACGGGGTGAGAAGCGTGGTGAGGGACCGGGTGAGGAGCGTGGTGAGGGGCGTGGTGAGGGACGGAGTGAGGGACGCGGTGAGGAGCGTGGTGAGGGGCTTGGTGAGGGACGGGGTGAGGAGCGTGGTGAGGGACGCGGTGAGGGACGGGGTGAGGGACGCGGTGACGGGCGGGGTGAGGAGCGTGGTGAGGGACGTGATGAGGGACGTGGTGAGGGACGGGGTGAGGAGCGTGGTGAGGGACGCGGTGAGGAGCGTGGTGAGGAGCGTGGTGAGGGACGTGATGAGGGACGTGGTGAGGGACGGGGTGAGGAGCGTGGTGAGGGACGCGGTGAGGAGCGTGGTGAGGGATGGGGTGAGGGGTGGGGTGAGGAGCGTGGTGAGGGACGTGGTGAGGGATGGGGTGAGGAGCGTTGTGAGGGATGGGGTGAATAGCGTGGTGAGGGACGGGGTGAGGAGCGTGGTGAGGGATGGGGTGAAGAGTGTCGTGAGGGACGGGGTGAGGGGCGTGGTGAGGGACGGGGTGAGGAGCGGGGTGAGGGGCGTGGTGAGGGCCTGGTGAGGGGAGCGGTGAGGAGCGTGGTGAGGGATGGGGTGAGGGACGGGGTGAGGAGTGGGGTGATGGACGGGGTGAGGAGCGTGGTGAGGGACGGGGTGAGGATCGTGGTGAGGGACGTGGTAAGAAGCGTGGTGAGGGACGGGATGAGGAGCGTGTGAGGGACGGGGTGAGTGACGGGGTGAGGGACGTGGTGAGGGACGGGGTGAGGGATGGGGTGAGGGAAGGGGTGAGGAGTGGGGTGAGGAACGGGGTGAGGGACGGGGTTAGGAGTGGGGTGAGGGACGGGGGGAGGGACGGGGTGAGGAGCGTGGTGAGGGATGGGGTGAGGGACAGTGTGAGAAGCGTGGTGAGGGACGGGTTGAGGAGCGTGGTGAGGGGCGTGGTGAGGGACGGGGTGAGGAGTGGGGTGAGGGACGGGGTGAGGAATGGGGTGAGGGATGGGGTGAGGGATGGGGTGAAGAGCGTGGTGAGGGACGGGGTGAGGGATGGGGTTAGGGACGGGGTGAGGAGCGTGGTGAGGGACGTGGTGAGGGACGGGGTGAGGGATGGGGTGAGGAACGAAGACCTATGGGAAAGGAGCCAACAACAACCAGTGGAGCAACAGATGAAACGCAGGAAATGGGTTTGGCACAGGACACATGCCACTGACAACATCGTCAGACAGGCTCTAATATAGACTCCTAAGGGGAAGACGAAAAGAGTTAGAACAAAAAACACACGTAGTAGAGCTTGAAATGGACCTCAACAGAAATGGCAGCTCAAGATCGAACTTGCCGGAGGAGGGTTGTTAATGGCTAATGCCCGGAAAAAGGAGTCACTGATGATAATACTTAAGTTGTTGAAAACATATTTTGTGATCCAAATTCTTTTCCTGGCATAGTCTAATACCGGATAACTGCAATCATCAAAGATGGACCAAGAAAATGGGGAAGTCTCATGTTAGAAGCATGGAAATCGTGGTTTGAGGATAGTTAGGACACGTCCCATCAACTTGAATGCCCTTAAGCGGATACCAGCTCCTTCGCATGTCCTATTTGACGAGGACAGGTCTACTCTGTGGAATGTTGACAACAGCTGGGGGGTGGAGCACTCCGTGAAAACATTGCGCTCATTAGACCTGCCACTGGCGTTCTCACAGCTCATTGGCTGGACAAGCCACTTGCACGTGCCCTCACGGGTAAATATGATCACGTTGTGAGGGGGGGGGGGAGGGGGGGGGGTCAAGAAAATTCATCTCACCTCTACACACACACACACACACACTCACTCACACAACGTTCGTTCGTATACACAAAGAAGCGTACACACAATCACTCACACACTTTACCCCCCCCCCCCCCTCACCCTTACATGAAAGGCATCACATTCTTACAAAGGTTTCTCCAAGTTGGGGTGGGGAAGTGAGGGGGATTAGAACATGCATTTCTTATTATCTTCTCTAATTCACTCTTCACATTTCCTCGTTTCTTTCTTCTCACACCATCTTATACTTTTTGCACTCTTCTCCTGCACTTCCCTTCATAAATCCATCACCTTTCTTACGACTCCACACTTCTCTCATTCTCAATATCCAATAGTGGTATTTTTTCTGTTTTTTTACCTTCCTCATTTCTCGCGCCCTCTCTTCTATCCAATACAACCTCTCTCCCATCTTTCTTTAATCGTTCGCTCCTTATTTCTCGATAGAAACAAACCAGAACTGGGAATATTTCATGAATTTATCCAGAATAAAAAACAAAACAAAATGCAGCAATGTTATTCTGATGTGTGGCACTGGAGAATGAGCGTGCACCACCATTGGATAGCAGTTATAAAAAGCGATGAGGACCAGCTGTATGTGTCCAGTAGGAGCATTTTAATTTGAGATGTACAACAGAAGACAAGTTATGTCTTACAAAACAGAGAAAATAACATGTCTTACAATTGTAAGAGAAGATTAAACACATATTTTGACTGAAATGTGGAATTCAACACATTTCATGACCGGTACAAAGGATTTCAGCACTGGAAGGAAAAATAAACACATTTTATGACTGGAAGAAAGAATTAAACACATTTAATGACTGGAAGGAAGAATTAAACAGATGTTATGACTGGAAGGAAGAATTAAACACATTTTGTGGCTGAAAGGAAGAATTAAACATATTTTGTGGCTGGAAGGAAGAATTAAACACATTTTATGACAGGAAGGAAGAATTAAACACATTTTAGGACTGGAAGGAAGAATTAAACACATTTTAGGACGGAAGGACGAATTAAATACCCTTTATGACTGGAAGGAAGAATTAACACATTGTATGACTGGAAGGAAGAATTAAAAAATTAAAGACATTTTATGACTGGAGGAAAGAATTAAGAACAATGTATGACTGTAAGAGATAGTTGAGCTCATTTTATAACTGGAAGAAAGAATAAAGCGTATTTTTTTTAAAGAAATGACAGGAAGACAGAATTAAGCACATTTTATGACTGAAAGAAAGAATTAAGCGCTTGTTAAGACTGGAAGGAAGAATTAAAAACATCTTATGACTGGAAGGAAGAATTAAAAACATGTTAAGACTGGAAGGAAGAATTAAAAACATGTTAAGACTGGAAGGTAGAATTAAAAACATGTTAAGACTGGAAGGTAGAATTAAAAACATGTTAAGACTGGAAGGAAGAATTAAGCATGGCAATAACGTATATGTATGGCTGCAAAGAGAATATATTAAACAATATTATTGCAGGGGAGAATCTATAACTTATTATGATTGTAAGAGAGCTTGTGTCATATTTTATGTATGCAAGTGAAAGGGAGAATAGAGCACAATTTATGATTACGGGAGAGAACAAAGCATATTTTATTACTACATGAGAGAAGGTATATATATATACATATATATATATATATATATATATATATATATATATATATATATATATATATAAATATTTATATATGTAAAGGTAAAAGTCAGTCCTAGGGGAACATCTGCCGTCGGAGATGTAGATAACTCTTCATGTAGTAAGCCACAGTCTATGTTGACTTAGGGTGGCCAGTTCTCTTCCTTTTGTACATTTGTACCTTCCTGAACTCATACGTTAGTCAGGTACCGATTTACAGCTGGGTGGACTGGAGGAGCGGTCGTACCAGCAAAGAACCATGTGTTGTTTGTCCGTCCGTGATTTAGAACATTGGCTTGCTGTATTCCCAGTCTTAGCAAGGCAGCTTATTGTTAACTAGGCTGCCCGCTCCATAACTACATACTATAAATATTTATAATTTTCTAGGCCTGAGTTAATGTTAAACCCTGTTTATCTTTGCTGTTCAACAAGTGCCAAAACAAAATATAAATTATTGGGCATGACTCACAACTAACTTTAACGAATTGTCAACATTGCCAAGTTCTGTTGTCACTCCGTAACGCGTAGTCTCGATACATTTGGCACATCATTTGCAATCAGCTCAGCTGACTATGTTGTACCTTTAATAATTTGCGAATTCAGTGATTTTGGAACTTCAAAACGTCTGCAACTTGTTCTTTAAGACTGGTTTCCCTGGAGCATTACAATTAAAATGTAAGTTTCTGATTGCATCTCTGATGTAAGCGTTTGATTGCACCTTCAAGACAACATTTGACATTATAACAAAAGACATGTGTTGTGATTGGGAGGGAGGGGGGGGGGGGGGGGGTGGGTCCTTTAATTGCTAAATTGCTATTCATTCTTTCATATTGTACTGTTCGATTGACGAGCATATATTATATACCGGTATTCCCGGTATTCCTGGAATAACATTTTGTTCTGATTATGACAGAAGAACAGGGCATATTTTATTTTTACAAGGAAGAAAATTGTCCATTTTTATCACTACACGAGAGAAGGAATATAGTAAATTTAAAAATGTCACGCCCAAATCATGTTAATTTAATAACTGCAAGTGAAAATACAGTGGTACCATAACTAATGAGGTTTCACCGATCAAAATTAGGCTCAAAACGAAATTCATGACATTTTCAGTCTATCTATTTTCAGTCCACTTATGTCCTTAGACGTCGTGGGAAGGTGTGACCTCCTTTGTTTCATATTTTTTGGTTGGTGAAAATCCACTGGTGACTTGCCAGGTCAATCCCAGCATCCGTTAGCCCCTGGAATATACGATCGCCCATTTTTTAGACTAGTGGAGGTGGAAGCGTAAATTATAGCAAGATAGACCCGCAGCCTGTCAGGCGCCATCTAAGCCGCTCAACTAACCACATAACTAAGACCTGTTGTTATGTTCACACAGTCCCCCTTTTTGCGACATATTCTATGTCGGGCGAGAATCCCTAGAATAATTTGAGTAGATTTTTAACTTGAATTTTTCCCCAGCAGTGACCGTTAGGCCTACTCTTTCTGTTTTCCAACTGCTAAGGTATTTTTAACGTGCGCGCTACTGCATACGGGTATCTGATCTCACTACTCAGAGATCAGAGGAAATATTTACCAGATGATCCACGTGAATGAATCCAGGGATTTGAACCCGCGACCTCCAGCACTTGAGGCGAACACCTTACCTCGAGACCACTAGGTCTCCCTGAGTATCAATCAAAATCACAAAAACCAGAATAAGCAAAAGCTACCTTAGAAACAATACATTCGCAAGATCACACACTCACTCTATCTCTTCTTACCTCACAATCTGTTTTATTTAACTCTTTCCAACAATCAAACTTTCACACACGCCCTCGGGGTGAAACCCTTCCATTGCACCTTTGTTGGGTAGACGTCTGAGAGCGCCCAAACTAGTATAAGTACATACAAACACACACATGCATCCAAGCACTGGTTAATACGTCCTAATATCACCTAAAAGGTTGCGGCTCGGGGTGCAAAGCGCCGTGTCTCCCCCAGTAGAATTCAGAAAGGCAAACACTTTACACAATTTTTAAAAAAAACACTCTCATATCATATGATTATGTCATCAGTAAAGTTTGAATAACATGAAGTTGCTAGCCTTATGTACTACCTTATGTGGCTACCTTATGTACTACCTTATGTGGCTACCTTATGTACTACCTTATGTTGCTAGCCTTATGTACTACCTTATGTGGCTACCTTATGTACTACCTTATGTGGCTACCTTATATACTACCTTATGTTGCTAGCCTTATGTACTACCTTATGTGGCTACCCTTACTTTCTTGCAAAGTTACCTTGGTATTATTCTGCCCACCTGCCACTATGATAACAAAAAAAGATAGCACAATACAACGTCAAACTTGATTTGCAAAACCAACATATCAGGTTGGAAATCACTTGGTGTCCAGTTTGACAGGGAATATAGAGGATTTTTCTCGACTTGGCCATGTCTCCACGTACAGAAAGGATTGGCAAAACTACTGTACTGCAAAGCTGTCATGGTCGGACACACTACATACAGGCATCCATACCTTGTCCAATACGTTCACGTTACAAACAGATACACACGCATTCATACACTGGTCAATGTGTTCACGTTACAAACAGATACATACACATTCATAAACTGGTCAATGCGTTCACGTTACAAACAGATACATACACATTCATAAACTGGTCAATACGTTCAGGTTACAAACAAATACACACACATGCATAAACTGGTCAATGCGTTCACGTTACAAACATATACACACACGCATTCATACACTGGTCAATACGTTCACGTTACAAACAGATACACACACGCATTCATACACTGGTCAATACGTTCACGTTACAAACAGATACACACATTCATACACTGGCCAATACATTCACATTACAAACAGATAAACACGCGCATCCACTGGCCAAAACGCACACATTACAAACGGAAACACATACGCATCTATACACTGGTCAATACGTCTTAATATCGCCCAAAGGACTACGGTCTGAGGTGGAAAGGGCCATGGCTACGACAGAAAAATCCAGAAAGGCAAACCTTTCATCAAACCAAAAAAAAGGAAAACGGATTTTAAAAATAAAATCACTGACTGCTACACTTTCGACTTAGATACTAAAGAAGAGAAAGAACGTATATTCTATTTCTTCTCCGTTGCCGTTTACCCCCCCCCCCCCGCCCCCCCCCCCCCCCCCCAAAAAAAAAGTAGTCATATATATTTCCTGTTTATACTTATCTTCGTGAAACCATTACTGACATATGGCAGCGAATCATGACCAATTAGCAAGCAAGCGCTTAGATCTTTAGTAGCAACGAAGATGTGGTCTTACAGAAGAATGCTGCGGATCCCATATACTGAAAAGAAGACTAATGATACCGAATTCGAGAAGGCACAAGTACATAGACAACTCATTGCAAGGATCAGAACAAGGCAGTCATCCTTTTTTGAGCATGTTATGAGAAAGTCGTGACAACAGCAAAGATAACAGGAAACAGAGGACGGCAGAGAGAGAAGATCATGGACAGCCTGAGAGAATGGCACATGTAA
This sequence comes from Ariolimax columbianus, assembly GCA_036924085.1. Classification (NCBI taxonomy): domain Eukaryota; kingdom Metazoa; phylum Mollusca; class Gastropoda; order Stylommatophora; family Arionidae; genus Ariolimax; species Ariolimax columbianus. Next base: position 78,014,288 of record JAVGWX010000004.1, on the reverse strand, counting down.
TAATCAACAAATGAGTTCATAAACGACACACGTGATAGAAATGGATTAAAGTCCCTGATCGCCATCGTCAAAAAGTATGGCACCTCATGATGATGATACTTATCAGCGCGTCTGTGTCTTCTTCAATCACCATACACCTTACCCCTTATCTGGGTTCGAGAAGATCAAGCTGTCAATCTGCTCCTCTAATTGAGTCGACGAGCTTGAAGAGAATATTCTACTGCTTGTCTGTCCCCACAAGGGAATGGCTGGGTCTGGTTTATTATTTATTGGACAGATGGTCAAGTGGTCAACACGATCTATATATAGCGACGATCTACTGTTGGAAAGAGTACTAGACGTCTGTTATAGGATAAGGCTTCAAAGGAAAACCTTAAAAGTGGGATATAAATTAGAAAAAGCATGTCTGTGTATTTTAACTTGATAATTTAGCAGCTAAGGATGTCAAGAGTGTCTTGCACGTGACATCACATCGCAGATGAAAATCATGACGTCATAATTGCGTTTTCAAAAGGGCCGACCCACTATTGAAATACACTAAAGGGGAGCAGAAATCTGTTATCCGTTTTTTGAGCATCCCAGGAGTGAAACCTATAAAAATTAATCGGCGAATGAAGTTCCAGTACGGTGATTCTTGCCTTTGACTCAAGCAAGTGTATACGTGTAGTAGGAAGTTCCAAAAACGGCGTGAGTTCCGTGACAGGCTGTTCACGACCCTCTTTCTTTCTTTCCTTATGTTCTCTTTTTCAAGGCTATCTTCACTGGACCCTCATCACGCAGGTTGTGGCTCAGCCAGCATAGTAGCTGTTTTTTTGTATCTTTTGTAGCAGCTTTTTTGCAGCAGCTTTTTTGCATCTTTTGTAGCAGCTTTTTTGCCTCTCCCTTCTTCCAATACTTAAAAAGAAATGTTTCTCTGTTAGTCCAACTGACTTTACACACCTTTTGGAAACGCAGAATCTCAAAAGCCTCCAAGTTTTCTTCTGTTTTTTTTATCTATTGTCCATGTTTCAGACCGTACAACGCTTTTGACCAGACAAATGGCATTTTGAATTGTCATTAAAAAAAGTAAACAACGTATGAATAATTAAGTAATAGAAGTAATCAGTTGAGATGCAGACGATCAAAAATGTAAATTTATGTACACAGGAAATGTCAATCCTGCATTAGAATATGTGATTTTGACCAGGTCAACAGTTTCAAAATTCAACTTTAAAAAAGCTGCTACAGATTCAAAGGCAGGCGGAGAGAATAATTACCGGAATAATGAAATCAACACCGATACATGAAATGGATAAACAAACTCCATGATTAATAGAAGAAGCTAAAGATTAACCAGTGGACTCATACAAATTAACATGTTGGCTGTATGCTCAGTTAAGGAAGATACACTGACCCAACGATTCAACACTAAACTCATTACTGTAAATAGTTAAAGAGGAACTTTATACAACGGTCAAGTTATTCACAGGAACTTATCTGACGATGTAAACATCAAAGATGCGACCAGAAGAAGAATAAGTAGCCAATGAATAAACATCTTGTAGAATATTGTCGAGACAGGCTAAAGAAGCTGCGTTGCATTTTAAGGCAATCTACAGATATTGATACATCATTCGTGGCTGAAGAGCGCATAGGCCTTTACGGCTCAGAGCGATGAGGGAGCAATCAAGGAGCAGTGTGGGGCTTTTGCGGTGACTACAAGCAGTATGGCCATGGAGATCATGGATGTTACGAAGGCGATGGTCGTCTGGCTGGTATCAATGACTGCCACACATGTGTGTATTCTCGGCGATTCAATGAGGATGCTCATAAGGTGCAATCAGGTTGGAGTCGAAAGGTCGGTCAAGGATGCTCAGGAAGGTGCAATCAGGTTGGAGTCGAAAGGTCGGTCAAGGATGCTCAGGAAGGTGCAATCAGGTTGGAGTCGAAAGGTCGGTCAAGGATGCTCAGGAAGGTGCAATCAGGTTGGAGTCGAAAGGTCGGTCAAGGATGCTCAGGAAGGTGCAATCAGGTTGGAGTCGAAAGGTCGGTCAAGGATGCTCAGGAAGGTGCAATCAGGTTGAAGCGAAAGGTCGGTCAAATATGCTCAGGAAGGTGCAATCAGGTTGAGTGTGGCGCTAATGGTTGGAGTCGAAAGGTCGGTCAAGGATGCTCAGGAAGGTGCAATCAGGTTGGAGTCGAAAGGTCGGTCAAGGATGCTCATGAAGGTGCAATCAGGTTGGAGTCGAAAGGTCGGTCAAGGATGCTCATGAAGGTGCAATCAGGTTGGAGTCGAAAGGTCGGTCAAGGATGCTCAGGAAGGTGCAATCAGGTTGAGTGTGGCGCTAATGGTTGGAGTCGAAAGGTCGGTCAAGGATGCTCAGGAAGGTGCAATCAGGTTGAGTGTGGCGCTAATGGTTGGAGTCGAAAGGTCGGTCAAGGATGCTCAGGAAGGTACAATCAGGTTGAGTGTGGCGCTAATGGTTGGAGTCGAAAGGTCGGTCAAGGATGCAGATAATCATCTCGTTCCGGGATATGCAGGTGTCGAAGGCAGCGAGAGAGATGCCAGTTTGGCGAGCACATCAACGGTTGTGGGTAGTATATCGGTGAACCGAGCGGAGATCCGATTTTGAGGTTTTTTGCTTCTTATTTGTGTTTGAGTTTCATACTTGAGTTCATTCATTGACATCTTGTAGTTCTTCATTCATCCTGCGCTTTGTAATTTGCATGTTCTCTATAAAGTAGCAGGATGCAGACAAGAGAATGGACTGCATTGTGCCACTAGTTTACACATTGACTGCGATATTTGCACCTATCGGTCCGACACATCCGTCTTCGACAGGAATCTTTGTAAAAATCTGCCCGACGCCATTCAAGGACCAGAGAAAGCCCATTTGGTCGTCACCAGTGCCAGGATTAGACAATCTCTATTGCAGTGTTGACATCCTCAGTATGACCGCTGTTTTCTTTGGACAAATTCAAGTTGACGTCTGACAGCGTACAAAGAATAAAACGTCATTTAACGGCTTATGGGTCCTTGTTTTTGTTCTCTTTTTCTGTTCTACTGTGTGAGAAAGCGTCTACCATTTTGTAAATTATACTTCTTATTAAACAGTTCGGTGAGATCAAGACGCTGAGCAGCGCGTGAGCTGCAGCGGTCAGCGACCCATAGCTGACTGCTAGCGTCAGGGCCAGCGACCCATAGCTGACTGCTAGCGTCAGGGCCAGCGACCCATAGCTGACTGCTAGCGTCAGGGCCAGCGACCCATAGCTGACTGTTAGCGTCAGGGCCAGCGACCCATAGCTGACTGCTAGCGTCAGGGCCAGCGACCCATAGCTGACTGTTAGCGTCAGGGCCAGCGACCCATAGCTGACTGCTAGCGTCAGGGCCAGCGACCCATAGCTGACTGCTAGCGTCAGGGCCAGCGACCCATAGCTGACTGCTAGCGTCAGGGCCAGCGACCCATAGCTGACTGCTAGCGTCAGGGCCAGCGACCCATAGCTGACTGCTAGCGTCAGGGCCAGCGAACCAGAGCTGACTGCTAGCGTCAGGGCCAGCGACCCATAGCTGACTGCTAGCGTCAGGGCCAGCGACCCATAGCTGACTGCTAGCGTCAGGGCCAGCGACCCATAGCTGACTGCTAGCGTCAGGGCCAGCGACCCATAGCTGACTGCTAGCGTCAGGGCCAGCGACCCATAGCTGACTGCTAGCGTCAGGGCCAGCGACCCATAGCTGACTGCTAGCGTCAGGGCCAGCGAACCAGAGCTGACTGCTAGCGTTAGGGTCAGCGACCCATAGCTGACTGCTAGCGTCAGGGCCAGCGACCCATAGCTGACTGCTAGCGTCAGGGCCAGCGAACCAATGCTGAGCAACAATCCAATGCTTTCACCCTTCGTGTCACATGCACGTGTTATTTATTAATTTATTCATCAGTTTGCATATGCCGTTCATTATACTTTTGTGTCAGCATCTGTAAGCTTTTAGTGTATATGTTCCGTGTTTGTAGCTGTGAGAATTTGTTTCTAGTGAGAATATTGTACGTGCTTTGATGAGAATAGTGTACGTGTTTTACTGCATATATTGTACGTTGAATATTGTACGTGTTTCTATTTATAATACTGTACGTGTTTCTATTGATAATATTGTACGTGTTTCTGTTGAGAATATCGAACGTGTTTCTATTGACAATATTGTACGTGTTTCTATTGATAATATTGTACGTGTTTCTATTGAGAAAATGGTATGTGTTTCTATTCAGAATATTGTACGTGTATATTGACAATATCGTACCCGTTTTTATTTAGAATAGTGTACGTACGTGGTCCTACTGAGAATATCGTACGTGTTCCTATTGAGAATAGTGTACGTGTTTCTACTGACAATAAAACACAAATTGGAGGTCGTCATGACCAGAAGTTCCCTTTTATTGCGTATTAAGAACAGAAAAACTAAATTTAACAAATAATAATAATATTAATAAAAACAACACGCATTTCAGAACACCCTAAAATGAGAGTGACATTCACAAAATGTGGCGTGCATGCCAAATCCAGAAACCCGAGTATTTTGTTTTCTAAAATTAAGACATTTACATATTTATTCGAATGCAGAAACGAATCTTTGAATTTAAGCATAATTAAATCTACTTATTGTTTGGAATTTTACTGTAAATGTATGCATACTATTCTTAGAACACGTTATCCCCAATGGCAGTACCGCTACCTTTTTAACCTAAAAGTTGCAGCGCGATAAAGAGTGCGTGTGTGCGCATTCATACTTCTGCGCAGCTCAGGGGGAATATCGCTTGAAGCACATCACAAGGTCAGGGTGAGTGCTGAGGTTACAATGATCCGGTTGTACCTTTTTGTCGTGTGGGCAGCTTGGGGCAGAGGCGCCGAACTCTTACATAAACAGGGGAGGTTAATTAACACCCTTGTTATCACAGGCAGACAGCGAGAAAGAGTGACAGAAGGGGAAGCGCCAGCAACGACACGAACTTGGCCAGCACAAGTTGGGCTGAGAAGTTATCCGGAGGTCATGGGTCAATGACGGAATCAGGGCCTCACATTCGCTGACCAGAGGCGTAGCGAATGAGCAGGTGGAGTGAGAGAAAGATCACAGTGGCAGCTGCTCTGAGGCGTCTCCAACATCAAATGGGTTGGGAGAGCTATAGTTTTTTTTAAATTATCTATCTTATCTATCTATCTATTTAATCTAATCTAATCTAATGTATCTAAACTAATCTATCTGATCTATCTGATCTAATCTATCTGATCTATCTAATCTAACTAATATATTTAATCCATCTAATCTAACTAATCTATGTAATCTATCTGATCTATCTAATCTATCTAATCTATCTGAACTGCCTGTTCTATCTGATTTATCTGATTTACCTAATCTATCTAATCTATCTGATCTATCTATCTATCTATCTATCTATCTATCTATCTATCTATCTATCTATCTATCTATCTATCTATATATCTATCTATCTATCTATCTATCTATCTACCTACCTACCTACCTACCCAAAATCCATCCATCTATCTATCTATCTATCTATCTATCTATCTATCTATCTATCTATCTATCTATCTATCTATCTATCTATCTATCTATCCATCCATCCATCCATCCATCCATCCATCCATCCATCCATCCATCCATCCATCCATCCATCCATCCATCCATCCATCCATCCATCCATCCATCCATCCATCCATCCATCCATCCATCCATCCATCCATCCATCCATCCATCCATCCATCCATCCATCCATCCATCCATCCATCCATCCATCCATCCATCCATCCATCCATCCATCCATCCATCCATCCATCCATCCATCCATCCATCCATCCATCCATCCATCCATCCATCCATCCATCCATCCATCCATCCATCCATCCATCCATCCATCCATCCATCCATCCATCCATCCATCCATCCATCCATCCATCCATCCATCCATCCATCCATCCATCCATCCATCCATCCATCCATCCATCCATCCATCCATCCATCCATCCATCCATCCATCCATCCATCCATCCATCCATCCATCCATCCATCCATCCATCCATCCATCCATCCATCCATCCATCCATCCATCTATATCTATCTATCTATCTATCTATCTATCTATCTATCTATCTATCTATCTATCTATCTATCTATCTATCTATCTATCTATCTATCTATCTATCTATCTATCTATCTATCTATCTATCTATCTATCTATCTATCTATCTATCTATCTATCTATCTATCTATCTATCTATCTATCTATCTATCTATCTATCTATCTATCTATCTATCTATCTATCTATCTATCTATCTATCTATCTATCTATCTATCTATCTATCTATCTATCTATCTATCTATCTATCTATCTATCTATCTATCTATCTATCTATCTATCTATCTATCTATCTATCTATCTATCTATCTATCTATCTATCTATCTATCTATCTATCTATCTATCTATCTATCTATCTATCTATCTATCTATCTATCTATCTATCTATCTATCTATCTATCTATCTATCTATCTATCTATCTATCTATCTATCTATCTATCTATCTATCTATCTATCTATCTATCTATCTATCTATCTATCTATCTATCTATCTATCTATCTATCTATCTATCTATCTATCTATCTATCTATCTATCTATCTATCTATCTATCTATCTATCTATCTATCTATCTATCTATCTATCTATCTATCTATCTATCTATCTATCTATCTATCTATCTATCTATCTATCTATCTATCTATCTATCTATCTATCTATCTATCTATCTATCTATCTATCTATCTATCTATCTATCTATCTATCTATCTATCTATCTATCCATCCATCCATCCATCCATCCATCCATCCATCCATCCATCCATCCATCCATCCATCCATCCATCCATCCATCCATCCATCCATCCATCCATCCATCCATCCATCCATCCATCCATCCATCCATCCATCCATCCATCCATCCATCCATCCTTCTATCTATCTATCTATCTATCTATCTATCTATCTATCTATCTATCTATCTATCTATCTATCTATCTATCTATCTATCTATCTATCTATCTATCTATCTTTCTATCTATCTATCTATCTATCTATCTATCTATCTATCTATCTATCTACCTATCTATCTATCTATCTATCTATCTATCTATCTATCTATATGTCTGTCTGTTTGTCTGTCTGTCTGTCTGTGTCTACCTGTCTGCCTGTCTGACTGGCTGTATGTCTATCTTTCTGTCTATCTCTCTGTCTGTATGTCTGTGTCTGCCTGGCTAGCTGGCTGGCTGTATGTCTGTCTGTCTGTCTATTGTCTGTCTGTCTATCTATAAATCTTAGTTTAATGTAAATCAAATATAGATAACAGAGATCTTAAGGAAAATGAATGAAGATAGCAATAGCAAACAAGGCCCCTGAATGTTGAGTACTGAGCAATGAGCTTCTTACTTTGGTATGCCAAGGAAGAGAACAGTGGATAGAAACAATATCTAAGATAATAGAATGCATGAGAAAACACACAGCTATAGACACACGACGGATATGTGTACAGAAATAAAACATGTGTCTATGTACCACATAATAAATTGACCGGGAGGCGACAGGCTAAAGCGGGAAAATGTTTCAGTCAAGGGACAAGAAAAGAAATTAAACAAAGTTGCGATCTCAAATGAGGTCAGGGATGAAGATGCTGAGTAGCGCAAGAGCTGCAGTGGTCAGTGACTCATAGCTGACTGCTAGCGTCAGGGCCAGCGACTCATAGCTGACTGTTAGCGTCAGGGTCAGCGACTCATAGCTGACTGCTAGCGTCAGGGTCAGCGACTCATAGCTGACTGCTAGCGTCAGGGTCAGCGACTCATAGCTGACTGCTAGCGTCAGGGTCAGCGACTCATAGCTGACTGCTAGCGTCAGGGTCAGCGACTCATAGCTGACTGCTAGCGTCAGGGTCAGCGACTCATAGCTGACTGCTAGCGTCAGGGCCAGCGACTCATAGCTGACTGCTAGCGTCAGGGTCAGCGACTCATAGCTGACTGCTAGCGTCAGGGTCAGCGACTCATAGCTGACTGCTAGCGTCAGGGTCAGCGACTCATAGCTGACTGCTAGCGTCAGGGTCAGCGACTCATAGCTGACTGCTAGCGTCAGGGTCAGCGACTCATAGCTGACTGCTAGCGTCAGGGTCAGCGACTCATAGCTGACTGCTAGCGTCAGGGTCAGCGACCCATAGCTGACTGCTAGCGTCAGGGTCAGCGACCCATAGCTGACTGCTAGCGTCAGCGCCAGCGAACCAGAGCTGCCAAGACCCTTCTACACCTTCACGCGATGATCCTGGATAACAGGCTGCAGCAAGGAAGACTAGCTAAGGAGAAGGGCTCGAAGAGGTAATGCTAACCCGGTACTCAAAACATGCTTGCGGAAGTCGGATGTGTTGGACCGAAAGGTGCAAATATCGCAGTCAAGCTGTAAACTACGACACAACGCATTCCGTTCTCTGGACTACATTCAGCTACTTAAACCCTTTGAGTGTTTGGTAGTAGGAGATTGAGAATGAACGAAGCCAAGCCAAGCCTAGCCAAGGCAAGCCAAATGAAATCATAAAAACATTACCGCTGTCTGTGTAAAGGAATACCCTTTCCCATTATCATATGTAATATCCCCAGCATAGAAGAGAAAAGGTCACAAACAGAGGTAGAGAAAAAACACATTGTTACTAACTATATGAACAAAACATTTCCAACAACATGTCTTTACGGATGGCTCAGCAAAAGGTGCATATGCAAACGGGGGAGGAGGCATCATTATAAAACTTAAAAGTAAAGTATACTGAACAGCATTTGCTACTGGGAGACACTGCAGCAACTTCAGTGCCGAAGCCAGTGCACTGAGACAAGCAGCTGAAACCTGTATAGACCCTAAGGAGCAGACAGAAAAGGAAGTAGTCATTCTCACAGGCGCCTTGTCAGTGTCAACAGCTCTCAAGAACCAGCACAAAAATGAACTCGTTGCTCTGACAGACTCACTCGAATGCCTGTCCCAGTGCTTAAAAAAAAAAATAGTCCAGTGGATACCAGCCCGCTGCAGCATTCCAGGCAACGAGGAGACGGACAAACTCGCCAGAGAGGGAGGAACACTACAGCAGAGTGATACAGTAACCACATACGATGAGACATAAGCAGCCACCAGGGCTACGTACAACACATATTGAAAAACAGGCCAACCATGACACACAGAAAACGATGCCTACCACTCCAGGCGAGACCAGGTGATCGTTCTCCGGCTAGACACTTGACACAACAGACTGAGATGTTATATGTACAATAAGCTCAAGATTGGTTCTACGGACCTTTGTACCCGCGGCACAGTCCTCGTGATAGCAGAAAACAGTTTCGCCCATCGTGTACAGATACAAGAAGTAGCATTTGGCAACAGCCAGTGTCCTACGAGAAGCTGGTCCGAAGTGTAGGGAGCTTCAAGTCTACTTTTCCATTCGTTAAGGAAATTGAAGTAGTGGTCTGAAGACGAACGCAAAAAAATAAGAAGGCATCCTTCACAGACAACATGACTGGCACAAGAAGCATGCCATATTGAGAACGAGAATGGAGACATCTTACTTGATTGACGATGAAGATATTTCAAACAGATGGATAGAATATTTCATTTTCACCTCATCAAGTTTCTCTTGCATTTCGCTATGGCTGTGTGAGAAAGGTACCATATCATCTACGCAGACCAAGCTCTGCATTTGTGACACTACTGTCTACTGAATACCAGTTCTATTTCCTTCGATTGGTGTCTTCATTGTCCAATATAAAGCCAACAGGAACAGGAAGAGCAAGAGAAAGCATCCTTGTCTAACCCGTGTTTACCCCCCGGAAGCTGGCAGTCAGCGTTCCTTCATGTACCACTCTACTAACTGTATATTCATACATATTCTGTATTCCTCGTGATTTGCAGCATTTTAAACTGATAATAGTTTAACTAATCTCACTATTTTCATTGTCTTGTCCTCGAGAAAGACTCCTTTAGGTAAAAACGTCAGGCTTCTGGTCTCCTATTTAAGCTTATTTGTATTTATTCATTATCAGTAGATACGCCATTGAGACTGACCCTGATTTTCTTTGATCGACCACCACGGAACCGCTAAAGCTAATAATAGCAGAATGCGCTCCACAAGTTACACCCGCCTACAAGATAAACAGTTCTGGACTCAGGTGTTTGTTGTTCTTCTAAAGGTCGGTGCCACTCTAGACAACATTGGCTTTACCACGGCCAAAGACCCACTAAGGATGGGAGGCGTTTGTGCAAACATGAAAACTCCCCATCTTCGTGTTCATCATGTGACTGCCGATCTGGTTAGGGCGATCCGATCCCTTACCTCCTGCCCAGTGTGGTCTATCAACCCAGTAGTTGACCGCCTGCCTTGCCTGTTAGCAATACTTTCCAATAACAAATTGAGAAACTGAATGATCCACGGCTACTAAATACGTTGAACGGATCTCACTAGGAATTCCATTTATCAACAATTAATTATTAATGATACAACTTTTATGCGCGTACATTTGTACGAAGCACATAACAATTCGTTCGCCGCGGAATCGTTCTGTTTGTGATGATGCCACAAGCATGCGGGTAAGAGGGGTGGGGGAGGCGAGGAAGGGTTGATTAGCGCCAATGTGGATTGGACACTTTGCGGGAACCCCAAACATCAATTGGGACTTGCTTTAAGTGTTGATTGATTGGGAGGATTGTGGGTGACGTCGCCACGAAGTGCTAGATCAACGTGACACGTTGGGTTGACATGGTGTGATAGGTTGGCATGGTGTGATAGGTTGGCATAGTGTGATAGGTTGACAGGACTTGATAAGTTGGCATGGTGCGATAGCTTGACAGGATGTGATAGGTTGGCATGGTGTGATAGGTTGGCATAGTGTGATAGGTTGACAGGACTTGATAAGTTGGCATGGTGCGATAGGTTGACAGGATGTGATAGGTTGGCATGGTGCGATAGGTTGACAGGATGTGACAGGTTGGCATTGTATTATTAGTTAAAATGATGTGATAGTTCGACATAGTGTGATAGGTTGAGGTGTGTTAGATTCAGGTGTGTTAGGTTTAGGTGTGTTAGGTCGAGGTGTGTGAGGTCGAGGTGTGTTAGGTTCAGGTCTGTTAGGTTCAGGTGTGTTAGGTCCAGGTGTGTTAGGTTCAGGTGTATTAGGTCCAGGTGTGTTAGGCTTAGGTGTGTTAGGTTTAGGTGTGTTAGGTTTAGGTGTGTCAGGTCGAGGTGTGTTAGGTCGAGGTGTTAGGTCAAAGTGTGTTAGGTGAACGGGTGTTAGGTCGAGGTGTGTTAGGTCAAAGTTTGTTAGGTTCAGGTGTGTTAAGTCCAGGTATGTTAGGTCCAGGTGCGTTAGATCTAGATTTGTTAGATCGCGGTCTGTTAGGTCAAAGTGTGTTAGGTTCAGGTGTATTAGGTCGAGTTAGTATGTGAATACTGTATGTTTGGACGAAATGATGTAGACAAATTTACGCTCAAAGTAGATTAGGACTAAAAGCGATCCATGAATAAAAATGGCATTTACTAAAGTATGGTCCAGAGCCGAGCTGGGTTTGCTTTGAACATACTAGAAGAACGTTTGTTAGCGACATCTTGGTTTCAAGTTTGGCGTGCCGGGATCTTTAATGGGACATGGCAGACCATCTGGATGTTCTATTGTTGTGACCTCTTGACCTTCGCTGTTGGCTCAACTAAGAACATGACGGTGGGCATGCGTGGACAATAGCTGTCATTATTTATGTGCTCCTTGATGAAAAAGACCAGACAGTCAGATAGGTTAGATAATAAAGACAGACCGCCATAGACAGACAGACTGACAGACAAGTGGCCAGACAGACTGCCAGAAGATAGATTATATAGATTAGATAGATAGATAGATAGATAGATAGATAGATAGATAGATAGATTGATAGATTGATAGATAGATAGATAGATAGATAGATAGATAGATAGATAGATAGATAGATAGATTGATAGATTGATAGATTGATAGATTGATAGATAGATAGATAGATAGATAGATAGATAGATAGATAGATAGATAGATAGATAGATAGATAGATAGATAGATAGATAGATAGATAGATAGATAGATAGATAGATAGATAGATAGATAGATAGATAGATAGATAGATAGATAGATAGATAGATAGATAGATAGATAGATAGATAGATAGATAGATAGATAGATAGATAGATAGATAGATAGATAGATAGATAGATAGATAGATAGATAGATAGATAGATAGATAGATAGATAGATAGATAGATAGATAGATAGATAGATAGATAGATAGATAGATAGATAGATAGATAGATAGATAGATAGATAGATAGATAGATATAGATAGATAGATAGATAGATAGATAGATAGATAGATAGAGATAGATAGATAGATAGATAGATAGATAGATAGATAGATAGATAGATAGATATAGATAGATAGATAGATAGATAGATAGATAGATAGATAGATAGATAGATAGATAGATAGATAGATAGATAGATAGATAGATAGATAGATAGATAGATAGATAGATAGATAGATAGATAGATAGATAGATAGATAGATAGATAGATAGATAGATAGATAGATAGATAGATAGATAGATAGATAGATAGATAGATAGATAGATAGATAGATAGATAGATAGATAGATAGATAGATAGATAGATAGATAGATAGATAGATAGATAGATAGATAGATAGATAGATAGATAGATAGATAGATAGATAGATAGATAGATAGATAGATAGATAGATAGATAGATAGATAGATAGATAGATAGATAGATAGATAGATAGATAGATAGATAGATAGATAGATAGATAGATAGATAGATAGATAGATAGATAGATAGATAGATAGATAGATAGATAGATAGATAGATAGATAGATAGATAGATAGATAGATAGATAGATAGATAGATAGATAGATAGATAGATAGATAGATAGATAGATAGATAGATAGATAGATAGATAGATAGATAGATAGATAGATAGATAGATAGATAGATAGATAGATAGATAGATAGATAGATAGATAGATAGATAGATAGATAGATAGATAGATAGATAGATAGATAGATAGATAGATAGATAGATAGATAGATAGATAGATAGATAGATAGATAGATAGATAATGTCCTGAACTCTACAACAAAGCCGCATGAAATCCACGATTTCTGCAGCAGTTTGTTCTACATTCTGTTTCTAGACCCAGAAATTGGATCTCACATTGGCCAAACTTCCTGCAACGTTTGCTCATCTCATAACTGGTGTTTGCGAAGATCCGAAATGGTCAATGAAAACCAAGGGCATGGCTTACAATGTGTCGTCAGCACTCCTCATATATGGTATGGACACTTGGGCAATGTGTGTCAAAGAAAGGCAAAGACTCAAAACCTTCCACCTGAGCGGTGAAAACCCGCACCAGTCTGCCAAGCATGTGCAGGCGTCAATGGCAAGAAATACTACCAAAGCTTGGTCATGTTTGTCGAATGGAGGATGGTGGCTTCGTCAAAGACATTCCCCATGGACAGTTGATAAAAGAACACTCTGTCGACCACATCTGATGTCCAAAGATGCGTGCAAGCAGCACATGAATGCACAGGACATGACTCTGGTATCATGAGAATTGAAGTTGCAGACAGATTCAAGGGGAGATGTACCGTGAAAAGCCATCTCAGTCCGAGTCAACTGAAGTTCCTGCAACACGGAGAATGAAACGATAACGCCGCAAGAAGAACGAAAATATTAAGTTCAAGAGCGGCTTTACACTTCAAGTTCGCATCATCGTAATGTCAGTTATGACTGATAAAGGCTACTATAGAGAGTTACCATTCAAAGGTCGCATTATGCTATAGTCAGTCATGACTGATAAAGGTTACTATAGAGTAATAACGTTCCGAGGTCGGGTCATCCTATAGTCAGTCAGAGCTGATAAAAGCTACTAAAGGGTGTTAGCACTCCAAGATCACATTTTCCTTTAGTCAGTCATAACTGATAAAAGCTACTAAAGAGTGTTAGCACTCCAAGATCACATTATCCTTCAGTCAGTCATAACTGATAAAAGCTACTAAAGAGTGCTAGCACTCCAAGATCACATTTTCCTTTAGTCAGTCATAACTGATAAAAGCTACTAAAGAGTGCTAGCACTCCAAGATCACATTTTCCTTTAGTCAGTCATAACTGATAAAAGCTACTAAAGAGTGTTAGCACTCCAAGATCACATTTTCCTTCAGTCAGTCATAACTGATAAAAGCTACTAAAGAGTGCTAGCACTCCAAGGTCAAATCATCCTATTATCAGCCACTTCTTCTTCTTCTTCTTCTTCTTCTTCTTCTTCTTCTTCTTCTTCTTCTTCTTCGTTCGTTCTCAATCTCCCGCTACCAAGCATTGAAAAGGGCTTTGCCGGTAGCGCAATGTAGCCCAGACAACAAAATGCGTTGTGTCGTAGTTTACAGCTTGACCGCGATATTTGCATCTTTCGGTCCGACACATCCGACTTCAGGAGACATTTTTTGAGTACCGGGTTAAGCCTTCCCTCTTTGATCTCTTCTCCTTAGCCAGTCTGTCCTGCTGCAGCCTGTTATCCAGGATCACCTGGTGGAGGTGTAGAAGTGTCTTGGGAGCTCTGGTTCGCTGGCCCTGACGCTAGAAGTCAGCTATGGGTCGCTGGCCCTGACGCTAGCAGTCGGCTATGGGTCGCTGGCCCTGACGCTAGCAGTCGGCGTTGGTCGCTGGCCCTGATGCTAGCAGTCGGCGTTGGTCGCTGGCCCTGACGCTAGCAGTCAGCTATGGGTCGCTGATCCTGACGCTAGCAGTCGGCATTGGTCGCTGCAGCTCATGCACTGCTCGGCGTCTTGATACCAGCCATGACTGATACAGAATGCTATACTATGATGTTTCACTTGCTAGGAAAATATCTCTATACTCAATATGAACGTACGGACAAGCAGCATAGACAGTCAAGCATATCCTGCAAGACAAATATGTATAAAGAGATATGTATGTGTAATTGCGTACTGAGCATTGGCAAAGCCACCGCTACATTTTCTCGCCTCACAACGTGTGTTTGGAAAAACCAGAAACTGACAATGAAAACCAAGGCCATGTTATACAATGCTTGTGTTGTAAGCACACTTCTATATGGCAGCAAGACTTGGAAAACTTATGCAAAACAGGTGCACAGGCTAAACACCTTCCATCTACGGGCGCCTGCGATCTATTCTTGGAATTAGAGGGAGGGACATACTGACAAATGCAGACGCGCACTGGTCTTCCAAGCATGTACACTTTATTTATGCAGCAAAGCCTACGATGGTTTGAACATGTTCGTCGCATGGAAGATGGCCGCATTCCCAAAGATATTCTCTATGGACAGTTGGCGAATGGTACGAGAACAGTCCACCGACCATATTTGAGGTACAAAGATGTGTGCAAGCGTGATATTAAGGTCCTGGACATGAATCTGACATCCTGGGTAGACGAAGCTGCAGGCCGATTCAGGTGGAGATGTACCCTGAATGACCACCTGACGCTTGGTGAAGCGAAGCTCTTGCAACACAAATAAGTGAAAAGACAAGACATAGAAGGGAAAAGACAACGCCTCGAGGAAAAAGACAACAAAAACTAAGAATATATTTGTTTGTTCATCCAAGTCATATCATCCTATAGTCACTCATGACTGAAAGCGGCTACTTTATTTAGAAATGACCCACCACACAAAGTTATTTGAGACCCATCACGAACTCTCCAGCCCTTCAATATGTATCCACACACCTGATATTCACGCGTAGACATAATTTTTTTTTAAAACGTTACGAAAGAGAAAAATAAAAATAAGAAGAAGACACGAACGATTCTAGCTCCATGCACATCCCTCTTTAGTTGCCTTTCACAACATGCCTGAAAGGCTGCAGTGAGTTTATTCTGTGATCCCTGGAAACATGGCGTGAAAGATGACATACTAGTGTCGAATAAATCAGCGACGGTACAGTGATCCGCCAGAAGGGTCCCCTTCGGACAGTCTCACAAGCTCATTACTGCTGTGCATCACTGCGCTCCGTATGTCAGACTGAGGCGCTATTATTATAGGATACTAAGCGTCGGTCTCTGTGATCAACGAGGGAGCTAACACCCTCGCTGTGGAGGAGTTTGCGATGACCTCAAGGTCAGAACATTTCCCAACCTCCCACTTTTTCTAATGGCGTCATTTTTCATTCATTCTGTAGACTTTTTTCAATGAAATTAATGGCTATACATAATATATAGAGAAGGAAAAAACAACTTCACTAGTATACGCCCCCACCTCCCCATCAATCACACATGATGATATTCTGTTGACTACTGAGTTTGAAATACGGTAAATATTTTTTTTAAACCACATTTTTCGGTGAAATCGTTTATTTATCTTAAATCACTTTTGTATTCTTGTTTCCGTACTTATTTCTGTTTGTGATTCTGCTTTTTTGTTTTTGGAACAACAGGAGTGTCATTCTTTTATATTTGCGATCCTTTCGTTAATTTGCATTTTGACGTTTTTTTTTGTTGGGGGGTGGGGTGGGGGGGGGGGGGTGGGGGGTGGGGGCGGGGTGGGGCTAGAGTAACAGTCACAATTTGGGTTCGAGTAACAGTCACAATTTGGGTTAGAGTAACAGTCAAATATTGATTTCTAGTAACAGGCCAAATTTGGGTTCGAGTAACAGTCACAATTTGCGTTCGAGTAACAGTCAAAATTTGGGTTCGAGTAACATTCTAAATTTGGGTTCGAGTAATAGTCACAATTTGGGTTCGAGTAACAGTCACAATTTGGGTTCGAGTAACAGTCACAATTTGGGTTCGAGTAACAGTCACAATTTGGGTTCGAGTAACACTCACAATTTGGGTTCGAGTAACAGTCACAATTTGGGTTCGAGTAACAGTAAAATGTTGATTTCTAGTAACAGTCAAAATTTGGTTTCGAGTAACAGTCAAAATTTGGGTTCGAGTAACAGTCACAATTTGGGTTCGAGTAACAGTCACAATTTGGGTTAGAGTAACAGTCAAATATTGATTTCTAGTAACAGTCAAAATTTGGGTTCGAGTAACAGTCACAATTTGCGTTCGAGTAACAGTCAAAATTTGGGTTCGAGTAACATTCTAAATTTGGGTTCGAGTAATAGTCACAATTTTGGTTCGAGTAACAGTCACAATTTGGGTTCGAGTAACAGTCACAATGTGGGTTCGAGTAACAGTCACAATTTGGGTTCGAGTAACAGTCACAATTTGGGTTCGAGTAACAGTCACAATTTGGGTTCGAGTAACAGTCACAATTTGGGTTCGAGTAACAGTAACAATTTGGGTTCGAGTAACAGTAACAATTTGGGTTCGAGTAACAGTCACAATTTGGGTTCGAGTAACAGTCAAAATTTGGGTTAGAGTAACAGTCACAATTTGGGTTATAGTAACAGTCACAATTTGGGTTCGAGTGACAGTCACAATTTGGGTTCGAGTAACAGTCACAATTTGGGTTAGAGTAACAGTCACAATTTGAAAGACTAAAAAGTAGCACTAGTGGAGGCTGTCAATGAATTGGAGCAATGTCAGTGTTATAGATTATGTGGATGTTGGTTAAAATAAGAGAAATAGAAGTTCACGCAAATGGACACATGTCACGTCGATAAGTCCACACAAACGGACATTGGTCACGTCAAGAAGTCCATACAAACGGACAACGATCACATCAATAAGTCCACACAAACGGACAATGGTCATATAAAGAAGTCAACACAAACGGACAATGGTCATATAAAGAAGTCAACACAAACGGACAATGGTCATATAAAGAAGTCAACACAAACAGACAATGGTCATATAAAGAAGTCAACACAAACGGACAATGGTCATATAAAGAAGTCAACACAAACGGACAATGGTCATATAAAGAAGTCAACACAAACGGACAATGGTCATATAAAGAAGTCAACACAAACAGACAATGGTCATATAAAGAAGTCAACACAAACGGACAATGGTCATATAAAGAAGTCAACACAAACGGACAATGGTCATATAAAGAAGTCAACACAAACGGACAATGGTCATATAAAGAAGTCAACACAAACGGACAATGGTCATATAAAGATATCAACACAAACGGACAATGATCATATAAAGAAGTCAACACAAACGGACAATGGTCATATAAAGAAGTCAACACAAACAGACAATGGTCATATAAAGAAGTCAACACAAACGGACAATGGTCATATAAAGAAGTCAACACAAACGGACAATGGTCATATAAAGAAGTCAACACAAACGGACAATGGTCATATAAAGAAGTCAACACAAACGGACAATGGTCATATAAAGAAGTCAACACAAACGGACAATGGTCATATAAAGAAGTCAACACAAACGGACAATGGTCATATAAAGAAGTCAACACAAACGGACAATGGTCATATAAAGAAGTCAACACAAACGGACAATGGTCATATAAAGAAGTCAACACAAACAGACAATGGTCATATAAAGAAGTCAACACAAACGGACAATGGTCATATAAAGAAGTCAATACAAACGGACAATGGTCATATAAAGAAGTCAACACAAACGGACAATGGTCATATAAAGAAGTCAACACAAACAGACAATGGTCATATAAAGAAGTCAACACAAACGGACAATGGTCATATAAAGAAGTCAACACAAACGGACAATGGTCATATAAAGAAGTCAACACAAACAGACAATGGTCATATAAAGAAGTCAACACAAACGGACAATGGTCATATAAAGAAGTCAACACAAACGGACAATGGTCATATAAAGAAGTCAACACAAACGGACAATGGTCATATAAAGAAGTCAACACAAACGGACAATGGTCATATAAAGAAGTCAACACAAACGGACAATGGTCATATAAAGAAGTCAACACAAACGGACAATGGTCATATAAAGAAGTCAACACAAACGGACAATGGTCATATAAAGAAGTCAACACAAACGGACAATGGTCATATAAAGAAGTCAACACAAACGGACAATGGTCATATAAAGAAGTCAACACAAACAGACAATGGTCATATAAAGAAGTCAACACAAACGGACAATGGTCATATAAAGAAGTCAACACAAACGGACAATGGTCATATAAAGAAGTCAACACAAACAGACAATGGTCATATAAAGAAGTCAACACAAACGGACAATGGTCATATAAAGAAGTCAACACAAACGGACAATGGTCATATAAAGAAGTCAACACAAACAGACAATGGTCATATAAAGAAGTCAACACAAACGGACAATGGTCATATAAAGAAGTCAACACAAACGGACAATGGTCATATAAAGAAGTCAACACAAACGGAGAATGGTCATATAAAGAAGTCCACACAAACGGACAATGGTCATATAAAGAAGTCAACACAAACGGACAATGGTCATATAAAGAAGTCAACACAAGCAGACAATGGTCATATAAAGAAGTCAACACAAACGGACAATGGTCATATAAAGAAGTCAACACAAACGGACAATAGTCATATAAAGATGTCAACACAAACGGACAATGGTCATATAAAGAAGTCAACACAGACGGACAATGGTCATATAAAGAAGTCAACACAAACGGACAATGGTCATATAAAGAAGTCAACACAAACGGACAATGGTCATATAAAGAAGTCAACACAAACGGACAATGGTCATATAAAGAAGTCAACACAAACGGACTATGGTCATATAAAGAAGTCAACACAAACAGACAATGGTCATATAAAGAAGTCAACACAAACGGACAATGGTCATATAAAGAAGTCAACACAAACGGACAATGGTCATATAAAGAAGTCAACACAAACAGACAATGGTCATATAAAGAAGTCAACACAAACAGACAATGGTCATATAAAGAAGTCAACACAAACGGACAATGGTCATATAAAGAAGTCAACACAAACGGACAATGGTCATATAAAGAAGTCAACACAAACAGACAATGGTCATATAAAGAAGTCAACACAAACGGACAATGGTCATATAAAGAAGTCAACACAAACGGACAATGGTCATATAAAGAAGTCAACACAAACGGACAATGGTCATATATAGAAGTCAACACAAACGGACAATGGTCATATAAAGAAGTCAACACAAACGGACAATGGTCATATAAAGAAGTCAACACAAACGGACAATGGTCATATAAAGAAGTCAACACAAACAGACAATGGTCATATAAAGAAGTCAACACAAACGGACAATGGTCATATAAAGAAGTCAACACAAACGGACAATGGTCATATAAAGAAGTCAACACAAACGGACAATGGTCATATAAAGAAGTCAACACAAACGGACAATGGTCATATAAAGAAGTCAACACAAACGGACAATGGTCATATAAAGAAGTCCACATAAACGGACAATGGTCATATAAAGAAGTCAACACAAACGGACAATGGTCATATAAAGAAGTCAACACAAACGGACAATGGTCATATAAAGAAGTCAACACAAACGGACAATGGTCATATAAAGAAGTCAACACAAACGGACAATGGTCATATAAAGAAGTCAACACAAACGGACAATGGTCATATAAGGAAGTCAACACAAACGGACAATGGTCATATAAAGAAGTCAACACAAACAGACAATGGTCATATAAAGAAGTCAACACAAACGGACAATGGTCATATAAAGAAGTCAACACAAACAGACAATGGTCATATAAAGAAGTCAACACAAACAGACAATGGTCATATAAAGAAGTCAACACAAACGGACAATGGTCATATAAAGAAGTCAACACAAACGGACAATGGTCATATAAAGAAGTCCACACAAACGGACAATGGTCATATAAAGAAGTCTACACAAACAGACAATGGTCATATAAAGAAGTCAACACAAACAGACAACGGGTAAGACAAATTAAATAAAAGACTGTAAGAAGCTGTAGAAACAGTATCGGAAACATTGGACAAAGAACAAACTCTTGAAGAAGACAGTAAATTATAAGAATTTCAGCTGGCGTTGCAGGTTTTGTTCAGACAATAATCAATTATGTTAAAAGTTTTTGGTAATTATTATCTTACCGCAAAAAACTTGACGAGCCAAAATGTTGCGGTGAACTTGCAAAACCAATTTTCAACTCTTAACCATAATCGAAACATGGAATTGCAAACCAATTTTCAACTCTTAACTGTAAATGAAACATGACATTGCAAACCAATTTTCAACTGTTAACTGTAAATGAAACATGGAATTGCAAACCAATTTTCAACTGTTAACTGTGAATGAAACATGGAATTGCAAACCAATTTTCAACTGTTAACTGTAAATGAAACATGGAATTGCAAACCAATTTTCAATTCTTAACCATAAATTTAACGAATCGTCTTCTTCCTCTTCTTTGGCTCTCAATTTCCAGCAAGGACTGAACGGGGCTTTGCAAGTAGCAGAATGTCGTCGGGTAAACGGAATGCGTTGTGTCGTAGTTTACAGCTTGACTGCAATATTTGACCTTTCTGTTGCCCTGCTGCAGCCTGTTATCCCCGATCACCGCGTGGAGGTGTAGAAGGTTCTTGGCAGCTCTGGTTTGCCGGCCCTGAGGCCAGCAGTCAGCTCTGATTCGCAGGCCCTGAGGCCAGCAGTCGGCTCTGGTTCGCCGGCCCTGAGGCCAGCAGTCAGCTCTGATTCGCAGGCCCTGAGGCCAGCAGTCAGCTCTGGTTTGCCGGCCCTGAGGCCAGCAGTCAGCTCTGATTCGCAGGCCCTGAGGCCAGCAGTCGGCTCTGGTTCGCTGGCCCTGAGGCCAGCAGTCAGCTCTGATTCGCAGGCCCTGAGGCCAGCAGTCGGCTCTGGTTCGCCGGCCCTGAGGCCAGCAGTCAGCTCTGATTCGCAGGCCCTGAGGCCAGCAGTCAGCTCTGGTTCGCCGGCCCTGAGGCCAGCAGTCAGCTCTGATTCGCAGGCCCTGAGGCCAGCAGTCAGCTCTGATTCGCAGGCCCTGAGGCCAGCAGTCGGCTCTGGTTCGCCGGCCCTGAGGCCAGCAGTCAGCTCTGATTCGCAGGCCCTGAGGCCAGCAGTCAGCTCTGATTCGCAGGCCCTGAGGCCAGCAGTCGGCTCTGGTTCGCAGGCCCTGAGGCCAGCAGTCGGCTCTGATTCGCCGGCCCTGAGGCCAGCAGTCAGTTATGGGTCGCTTACCTCTCCCCAAATCCTCCCCGTTGAGTGCTTACCTGTCCTGAGAACCACACAAAAGCTACTTAGCGAGAATAACGAGAGATGTTCCTGATTAAACTTCTTAAAACGGATGTTCCTGGTCAGAAAGATGTAGGTATTACAGTTCATCTTTTAGATACAGATCTGCGTACTTGACAATCAACATATATAATTGCCTACATGGCAATCAATTTACAGATTTACGTACATGACAATCAACTTACAGATTTACATACATGACAATCAACTTTAAGATTTACGTACATGACAATCAATTTACAGATTTACGTACATGACGATCAACTTACAGATTAATGTATAAGCCAATCAACTTACAGATTTACGTACATGACACTCAATTGATAGATTTACGTCCATACAATCAACTTACAGAACTAGAGACATGACAATCAACTTGCAGAACCAAGAGCATGACGCTTAATAGACAATAAATAAGAAAAAGCCAACTGAAATAAAAATTCCATGAAGTACATCACAAAACACGGAAACTTACCTTTCTAAGAAAGTACTCATAGGGACAGTCTAACTAATGCATTTTTCACAGCACACACCAGAAGTGAGTCTCTAAGCACTCCGTGCAGTTTCTGAAGATTCATACAATCAGGATTGGAAACTCCTATTATCTTTTAGTACGTGTCTAAAGCCAGGTTTGTGCTCGTCAGAAGCTGCTTGGCATTTTTTTGGTAGTCTCAAAAAGTTGTCTCTGAAATTTAAAAAAGAAATGAAAAGCAAACTTCATGTCCAGGTAAAGACAAGACTGAGAACAAAAACATTACAATATATAACCACTGTTTGAATCATGGGCAATGGTTTAACATGTTGTGACAGCTAAGATTTAGAAATCAATCAATGACCGTCTGTTGGAGGACACCGAAAAATATCTTCTTCTTCTTTGTTCGTTTTCAATCTCCAGCTACCAAGCCCTGAAAAAAGCTTTGCAAGTAGCGGAATGTAGTGCAGAGAACGGAATGCGTTATGTCGTGGTTTACAGATTGACTGTGATATTTGCACCTTTCCGTCCAACACATCCGACTTCAACAGGCATTTGTGAGTACCGGGTTGCCATCTATCTTCGATCCTTTCTACTCACCTAGTCTGCTCTGTTGCAGCTTGTTATCCAGGTTCACCGCGTGGAGGTCTAGAAGGGTCTTGGCAGCTCTGGGTCGCAAACCCTGACGCTAGCATGTCACATTACTGGGACTAGGTTTACCCATCCCTCTCTGAGCCGAATTTGTTCTGCCAGACAGCACGGGTGCAGTCTCTGTACAGAGCCGCCACTTTGGTACGAAAAAGGGTCTTCAACAGTTCTTCTTTGCTAACCTAGATGCAAGCAGCCAGCTATTTGTCTCCTATTTCTGTCAGAAATCACAGTAATAACCACAACCACCCCTGTAATACTCAAGAGGTTCCTTCAAGGTAGGCAAAAAACATACAATATTGCAGTTTCACCGGTTTAAGAATAAAGAAACAAGCACTAGAAACAAACAACCAACAAAGATTCATAAAACCTAGATGAGGCAATTGATGAATGAATGAATCATGTTCGTTCGTCAAATGTTACAAAGATCATTCTATTTGTTGAGCGCGTGGACAATATTTTCTCTTGCCATGTCCGTTGAAATGGGTGACTTGCGCTGTGATATGGAATAAAGTGAGAAAGAACCTGCGTATTTTCTTATCCTCACTCTCTCGTCCTAAGCTACTCTTGGCCAGTGACAAGAATTTATCGAGACGACTGAAGATAGAACAGGATACAGATTTTTCCTCAGGGTTTACTCCCGAAGCGGAGGGGGAGGACATCTATTGTTGTGTGTCGTGCCTTTTGCGTAACCGCAATAGGTTGTAGGGACATCACTCCATGGCTTGAATTAGTCCATTATAGTCGTGTATACATTTCAGTCAGTTGATAAAATCCAAACAGCACACAACATCAAAGCTACATTAAGGTGGATTTCAGGACAAATATATATATCAGGTGAAGAGAAAGTAGACACACCAGGAACATTGGAGCAATCATGGTTCAAATAAACACAGAAAACATGCAACAGCAAAACAAATACATTGCATATATGTATATATAAGAAGCAGAGCGTCGCTCTTAGAACAGTTAACCTTTGTGGCTGCTGTAAGATTCTAGGCAGTTGTGCAGTACCTTAGGTTACCATTACTTTATGCCCGTAGAGAAGCGATCATATAAATATCTGATAGGTAAGGCCTGTCGAGATACAAAAGCGAGAAACGGTGATATGTTCGGTTCCCAGAAGTATCAAGCGTCCTATGGTCTCAAGGGAGGTAAGATCTTATGCCTAGTCATATCTGAGGCGAACAATTCACTTAGAGGTCAAGAGTACACGATATGCATGTGACAGAACAGTTTGTGGTTTAGAATTTGAAATGTACAGACTGTTAACTTCAGTCCGGCCAAAAACATTAGGCAAAATTATGGAAGTTTCACCCACTGCGCCATCTACCTTCCCCGAGGAAGTAAATCACAAAACAAACCGTCTGGGGAAAGCGTTCGTTTACCCATCCTCAAGCATAAGCAATCTACAGGCTGCGAAGTTTTGATATTAATCTAGGTTCGAGCAGAATAGGGCGCATGAGAGGACAGAGCAGGAGAGTGTACAACCAGCGAGCTACAGGAACCATCTGCATCCATACCCTGCGCTATGTGCATCAATTCGAAAGTACAGATGAGCCGGCCATGTGGTCCACATGACTGGCGATAGATCCATGAGGTGGTGTCTTTCTGGCGGCCATACAACTACAACCCTCCACGTAGCGGCCCTCAAACGAGATGAAAAGATGACCTGCTCCACGTCTTTACACAACCATACATACACACACAATATATATATCATGTAATATGTCCACTGCAGAACGTCACTCTCATCACAGTCCTTCGCTAGGAATCTCGACCAACAGTCAGTCTTCTCTACCAGCAGTCAGTCTTCTCGACCAGCAGTCAGTCTTCTCGACCAGCAGTCAGTCTTCTCGACCAGCAGTCAGTCTTCTCGACCAGCAATCAGTCTTCTCGACCAGCAGTCAGTCTTCTCGACCAGCAGTCAGTCTTCTCGACCAGCAGTCAGTCTTCTTGACCAGCAGTCAGTCTTCTCGACCAGCAGTCAGTCTTCTCGACCAACAGTCAGTCTTCTCGACCAGCAGTCAGACCTCTCGACCAGCAGTCAGTCTTCTCGACCAACAGTCAGTCTTCTCGACCAGCAGTCAGTCTTCTCGACCAACAGTCAGTCTTCTCGACCAGCAGTCAGTCTTCTCGACCAATAGTCAGTCTTCTCGACCAGCAGTCAGTCTTCTCGACCAGCAGTCAGTCTTCTCGACCAGCAGTCAATCTTCTCGACCAACAGTCAGTCTTCTCGACCAGCAGTCAGACCTCTCGCCTGCTTCCTGTTCATGTTTAGGATGCCCTTGATATCTTGTATCCATCTACGCCTTGGTCGGCCTCTGCCTTGTCTTCCTAGAACAATGCCTTCTGGAACTGCTTTTTCCAGTCCGTCACGGCGCTTGATGTTCACGAAAAACCTCAGTTTCTGAGACGTGGATTCGACACTCAGATCCTGCAGGATGGCTGTATTTGTTATTTTCTTTACCCAAGGTATTTTGAGGATTCTTCTGCAGCCTTTTGTCTAGAAAGCCTCGATCCTCATTCTGAATATTTGTGTGATGGTCCATGTCTCGCATCCATATATTGCCACCAGGAATACGCTTGTTCTGAGGATCTAACATTTAAATTCTTTATTAGTATTATGTCACACACAATATATATATATATGCATATATACGTGTGTTCAGCTTATGTACAGCTAATCATGAATGTCACTAACGTATTGACGAATATTACGTCAGGAAATCACTGAAATTGACTACTACAAGAATTTATTGAGTGAGATTGGCTGCGTCTAAATAGAGACACAATTTTATGAAACGGGTACGGTCTAGAAGGGATTGCCAAGGTGTGAGTGACTGGCAGTCTTAGAGGTCTCAAACATTCATGAGCGGGACATGTATGGATCTACTGTCCATTGCATTCCGGATTTATAGCAGGAAACGCATTAATACTGGCCCCGCGACTCACCTAAGGTCGGGACATTCGATAAGTGGTGCATACGATAACATAAAACTCACCACTTCTTAGATAAGGGCCCATACTGAAATCGGCCTCGGCTCACTTATTAGATAAATCGTACATACTGACATACATTACTGACCATCCTGTTAGGTAAATGCTACTTACTGACATACAATACTGACTATCTTGTTGGGTAAATGCTACATACTGACATACAATACTGACCATCGTGTTAAATAAATGCTACATACTAATATATAATACTTACCATCTTGGTAGGTAACTGATACATACTGACATATAATATTGATCACATCTTGTGTAAATGACACATACTGACACAAAACACTGATCATATTTGAGGTAAATGACACATACATATAAATAATACTGACCGTCATCTTAGGTGAATGATACATACTGACACTAATCAGGGACTTTTTTTTAGATGACACATAGGGAATTAATCACTGATCACTTCTTGCATAATTACACACACTGAAATTATTCACTTACCTCTAATAGATTATTTTACAGCAGTTAAATACCCAACAATACACCTATTACGCTAGTCTGGAATCAACAGCCGAGCATGCGCTGCGAGTACACACTATGAGTGTAGAACCATCAATCCCTAAAAAATGTCATATCTCGTACCCTTTGCCAGCTTCTCAAGGAGACTATGCATCTATGGATCGGCCCGGTGTGTTATGATGTCGACTTGGTTTAAGATGTCCTTAAAAACTGTAAGAGATTATACCCTCAAAAACAGGTCACAGGACACGGGTTATATTGTTAAGAGTGTATATTATTATCTAAGAGGAAGGTTAATAGATATCACGCACAACAGCGGATATTACTAACGCATACATTTACATGTTTACTAGCAGTTGCAAGCTTTATCTCAGAGGGAGAAGGAAATGCAATGAGTCATTTGACGATTCTTGTGGCTAGAGTCGCGTGTCATGTCATGGCGCCAGGACCGTTTTTGTGTGTCTGTTGAATCTTAAGCCTTTACATGTTAGGCCTTGAAACATAATTTTCATCTGCATAAGAGCATGGAGATACTTCTACCACTCACTTATATAATGTTTGTTTACATAATGTTTGTTGTTGTTGTTGTTGTTGTTGTTGTTGTTGTTGAATGTCCATTATGAGTATGTTTACTTTTGTGTGCGCTCTGAAAAGGGCGTGATGCGGTGAGTTGCTTTAGCTTTCCTTACATCCCGAGCAAGCTGAAGAAGGTGGTCCTTCAGGCGGTTGTGCTATGTTTGGCTTCATCTTCGTGAAGCTCACTACTATGAAGATCACGTCGATCCACATCTCGTCAGCCAGACTACCTTGAAAACAGCCAGTTTAAAGGGAACTATACATGGAAGAGAGATAGTGGTTTTGGTCAGTATGTTGTGCCTGACCCTGACGCGATGTCCTGGTCAGTATGTTGTGCCTGACCCTAACGCAACGTCCTGATCAGTATGTTGTGCCTGACCCTGACGCGATGTCCTGGTCAGTATGTTGTTCCTGACCGGACTAGCGGCTCATTTCCCCAATATGCACAAGTTATTCTAGTAATGAAATACAAGTGAATGAGGACATTAAACATAGTAATAGTTACCGAGCATAATAGAATCATCATCGAATATTAATCAAAACCTTCCAGTTCCCCACGGAGCATCGGTAAATGGTTGATTGATCTCATCGGTGCCATGTGATATTGAGATTGTTCTGAACATTATTAAAGGAAAGAATGAAATCTATATGTCGTCACTATTCTATTTACTCCCAATGCCGAGGTTCTCTATGACAATTTATAGTGCTAAGGAATAAAGGTCGATTGCTACTGCAGTCGCCACAATCGGCACAGAGTAGGGTTTATTATATCTAAATGATTAAATTGCTCATAGAACAGAGTTCAATGCATCTGGGCGTCTCTGTGAAGGTTCTGTCCCTTACACTTCTGAAATTGCAGACGGCAGAGCCGGGACTCCGCAGCTCCCTCGCGGCGGTTCTAAAATTAGCCCTGACTACGTTAGGTAGCCGGTTTACAGTTGGGGCAACTGAGGACGCGGTCATACCAAACATCACAATTTGCCCAGTCTGTTAAACTAAGCGCGGCGCTGTTTTAATCAGGTTGCCTACTGTTATCTTCGGCGACTCTTCTAATTACCAAAGTGTCTAGGCCCAGAACAGACAATGCGTCGCCAAGCCGGCTAGCCAGTCTGCTTAGGCTTGGCTTCGTTCGTTCTCAATCTCCCACTACCAAACCCTGACACTGGCCTAAGTAGAAGAGTGTAGTCCAGAGAACGGAATGCGTTGTGTCGTAGTTTGCAGCTTGACTGCGATATTTGGACTTTTCGGTCCAAGACATCTGACTTCAGCAAGCATTTTTTGAGTACCGGGTTAGCATTTCCTCTTCGATCCCTTCTCCTTAGCCAGTCCGCTTTGTTGCAGCCTGTCATCCAGGATAGCCGCGTGAAGGTGTAGAAGGGTCTTTGCAGCTCTGGTTCGCTGGCCCTGACGCTAGCTATCAACTATGGATCGCTGACCGTTGCAGCTCATGCGCCTCTCAGCATCTAGAAAATTAGGCTAGCCAGTATTCTCGCCAATGCAAACAGTCATGGGTGGCTGTCAGGATTAGACCCACTGCGCGTCACTCTTCAACTCTACTATGGGGCCGAAGGCACACCCTGTTAATGCGCTGGCAGCAGTCAGCGACTAATAGCGAAAGTATGTTAAAGAGAGATGAAGAGGATACAGTCCAATGAAGAGACTTGCTCAGACAACCTTACAACTAGCCTTAGCACTGATCAACCAGAAGATGGGGCCCATTAGAGAGACATGCTCAGACAACCTTTCAACTAGCCTTAGCACTGATCAACCAGAAGATGGGGCCCATTAGAGAGACATGCTCAGACAACCTTTCAACTAGCCTTAGCGCTGATCAACCAGAAGATAGGGCCCATTAGAGAGACATGCTCAGACAACCTTTCAACTAGCCTTAGCGCTGATCAACCAGAAGATAGGGCCCATTAGAGAGACATGCTCAGACAACCTTTCAACTAGCCTTAGCGCTGATCAACCAGAAGATAGGGCCCATTAGAGAGACATGCTCAGACAACCTTTCAACTAGCCTTAGCGCTGATCAACCAGAAGATAAGGCCCATTAGAGAGACATGCTCAGACAACCTTTCAACTAGCCTTAGCGCTGATCAACCAGAAGATAGGGCCCATTAGAGAGACATGCTCAGACAACCTTTCAACTAGCCTTAGCGCTGATCAACCAGAAGATAGGGCCCATTAGAGAGACATGCTCAGACAACCTTTCAACTAGCCTTAGCGCTGATCAAACAGAAGATAGGGCCCATTAGAGAGACATGCTCAGACAACCTTTCAACTAGCCTTAGCGCTGATCAACCAGAAGATAGGGCCCATCAGAGAGACATGCTCAGACAACCTTTCAACTAGCCTTAGCGCTGATCAACCAGATGTGGCCAAGACGCAGCAGTGCATGAGCTGACAGTAGCCAGTAGCTCATGGCTGGCTGTTTGCATCAGAATCAGCGAACCAGATCTGACAAGACCCTGCACATAGCGGCCCTGGAAACAGATTGCACTAATCACTAAGTGTAGTCCGGCAAAAGGATACGGAAAACAGTGGAAAGGCAACCCTGGAATCTAAAAAAAGCCAATTAAAATCGGATGTGTCGAGCCGAATGGCACAGATATCTCAGCCTCGCTGTAAACTACGACGCAGCGTTACAAAGTCTTCTTTACGGTGAACGGCAAAGAAAAAGAATTTCAATCAGACGATGAGGAGGATGACAATTAACACATGTCCTGGTTAAGTTTAACACAACGACTCTTAGCACACACTGTTGTCGAGGAGGAAGAGTTATGCACTTAACTTTCTATATTCATTATGAAACATAACGTATTAACTGTTTGACAATAATAACAATTCATCTGACATACTAAACACACAATTCATTTAAACATGTCCTTACCGCGACTCGACATCCTATGTTTTTATTCCTAAGGTTGACAACAACTAGATTAACTGTCCTGGGTTGTTATCTGGTCCACTTAGCTAGCAAACATGGTCGTCTTCTGATTCTCCTTTGAGCGGGAAATTGTCGTCCACGTCAGAGAGCGAGAGAGAGAGATAGAGAGAGAGACAGAGAGAGAGAGAGAGAGAGAGAGATAGAGAGAGAGAGATAGAGAGAAGACTTCAGCAAATGTAAGCAATCTTCAAGAATACTTGGTCTGGCCAACAAGTGCACTTATCTGTGATATCTAGTCCCTAAAGAGAAAAGTACAAACGAGAAGCTATAATCGAGCTCACTTATTTTCTTAAAGCAAACGAAACGCTGTTTCGCATTTAACAGTTGGGCTGCGAAAGCTCTGACTTTCAGAGAGACTTTTCATCCTGAGCAAATGCACCCCAAGTTGCTGTCCCTTGACTACCTGCAAAGGAGCAAGTAGTTTAATCAAATTCACAATGTCACTGACACTATATGACCACGTGATGAATATCCACACACAGTTATTTGGAAGCCACGAAGAACTCTTCACTACGGCAAATTTTATCCAGAGAACTGGGCTGCACGTGTGGTCGTAACAAGAAAAAGCATGGTGAAAGAGAAGAAGAAGAAGAAGAAGAAGAAGAAGAAGAAGAAGAAGAATAAGAAGAAGATGAAGACCATCTATTGCTTGAGACAAAGAATTACAGTTCGTCCCTTCTTCTGTCAGTAGAATGGTCCATGCGCGAGAAGATCAAGTCTTCACGTCCGAGGCTTATGCATTACGAATGACTTTGGAATCAGTGGCGTAAATTGCTCCCTGGTTCATGGTGTGCTAAAATCTTAGAGTTTAATTTTCCATAAAATCAATTATTTTAGAATGATTATAACACATTATAAGTTTATTTTAATGTGTTATTATTATTATTATTATTATTATTAATGCCAGAAGAATATCCGAGATCGTGAATGCCACAGTGCATGAGCTACACAATTGGTTTCGTTCTAGAGATCTCTTCATAACCTGGTGCTGAAAGGGAGAAGGGAAAAGAAAGACAGATAAAGAGAAAATTGTTTGTATCATCATTATTAGTATTATTATTGAATACTGGTAAATAGTTTAATGTCTCCTTAATCTTAGTTTTTTTCTAAGTGAAATTGTTCCTAGTTAGGAAACACGCTTCTTCTTCGTTCGTTCTCAAACAATCGTCT
The DNA here is from genome assembly GCA_036924085.1 of Ariolimax columbianus. Taxonomy (NCBI): domain Eukaryota; kingdom Metazoa; phylum Mollusca; class Gastropoda; order Stylommatophora; family Arionidae; genus Ariolimax; species Ariolimax columbianus. The sequence continues at coordinate 77,982,663 of JAVGWX010000004.1, read as the reverse complement.
CCAAGCCCTGAAATGGGATTTCCCAGTACCAGGATATACTCCTGAATTCGGAATGCGTTATTTCGTAGTTTACAACCTGACTGCGATATTTGCACTTTTCGTTCTGACACATCCTACTTCAGCATACATTTTGGGTACCGGATTACCCTTCACTGTTCGATTGAGGAATGGTCTTGGCAGCTCTGGATGGCTGGCACAGACGCTAGTGGTCCAGCTTCGGGTCACTGACTGATACAGCTGAAGCACTGTTCTGCATCTTGAACCCGAAACATGCATCAATCTTAAATATCTGATACATGTAGGCATGTTTCCAAATCTGAGTACTTGGTGCAATATTTCATTAAAAATTAATTCCGTGTTCCTTACCACTGTCACTGTCATACGACATTTTTCCCATTGCTGGAGCAGTCGAGGGGTTTCGAAGGCAGAGGACTACAGACCGCTTGGCCACTGCGGTCGCCACGTCGTGTGCTGGTTATGTTAGTTTATTTCACCCCCACCAGTAAAACAACATCTGTCATACCGGCATTCGAACCGCTGCCCTCTTTGTCGACAGGCAGGCCTCGAAACTATTCGGCCACGCACTCCTCTCCGTATTACTTATTTCACTCAAAAACTGTTCAAGGACAAAATCATTCAATGAGTCTATTGTATACTGAAGTGTCTATCAACCACAGCGTAACTACTATGGAACAAATCTACCTACACACTACAGTAGTATGACATAGTTTTAAGATATTTACCCAATTTTTGGGGGGAGGAAGACTAACGTCTGGTCAGGCACTACTGATCAGATATGTTATTCAGGTCAGGCAAAACATACTGGGCAATACCCTCACCTCGACTTCCTAGCTGCCCTCCATGGAAATAGGCTGTTTTTATAGCAGCCTGGCTAACGAGGTGAGGAATCGACGTGATCCCCGTAGTGATGAACGACACGCAGGTGAAGACAAGCTTAGCACAACCGCCTGGAGGACCCCAGCCAACCTTCATCAGCACGCTCGGGCTGTGAGGAAAGCTACTGCTACCCGATACTTAACGTCCTTTTCAGGACGCACAAAAGAGTGAACCTACTCATTGTAGGCATTCGCAAACAACAACAACAACAAGAACAACAACAACAACAGCAACAATCCAATTTGTGTAACTATTCAACACTTTAAACATTTACTTGACCTTGAACTAACACTTTATGTGTTTGGTAATTACTGCACAATTATAAATAGTTTGAGAAGAACACAGCTGCCCATGCCAAATGTTAACGTTTTGTTCGTATTCGTATCGGGCCGAATAGTTAATGTCATGTTTTCGTAATCACCCGAATAGTAAAACCCTCTAATTGTTACACCCATTCTTCAAACATCGTTCGACTACCTGGTATCGTACATTGTTTCACTGAATGCCAGGATGGTATAATTATTAACAAACATGTGATGTTTTACCAGAAATACAAACCTTTAATCAACAAAACAAAATAATTGTATGTGGTGACAGCCATTGGAAGCCGAAATATACAGATATGACATAATTCCTGAAGGTACTCTCTAAACTATTTGACTGATTTCTTTATGTGGTGACAGCCATTGGAAGCCGAAATATACAGATATGACATAATTCCTGAAGGTACTCTCTAAACTATTTGACTGATTTCTTTATGTGGTGACAGCCATTGGAAGCCGAAATATACAGATATGACATCATTCCTGAAGGTACTCTCTAAACTATTTGACTGATTTCTTTATGTGGTGACAGCCATTGGAAGCCGAAATATACAGATATGACATAATTCCTGAAGGTACTCTCTAAACTATTTGACTGATTTAAGAAAATGGTAACTCAGTGGATTCCTTCTCGTTGCAACATAATTGACCACCACGAGCCTATAATACTTGCTAGAGAAGGCAGAACGCTGTCGCAACCTAATATGGGTGTAACTTATGAAGAGACCAGGAGGTTTGTCAGGTGAAGATGCAAGAAGAGGTGGTTAGCGGAGCATCGAGGGCAACAACAAGATGACGCTTACTACAAGCTCTACAGGGCCCAACAGCTGGGAATTATCAGACTCGAGCAGGTGACAGCAGGTTACGATAACATCTATTTAACTAGCTCAAATTATGACATACCGATGAATGAAGGTGTCTTCGGTACTGATAAAAGGGCTGCTGAACATCTGCTGCAAAAGTGTCCAACATACGAGTTACAGAGAAGGCACACTAGGACAAGACATGAACTATGGAGATACCAATAACCTCGTGCTGGCAGCTGGTTGCACATTTTGAATATCTGGGATCAATACTGAGCAACAATGAAGACTGTGCAAAAGAAGTAAAAAGACGACTGAGTATGGTAATGCAGAAGATAAGGAGTATGCAGAACATATGACATAATTCAAACATGGAAGTAAAACTAAAGATCCTCAGAACATGTGTTTTTCATGTGGCAACCTATGGATGTGAAACATGGACATTTACAAAAGCAATAAGAGCAAAGATCGGTGTTCTGAAACACATTGCTACAGAAGAGCCCTGCAAATCCCGCAGACAAATAAAGAAACCAACAAATCCATCCGGCAAGACCGGAAGAGGAGAATTGGTTCATAAATGACGTAATGACCCGAAAACTTAGTTTTTTTTCTGACGCTTCAAACGATACAACGGACTGGAGAGTGGTTATGGAGGGCATGGTTAATGGGAAAAGAGGTAGAGGCGACGGAGAAGACAATGGACTCAGGATATCAAGGAGACGATGGATTTGACCTTGGAGCAGGCAGGAATACTGGCGAAATATAGAGTTTCCTACAGACAGTCTGTCATGACAGCAACGTTCTGCAAAGAACATGCTACATGATGATGATGATGACCAATGCTTTTTTTTTAGAGACATGCAAGTTGGCGTCTGAAAACGTACGGCGACGACGGCGAAAAAGAAGAAGAGTACAGTTACAAGAGACATATAGCAGTCGATTTAGTCTCCATCAAGTACAGTTACAAGAGACATATAGCAGTCGATTTAGTCTCCATCAAGTACAGTTACAAGAGACATATAGCAGTCGATTTAGTCTCCATCAAGTACAGTTACAAGAGACATATAGCAGTCGATTTAGTCTCCATCAAGTACAGTTACAAGAGACATATAGCAGTCGATTTAGTCTCCATCAAGTACAGTTACAAGAGACATATAGCAGTCGATTTAGTCTCCATCAAGTACAGTTACAAGAGACATATAGCAGTCGATTTAGTCTCCATCAAGTACAGTTACAAGAGACATTTAGCAGTCGATTTAGTCCCCATCAAGTACAGTTACAAGAGACATATAGCAGTCGATTTAGTCTCCATCAAGTACAGTTACAAGAGACATATAGCAGTCGATTTAGTCTCCATCAAGTACAGTTACAAGAGACATATAGCAGTCGATTTAGTCTCCAACAAGTACAGTTACAAGAGACATATAGCAGTCGATTTAGTCTCCATCAAGTACAGTTACAAGAGACATATAGCAGTCGATTTAGTCTCCATCAAGTACAGTTACAAGAGACATATAGCAGTCGATTTAGTCTCCATCAAGTACAGTTACAAGAGACATATAGCAGTCGATTTAGTCTCCATCAAGTACAGTTACAAGAGACATATAGCAGTCGATTTAGTCTCCATCAAGTACAGTTACAAGAGACATATAGCAGTCGATTTAGTCTCCATCAAGTACAGTTACAAGAGACATATAGCAGTCGATTTAGTCTCCATCAAGTACAGTTACAAGAGACATATAGCAGTCGATTTAGTCTACATCAAGTACAGTTACAAGAGACATTTAGCAGTCGATTTAGTCCCCCTCAAGTACAGTTACAAGAGACATATTGCAGTCGATTTAGTCTCCATCAAGTACAGTTACAAGAGACATATAGCAGTCGATTTAGTCTCCATCAAGTACAGTTACAAGAGACATATAGCAGTCGATTTAGTCTCCAACAAGTACAGTTACAAGAGACATATAGCAGTCGATTTAGTCTCCAACAAGTACAGTTACAAGAGACATATAGCAGTCGATTTAGTCTCCATCAAGTACAGTTACAAGAGACATATAGCAGTCGATTTAGTCTCCATCAAGTACAGTTACAAGAGACATATAGCAGTCGATTTAGTCTCCATCAAGTACAGTTACAAGAGACATATAGCAGTCGATTTAGTCTCCATCAAGTACAGTTACAAGAGACATATAGCAGTCGATTTAGTCTCCATCAAGTACAGTTACAAGAGACATATAGCAGTCGATTTAGTCTCCATCAAGTACAGTTACAAGAGACATATAGCAGTCGATTTAGTCTCCATCAAGTACAGTTACAAGAGACATATAGCAGTCGATTTAGTCTATATCAAGTACAGTTACAAGAGACATATAGCAGTCGATTTAGTCTCCATCAAGTACAGTTACAAGAGACATATAGCAGTCGATTTAGTCTCCATCAAGTACAGTTACAAGAGACATATAGCAGTCGATTTAGTCTCCATCAAGTACAGTTACAAGAGACATATAGCAGTCGATTTAGTCTCCATCAAGTACAGTTACAAGAGACATATAGCAGTCGATTTAGTCTCCATCAAGTACAGTTACAAGAGACATATAGCAGTCGATTTAGTCTCCATCAAGTACAGTTACAAGAGACATATAGCAGTCGATTTAGTCTCCATCAAGTACAGTTACAAGAGACATATAGCAGTCGATTTAGTCTCCATCAAGTACAGTTACAAGAGACATATAGCAGTCGATTTAGTCTCCATCAAGTACAGTTACAAGAGACATATAGCAGTCGATTTAGTCTCCATCAAGTACAGTTACAAGAGACATATAGCAGTCGATTTAGTCTCCATCAAGTACAGTTACAAGAGACATATAGCAGTCGATTTAGTCTATATCAAGTACAGTTACAAGAGACATATAGCAGTCGATTTAGTCTCCATCAAGTACAGTTACAAGAGACATATAGCAGTCGATTTAGTCTCCATCAAGTACAGTTACAAGAGACATATAGCAGTCGATTTAGTCTCCATCAAGTACAGTTACAAGAGACATATAGCAGTCGATTTAGTCTCCATCAAGTACAGTTACAAGAGACATATAGCAGTCGATTTAGTCTCCATCAAGTACAGTTTCTGGACACTCAATAAAGAAACCTCCCCCAAAACAAACTTTCCTAACCGGGAATCATCCACGAACTTCAGAGCAGAACCTATTTCACCGCCTCCCCCTCCTCCCTTGCGGGCATTGAGAATTCTTGGGACAGAAAAGCAACCACCAACAAAAATAGATGTCTTTACAGACGGCAAATATCTAATAGAGGCATTACAGAAAACTAACAACGAACTGCTGTTATAAAAAATCACGACCATAGTAGAGGTAGGACAACTCCAGATCATTAACAAAAGCGCTCTAGTGGATACCCTCTCACTGCGGAATCACAAGAAACGAGAGAGCTGACGCCCTAGTAAAAGATGGCAGCAAAAAGGCACAATTTAATCATCGAGTACCATACAGAGAGATGAAGAACGTCATCAGAAATCAATATATATGCACCAATGGAGAGAAGACAGAAATATAAGCAGTACACCAGATCCAATTCACCAACTCAAAAGAAACCAACAAACTACCTTATTTCGCCAGAACTGGACCCTTCAGGCTACTAGAACATCTATACCGACTGAAGATCTCACACAAACAGATAGATGCCCATGTGAACCAGGAGGTCAGAACCCTGAACACATCCTACAGAAATGCCCAATCTATTGGGGAGTGAGATACCAGACCTGGCCAGAGGGCCCGGAGCTGAGACAAAAAGCTGTGGGGCAGCCACTCCGACCTGCAGATATAGAATGACCAAACGATCCTGAACGCAAACGAAGAAAGGAAGAGAGACCTCCTCATAAATGCAATCAGATTGATTCCTTCTTTATCCAGGAAAGTTAAATTTAAAGTCTAATGTATATCAAGAATAACAATAGAAGAAGACGTGTGTGGAATAAACAAGTAAAAATGAACGTAGTTGCTGTTATCACACTTTGTGATGTCTTCCCACATGAACGTGTCCCATACCTGAACACGTCACACGATTGAGCACGTCTCATCACACGCTTGAGCACGTCACATCACTGAGCATGGCTGTGACAGATGTTCAAACAAGGAATCTCAAGACACGTTAAGACATCATCCGGTTAAGATGTCAATAAATACATATTTACAAATACAGTTCCGGTCCTACCGCATTTCCGGTCTGATTGTTAACAGCATTCTACCTCCGGACAGTTGATATCTCAAGACAGGCACATTTCTCTATTGATAACTATTTATAAAGCTTAGAATGTTCAGTTATTATCACTTCGTAGTAGTGCCTTTTCAGTAATGTCTGACTATAGGTTGATGTGACCTTGGAGTAGCAACTCTCTACTGAATTTTTAGTTTTTTTTTCCTTTCTGCGTTGTCTCTTCACTTACCTGTGTTGTCTCTTCCCTTACCTGTGTTGTCTCTTCACTTACCTGTGTTGTCTCTTTACTTACCTGTGTTGTCTCTTCACTTACATGTGTTGTCTCTTCACTTACCTGTGTTGTCTCTGCACTTACCTGTGTTGTCTCTTCACTTACTTGTGTTGTCTCTTCACTTACCTGTGTTGCATGAGCGTATTATCGCCCAGCGTGATGTGGCTGTTCAGATTGCATCTCCATTTGGATCGGTCTGCAGTTAAAACTGAATACTAAGATGTTAGGCCCATATCCAATGCCTTCATGTCCCGTTTACATGTGTCTTTGAACCGCAGCTGTAGTCGGTCAGTTGTTTTTGTTTACAACACGATAGCTGCCCATAGAGAACATATATATGGATGCGACCCTAGTCCACGCGTCGTACATGACCAAGCCATCGCAGTCTTTGTTGGCGAAGGAGGCTAAACATACCTGGAAGACCAGTGCGAGAATACACCCCCTCATCTGTCTCTCCATGAGACGACAAGGATGGATCTCAGGCCCCGCAAGTGAAAGGTGTTGAGAATATGCTTTTGTTTTGGCATTGGTTGTCCCGTTTCGCGGCCATATAGAACCGTACTGACGACACAGGTATTGTTTTTCAGTCAAGCATCAGGCCCAACCGGTCGCTTAGACAGACTGGGTTTACTATCAGATAAGTTGACCATGTTTTCCTTATATGTTGATTTGTTAGTTCAGTATTGTTGTCCCTGATGAAGGCCTATTGGTAATAACGTAGGTTTTGTTTGTGTTCTTGTCTCGGTGCGGCATTTGACCATACCCATTTTTAAATCTTGATTAAACTCAACCTTAATCAACTTTTACATTATTGTTCATGTTTTTTTTCTTCCCCCTAGGTATTGTAGACCATGGCCTTGGTCTTGGCTGTGTGTTCTATCCTGTTCATTCTTTTTGATTTGAGTTATTTCACGTGTTCAGCGTTGTCTCTAAAAATCTATTGTGCCCTCCCATTATTTGCGTACTAATATTTTATCAACTTCCGGCCCCACAGTCGAGCGCAAATTATCCATTCCAATGTTACTGTGTTGGGCTATTGTTTTCAGAGCTTTCATTGTTTAAACCAGATCGCTACTACACACTGTGCACGATTTTTAGCTTGTATGAATGGAGAGATCACCAAAGAGGCTGCCAAGCCAAACATAGGAGATCCACACTTTCCTTCTTTGAAAAGATAAATTAGACTATAAAAAGTTTTCCAAAATACAACCACCTACAAGAACAAGACGGCACATTTACAAATTAACTTAAGAAATGTCCTGATTAGACATTAAGAAATATTTTTTAGTCGGGGAGTGGTAAATATCTTAAATGCATTGTTTCAGGAAGTAGCAGCGACAGGGACAATGAATATATTCAAGAATAGATTGGGTGCGCATAGCTTTTCATCATCATCATGTAGCATGTTTCTTTATAGAACGTCGCTCCTATCACAATCTGTCTGAAAGAAACTCTTTCCCTTGCCAAAACTTTAGCCTCCGTCACAGGCACACTCATGCACTCCTGGATATCTTGGTACCACTGTCTTCTTGGTCTACCCCTAGAAGACGATGCATAGCTTTTACAGCGAAGAAATGTAAATGAAACTAGTTGTATTACACACTCTGGAGAGTCGTTTAAACCAATATACAGATTTTAAGTTTAAGTTTAAGTATGTCGCAAGAACTGGCTAAAAAAGGTTGTTCATGAGGCTAGCAGATTCAGGATGCACAGATATTGCTATAAACCCGCATTACAAATAACATGAATGCGACATTCATGAATGCTAGTTAGGGGAGTGACACGCATTATTGGGCCTATGTTTCAATAAATTAAGTTAAATGACGGTCAATGACAAAGGTATACAGATGCGTCTTGCAGCCTAGAAGGGTTGATTGTGTCTTAAACAGGTCATCGGTTCTTCACCTTGACCCGATTAATATGAAACTGGACATAAAGATGATGACTTCTGATTATTAATCAAACTAACACATGTATCACACCTGGAGAGATAAAGAGAAGAATGATGATATTAGAAATATGTGAATACATCATCATCAAGTGCCTTGCTCGTTGGCGATAGTGGACCTCCACCTTCTCTTATCACCTGCGTCGTTCTCAATTCCGCCTTTGATCGCCGCCCTTGCATGCATTCAAGCTATCCAATAGTTTATCACGTTGTCGCTCTCTTTCCCTCTTACCAGCAATTTCCACCTGCTGTTCCAACGCATGTCTTCTCGTGACATGTCTGACAGAACAGATGACTGTCTTGTCCAGATTGTTGCCATAATTTGTCTTTGCTTCTGTGCTTCTGATAAACGACCTAATTATAATTCTTTGGAAGTTCATGGGACTTTCAAGATTCTTCTGTAATACCACATTTCCGTTGACTCTAATGAACCCTGTTCGTGCTTGCTGATTGTCCATGACTCGCTGCCGTATGTCAGTACTGGTTCCACATAGCGCCTACGAACTCTCTTCCCTAAATCCAGTGATAGACTTTTGATGCACAGGATTCTACTCGTACTCTGGAAGGCTTCATCGTCTTGTCTTTCTTATTCTTCCTCTGCTTCTTCATCTTCTTCTTCTTCTTCTTTTTCTTGTTCTTCTTCTTCGTGTTGTTCTTCTTCTTCTCTTCTTCTTTGTCTTCTTTGTCTTCTTCTTCTTCTTCTTCTTCTTGGTTCTTAATCTCCCGTTACCAAGCCCTAAACAGGGCTTTGCAAGTAGCAGGATGTAGTCCAGGGAACGGAATGCGTTGTGCTGCTAGTTTATAGCTTGACTGCGATATTTCTACCTTTCGGTCCGACTCATCCGTCGTTGGCATATTTTGAGTACCAGGATATCCTTACCTCTTCAATCCCTTCTCTTTGACCAGCCTTCTCTGTTGTACCATGTTATTTAGGATCTCCGCGTGGAGGTGTAGAAGTGTTTTGGCAGCTTTGGTTCTGGTCGTGACGCAAGCAGTCAGCTATGAGTCACTGACCGTTACAGCTCATGCGCTGCTCAACTTCTTGATCCTTCTGTAAGACTGAATCTTGCCTTTGATATATATATATATATAGACAATAGAGGGTCAGGCAAAATATACTGGCCAAGAATCTCATCTCGGCTACCTAGCAGCCATCCCTGGACATGGGCTGTTTTCATGGCACCCTGGCTAACGAAGTTAGGGATCGAAGTGACCCCCTTAGTAGTGCGCGAAACGCAGATGATACAAAGCATATCACAACTATCTTCATCAGCACGCTCGGAATGTGAGGTAAGCTACGACAACCCGTCACTTAACGCCATATTTAGGGCACACAAAAGAGTAATCCTGCACATTGTGGGCATTCATCAACAACAACAACAACATATATAGACAACATATATAAACATGCATATGAAGACAGAAAGTACAATTGTTCGGTCATCACTTGAGAATGCATAATGGTTAACTACCACTGCGCCCGTACAGTGCAAGAATATCCGACTACATTGACAGCACGCTTGAAGCGCGGCAGATAGATATATGGCAGAACATAACTCCTAACACAACACGGGCTTACAACAGACTCAACACACCTGGCCCAAGGTGACTTCAGTTTCTAGTGTCGCTTATCGACATCAGTTCACGGAAATGGCAGCAATAAATGCACTGTTCAATATCAACAAATAACTCCAAAGAAAATTTCCCAAAACAAAAATATATTATTCGTTTTCTTTTTCTTCTTCATCTTCTTCTTCTTCTTCTTCTTCTTCTTCTGCTGTGTTCGTTCTCAATGTCCCATACCAAGCCATAAACATGGCTTTGCAAGTAACAGGATGTAGTTCGGAGAACGAGATGTGTTGTTTTGTTAGTTTACAGATTGACTGCGATATTTGCACCTTTGTGTCCGACACATCCGTCTTCGACAGCAGATTTTTTTTTTAAAATACCGGGTTAGCCCCCCGTCTTCGATCCCCTCTCCACAGCCACGCCTGCTCTGATGCAGCCTGTTATCCAGGAACACCCAGCTGAAGTGTAGAAGGGTCCTGGCAGCTCTGGTTTGCTAGTGCTGACGCTAGCTGCCAGCTTTGGATCGCTGACGGCTGCAGCTCATGCGCTACTGAGCATCTTCATCCGCACCAATAAATAATATTCCCTGTGTCTTTTTCGAAGTTCATTTAACGAAGAAGGAAGAATAACATTACTTCCTACTACAAAAGCATGACCTGGAATTAATTTTCATCAGTTTCATCATGTAGATCAGCATGTTGTAGAAACTGAGATGACCAAGATCCAAGCGACTCATGCATGGTCAGGGAACCAGAAATGACCACGACCCAACCGACTCATGCATGGTCAGGGAACCAGAAATGACCACGACCCAAGCGACTCATGCATGGTCAGGTAACCAGAGATGATTAAGACCCTAGCGGCTCATGCATGGTCAGGGAACCAGAGATGACCAAGATCCAAGCGGCTCATGCATGGTCAGGGAACCAGAGATGACCAAGATCCAAGCGGCTCATGCATGGTCAGGGAACCAGAAATGACCACGACCCAAGCGACTCATGCATGGTCAGGGAATCAGAAATGACCACGACCCAAGCGACTCATGCATGGTCAGGGAACCAGAGATGATTAAGACCCTAGCGGCTCATGCATAGTCAGGGAACCAGAGATGACCAAGATCCAAGCGGCTCATGCATGGTCAGGGAACCAGAGATGACCAAGATCCAAGCGGCTCATGCATGGTCAGGGAACCAGAGATGACCACGACCCAAGCGACTCATGCATGGTCAGGGAACCAGAAATGACAAAAACCCAAGCGACTCATGCATGGTCAGGGAACCAGAGATGACCACGACCCAAGCGACTCATGCATGGTCAGGGAACCAGAAATGACAAAAACCCAAGCGACTCATGCATGGTCAGGGAACCAGAGATGACCACGACCCAAGCGACTCATGCATGGTCAGGGAACCAGAAATGACAAAAACCCAAGCGACTCATGCATGGTCAGGGAACCAGAGATGACCAAGACCGAATTTAGCCTCAAAACGACAGCCCTGGAAACTGGCTGCACTAACGTAGTCAGACTAAGATAATAGGGATCGCAGGTTGGATGGCAGACCCAATACCCCCCCCCCCCCCCCCCCAAAAAAAAAACCAGCTGAAATTGGATGCGCTGTTAACTACAACGCTACAACCCATTTTTAGAACGAACGAGTAAGAAGAAGTAGACGACGACGAAGAAGAAGCAGAAGAAGAAGAAGAAGAAGAAGAAGAAGAAGAAGAAGAAGAAGAAGAAGAAGAAGAAAAAGAAGAAAAAGAAGAAGAAGAAGAAGAAAAAAGAAGAAGAAGAGGAAGAAGAAGAATGCAGACTTTCTTCACATAAGCTTATTGGTGCAGCCAGGACATAAAATGAATAACAGAACTGCTTACCTTTCGTTCATAAAATCTAGCTTGTGATCACTTGATATGAAACTTGTATCTCCACGCAGACTCATATCACACCTCACACAAGATGGTATTAAATCAGCTTGCGATCTTGAACTACAAAAAACTTTTGAATACAAAATTTGCCTTGACGTTTCCCGAGATGCACTTAGGTCTAAGTTTGTTCCTGACTTCACATACACGTGAGCACAAGTGAGGGGTACGACAAAACAAACGCCCGTATCGCAATGCACAAACCTGCAGTACGGGTTACATGCGAATGCCAGGTGCGAAAGGGGCACGCGCAACCACGTACGTGTTACAAGAACGCTCATTATTTATCGCATTTCTTTTGGTTGCCTTCGGAGAATCGGGTTACAAGGGACTGTTTTCATCGGTTACTATTTTGGGCTCTCTTTTTTAGATCTTATCATGAAACCCTGGCTTGGTTTTTGTCTATTCAGAATGTTCTAATCTTCCCCCATATCTTCTACTTACAGGTGAGTTCCAATCCTCTGATATTCTAATCTTCCCCCATATTTTCTACTTACAGGTGAGTTCTAATCCTCTGATATTCTAATCTTCCCCCATATTTTCTACTTACATGTGAGTTCCAATCCTCTGATATTCTAATCTTCCCCCATATTTTCTACTTACAGGTGAGTTCCAATCCTCTGATATTCCTGGTTTCCCTCATCTCTTCTACTTACAGGTGAGTTCTAATCTTCTGAAGTTTTTAGCCTTCCCCATATCTTCTATGTATATTCAGGTGAGTTGCGATTCTCTGATATTCTTCTCGTTCCCTAGCTCTTCCCTTCTCATGCAGGTTCCAACTTTTAATGTTCTCAGCCTTCTCTCTTCTTTTTCTCCGTGGATTCAAACCCAACGCATATCCGGTTATATTCATGCGCATCATTTTGAGAGGGAGTTATATCTACCCACACGCTTTCTTCTTAATCTTCAGCTGTTATCATGTCTCCTCACTCTATTTGAAGCGTAGAGAGACCTCTGCATATGTCCAAATGTATTTCATGAGGTTGCTAGTCCTATGCACAACTCTCTTAGCCGTCCTTTGCGATTCGCTGGGGGTAATATCAATTGCATTATTCTGTCTTTCTTGGGAATCTGGAAAGTAAATGTCCTCCCAAAAACTGCATTTTTATACAAGTATCAATAACAGGAAATTCCATGCTGAACATTGCGCTGATCATCAGAAGCAGGCCTTGATCATATAACTAGAACTGTATTGGGATTATAGTGAGGAAGAAGCTGCGTTGGTATTCAACCTAGCACTCTGGTCTTGAACCAGTGGCAAGACAGAAGATAAGACGACTGGAGGAACTTCAGGATGTAGGTATTCTGGTCCCACATTTTTTGAGATCAGAGGTTGCTTGAAACCTGGGAGGGGGGGGGGGGTGGGGAGGGGGGGGGGCTGGAACCTACGCCGTTTTTGTAACTCAATACAGAGCATGGATCGGTCCTACATGTTAGCTAAGAGGTAGGTAGGTAGGTGGGGAGGTAGGTAGGTAGGTAGTTAGATTGGTAGGTATGTAGTTAGATTGGTAGGTAGGTAGTTAGATTGGTAGTTAGACAGGTAGGTAGGTAGTTAGATTCGTAGGTAGGTAGTTAGATAGGTAGCCAACTTGGGCGTCCAGTAGTCCACGAGCACGATGAGTTGCCCTGTCCCAGACTGGATGCAGTGACAACCATGTTTTTTGTTCATGGACCGCTGTAAGATACGGTAGATAGGAACGGTACGTTCTCAGTATAGTGGAACAGATGTCCAAATAGGGCCAAACGGCGACAGTTTAGCATGGTGAGTGTGCCTTCGAGGCATGTCTGTAGGACGACTTAATCGTTTGAGAGCCCGGTCATACGAGTGGATTACATAAATGCGTCCATGCGCTTCTGATCGGTTGGATGAACAGTCTAAAGACTAGGATTGGACTTAGATGAGCTCTCCTAAATAACAGAATGATGCTCTCACGTAATGCGCAACACAGTCCCCGACAGCGTGAAGACCTGCTCCTGGTCTCCATTGACGGGGCTCTTACTACTAGGCATGGGCCGTCGAGGTGCGAGAGTCTGGTGCTCGAAACACAAATTTCTCTGGGTGGATATATCTTCACTTAGGCCGTAATTAAATTCGTGTCTGTCCAGCCGAAAGTCAGCTATTAGCCAAATGTCTACATGTTGACCTAAATTAGAAGGCGGGCCAAAAGAGGATATTCCTGGTCGAATACCACATATATTGCCGACCAACTGGAAAAGATCGTGTCGCGAACGTAGAAATACAACAGAGAGTTGAAAACGCTATTGGTCCTTTTGTAGATCTGTTCACAACAATCAAAAGACGAAAGATGGCCTGGTGCGGGCACGGTGCAACGGAATTACCAACTCGATACTCATTGGTTCCGTACCGGGACAGAGAGGGCGAGGACGTCCGAGAAAGAGGTGGGTGGACAACATCACTGAGTGGTCAAGCCTTCGTCCCGGTGAGATACGACAGATGGTGGCAGACAGCGAAAAATTGCGTGGGATTTTGGGAGTGTCTTCAAGTGTGCATCAACGTCCTGATCGGTTACGGGATGAACTGAACAACTTGAACATATCTAGAACAGTAGGAAAAGGCAATTTCTTTTTTTGAAAAGTAGCACATCAAACAATGACAGATTTACACGTACGTATAGAACACGGTATCCGCCAATTGAAGAACACCCGTGGAAATCCAACAAAGATGCGAGAGGGCAATTTTAATCATTTGACAATTATCTCCAATACTTAATTGTAAGCAGGTGACAGAAACTACCAAAAATCCATTATACAACATGATTGTTGTCCTAACATCGGGTTACCAATGTTACAACTGGATACTAACATCAATTGGAGATGATGAGATCATGACGCTGAGCAGGGCATGAGCTGCAGCGGTCAGCGACCAATAGCTGACTGCTAGTGTCAGGGCCAGCGACCAATAGCTGACTGCTAGTGTCAGGGCCAGCGACCAATAGCTGACTGCTAGTGTCAGGGCCAGCGAACCATAGCTGACTGCTAGGGTCAGGGCCAGCGACCCATAGCTGACTGCTAGGGTCAGGGCCAGCGAACCAGAGCTGACTGCTAGGGTCAGGGCCAGCGACCCATAGCTGACAGCTAGTGTCAGGGCCAACGACCCATAGCTGACAGCTAGTGTCAGGGCCAGCGACCAATAGCTGACTGCTAGTGTCAGGGCCAGCGACCCATAGCTGACTGCTAGTGTCAAGGCCAGCGAACCAGAGCTGCCAATACCTTTTTACATCTCCAAGCGGTGATCCTGGATAACAGGCTACAACAGAACAGACTGGCTAAGTAGAAGGGATCGAAGAAAGAAGGCAACCCTGTAATAAAAAATGCCTGCTAAAGTCGGATGTATTGGGCCGAAATGTGAAAATAAGGTAGTCAAGCTGTAAACTACCAAGCAACGCACTGCATTCTCTAGACTACATTTTGCTACTTGAAGAGCTTTTTTCAGGGCTTGGTACCGGGAGATTGAGAACGAACGAAGAAGAAGAAGAATTGAAAAAGACAAATTGTAAGAGCAGAAATGAAAGTTTAACTTTCTTTCTTAAATGTATGAGGTATTGTTTTTATAATTACGGTGGCACGCAGATTCCTCATACACAGAGATATTAAGAAGCAAAGACACTCATCAAACGATCCACGAGGACAGAATGGAGGGAACAGCACAAAGACACTCATCAAACGATCCATGAGGACAGAATGGAGAGAACAGCACAAAGACACTCATCAAACGATCCATGAGGACAGAATGGAGAGAACAGCACAAAGACACTCATCAAACGATCCATGAGGACAGAATGGAGAGAACAGCACAAAGACACTCATCAAACGATCCATGAGGACAGAATGGAGAGAACAGCACAAAGACACTCATCAAACGATCCATGAGGACAGAATGGAGAGAACAGCACAAAGACACTCATCAAACGATCCATGAGGACAGAATGGAGAGAACAGCACAAAGACACTCATCAAACGATCCATGAGGACAGAATGGAGAGAACAGCACAAAGACACTCATCAAACGATCCATGAGGACAGAATGGAGAGAACAGCACAAAGACACTCATCAAACGATCCATGAGGACAGAATGGAGAGAACAGCACAAAGACACTCATCAAACGATCCATGAGGACAGAATGGAGAGAACAGCACAAAGACACTCATCAAACGATCCATGAGGACAGAATGGAGAGAACAGCACAAAGACACTCATCAAACGATCCATGAGGACAGAATGGAGAGAACAGCACAAAGACACTCATCAAACGATCCATGAGGACAGAATGGAAAGAACAGCACAAAGACACTCATCAAACGATCCATGAGGACAGAATGGAGAGAACAGCACAAAGATTACAAGCCAGAAAATGACAGCATTGGCCGCAGAGACAGGCACACACAGAATTTCAGACTCAGAACGGGACATTGCAGACTCAAGGCCCACCTCCACAGAATGGGTCTCAGGGGCACAGTCACGTGCGATTGCGGAGCACCCAGTTTAACACCAGAATATATTCTGCAATAATGCCCTGCCTATGCAGACCAAAGAGAAGCAGTCTGGCCCGGTAGGGCGACCATGCTAGAAAAGCTGTGTGGGACCGGCGAAGACTTGAAACGCAGTCTCCTTCGTGAACCTCACCGGACTAGAAACAAAGCATCAGTTGATCGATGACGAAGAATGAAGAAGGTTCTAGAATTGTCTTTCTTATATGTATGAGGAATTGTTTCTAGAACTTTCTGATATGTATGAGGAATTGTTTCTAGAACTTTCTGAAATGAATGAGGAATTGTTTCTAGAACTTTCTGATATGTATGACGAATTGTTTCTAGAGCTTTCTGATATGTATGTGGAATTGTTTCTAGAGCTTTCTGATATGTATAAGGAATTGTTTCTAGAACTTTCTGATATGTATGAGGAATTGTTTCTATAACTTTCTGATATGTATGAGGAATTTTTTCTAGAACTTTCTTAATCGATCATATAAGAGTTATATTTCCAGAACTTTTTGTTTCCGCGATCATGTCATCATCATGTGTCTTGCCGGTGTGGAGGTCTACAGGCATTTAGCAAGCAACAATCCAAATCACAGACAGTGTGAACCAACTCACAAGGAAAGATCAGAGCACAATTGCCGACTGAGAACCCAAAACATCCCACGTAACAAGCACTTAAACAGAATTCAATCACAACACACTCCTGAGTGCTAGCCATATGAAACCATTGATCACCATCTCTTTGAGTGCTCAGTGAATTTAAGAACAATCGTTCTTGTTTCGCGGCCAGATACATGGAACACTTTGTATAGCATTAGACAACAGCTGATAAACACGAGAAAATACCATTACATGGCATTTGGTCGAAGGGTGAGATCCCGAATGCTGCTGGATCGGTAACAACAACAACAACAACAACAATAATTTCCTGTAGGACGGGTTCATTCTGGCTTATCATAAACAAGGTACTATTTATAGAGCGAATTTTGTGGAATCAAATACGATGTATTATTTATCTAGAGCTGCCTTTCCTTCTCAAACGTCTACTTCTCAATCATTCACCGTGTGTTTGGCCCATCCGTGTAATGTGGCAGCTGCGTTGAAGAGTTGATATCCTAAAAAGGGTTACAGCGACACTTTATAACATTCCCTCACGATTTCAGAAAGGATACATTTAATAGATTATCAAAACATTTACTGCTTTTTTTAGCTTTGCATTTAAAGAAAGAAATTAACATATGTAGTGGAAACGATTCAATTGCATCTCTAACGCCTGTGTTGCATGCATCACATCAGTCGATATTTCGTTTCTCCACAATCCGGCGATAGAAAAGCATAAAACTGGGCTTGCCAGGTGAATGGTTTCAATTATTGGCGCACTTGTAGCTCCTTAGCGACCCACACGTGCCCCTCGTCTGACGGGATTTCTGCGAAGACAGGTGCTGTGAATCCTGGCCCGTGGCTGGATTTGCCATTATTTCTCAATAATGATTTTTATCATTTTATTTGTGAACCTGTTGGCTATCCCCCCTATTTTTAGAACAGCTCTGATTTGAGTTGACGCGCGTCTGTCCGTTCCAGGCGACCAGTGATTCTTAACCATGCATGTGTTAAGTGTCCCTCAGTCGATGTTCACCCTAAACAAAACTATGCTTGTCTTGAAGCGCACGTTAGTTGTTAAAATAGCACACACGATGAAAGACATGAGAGACTATGTTGGTATCTCGTGAAAAAGTGCAGAGAAGTGTCCACGTCATTGACATTGGTATATATCAAGTACGGGAGTTCAAATACCTAGGTAGTATGTTCGCTGATGACGGCAGAGAGGATAGAGAGATCACACATAACATTCACTAGGCGAATAGTGTCTTCTATCAAATTGCACCGATTTTGAAAGACATTAGAGTGCTTTTTCAACTTAGAGGAGGCTGAAAAATGCACTATATTTTTCTACATATATTCCTACATATAAATCTTGGTTCTTACTAAAAACACATAAGAATAAGATCCAGAGCTGGGAGATGCGTTATGTGAGAAATGCAGCCGGAAAGACAATCCGTGACCGAATTCGCAAAACCATGCTGAGGCAGATAGTGGGGATAAACCCAGTTAGTGACTACATTGAAGCACAACATATCAAGTGGTTTGGTCTATTAGTCAGATTGCATTATGACCAGCCTGCATCAAGAGAATATCTTATACAGGTGTACAGTCCATGAGCAAAAGGCAGACGACGACGAAGGTGGAGAGAGCGTGTCTCTGACACTCTCAGGAAGTTACACCTAACGACAGTACATACCTCCCACTTGGCTCTAACAAGAAATCTACGCATGCCACCACTCTGCGACACCGAACGGCAAAGGCAGTAGGACACACGAAGAAGAAGATGAAAGACAGAACGCGCACACAATAAGCTGTCGCTAACATTTGCATTAGTTCCAAAGGAAACACTAACGATGCATAATAAGCTTATAGTGTTCATCAAAAAAACGTCCTTCTCACAGTAACATGGCCCTTGAAGTAAGGTGCTCATTAGAGTAAAGTGTTCATTGGAGTAAAGTATTAATTAGAGTAACGTTTTTTTCTTTAGGTAAAGTGCTCATCCGAGTATCCTGTTCTTTAAGTAGCGAGCTTACCCGAGTAACTTGTTCTTTAAGTAGCGAGCTTACCCGAGTAACTTGTTCTTTAAGTAGCGAGCTTACCCGAGTAACATGTTCTTTAAGTAGCGAGTTTACCCGAGTAACGTGTTCTTTAAATAGCGAGCTTACCCGAGTAACATGTTCTTTAAGTAGCGAGTTTACCCGAGTAACGTGTTCTTTAAGTAGCGAGCTTACCCGAGTAACTTGTTCTTTAAAGTAGCGAGCTTACCCAAGTAACCTGTTACTTAGAGTAGCGAGTTTACCCGAGTAACCTGTTCCTTTAAGTAGCGAGCTTACCCGAGTAGCCTGGATGTTTGAGTAAAGTGCTCATCGGTGTAGCCTGTTTGTTTGAGTAAAGTGCTCATCGGTGTAGCCTGTTTGTTTGAGTAAAGTGTTCATCGGTGTAGCCTGTTTGTTTGAGTAAAGTGCTCATCGGTGTAGCCTGTTTGTTTGAGTAAAGGGCTCATCGGTGTAGCCTGTTTGTTTGAGTAAAGTGCTCATCAGTGTAGTCCTTATACTGTATTTGGCGCTGAAGATGCACAAGTGAATGAGCTTGCCTGCAGCCAGCGACTAAAAGCTGGCTGCTTGCATCAAGGCCAGTGAGTCCTGACTGACCAAGACTATATTCTGCCTCCAAATGGTAGTCCTGGAAACAGACTGTGCTCATGCAGACTGGCTAAAAGATTATGGATCGAAGAGGGAAGACAAACCCGATCCCAACAATGTCGCGCTGAAATCAGATCTGTTGGGCCGAAATGCGCAGATATCGCAGCTTCGTTTTAAACTACGACACAAAGTCGCAATGAAGTGTTACATAGTTTGTTGTACCAGTTAGCATGTTTCTGAGCTGGCGTTATCAGATCCTTTATATGCTGTCATTCACTCTGTAAAAAATACGCCAGATATTTGCACTTTAACTCACTAAGGCTCGGCTAGCGATCTTTTACTATGTCCTATTTTATTGTTATAGTGATATTCTTCAGGTTTATACAACAATAAATTATTTAACAGGCATCAGTATCAGTAGACCTGAGCGGTCCGCCGGCGTCTTTGTGTACACCCCTCCCCTCAGAGAGCATGTCGTAAGAAGCGAGTAACTGTCGGATATAGCATTGCAGCGGCCAAGGCTGGGTAGTTTGTTTAGAGCAGCATAGATGCGCATAACAGGCTGCGGGTCTACTTTCCTCTAGTCTTTGAGTCTTTTAAGATGGGCTCGCACATCAATTTACCGCTCTCCAAGAAACTGGTTGTAAACAGACTTTGCAAGGTCTTCTAAACCAGTGTAGTGACGTTAAGTTAAGTTATGTAGTGCATGCATTTGAGCTGGCAAAGAAGGCAGCTGCAGAAACATTATATAGAGAAAGTCTATGAGGAATATAAATGACCAATGCAGCACAATATAGAATGAGTACCAATTTAGCAATATGATCAAACTCTGGAAGAAGTCTATGGACATCTTTAACAGAATGATGAAGTCTATGGACAACTTTAACAGGATGAAGAAGTCTATGGACATCTTTAACAGGATGATGATGTTTATGGACATCTTTAACAGGATGATGAAGTCTATGGACATCTTTAACAGGATGATGAAGTCTATGGACATCTTTAACAGGATGATGAAGTCTATGGATATCTTTAACATGCTGGGGTTTTAGATTGGATGGTGGGCGTGGGAAAAGACGTGCGGTTCAGGAATGGGACGGGAAAATGGGCGAGGATAGGGTGTAATGGGAATGGGACGGGAAAATGGGCGAGGATAAAGTGTAATGGGAATGGGTATGTGAAGGTTGAACCGTTATTTGTTAATTTGCTGTTTGTTTCTTCACATTGTATAGATGAAACTATAAAGATGATCTGCCCGTGACTGCTTGTATTCTGTAAAAGCTATAAACAATAAGGTAAGTAAAGAAGGCGTCTACAATCCATGGAAATAGAGAAGAGACTGGGAACAGTCAAGTCACACAGTCAACAAAAAATACAGAGAGAGAGAGAGTGAGGAAGAGAGAGAAAGAGTGAGAAAGAGAGAGAAACTGAGAGATTTAAAGAGTGAAAAAGTACGAGAAGGAAATATAGAACGGCGTGGAGGGACAATGTATTTTTAGAAAGAATGAATGGATGTATGAAGATAAGCAAGAGCGAGAGACACTGGATCGTTTGACTACCCACCTAGGCTTGCACATCTCCTGGACGAAGACGAAAATCTAAAACCTCAGCAAGGGTCCCTCTGCGTTGAGCACCACCGTGGACGACAACCGTGTTGCATGCAGCCACCAAGGACTTCGTCTATCTCGGCAGCAGACGGTCCCCTGACGCAGGCAGGAGTAACGACATCGCCCGTAGGATGCGCTTAGCTGCTTCATCCATGCACTCACTCCACAGCGTCTTGTCTTAGTAACGGCTGCCCCTGAAGGCCAGGCTTGGTATATGCTTCTCCTGCATTGTCCCCAAATCATGTACGGATCCGAGTCCTGGACACTACTACAGAGGAACCAGTAATGTCTTGAGACCTTCCACATGCGCAAACGTAGGCGCATCCTAGGAATCGTCTGGCATGACATGATTTCCAACAGTGAAGCATTGCCTCAACGACTGATCGCCGTTGCATCACCCTATTCGGTCACGTTGTAGGTCTCCCCAGGGAAGAACCAGCCCTCGAGATGCTCCGACAGACAGTGTGGGGTGAGGGACGCAAAGACTGTGCTCATCCTGGAAACGCCCTCAGGACCAGCCTCGCAACATCTGGTTGAAACATATCGCATCTCTCCAACAAAACTACAGGTCACGCGGGACGTGGTCATGGACATGGTCCTTCGACGTACCAGGCTCTAGTCGTCTTAACGCGCTACCGAAATTGATTGATGAAGAAAAATAGATCAAAGAGAACAAAGAAAAAAGCATAGATTGAGGATAAGAAGGAAACGGATAAGAGCCAAATGTATAAAAGAAAATTGACGCACATATATGAGAGAGAGAGAGAGAGAGAGAGAGAGAGAGAGAGAGTGAGCGAGAGAGAGTATAGAGATTTGGCGTGAATTTTTAGGAAGAATGTATATGTACGTTTACGAGTTCTTGTAGTTGTTGAAAGCCTATAAGTATGTTTACCCTTTTGTGCGTCCTGAAACGGGCGTTAGGTGACGTATTGCAGTAGCTTTCATTACATTCTGAGGGTGTTGATGAAGGTGAACCGGTATCCTATAGGCGGGTGTGCCAAGCTTGACTTCATCTGCGTGTCGATCACTACTACGGATATCACATCGATCTCCCTACTTC
Source organism: Ariolimax columbianus (assembly GCA_036924085.1). NCBI lineage: Eukaryota > Metazoa > Mollusca > Gastropoda > Stylommatophora > Arionidae > Ariolimax > Ariolimax columbianus. The sequence continues at coordinate 77,960,289 of JAVGWX010000004.1, read as the reverse complement.
GTTAGTCAGACTGTAAGGAAGCAGTCTATTTCCAGGGAGTAGTGCGTGGAAGTGAGATGGTGGTCTTGGTCAGTATATTACACCTCGCCCTGGCAGCACACTCTCCAGAGCAGTTATATTGATGATAAGTAAACTCGAGAATTGCAAAATCGCGTGTAGCATTTGGAAAACTAAGACCCTCAGTTCTGAACCGGAGAGGAATTTAGTTTGTAACTAAATTGAAGGTTAGTGCGACAGTCGTCCTAACAACTGTTCAGTACGCCTATGAAACCTGAACTGTGTCCAACCGACATGCCAAGAAGTTTGACCGTTTTCATCTGGGATGCTTACGGAAACTGCTGAACATAAAATGGTAATATTGGATCATAGATGTAGAGCCAATATTACCATTTTATGTTCAGCAGTTTCCGTAAGCATCGTCCGTAAGCATTCTACAAAGGACATGCTACATGAGAAGAGATGTAGAGCGGGAGAGAGAGAGAGAGAGAGAGAGAGAGAGAGAGTGTGAGAGAGACAGAGAGAGAGTGAGAGAAAGAGAGAGAGAGAGAGAGTGAGAGAGGAGATAAGTGCAAAGGACGAAGCACACAAATGTCAGAACTAGCAGCTGAACAATCGATTTCAATCTGGTAAGCCCTGGACAAAAGTGAGTGGCTCCAACTAAGTGCAATCAACGGGCCATCCATCTGTGTCCAACCAACACACACCGTCGGCTCTTATCTGTTCCGGACGGACGCTTCGCTGCCGGACGGGTACTGATATCAATGTGTCCCACTAGCGTGGCCAAAAACAAATAAATGGACAAATCACACATATGTTTATCAGTATAGGCCAGTGCTCGATTTTATTCGTCTTATTCTCTGAATTTTCACTTCTTTCTCTTCTTCTTTTGTCCAAAGGCTCTTGCAAGGGAGTGGTTTGGGTAAAACTTCGGGTTTGGGCTAGATGAGAGGCTTGTGTTGCAGATATAATGAACTTTTCATGAGGGAAAGCTAACCCGGTACCCAAAAAGGCCTGCCGAAGTCGGATGTATCGGACTGAAAGGTGCAAATCTCGCAGACAAGCTGTAACCTAAGAAACAACGCATTCAGTTCTCTGGACAAAATTTTGTTACTTGCAAAGCTCCTTTCATGGCTTGATGGCGGGAGATTGAGAACGGACTAAGAAGAACAAGAACATAGTCCCCTTTATCCATCGTCACCGGGTTGACTTGTGGCACGTAATCATCCCGTATTGTGATTTGGCTGCTGGTTGATCATACTGCACTTCGTGCACAGGGCATCTCCCAGGTCTCGTTCTAACATGTTGGCTTATCTAATCGCTGTAAATGGGTTCCTGGTATATGACTAGAGAAGTAAAAGTCATCGAGGAAATCGACTACCTCATACAAGTTGCGACATAGAATACTGAAGTCTCTAGCAACTTCATTTCCAGACTGTAATGTAGCTCGTACAATGAGACAAACCTTTACTGAAGTCTCTCACAACTTTATTCTCTGACAGTAGTGTAATTTACTGTAAGATAAACCTTTACTGACGTCTCTAACAACTTTATTCCCTGACAGTAGTGTAATTTACTGTAAGATAAACCTTTACTGACGTCTCTAACAACTTTATTCCCTGACAGTAGTGTAATTTACTGTAAGATAAACCTTTACTGACGTCTCTAACAACTTTATTCCCTGACAGTAGTGTAATTTACTGTAAGATAAACCTTTACTGACGTCTCTAACAACTTTATTTCCTGACAGTAGTGTAATTTACTGTAAGATAAACCTTTACCGACGTCTCTAACAACGTTATTCCCTGAAAGTAGTGTAATTTACTGTAAGATAAACCTTTACTGGCGTCTCTAACAACTTCATTTCCAGACTGTAATGTAGCTCGTACAATGAGACAAACCTTTACTGAAGTCTCTCACAACTTTATTCTCTGACAGTAGTGTAATTTACTGTAAGATAAACCTTTACTGACGTCTCTAACAACTTTATTCCCTGACAGTAGTGTAATTTACTGTAAGATAAACCTTTACTGACGTCTCTAACAACTTTATTCCCTGACAGTAGTGTAATTTACTGTAAGATAAACCTTTACTGACGTCTCTAACAACTTTATTCCCTGACAGTAGTGTAATTTACTGTAAGATAAACCTTTACTGACGTCTCTAACAACTTTATTCCCTGACAGTAGTGTAATTTACTGTAAAATAAACCTTTACCGACGTCTCTAACAACGTTATTCCCTGAAAGTAGTATAATTTACTGTAAGATAAACCTTTACTGACGTCTCTAACAACTTTATTCCCTGACAGTAGTGTAATTTACTGTAAGATAAACCTTTACTGACGTCTCTAACAACTTTATTCCCTGACAGTAGTGTAATTTACTGTAAGATAAACCTTTACTGACATCTCTAACAACTTTATTCTCTGACAATAGTGTAATTTACTGTAAGATAAACCTTTACTGACGTCTCTAACAACTTTACTCCCTGACAGTAGTGTAATTTACTGTAAGATAAACCTTTACTGACGTCTCTAACAACTTTATTCCCTGACAATAGTGTAATTTACTGTCAAGACAAACCTTTACTGACGTCTCTAACAACTTTATTCTCTGACAATAGTGTAATTTACTGTAAGATAAACCTTTACTGACGTCTCTAACAACTTTATTCCCTGACAGTAGTCTCATTTACTTTTAAGACAATCCGTTACTGAAGTCTCTGACAATTTCATTCCCTGACAGTAGTGTAATTTACTTTCAAGACAAACCTTTACTGACGTCTCTGACAACTTCATTTCCTGACAGTAGTGTAATTTACTGTAATATAAACCTTTACTGGCGTCTCTAACAACTTTATTCCCTGACAGTAGTGTAATTTACTTTCAAGACAAACCTTTACTTTAAAAGCGCCCAAGTCTGAAACTATCAGTGTCTATTTAGTGGGCGTAGTGCCTTTTTATAGTTCCTTATCGCTGCTAGCTGGAAGTGCACCTTGTTTGCCATTAAATGCCCTTTTCTATCTCCCTTTCCAGTTTGCCGTCGTCAGTGAAAACATTCACTTCCGTACCTACTTCAGGGTTTTGCCATCGGTGAAGAAACTGAACACTAGCACAGTTGAAGAGCTGCTCAACCAAAGCAGACAAGAAGATATGCAGACCATCATAATCGGCCGAAGATGGGATAGGCTTCGTTATGTCCTTAGACGAGATCATCATGTTACCTCCTGCATCCCCATGCCTTGGACCGCAGAGGAAAGGTAACAGAGAGGCTGACCTAAGACAACTTGGAGAGGAGTCATAGAAGCTGGAATGATGTTCATAAACCCGAGATTGGGCGCTTCGCGAACGATGGATGTGGATCGGATGACGTGCAGAGAGTTGTGTTGCTGCCATTATGACGTCATTAGCTGTGATGGCCAATGGTCTAAGATGCCCAAAACCGTTGGCCCAATCCAGAATAAAAAACCGCCATTTGACCGGTGTTGACATTCTATACGTCTCGAGAGACAACTGACAGTTAATTTCTACACGCCTGAAGTTTGACACAGTTTGGTTTGTACACGTCAGAAGTTCGACACAGTTTAGTTTCCCCACGTCTGAAGTTCGACACAGTTTGGTTTGCATACGTCTGAAGTTCCATACAGTTCAGTTTGTACACGTCTGAAGTTTGACACAGTTTGGTTTGAACATGTCTGAAGTTTGACACAGTTTGGTTCGAACACGTCTAAAGTTTGACACAGTTTAGTTTGTAGAGGTCTGAAGTTTGACACAGTTTGGTTTGTAGACGTCTGAAGTTTGACACAGTTTGGTTTGTAGACGTCTGAAGTTTGACACAGTTTGGTTTGCCCATGTCTGAAGTTAGACACAGTTTGGTTTGTAGACGTCTGAACTTTAACACAGTTTGGTTTGAACATGTCTGAAGTTTGACACAGTTTGGTTTGTAGACGTCTGAAGTTTGACACAGTTTGGTTTGTACACGTCTGAAGTTTGACGCAGTTTGGTTTGTAGACGTCTGAAGTTTGACACAGTTTGGTTTGCCCATGTCTGAAGTTAGACACAGTTTGGTTTGTAGACGTCTGAACTTTAACACAGTTTGGTTTGAACATGTCTGAAGTTTGACACAGTTTGGTTTGTAGACGTCTGAAGTTTGACACAGTTTGGTTTGTACACGTCTGAAGTTTGACACAGTTTGGTTTGCACATGTCTTAAGTTTGACACAGTTTGGTTTGTAGATGTCTGAAGTTTAACACAGTTTGGTTTGTAGACGTCTGAAGTTTGACACAGTTTGGTTTGTAGACGTCTGAAGTTTGACACAGTTTGGTTTGTAGACATCTAAAGTTTGACACAGTTTGGTTTGCACATGTCTGAAGTTTGATACAGTTTGGTTTGTAGACGTCTGAAGTTTGACACAGCTTGGTTTGCACATGTCTGAAGTTTGACACCGTTTGGTTTGTAGACGTCTGAAGTTTGACACAGTTTGGTTTGTAGACGTCTGAAGTTTGACACAGTTTGGTTTGCACATGTCTGAAGTTTGACACAGTTTGGTTAGTAGACGTCAGAAGTTCGATACAGTTTGGTTGTCCCAGCCTGCAAGCCAGCACACGAAGTCTGTCTCCAGCCTAGTCTGTCTCCAGTCAAGTCTGTTTTCAGCAGGTTTCTCCCAGCTTGATGAGTACTGATGTCTGTCACGTGCAAGTCACGCTTGTCGACCCCTGAATGACGTAGAAGTAAAAAAAGAAAAAAACCTAAAAAAAATGTATTTTATAAGAAACGAATCAAAATGCTAATCAGTGAATGAGCTGCAGGAGTCAGCGACCCATAGCTGACTGTTAGCGTCAGGGCCAGTGACCCAGAGCTGCCAAGACCCTTCTTCCACCTCCACGTGTGGATCCTGGATAACAGGCTGCAACAGAGCAGATTGGCTAAAGAGAAATGATCGAAGAGGAAATGCTAACCCAGTACTCAAAAATGCCTGCTCAAGTCGGATCGAAAAATGCAAATATAGTAGTCAAACTGTAACCTACAAAACAAGACATTTCGTTCTCCTGGACAGCATCCTGCTCCTTGCCAAGCCATTTTCGGAGTCTGGCAGCAGGAGATTGACAACGAATATTTATGATATATATAAATGTATATCATCATTTACATGTCTTACTACGGCCGAGTGTTTCATCACCGTATACTGATTGCAGTCTTCTTTACATTTACGTAGGTGTCACGCCTTCTTTCACAAGAAACTTCATCACAGCACGCTGTTCCGTGCAAGTAATAACAGTGTTTTCCACTATTTTTATTTATCTGTCACCTAACTGGCCCATATCAAATGGAACGCCTAGCAGTAATAGGACACAATTGCTCTAATTTGAACGTCCCTCGTAGATCTGTATTATACTCTGCACTTTCCACTGTTGTCGATATGAGATGAGACGAGATGAAAATATGACTTGCGCGTTAATTGAATTTTAATGATGGTGAGTTGCGCTGCGTCAGCCTCACTCTCTCGTTCTGATTCCATTTGATCCAGTGGCAAGATATGATCAAGACGACTAGAGCAGTAACCCTGATGCAGTGGACGACTAATGGAAGCTTCTGTGTCTAGCCTTTCTCCGAACACTCCACGGCGCGTTGCTGGTACTCGCCTCTCTGCCGGTTGACCAGCCAGTGGTTCTTCCCCTCAGTTCGCCGAATCCAGTCTTCACATACTTAGGTAGACAAGCCCTATAAAACCGTGGGCTTATTAGACCCATCGGCTACCCTCACTTAGTTTAGCCGGTCATGTCGAGACCGTCGCTCGAGGTGTGGCCACTGCCGCATGCTGGCAGCTACGTGGAGGTACAAGTGAGAGTTGAGAGCCAGGTGAGGACCAATAATGGACAAACTACCCAAGGTATGGCACGACATGTGCGCCACTGGAGGTACTACTCCTCCATGACATCCAATACACTTCTGTCGAGATTCATTCCTGACATTTGGTCCTAAGCTTCTGACTCTCTTAGCCAGCATATTTTTATTCTTGCTTCTTCGTCTCTTGTTTTTGGTTTCTTACCTGATTGTGGGTGTTGTTTTGGTGGGAACTATTCTGTCTGTTGTTCTATTTATTGCCACGAGGTAGAAGACACTTCCAATTTCTGATTCTCTCTTGACTCTGGCGTTTCTTACATAACCTTCTACTTCTCATTTTCTTTCTTCTTCTTCCTCTTTCTCTTCCTCTTCGTCTTCTTCTTCTTCTTCTTATTCTTATTCTTCGTTCTCCTCCTCCTTTTCTTTTTTCTTTTTCTTTTTCTTCTTTTTCTTTCTTTCATCTCCTTTTTCTTCTTCTTCTTCTTCTTTTTCTTCTTCTGCTTCTCTTCCTTCTTCTTCTTTCTTCTTCTTCTCCTTCTTCTGCGTTTGGGTTTTCTGATCATGCTAAATCTTCAGTCCTATCGCCAGGATGAAGTCCACAGTCCTATCGCCAGGATAAAGTCCACACTCCTATCACCAGAATGAAAGCCACAGTCCTGTCGCCAGAATGAAAGCCACAGTCCTGTCACCAGGATGAAGTCCACAGTCATGTCACCAGGATGAAGTCCACAGTCCTGTCCCCAGGATGAAGTCCACAGTCCTATCGCCATGATGAAGCCCACAGTCCTATCCCTGTCGCCAGGATGAAGTCCACAGTCCTGTCGCCAGGAGGAAGTCCACAGTCCTGTCGCCAGGATGAAGTCCACAGTCCTGTCGCCAGGATCAAGTCCACAGTCCTGTTGCCAGGATCAAGTCCACAGTCCTGTCGCCAGGATCAAGTCCACATTCCTGTCGCCAGGATCAAGTCCACAGTCCTGTCGCAGGTCGGAGCGGTGACCCCATAGTTTTTTGACCCAGTTCTGCTTCATCTGGCCAGGTCTGGCATCTTAGTTTCTCGTTGAACGGACATTCTTAAAGTACGTATTCATGGGCCTGGACTCCTATCCCACAAGAACATTCATTTATTTGGGAGATTTTGAGCAGACATGGATTGAGAATGGAGATGGACACAGTGACATCAGCTCTGAGATAGATAACTAAGGCTTCATTAACAAGGGCAGTCATCGTGGCAGACGCGCTAGCCGCATTATAAAAGGTACAGAAGGTACAAGTGGATAGCAGCAGAGGTTTGTGGGGGGGGGGGGGGGGGTGCGTGAGAGGACGGATCAGGAGTCTGTACAACCAGCGAGCTACATGAACGTTCAGCATCCATACCCTTCGGCATTCGCTGATAGAGACAGAGCACCTATGTGTATACCCGGAGTGCAGTGACGTCTACTCTTAGAAACAAAAACATAAACAGAGCCGATACAGTTGGCCCAGTAATCTGCAGTGGCCCGTTCTCAGGTGGACAATGGCACAACCAATTGTATCTTTTCTCACGCTGGCATATCCAACTATCCATCTATCATTTCATGTAGGTTCACATTGAGTGTATCCATGCACGCACCTGTGAGCGATATTTGTATTTGTAATCGTTAATTTTTCTCAGTACAGGTGTCGCCTTTCATTGTCCCATCTTCCCCATACCCCTCAATGACTTTCTCCCATCTCGAATGATTATTTCTCACTCTGGCATTGAAATCTGCAAGTAGGATCATGTCGTCATGAGAATCGCCCTTCTGTCTTGTCAAGCGGCTCACATAATTCCGCTCTGGCATCTGTTCTCTAGCCACCTCATTCAGCGCATTAACAATGAAGATGTTTCCTAGCTTGCCTTTTTTTTCGTGATGGAGCCTCATAGACACACATTTCCATGCTTTGATTTCGCGCCACAATACGTCCCACTTTCCCGTTAACTCAGTCGTATAGTGGGAACTCCGCTATAGAGAAACATCTTATCACTAAGAATTAGACCAGCCGCCACCCACGTTCTTTTATCTTAATTTCTGTGACAGCCTGGATTTTTAATTTTGATTTCTTCTTTTCTTCCATTAACTAACTCCCCCCCCCCCCCACCACCACCACCACCACCACCACCACCCTTTCCGTTTATATTTTTCAAATATGGCATTTTCGAATAACTGAAACCCAAATTCAGTCCCAAGCGTATGTTCGGTTTTCTTCCTGCGTATAATTGAAGTCTTGTTTGTTGACAATTATGGGGAGAGGAGACTGACGTCTGGTCAGGCGAAACATACTGATCAGACAATGTTAGTCAGGGCCAGACAAGACATACTGTTCTGACAATGTTAGGTAGGGTCAGGAAAGACATACTGATCAGACAATGTTAGTCAGGGTCAGGAAAGACATACTGATCTGACAATGTTAGTCAGGGCCAGACAAGACATACTGTTCTGACAATGTTAGTCAGGGCCAGGAAAGACATAATGATCTGACAATGTTAGTCAGGGCCAGACAAGACATACTGATCTGATAATGTTAGTCAGGTAAGGCCAATCATACTGATCTGATACTGTTAGTCAGGGTCAGTCTAACGCAGAACATACTGCAACCCGCCAATCGCATGGCACAAAAAAAAGAATACTCAATGTAGGCACTCACAACAACAACATAGACAAATATATGACAAACAGACAGACATAGACAAATATATGACAGATAGACATAGATAGATGGATGGATGGATAGATAGATAGATAGATAGATAGATAGATAGATAGATAGATAGATAGATAGATAGATAGATAGATAGATAGATAGATAGATAGATAGATAGATAGATAGATAGATAGATCTCAACAAGAGATGCTCAGAGGCGTATCCTTACTTGACAACTCTCAGATACACATATATTCATAGTCTACGCGAACCACATCTGCTCTTTCCCGGGTCTTTCATATGCAAACAAACGCTGGCACGCGGCTCCAAAGTAACCGTGTGCCAGTATTACTCTTGACTTAACAATGTGGGGCTGACAGAACAGCCCGGGTCTCAATGTAACAGAAAATAAAATACAATAAAAAAAAGAACTTAATGGGAGCCATGTTATATTGTACTAAGAGAGAGGAGATACTGAATTGGAGGAGGAGGGCGCGGGGAAAGAGGGGGGGGGAGTAGTGTGCCTGCTTGTAGAGCGTTGGACTGATTTTAAAATTTACGTGTTGACAGGGGGGCATTGGCTGTGAAGAATGTAAAAAGGTGTGAGAGGATCGACAGAAGGTCGTGGAAGAGGACAGAAAGACGAAGAAAGGAGAAGAAAAGAGTGTATGTAAGGAAGGATATACGTCGATAAAGTTTATCTTTATGCAGGGTTACTGTCTGGTGCAGGCAAGCAATGCCTTCGATACCCACTTACCAAATCGAAGGTTAGGAGAAGTGACATGTATCTGCTTCAGAGAGCATTTAGCAGTTATTGTTGTTGTGTGTTAGAGCAGACGTGCTCAGTCCTGAGGCCGTAGCCCTAGTTAGGGACATAGTTCATTATTAAGGGACCGCCAACATTTTTCACGAAATTGTCACAAAGATAAACACCACACGTCGACCTAAAATACAATTTATAGATGATCTCAGAGTAGTCATTTCAAATAATTGCATTCTTCTTTTGCTTCTTCGTCCTCGTTCGTCTGCAGACCTCGACTTCAATGACTCTAACGAAGTCAGCAGTCGATTTGAGGCTCCGTGGACTCCGCACAGCTTCTCGTGGAAGGACACTGGCTAGAGAGTGCATTTCAATTTATTTAAGTGACTGACATCTATAGCTGCGTCTACTTATGTCACCAAACATGTACTGACCCGGCTCATCAAATCGTTCTAAGCGTTAAGACTACAGCAATATAAACTGTCTGATAACAGCATTTAGTTTGCCTTAGAAAACCACGTAATTTACAAGTCTAATAACAGCATTTAGTTTGTCTTAGAAAACCACGTAATTTACAAGTCTAATGACAGCATTTAGTTTGCCTTGAAAACCACGTAATTTGCAAGTCTGATGACAGCATTCGGATTGCCTTAGAAAACCTTGTAATTTGCAGGTCCTGTGGCAGAATCCGGCTGGCTTAGAAAACTCCGTAACTCACAAGTCTGATGATCCAGTTATGTTTACCTTAGGAAACCTTGTTACTGATCATAGCATTCGAGTTGTCTATGAAATAACTCGTGACTTGTCTTTTAGCAACAAATTAGCTGTGTTATTTAACAATTTGCATGCCTGTATCTAACTAATATTCATATATTTGCTTTTGAATTGTGTATTTAATTCACTTATTTATTTATCGTATTTCGTACGATCCGCATTTAAAGTATTATTTCGGAACTTATGTGTGCGTTCCTCGAGTTTCTGGAACGACCCTTCCATGATTATGCACCAAATCGTAACTGACACATTATATAGGATATTCTTTCTTTCAATGTGTTAAATGCTCTGATATGCATTCGTTAAGTATTTTAGTCAATATTGTTCTGCGTTTGTCTTGTCCCTGATGAAGAACAATTCATGGGGAAACGTGGGTTCATGACTGTTACTTTCTCATGTAAAATTGTATTTTAATCTTGTTTGTGCCTCACCCGGATACTACATTTCTCTGCTGTTTTAGTTCACTATGGATGCTGTCAGACCATGCCCCTGGAGTTCACACTAGTTAACGACTTACACTTCTGTTCACGGAAACGTGTTGTTGTTTTCCATTTGGACTGGTTAATTGTTCGTTTTTTGTGTGTTTTCTTCCGTCTGATTATCGTGAATGGAAGTTGGCTATATGAATAGCAATACCCTTAAACCGGTGTCCTATATCGCGGTCTAGTTTACACGGCTGAACTTCACGAGATTGTCAGTTGTGGTGTGACTGAAATTTAGACAGACTATAATGGACTAGAATACAGCCTGGGAGAGATGTCCTTACGACCTCTTGCGCATATGGAAAATGCACGAAACACAATGTTATATATCATCCCTCCTCCGCTGTCTAGCGGGATATCTGTCTACGGAAAAGGCTTCGGTAGTAAACCCTGAGGAAAAATCTGCATCCTGAGCTATCTCCAGTCGTCTCGATAAAATCTTGCCACTGGCCAAAGATAGCTCAGGACCAGAGAGTGAGGTTGACAAAACAGCTGTAAATGGATACCTGACGCTAAAGTTAAGGATAGAAAAACAGCAAGGAATGGCGCTTGCCACCCCACCTCTCACAGGTTGCGGTTTAGTACAATGGGGTCTTAAAAACTCCATTTCAAACCAGCGGGTAATTCTGCTGAGTTTCCACTTGACTTTTATGGTGCGATAATGTCGCCTACGTTGAGCTTTCAATAATGTCTCCTGTACATATTTATCTTGGAGGCTGCGTGGCTTAGGGGTGAAGCGTCCGTTTCACAATCCCAGTGCACCAGGTTCAAATCACGATCGTGACAAATTTGGCAGACTATGTTTTTTTTTAGTTCATCGACCATCTGTAAGTAATGGCAACCTTCTGTACTGTCCACTTGCTACGAAACTTTATAACAGCAAAATAGCTTGGCGGTAGTAGTTGTTTGATGAATGCCTGCAATGAGTAAGACTACTCTTTTGTGCGCTCTGAAAGGGAGATTAAGGGGCAGCATTGTCGTAGCTGTCCTCACATCCCGAGCGTGCTGATGATGGTCAGCATGGTCGTTCATCAACACACATATAAAGGCATCAGAAGTAATGGTGGTAACTAGGCAGTAGACATCTCCAAAATGGTGTACTCCATGCGGTTGTGCTATGCTTGGCTCCATCTGCGTGTCGCTCACTACGACTGGGAACACGTCGATCCCTCACCTCGTTAGCCAGGCTGCCATAAACACAGCCCGTATCCAAGATGGTCAACGAGGAAGCCGAAGCGAGGGTCTTGGCCAGTATATTTTGCCTGACCCTGACTAACATGTCTAATAAGTAAATTTTGTCTGACCAGACGTTAGTCCTGGCGGTTATTAAAAGCGACGTTCTGCAAAGGACATGCTACTTATATTTTTTCAGCAACTGAAGACAATCGTGGTCATTTTGCCGGGATGGCTTTTCCGGACTTCTGTGTATGACGTCATTGTTCTGGTCACGTAACGTGACTACAGATCCTTTCTCCTTCTGTCTTGTTTATAATCAAGTACGCATTTATTAAGACAGCTAGATTGCAAATCCAACAATGTTGCACGTCTACTATCCAACAATGTTGCACGTCTACTATCCAACTGAGAAAATCAAGAACCAGGATGAGATTCGTTTGAGAAAGAAAGAAAAATAAGTGAATGTTATAGTAAACCCAGAAGTAGTATTGGCAAAATACAATGATATCGTAATACCTGAAGTACCCGGCTTCGCTCGAGTGAGGTTTATGGTTTTTGATTTTTCGTTTTTGGTTTACATTTCATTTTTGTATTTTGATAAATTGTTTTATTTTGGATACCAGAATGAGGTCCGTTCTAGTCCAGTAACTTAATAGATTGAAGTTAGCAGGACTTCATGTTTTTTGTATTTGAGTGCATTGATGGTAGACAACATTTTTGGTGCGTCTAAATCTGTCAAGATCCGGGGGAAACGCGAAACGGGGCGAAGAAGACTTTCCTCTACAATACAGACATGTAGTGAGATTAAAGTATGAACATATCCTGAAACGAAGTGAACTGCAGAGGATAAACGAACCTTGGGAAGACATGCTTAGACAACCTTACAGTCAGTCTTAGGACTGATCAACCAGAGGATAGTGTCAAATGGAGAGGCATGCTCAGACAACCTTACAACCAGTCTTATGACTGATCAACCAGAGGATAGTGTCAAATGGAGAGGCATGCTCAGACAGCCTTACAACCAGTCTTAGGACTGATCAACCAGAGGATAGTGTCAAATGGAGATGCATGCTCAGACAACCTTACAACCAGTATTGAGAACTGATCAACCAGAGGATAGTGTCAAATGGAGAGGCATGCTCAGACAACCTTACAACCAGTATTGAGAACTGATCAACCAGAGGATAGGGCATCTTGGAAAAACATGCTCAGATAACCTTACAACCAGTCTTACGACTGATCAACCAGTGGATACATGGCCAAATGGAGAGTCATGCCCAGAAAACCTTACAACTAGTCTTAGGACTTGTAAACAAGATGATGATGGTATCTGTTATGTAAAAATAATTTATTATCCGCAAATACGACGCAAACTATTGCTTTTCTTGTCAGAGGGCTCTAATATAGGATTGCTGCGCAGGCACGATAATTGGAATATTTTGGACCTACTGCCTTACACTGTTTGCGTAAACAGCGTGTATTTGAAGTTTGGCGCGATTAGGTGCTACGTAGACTATAGAAGATCGAGGTTATTTCACTAGTTGACGCGGGTCGGGGTTAAAAAAAGGACGCCTTTGTTGCGTCGCGCTTAATAGCTTAAGGAGGCCTGGAATGCGACAGGACCACGCGCAGCGTAGACTACATACAGCGTACGCTCAAACTAATTTACATACAGATGTAAGTTACGATTATTACTGCTTCGGTGCGCCCATTTGCTGGAGGAAATACGGCTTCTTTATCGCGTTTGTCGTGTAACTTGGTGCAGTGGGTCGAGTGCATTCATTGCTCTATCCGTCTTTGTTCGGGTTTATTTGTTTGGAGGTCCAGTAGGTTTCATGCAAATATACACATACACGTGGTTCCAAGCGAGTATACACACAGATACGTACACGCGCAGCTGTATATACATCGATATAAAGATAACATAGACATGCACGCTCATAGACGCACACACACACACATACAAAACAGTGGTTCACATTTGTTCGTATATGAACACATAAACATTAACACACACATCGACATATAACGCTTGAATAGATACATATTCACATATACACAACCAAACCGCCTGAAGGACGCCGGTCCACTTTCATCAACAATTCTCGATGTTCTTCTTCTTCTCCTTCATTCATCATCAGATCAAGGTCCTGATTTCTCTTACATCATCAGATCAAGGTCCTGATTTCTCTTATATCATCAGATCAAGGTCCTGATTTCTCTTACATCATCAGATCAAGGTCCTGATTTCTCTTACATCATCAGATCAAGGTCCTGATTTCTCTTACATCATCAGATCAAGGTCCTGATTTCTCTTACATCATCAGATCAAGGTCCTGATTTCTCTTACATCATCAGATCAAGGTCCTGATTTCTCTTACATCATCAGATCAAGGTCCTGATTTCTCTTACATCATCAGATCAAGGTCCTGATTTCTCTTACATCATCAGATCAAGGTCCTGATTTCTCTTACATCATCAGATCAAGGTCCTGATTTCTCTTATATCATCAGACCAAGGTCCTGATTTCTCTTACATCATCAGATCAAGGTCCTGATTTCTCTTTCATCATCAGATCAAGGTCCTGATTTCTCTTACATCATCAGATCAAGGTCCTGATTTCTCTTACATCACCAGATCAAGGTCCTGATTTCTCTTACATCCTCAGATCAAGGTCCTGATTTCTCTTACATCATCAGATCAAGGTCCTGATTTCTCTTACATCACCAGATCAAGGTCCTGATTTCTCTTACATCATCAGATCAAGGTCCTGATTTCTCTTACATCACCAGATCAAGGTCCTGATTTCTCTTACATCACCAGATCAAGGTCCTGATTTCTCTTACATCATCAGATCAAGGTCCTGATTTCTCTTACATCATCAGACCAAGGTCCTGATTTCTCTTACATCATCAGATCAAGGTCCTGATTTCTCTTTCATCATCAGATCAAGGTCCTGATTTCTCTTACATCATCAGATCAAGGTCCTGATTTCTCTTACATCATCAGATCAAGGTCCTGATTTCTCTTACATCATCAGATCAAGGTCCTGATTTCTCTTTCATCATCAGATCAAGGTCCTGATTTCTCTTACATCATCAGATCAAGGTCCTGATTACTCTTACTTCATCAGACCAAGGTCCTAATTTCTCTTACCTCTATCTCACCTTGACAAACATAGTCATGATCCGTGTGTTCTACCTTGAAAAAAAATATCTTTACTTTGATCCTGGTCAATATCTTATATGGCATAGATAGTAGCTTAACATAGAGATCTTCATCTTCTTCGTCTTCTTTTTCTTCTTCTTCTTCTTCTTCTTCTTCTTCTTCTTCTTCTTCTTCTTCCTCTTCTCCTTCTTCTTTTTCCTTTTCTTCTTTTTTCTTTTCTTTTTCCTTTTCTTCTTCTTCTTCCTCTTCTCCTTCTTTTTTCTTTTTCATTTCTTTTTCCTTTTCTTCTTCTTCTAGTCCCCCTCCTCCTTCTTTTTCCTCTTCTTCTTCTCTTTCTGTTTCTTCTCACATGTTAAACTAATTTTGAGTACCATACATAGTGATGAGATTCTTAAAGAGTTTGAAGGCGAGGGTGTGGAGTGGAGTGCTATAGTACAAGAGATGGACTCATTTACTTCTCTGGGGGGCGTCACACATAGTGTGGGAGGTACCTACCCGGATATCAAACTTAGCACATCGAAGGTGAGAGGAGTCTCCATTGCATACGCGAATTTATTATATTCTGAATAAATGAATTCATGCACTAAGATCAAGATTTTCAACTCTAATTGATAAGGCAGAACTACTTCATGGGTCGGAGGTTTGGCGGTCAACAAATGCAATAGCACCGAGCGTGCAAATGTTCATTAATAGATGCCTACGCAGAATATTTGGGTTGAAATGGTACGATAGTGTCCCTAACGTGGACCTGTGGCAATAAACTGGGCATCTGACAGTTGATAAGGAGATAAAATAGAAGACGTCGGCGATGGATATGACGTACTTTGCGCACAGGGGAGAACGACATTGCGAGACAGTCGTTGTTCTGTAATCCGGAAGGTAAGAAACACACAGCCCGTCCAAAACATACTTGGCGAAAAGAGCTTGAGAAAACCACGAGAGGGCAGGACTGCTGTGGCAGTGATGGAGATGAAAGCGAACGGTTAGGCACACTTGGCGTATGTTAGTCGATGGCCTATACTAAGCAGGAGGTGACAGTATATTCATTGATCGATTGACTACTTACTTAGTAAAGGTCAGCGTTTCTCTTCATTTCTGTGAAACAATTTGGGTGATAGGACCACAAAACAAGTTCGGAGTTTCATGAGTAACACATAGGCCACTCAACATAAATGTAAATGATATTGCTTTTCAACAGGGTCCATGAGTTCAAGTTGGGCAGTATTTTTTGAATTTACGGTAGGATCAACATGGAAGTCCAGACTAGGTGTCAGCAAGTATATGCGGAAACTGTTCAGCTGTCACCACTGCCTAGACACCCGGGAATTAGCTTCGCAACTTTGTATTCTACTTCTTTTTCTTCTTCTTCTTCATCGATCAACTGGTGCTATGCTTCTAGTCCGGTGAGGTTCACGAGGGAGACAGTGCGTTTCAGGTCTTCGCCGGTACCACACAGCTTTTCTAGCATGGTCGCTTCCCCGGGCTCTCTTTGGTCTACTTAGGTAGGGCAGTCTTGCAGAATATCTTCTGGTGTTTGCTTGGGTGCTCCACAATGGCTCGTGGCAGTGTCTCTGATACCAATTCTGTGGAGGTGGGTCTTGAGTCTACAATGTCCCGTTCTGAATCTTGAAGATCTTTGTCTGTCCGTCTCTGCTTAGTTTGTCTATGCTGTCCTTTTCTGGCTTGGTATTCTTTGTGCTGGTCTCTCCATTTTGTCCTCATCGATCGTTTGATGAGTGTCTTTGCTTTTCTATAGAACTGTGGATCGAAAGTCTGCGTGCCTCCACTTCTGGCTTTTGCGAGCTCATCTTCTTTCTCGTTTCCAAGGATCCCACATTGGGCGGGAATCCATTGTAGGACAACATCAGTCTTGTGTTGAATTTTATTTCATGTGAGAGTCTATCTTGTTTGGCGCTTGAGATAGCTTGGAGTACACTCCTGGAGTATGTTAGAATGACAGTTTTCCTTGTAGCTGTGTTTCAGCTGATAATAATCTCAGTTGCTGCACGAACAGCTCTTGCTTCGGTTCTGAAATTGGTACAGGTCTCTTCTGCTGGTATGGACTGATTTTTTATGTCTCCATTTTAGAGTGCAATATAAATTCCACAGCTTCAACTTTTATCGCTCGCCGAGGCAGATCCATCTCTGTACACACGTGTCCAAGAGTTGCCAGGGTACTGTTTCTTAACATCCTGCAGAACGTGGAATTTGTGTTCTCTTGCTGAATGCTAATTTTTCTTCGTTAAACCTGGAGCCTCCACAATTATTTTGGACCTGCCTTGCCTAACGACCTGCCTTGCCTAACGACCTGCCTTGCCTAACGACCTGCCTTGCCTCCGTGTTCAGGGTTCTGGAATGACTGCTTCCCACTTTTTGGTTTCAGCAATGAGGATGTCTGCGTGTTTTCTGTGGATCTCTCCGGCCAGATGGTTGGGGCTTGTCCTTAGTAATCTGTTTTTTGTTCTCTCTTTGAACTTATGGCGTAGAGGTAGCCACTTTAGTTCTCTAAACTGAGTAAAGGATTTATATTTTCTACCTAGTTCAAAGGGGCTCAATATTTGCCGTTTTCCCAAGCTCTGTGGTTGGAGTGCTTTTCAATGCCCCAAGGGTAATTCTGAGACCCATATTTTGGACTCTGTCTAGTTTTCCTATGTTTGTTTTGGCTAATGTAGACCAAGTGCTAGAGGCATATTCCATGATCGGTCTGATTACAATAGCGCAAACCTGATTGAGGATTTTGTTGTAGCCCCCCCCCCCCCCCCCCCTCAAGATGTACCAGCCTGCTTGTACATCACTGAGAGTCTTTTTATGGCCCTTGTTTGGATTTTGGTCTGGCAACAAAGCAACAACTGATAAACAGTATATTTATGCCGACTCTGTACTACCAGTGCCAAACATGTTCTCTGTTCAGGGCACATGAGAGCAGAATTTCGATGTGTGAAATGAAGTGCTTGAGGAAGGTCATCGGTGTTATCAGGAAAGACATAAGTGATAGAACACTAACTAACTAACTAACTAACTAACTAACTAACTAACTAACCAAATGAGTAACTGATTAACTGACTAACTAACTAACTGACTAACTAATTAACTGACTAACTGACTAACTGACTAACTAACTAATTAACTGACTGACTGACTAACAAACTAACCAACTATCTAACCAATTAACTGACTAACTAACTGATTAACTGACTAACTGACTAGCTGACTAACTGACTAACTTACTAACTGACTAACTGACTAACTAACTAACTGACTAACTAACTGATTAACTGACTAACTGACTAACTATCTAACAAATTAACTAACTAACTAAATAAATAACTAACTAATAAAAGTGATGAAACAAACGTTGCTCTGTCGTAGTGAATAAACATCGTAGTAAAAATAAGTAAGATTTACGATAACGTAACTGGTTAAAGAAACAGCCCTACTAAACACCGCAGTCGTGGATCAAGTGTTGGTACGAGGTCACTGCTTATTTGAAGGGTGACTAGTCTCCTTCCTCGCCTCCTTTCCTTCTCCTACAGTGAGATAGGTGCGCATTTGCAGCTGAGTTAACTGCACCGTATAATTATCGGGATTCGAACATGGTACCTTTACAATAAAAAACGAGCGCTCTACCATTACGCTGTCCAGAAGTATTACAAAGAATTCAGAATTGTTGACATTCAGTTCTCCCCACAAGATCTTCACCCCCCCCCCCCCCCACACACACACACACACATCGCAATCCCACCTAAAACGCAAGTACCCATCCAGACACCTACATAACCAAGCCCAATCCACGCCCACTCAATCCACACACACCAACCCACCCACACACTCACAAATAAACATACACACACACACACCGAACCACCCACCCACATACAAATACTCCCACCCATCCATCCACCCACCTACCCACACACACATACATCCACCCACACATATGCATCTACCCACACACACCCACACCAAACCACACACACCCAAGCCCATCGAATCCAAAACCCACAAACACACATCCACGCACAGACACACCCAAACCCACCTGACCACAAGTTCAACCCCCCCCCCCCCTCCACACATCCACGCATACCCAAAAACACCCACCCACCCATATACCAACACACACATCCACGCACAGACACACCCAAACCCACCTGACCACAAGTTCAACTCCACCCCCCCCCCCACTCCACACATCCATGCATACCCAAAAACACCCTCCCACCCACATACCAACACACACATCCACCCAAAAAACATCCAACCCCCACCCCCACCAACATGCACACACCCAAAAACACCCACACACCACACACACACACACACACACATACGTATGTGTATGTAGCAAGAATTCAGTACTCTCTCTCTCTCTCTCTCACACACACTCACACACACACACACTCACACACTCACACACACTCACACACACACACACACACACACACTCACACACACACTCACACACACACACACTCACACACACAAACATCAAATTATCACATTATCATCGGCGTAAGTCCGGCAGATGTGCCGTATGTGAGGTCAGGTCAGGTCATTCAGTGAGGTGATCGGGGCACACATGAAGACATCCCCACAACTCCACGCTACCCTTCTCTGTCAGCGGCCGCTGCCTGTGGCTCTTCTGGTCGGAGATTGGTCCATTCTTGTATGTTGTCCTCCCATCTCTTTTTTGGGACGGCCTCTTCATCGTCTGCCATGCACCTTTCCGTGGAGGATCGTATTTGCAAGACCATTTGATCTCGATATGTGACCGTACCAAGCGAGTTTCCTTCTTTTGACAGTCACTAAGAAGTCTTCAAAAGGCCCTATCGCTGTTCTAATTCTATCTCGTATTTCCTCATTTGTAACTCGATCTTTGTACGTGACGTTTAAAAGTCTTCGGAAACATCTCATCTCCAAGGCCTGTATCCTTCGTTGAAGGTCAGCTGTAACTGTCCATGTCTCACAAGCATAGAGGAATATTAACAGGACCAGTGAACGCATTAATCTGATTTTCGTGAAGGTGCTGTATGCGAGGAAGCCACTGTATGCGGCCCGATTTTTTTCAATACTGACCAATGCAGGCCTAGCTCTTTGGTCAGTCCATCTAGTTTCGAATCTTATCCCGTTTTGAAAGTTTTAGTACTCGCCGTGCCATTGCTCTGTGAGTGACTTGGTTTCTTAGTATCTGGTTCTCTCTCTCTCTCTCTCTCTCTCTCTCTCTCTCTCTCTCTCTCTCTCTCTCTCTCTCTCTCTCTCTCTCTGTCTTCCTCTCACTCTCTCTATATACATACACACATACATATATACATAAGTCTGAAAAGCAGCGAGGTAAGAACTCATTTCTCTCGACAACGCACCTGGTGTGATCCAAATAATAATAATTGAAAATAATTTGACGAGGTTGCCACAAGACTGAACGTTTAACATTGTTTTCTACTATCGAAAGCATCCCTATTTCTACCCCTGACCTGGGCGGTATGAGGTCGTATTGGTCAGTGTGTGTATCTGTTTGTAACGTCGACGTATTAACCAGTAAATCGATGCGTTTGTGTATCTGTAATGATGACGTATTAACCAGTGTATGAATTCGTATGTGTATTTGTTTGTAAAGTGGACATATTTGTCAGTATATAGGGGCGTTTGCACCTGTAATTTGGGCGTATTGGCCATTGTATGGATGTATGTGTGCATCTGTTTGTAATCTGGACTATTGACCAGTGTATAAATGCGTGTGTGTATCTGTCTGTAAAGTGGACGTATTAACCAGTGTATGAACTTACTATTTGTAATCTGAACCATTACCAGTGTATAGATGCATGTGTGTATCTGTAATGTGAACATATTGGCCAGTGCATCGATGCATGTATGTATCTGTAATCTGAACCATTACCAGTGTATAGATGCGTGTGTGTATCTGTAATTTGAACATATTGGCCAGTGTGTCGATGCATGTGTGTATCTGTAATGTGAACATATTGGCCAGTGTGTCGATGCGTGTGTGTATCTGTAATGTGAACATATTGGCCAGTGCATCGATGCATGTGTGTATCTGTAATCTTAACCATTACCAGTGTATAGATGCGTGTGTGTATCTGTAATTTGAACATATTGGCCAGTGTGTCGATGCATGTGTGTATCTGTAATGTGAACATATTGGCCAGTGTGTCGATGCGTGTGTGTATCTGTAATGTGAACATATTGGCCAGTGTGTCGATGCGTGTATGTATCTGTAATCTTAACCATTACCAGTGTATAGATGCGTGTGTGTATCTGTAATGTGAACATATTGGCCAGTGTGTCGATGCGTGTATGTATCTGTAATCTTAACCATTACCAGTGTATAGATGCGTGTGTGTATCTGTAATGTGAACATATTGGCCAGTGTGTAGATGCGTGTGTGTATCTGTAATGTGAACATATTGGCCAGTGTGTCGATGCGTGTATGTATCTGTAATCTTAACCATTACCAGTGTATAGATGCGTGTGTGTATCTGTAATGTGAACATATTGGCCAGTGTGTCGATGCGTGTATGTATCTGTAATCTTAACCATTACCAGTGTATAGATGCGTGTGTGTATCTGTAATGTGAACATATTGGCCAGTGTATAGATGCGTGTGTGTATCTGTAATGTGAACATATTGGCCAGTGTGTCGATGTGTGTGTGTGTATATCTGTTTAACATACTCGCCATTGATTTTATACTTCAAATTTGATATTCTCTGTTGATCGACCCAGCTGAATAATGGTAACTGACTTACTCTTAGGGAAATGAAGGCAGCGAGAAAGGTAATTGCCCCCCCTTCACATACAACGGAAGGCTTGTATTATAATGTCCCTAACGCTCCATCCCTGACTGGTGTGCCTACTAAGGGCTACCTTATTATATATTAAATATGACCATAGAAGAACACATTACAAACAAATACACAGAGGCATCCATACACTGGAGAATACTTTCTTTGTATGATATAGCCCAAAGGACTACGGGCGGGGATGGAAAAGGGCGTGCCTTCGACAGTAAAATCCAGAAAGGTAAACCTTTATTTCAAACAAGACACTCACATACACACACACAGACAATATATATATATATATATATATATATATATATATATATATATATATATAGATATATATATATATATAGACATATAGATTAGATAGATTAGATAGATAGATAGATAGATAGATAGATAGATAGGTAGGTAGGTAGATAGGTAGGTAGGTAGATAGATAGATAGATAGATAGATAGATAGATAGATAGATAGATAGATAGATAGATAGATAGATAGATAGATAGATAGATAGATATGCATATATTTATATAGGTATATATATACATAACATGAATCAGAGTATCCCCATCCATGACTCATTGTCTATCACTAGAGTGGGTCACGTGACCTGCATACTTATTAGCTGACCTATTAAACTAATAGCGGCAGATGTCCCAACTGTTGTCATTGGCTGAGATCAAAATAAAAATAGATACAGAAGCCCCAGCTTTTGGGCTTTGTGTAACCTCTGCGGAGGAACAAAGGGGCGTTATATTCAGGAGGCCAGGGCTGTTGAAAGCTCGCGCTCCGTGGGGCCGGTTCAGAACAAATAAAATCAATGAACCTTTCATAAAGTGTAGACTCCGTAATTACTTGAACGCATTCCATGTCTTTTCAAAAGGTTCCGGTGTTTACTCATGGATATAGCCCCTCATAATATTTCCAATCTGCGTTTCCTTGCTTTATTATATTTTACTTCGGTATGTTTTCATTTTCAATTATCTCTGCTTTAAAAAAGAAATCAATATTATAACTTTAACTTTCTGTCTATCTACGCTTCTGTGTAGTCGAAAAAAAGTAACGATTGTTCATATAAATGAGCATATTTTTGTGAGGAGTCTTAAATAAAGACTGTTTGTTGCGGCCCACGTGTTGTATTCACGTGGTCCGCAATGTCTGTGGAATAATAAGTCTGTATTTGCTGTTGTTGTTTAATGCCCACAATGAGTATGTTCACCCTTTTGTGCGGCTTGAAAAGGACGTTAAGTAGCCGGTTGTAGTAGCTTTCCTCACATCATGAGCGTGTTTTTAAAGGTGAACTGTGGCTACCAGTTGGTTGTGCTTTGCTTGGATCCATCTGCGTGACGCTCACTACTACGGGGATGATGTCGATCCACATATCGTCAGCCAGGCTGCCTTGAAAACAGCCTCTTTACAGGGAAGACTACATGGAAAAGAGATAATGGTCTTGGTCAGTATAATGTGCCTGACCGGACTAGAGTCTCAGTTTCCCAGGAATATCAAGGTTGCTTCCGATCTGAAGTAGGTTAGATTAGAAGGCTGTTGTTGTTGTTGATGTTGTTGTTGTTTTTGTTGTTGTTGTTGTTGTTGCCAAATGCCTGCAATGAGTAAGCTTACCATTTTGTGCGTCCTGAAAGGCACGAAAATCAGATTAATGCGTACACTGGTCCTGTCAATATTCCTATATGCTTTGAGACATGGGCAGTTACAACTGATTTTCAGCAAAGGATACAGGCCTTGGAGATGAGATGTTTCCAAAGAATTTTAAACGTCACATATAAGGGGACGGCGTGGCCTAGTGGTAAAGTGGCACGGCTCACAATCCGAAGGTGCTGAGTTCGATCCCCATCACAGCACCGGCCGTTACCCCGGGGAAGCAAACCCTTAGAAAATGCAGGAGGAAGCAGACCCTTTTATAAAATGCATGCTGAAGTCGAATGCACTGGGCCGACAGGCGCAAAATAAAAACTACAGTGCAACGCACACCACCTTGGGGATTACAGAAATTAGGCGAACGCAAAAAAAATAAAATAAATAACAACAAAAAAAAAAAACCTCAAGTACAAAGATCGAGTTACAAATGAGGAAAAACGAGATAGAATTACAACAGCAATAGTGTCTTTTAAAGACCTTTTGGCAACTGTCAAAAGAAGGAAACTCGCTTGGTACGGTTACATATCGAGATCAAATGGTCTTACAAATACGATCCTCCACGGAAAGGAGCAAGGCAGACGACGAAGAGGCCGGCCCAAAAAGAGATGGGAGGACAACATAAAAGAATGGACCAATCTCCGACCAGAAGAGGCACAGTCTGCGGTCGCTGACAGGAGGCGTGGGATGGTGAGGATGTCTTCATGTGTGCCCCAACGACCTCACCGGTTACGTGATGATCTGACCTGAAAGGCGCGTTAAGTGGTAGACTGCCCTTCCATCCCAAGCGTGCTGATGAATTCAACTTAACGTCTTTATACTGGTTTAGAAGACTCTACATAATATGTATACAACCAGTTTCTTGGAGGGTGGTTTGTACGATGTGCGAGTCCATCTTAATAGACTCAAAAACTAGAGCTAAATAGATCCACAGCCAGTTACCTTAGGAAAGGTACAAATAACTTGGGTAAATTTTTAACTTGAATTTGTCCGGGCAGTGGCCGTTAAGCCTACTCTTGTCGATTAACAAGTGCCAAGGAATTTTGAACGGACCACGGCAGTCCGATCTCACTACCCAGAGATCGTCGTATTTTTTGCCAGAAGATCGGCTTGAAAAAAATCCCGGTCTCCACGGTGATTCAAACCAGCGACCTCCGGCACCCGAGGCGGACACCTTACCTCGAGACCACTGAGGCCCTAAAGGTAGACCGGTGTCTTACATGCGGTTCTGATATTTTTGGCTTTATTTGTCTCTCACTACTACGAAGAAGTTAAGTCGGTACAAGCAGTCATATAACTACCACTGTTGTTGGGGATGAAGTGTGAGAAACTTAATTGGACGAGGCCTAATGCCCTTCAAAAAAAGCAACAAACTACTTTGTTCAGCCTGAGAGCAAGCCATTGTGGACTAGTAGGTCTAGACACTATGGAACTGCCATCCAGACCTAGAAAAGTCATGTGAACTCTGTCCTGGTGGCGGTGCTGCTGATATAGCATGATCCTACAAGACTTCCAAGTCCACAACGACTTACGACGCAAAACTGGACGAAGCAGAACTGAAGCAGAAGCTACGGGGCTGGTGCCCAGACCTGACCAGAGGTAGCAAAACTGAGGCAGAAGCTACGGGGCTGGTGTCCAGACCTGGCCAGAGGTAGCAGAACTGAGGTAGAGGCTACGGGGCTGGTGTTCAAACCTGACCAGAGAGAGCAGAGCTGAGGTAGACGCTACGGAGCTGGTGTCCAGACCTGACCAGAGGTAGCAGGACTGAGACAGAAGCTACGGGGCTGGTGTCTAATCTGGAAAAGACTGAACTTGGTCATGGCGACGTGGCTACAGATCTAGCAAGATCATAGAAGACAGCCCAGCTTACATAGATTAAACAACGCCAAACCTAGCGAGAGCTGAAGCTATGGAGCTGCTGTCAAGACTTGGCCAGTGGGAGCAGAGCTGAGGCAGAAGCTGTAGGGCTCCTGGCCAGAGGGAACAGCTCTAAGGCTGAAGCTATAGGTCTGCCGTCCAGGCGTGGCAAGTGGGAGCAGAGCTGCGGCTGTAGCTATAGGTCTGCCGTCCAGACGTGGCAAGTGGGAGCAGAGCTGAGGATGTAGCTATAGGTTTGCCGGCCAGACGTGTCAAGTGGGAGCAGAGCTGAGGCTGTAGCTCTAGGTCTGCCGTCCAAACGGAGTCAGAGGGAGCATAGCGGAGGCTGAAGCTATAAGGCTGCTGTCCAGACGTGCTCAAAAAAGAGAAGAGCTGAGTCTGAAGCTTAAGGGCGGACGTCTAGACCTGCAGAGGAAGAAGAGCTGAGACTGAGCTATGAGGCTGGTGTACAGACCTGGCCAGAGGGAGCAGAGCTGAGGCTGAGCTATGGGGCTGGTGTTCAGACCTGGCCAGAGGGAGCATAGCTGAGACTGAGCTGTGAGGCTGGTGTACAGACCTGAACAGAGGGAGCAGAGCTGAGGCTGAGCTATGTGGCTGGTGTACAGATCTGAACAGAGGGAGCAGAGCTGAGACTGAGCTATGAGGCTGGTGTACAGACCTGAACAGAGGGAGCAGAGCTGAGACTGAGCTATGAGGCTGGTGTACAGATCTAGCCAGAGGGAGCAGAGTTGAGGCTTAAGCTATGAGGCTGGTGTACAGACCTGGCCAGAGGGATCAGAGCTGAGGCTGAGCTATGGGGCTGGTGTTCAGACCTGGCCAGAGGGAGCATAGCTGAGGCTGAGCTGTGAGGCTGGTGTACAGACCTGAACAGAGGGAGCAGAGCTGAGGCTGAGCTATGCGGCTGGTGTACAGATCTGAACAGAGGAAGAAGAGCTGAGACTGAGTTATGAGGCTGGTGTACAGACCTGAATAGAGGAAGAAGAGCTGAGACTGAGCTATGAGGCTGGTGTACAGACCTGAACAGAGGGAGCAGAGCTGAGACTGAGCTATGAGGCTGGTGTACAGATCTAGCCAGAGGGAGTAGAGTTGAGGCTGAAGCTATGAAGCTGGGGTACAGATCTAGCCAGAGGGAGCAGAGCTGAGACTGAGCTATGAGGCTGGTGTACATATCTAGGCAGAGGAAGCAGAGCTGAGACTGAAGTTATGAGGCTGGTATACAGATCTAGCCAGAGGGAGCAGAGCTGAGACTGAGCTATGAGGCTGGTGTACAGATCTAGCCAGAGGAATCAGAGCTGAGACAGAAACTATAGGGCTCCTGGCCAGAAGGAGCAAAGCTGAGCCTATGGGGTTGCCGTCCTGTCCTGGAAAAGGCTGAACTTCATTATGGCGGCGAGACCGCTGATCCAGCATGGTCTCATATCTGAAAGTACAAGACCACGGCCTCTGGTGTATTTTAGTGCGGTGACCTTCTCCTTCCTTAACTTTTATAACAGAAGAGCTGGTATCCATATACAGCCAAACAGACGGGAGCGTCAATAGATTGCGTATTTATTACTATGCTTGTGCTGTGAGTAGCGGGCGCTAAGCACAATCCTCCACGTACGCGCTCCACGAAGGGATGTCGTCTAAACTGAGCAAGGCCTTTTGGAGGTTACACCATGGAAGATGTCTCCGTGCGGTGCTCTTGCCAGTTTGGGTCAATCTATTAATATAGCACGGCATGTGGTGGATTAGAGTCCAAGAAGTTTAAAAGTTCTACCATTGAAGTTTTCTCCTTGCAGTCCTCTTGATGGTTTGTGTATATCTATAATTATGGCACGACATGTGGTGGATTGGAGTCCAGCACGTGGGAAGCTTCTAACGAAACGCTTATCAACATCAAATGAATTGTCTCCTGGTCGTACTCTAGATGGTTTGTGTAAATCTACAATTATGACAAACATGCACTGGATTGGAACCCACAAGGAAAGAGATTACTGAGTAGGTCAAATTTCGAACGAGAGGTAGTGAGGGGACGGGGCGGGGGGAGGGGGGGGGGAGGATAGGTGGAGGGGTTATTAAAAATTAAAGCAACTAGTTCTACCACGGCAAACTATAGAAAATGGCGTACAACAGCAGCAATTCATGAGTGACAGTTGTGACCATAAACTCCCTAGGAAACGAAATGTGAAGTAACGAGAACTCTACGGTTTACTCTGCGTACCAACGTACACTATCAATATCATATGTCCACTTATCTGGTTTCTTCTTCTTCTTCTTCTTCTTCTTCTTCTTCTTCTTTTTCTTCTTCTTTTTCTTCTTCTTCTTCTTCTCCTCTTTCTTCTTTTTTTCTTCTTATTCTTCTTTTTCTTCTTTTTTTTCTTCTTTTACTACTTCTTTTTCGCTTTCTACGTCTTCTTCTTCTTCTACCTGTTCTTCGTTGTCTTCATCATCTTCTTCTTCTTCTGTTTCTTTTTTTCAGCGTTCGTTACGATGTGTCGTAGTTTACATCGAGACCACGTTATCTGCGCCTGTCTGATTGACACACTCGGTGTCAGCTGGATCTTATAGATGATACCGGGTTTGCCTTCCCAATGCTCTTAGTCAGTCTACAATAGTGCAGCCGGTTTTCAGCGCCATCGCTTAAAGGTGGACTAAGGTCGTGGTCAGCTCTGGTTCGCTGCCCCTGATGCAAGCACTCAGTTATGAGTCGCTTCTTCGATATTCATTTCTAGTTTCTTTCCCCGGAGAGGTGTACTCTTCTTGTGTATGACACATGTATCAAAACCAACCGTTTCTGCTCTCTGTGAAGCACACGTCATCAAAAACTACAGGCACCAAAAACTACACGCACCAAAAACTACACGCACCAAAAACTACACACAGAGACTTCCGGGCTTGACCACCAGTTCCAGCTCTGACCATATTTTCGTTGCTTCCTTCATGTTTGTTTTTCTCTTCTCCATGCGTGCTTTGGTCTGCCTCTACAATAATTACGCTTGCCAACCACAGTGGTTCAAAAACGCATGTGTCTGTAGGGGACGGCGTGGGCTAGTGCTTAAGTGACACAGCTCACAACTCGAAGGTGCTGGGTTCCTTCTCCATCACAGCACCGGCCGTTACCCCGGGGAAGCAAACCCTTAGAAAATGCAGGAGGATGCAGACCTATACATAAAATTGATGCTGAAGTCGGATGCACTGAGCCGATAGGCGCAAAATAGAAACCACAGTGCAACGCACACGACTTGGGGAATAGAGAAATTAGGCAAACGCAAAAAAAAAAAAAAAAAGGCAAAAAAAAAAACCCACGTAAAAGGACTGAAGACTGGATATGGATAGGATATCTTGGGATGATAACTGCAGACTGATCCAAATGGAGATCTAGCTTGAAGAGCCCCGTCAGGCTGTGCCAACATAA
Organism: Ariolimax columbianus; assembly: GCA_036924085.1. Lineage (NCBI taxonomy): Eukaryota > Metazoa > Mollusca > Gastropoda > Stylommatophora > Arionidae > Ariolimax > Ariolimax columbianus. The sequence goes on along the minus strand of JAVGWX010000004.1, from coordinate 77,931,699 downwards.
CCTCATGCAACACATGGAAGTGATGAGACAACACAGGGAAGTGATGAGACAACACAGGGAAGTGAAGAGACAACATAGGGAAGTGTAGAGACAACAAGTGAAGAGACAACACAGGGATATGAAGGGACAACACAGGGAAGTGAAGAGACAACACAGGGAAGTGAAGAGACAACACAGCAAAGTGAAGAAACAACACAGGGAAGTGAAGAGACTGCACAGCGAAGTGAAGAGACAACACAGGGATATGAAGGGACAACACAGGGAAGTGAAGAGACAACACAGGGATATGAAGGGACAACACAGGGAAGTGAAGAGACAACACAGGGAAGTGAAGAGACAACACAGCGAAGTGAAGAAACAACACAGGGAAGTGAAGAGACAACACAGCGAAGTGAAGAGACAACACAGGGAAGTGAAGAGATAACACAGGGAAATGAAGAGACAACGCCGAAAGGAAAATGAAAACCCAAAACTCAGGAGAGAGTTGCTACTCCGAGGTCGCATCAACCTATAGTCAGACACGACTGAAAACGGGCTGCTACTATTACTATTCCAGAATAGAGATTGCCTTGTAATGTCATCAGATGTTTCTGTAATGTGTTCCCAATAAATATCTAATCATCTCATGTTTCAGCGACATCCAACTCAATCTTTCCAACAGTTCTGTATCAGTGAAATCATTGTATCATTTCAAGTCATCTAGGGATCAAGATGCTGAGCAGCGCATGAGCGCATAGCTGACCGCTAGCGTCAGAGGCAGCGAACCAAAGCTGCCAAGACCCTTCTACACCTTTACGCGGTGATCGTGGATAACAGGCTGCAGCAGTGCAGACTGGCTAAGGAGAAGGGATCGAAGAGGGAATGCTAACCTGGTACTCAAAAAATGCTTGCTGAAGTCGGATGTGTTGGACCGAAAGGTGCACATATCGCAGTCAAGCTGTACACTGTAAACAACGCATATCGTTCTCTGGACTCCATTCTGCTACTTAAGCCCTTTCAGGGATTGGTAGCGGGAGATTGAGAACAAACGAAGCCAAGCTAAGCCAAGTCATCTATAACGTGTAGACCGTTTCACATTTTAACGCAGAGAATTACAATCATACAGTCTGTGCTGCTGTTGAAGAACTGAAAATTTCGGTTCATTCGTGTAATCAAATTATTATTATCAGCGGCGTATCCCCGGTAGAGCGTTCCCTTTTCACGTCAAAGGTATGGGATTTAACTACCGCAGCCTTCAAGTTCCAGTTGAGCCAGCTGTAAATTGGAACCTGATATTCTTCTTCTTCTTCGTACGCTGTCAGACGTCAACTTGAATTTGTTCGAAGAAAGCAGCTGTCATCCTGAGGCTGTCGATACTGCCATAGAGCTTGTCTAGTGTTGCCACTGGTAATGGCCACATGTGCTTTCTCTGGTCATCGTACATAGGGCAATTTTGCAGCAGATGTTTAGCGGTCATTTTCCCTGTGCCACACAAGCATTCGTCAGTGCCACCTATCTTCAATTTATTGAATAGATAATACCTCAGTCTCTTGTGGCCTGTGCGGAGTCTGAAGACCACGACCTGCTCTCTTCTGTTCAGCTGGTAGTAGGCATCATTTTTTGTGTAGCCAGTATGTTCTGTTTCTCATTTGGCCATGTATCTGTCCCTAATAAGCCTTTTGGACTCTTCGTAGGTCACACTAGAATCTGGTTGTGGTAGTCTTGTACCTTCTTTTGCCAGTCTGTCTGCCTCCTCGTTGCCTTGGATGTTACAGTGGGATGGAACCCACTGTACCACTACTCTTTTTGGTGCGGACTGCTGGCATAGTTGACAGAGTACTGCTCTTAAGTCAATTAAGTTCAGTATTTTTCTGGCTTTTTAGTGCTGTGACCACGGCCAGGGCATATGTGAACAGGATATATGGCTTTCATTGTTTTCGCCTGTGAGCATTGCTTCTACTGGAGCCTTCAGTGCCTCTGCCTCCGCTCTGAAATTGCTTGAGAATTTTCCAGTTGCCACTGACAGTGTTATTTTTCTACCATTTGGTAGGCTCAGGAATACCCCTGCCCCTCCATTCTGTGTTGTGTTTGTTACAGAACCGTCGGTGTATGTATCGGTCCAGTCCATGCTTGGGTAGTTTTCCGCTATGTACCTCAGGGTTATGTCTCTTCTTTCTTTTTCAGTCTGGCTGTTCTTGTTTCCCATACCTGGTATATTTTCTACCACCTCAAGAATGATATGCTGCTTCCATGTGGGTTTGCGTACAGTAGGGATAGGCTTTGGTGTTGTTACGATGTTCATAGGGTCTTCGCTCATTTTTGCATTGGCTGTTTCTGCAAAGTTTCTCCGCTTTAGTTTCCCATTTCCAAATCTATTTAGTCTCTGATGCATTGGATGGTCTGTCAGTCTTTTGAGTTTCTCTGCTTGCTGCTGGGCTCTGCAGTATCTTCTGTCGGTCATGGATTGCAGATTTGTAATCTTTTCAAGTTCTACAATTGGCGTTGACTTCATGCCTCCTGTTATAACTCTTTTGGCTTGAACCTGATATACGATTAAGGAAATAACAGGCAGAGAGGCAAGGAACTAGCCACCCTACCTTAAACAAGCTGCAGCTAAGTATACTGAAGTATCTAACAACTTCATTCCTCGACAATAGTGTAATTACTATTGGGCAATCCTTTACTGAAGTCTCTAAACAGCTTCATTTACCGATAATTGTGCAACTAGTACGGGACTAACCTTTATTGAAGTCTCTAAACAGCTTCATTTACCGATAATTGTGTAACTAGTACGGGACTAACCTTTATTGAAGTCTTTAACATCTTCAATCCCCGACAATCGTGTAACTACTATGATGCAATCCTTTACTGATGTCTCTAACAACTTCCTTCCATAACAATAATCTAACTACTACGGGACAAACCATTGCTGGATCCTTTAACAACTTCCTTCCATAACAATAATCTAAGTACTACGGGACAAACCATTACTGAAGTCCTTAACCACTTCATTTCCCGACAATAGTGCAATTACCATGGGACAAACCTTTAATGAAGTTTCTAATAACTTCATTTACCGACAGGTGTGTAACTACTTTGGGACAAACTTTTACTATTACAGTTTTAATTTCACCGATTCATATAACTCCTAAGATTGAGCAAACTGGACCTTTCTGTGCGTCTATTTACTTTTCTGGTTTTTGTCATATGCCCTACACAAACCTTATCAGAAAACAACAAAAAGAACACAATTAAATCAACAACAACTTGAGCTGGAGAGCTCTCAAATAACATAAATATACATATCCTTCCCCGTTGAGCGCACTTTAAAAACCTCAAGTATGCTACGGGAAGATATTAGATCAAGAGCATAGACTTGTTGTTTCGAGTTACTAGGAGAATCTTGAAGAGATTCACTTGGGGGAAAAGGTTCAATGTAAAGATAAAATGATATAAATTGTACATTACACACAGGGAACAAGGTCTAAGCAGCTCTTGTTAGAGACAGAAGGTTCTCAAATCTCAAAACTCACGTCATCGTATTTGTGTCAAGTCCATTTAGCTCACTTATCTAGACTACAAAAAGGCATGTACCTTGAATGAAAGCGTCTTAGATTTTCAAGGGAGGGGGCTGCAAAGAGCGATCATGTGATAATATTACCTGATCTATAGATAGTTTCGTAATCGGTGTCCTTTCTTTCTTTTCGCCTCTATTCTGCTTGTGATTTTCGTTGTCAGGTTATGAAGAGGTTTCTGGACCGGGCCCTAGTAAGTGCTTCGTACACGGGGAGCTTTACTATTTCTGTTATTTATCCTTTCCATCTTTTGCCCTTTGGCTTTGTTTCCATTGTATCTGTATACTATTGCTTTCGGAAGGATAGGCTGGGGTAGTTGTCTCGCCGCAGCGACTCAATTTCAACCAGTGTTCGTAAAGCGATCTCAGTCCCGCCAGGCGGAGCGATAGCGCGGGCTTGCGGAAAACGCTCGCCTGCCTTTCCCCGTAGTGCGAATTGGGTGCGGTTTGTGGTAGTGGCTCCTCCACCGAGGTGCGCTAGTCTGGTCCGTATCAGGAAACGTGGTCCGTCCGTGGTGATTTATCTAAGGCTTATAGCAGAGCTCGACAGTACGTCTCGCTGGTGGTCCGACTCTCGCAAAGAGCTTGTGACCGGCAAATGGAAAGCAGGAATCGTTGCCTCGAGGCCCTGCGTTCTCCCTACGGAGAAGGGCAGGCCAAATTGTGTCTCTAGTCCCAGTGAAATTCGTCGCCGAGGTCGTTGGGATCCGTTCTGCACAGAGCGCTGCCATCCCTCCTCGAACGAGCCCGGTCGGTCGGTCGTCTGGTGCGTGTGGGAGGCCCCTGTCAGCAGGCGGTCCTAGGTCGACGGAGTGAGGGACGGGTGGAACAACCCTCCGTCCGTCCCGTCAGTCGGTCCCTGCGGCCGTCCCAGTGAGGCTTTTTACACACCCTTCCTCCGCCGACCGGTGTGTGCTGTACGTACGTCTCCGACAGATATCTGGTTGATCCTGCCAGTAGTCATATGCTTGTCTCAAAGATTAAGCCATGCATGTCTAAGTTCACACTGTCTCACGGTGAAACCGCGAATGGCTCATTAAATCAGTCGAGGTTCCTTAGATGACACGATCCTACTTGGATAACTGTGGCAATTCTAGAGCTAATACATGCTTACCAAGCTCCGACCCTCGCGGAAAGAGCGCTTTTATTAGTTCAAAACCAATCGTCGTTTCCCCTCGCGGGGTTGCGGCGTCCCCACTGGTGACTCTGGATAACTTTGTGCTGATCGCATGGCCTCATGTGCCGGCGACGCATCTTTCAAATGTCTGCCCTATCAAATGTCGATGGTACGTGACATGCCTACCATGTTTGTAACGGGTAACGGGGAATCAGGGTTCGATTCCGGAGAGGGAGCATGAGAAACGGCTACCACACCCAAGGAAGGCAGCAGGCGCGCAACTTACCCACTCCCGGCACGGGGAGGTAGTGACGAAAAATAACAATACGGGACTCTTTCGAGGCCCCGTAATTGGAATGAGTACACTTTAAACCCTTTAACGAGGATCTATTGGAGGGCAAGTCTGGTGCCAGCAGCCGCGGTAATTCCAGCTCCAATAGCGTATATTAAAGTTGTTGCAGTTAAAAAGCTCGTAGTTGGATCTCAGGCGCAGGCGGGCGGTCCGGCTCGCGCCGGTTCACTGCCCGTTGTCTCCTGCCCTACCGTCTGCCGGCTCTCTCCCACGGGTGCTCTTCGCTGAGCGTCCTGGGTGGCCGGCGCGTTTACTTTGAAAAAATTAGAGTGTTCAAAGCAGGCCTCGGCTGCCTGAATAATGGTGCATGGAATAATGGAATAGGACCTCGGTTCTATTTTGTTGGTTTTCGGAACTGGAGGTAATGATTAACAGGGACAAACGGGGGCATTCGTATTGCGGCGTTAGAGGTGAAATTCTTGGATCGCCGCAAGACGAGCTACTGCGAAAGCATTTGTCAAGAATGTTTTCATTAATCAAGAACGAAAGTCAGAGGTGCGAAGACGATCAGATACCGTCGTAGTTCTGACCATAAACGATGCCGACTAGCGATCCGCAGGAGTTGCTTCGATGACTCTGTGGGCAGCTTCCGAGAAACCAAAGTGTTTGGGTTCCGGGGGAAGTATGGTTGCAAAGCTGAAACTTAAAGGAATTGACGGAAGGGCACCACCAGGAGTGGAGCCTGCGGCTTAATTTGACTCAACACGGCCAACACTGAAATGATTGACATGCCGAGACCACTCTTCTGGGGCCTAATATGGAACTGGTGCTGGACATAGACCCCCAGAAATCTGGGGTTATGCCCCCTGTGGCTCGGTTTTGTCTGCATCCAGTGTTTGATAAAGGAATTGACGGAAGAGCACTATCAGGAGTGGAGCCTGAGACCTAATTTAACTTACCACGCCAATACTGCAGAATGACTATCAAAAAGTACACCTTCGTGGGGTCTAATAGAGAACATGTGCTGGAATTAGACCCTCGAAAATTTTGGGGCTACCCTCTAAGAAACTTGATTGTCTCGCTAAGGGAATTGACGGAAGGGCACCACCAGGTGTGGAACCTGCGGCTTAATTTGACTGAACACGCCAATACTGTAGAACAACTGACAAATCGAGAGCACTGCCGTTTGGGTCTAATAATGAACGTACGCTGGTATTAGACCCACGGATGACAAGTCAGCTCTCAAACACTCAAATGAAAGAACGCTACGGAAATCGTGTTTAACTCCGCAGAAACCGCAGATTTCAAATACCTGGTCATTGACAAACAAAAGCCCTCAATAAATTCGTCTGACCAAATAGTGAACGGGTGCTGGAAATAGATCATCTGAAGACAGGTCAGTTTTACCCTACAAATGACAGGGCGTTGCTACGGAAAACCAGCTCAAATCGAGAGGAGCCGCAGACACTTTGGTTCACGTACCAGGCTGATAAGCCAAGGGCGCGAGGCTACCATGTGGGGGATTACGGCCGAACCCTTGTAAGCCGCAATCCCGCCCAAAATCTCAGCACCACTGCAATGGGAGGCTCCTACATGCTCGGGACCTGGGGCTTGCGCCCCAGCCCTATCAGGTAGAGCCACAGTAAGAGGTTCTTGCCGCCCGCCAATCAAAGCGGGCGGACAACTGCTTGATACTCACCCTACACGGCGATGGGGTGGGAAAAACACCAACCAAAGACTTAGAACCTGGTCGGGGTGTCGAAAACAGTAGAGCAGCCACCTCACTGTGAACTGTCAAGACTCAACCACTGACCATGAGAGTTGTCCGCACACCAGGCGATCAACATCTCTGTGACATTACCAGGCTTGTCCTCTGGCTGAATGCACTCCGGCTACGATATCTACCCCTGTACGATATCAGCCATAACTATCATGCTGGACGCAGAAGAGATGCAGACCAGCGGACATTGCACACCTGCCCCACTGTGTCAACACCCCAGGTGGCGGGGAATGCTAGGCGTACCATCCCTGCATAGAAGCCAAGGAAATAAAGGGAAAAAGAGTTACCCCACTCACATGCAAATGCTACGTTTCTGGCAGGACGTGACGATCCTGGGATACAGACACACTGGACTGCCTCTCTTCCGGGTAAACCAGTCCATCTCATATATCACATATCATCATTGCATCCTATTGACACGAGTAGTGAAGACTCGATAGTCTGGTAAGACAACTTCCATAGGAGAGAAAACTCTGATAGTAAACAACTGCTGCCTTGCAGATAGGCTGGGGACAGCCAAAGGCTAAGGAGGGCATCCCTACAGAAACGCCTGTTGAAATCGGATGCACGGGGCCGCAAGCCTAACAAAACAGTGCAACGTAAATCACAGTATGATGGCAGTACAACCTATTCGAAAAACGTATGGCGCTCATCCTGAGGAGACCCGCCAGGCAGCGATAGCGCCGGGCCTCACGCCTCGAAGGGGCCCACCCTTGACTACTGGTGGTCACCCACCCATGTGTCGTGGAGTCAAGGCACATGGCTATGGGGCAACGTCTATTGGCCAAAACCTCAAGACCCTCAGAATACTACAGTGGAATGCGGAGGGAGTCATTAACAAAAAACTTTCCCTAACACACCACCTGCATGAAGGTAAGATTGACGTGGCATGTATCCAGGAAACGCACCTCAACAATAACCATAAATTCTCAATCAGAGGATACCAGACCTTCCGTCTAGATAGAGAAGGCCACAAAGGAGGGGTCCTGATACTGACCAGAAACAGCATACCGAGTAGCGCGGTACCTGTCAATCACACCGGACAAGCAGAAATTGTAGGAGTTGACATAATGGCTCAAGAGACGACGCTCCGCATTTTCAATCTGTACGGACCACCAAACAGAGACCTATCGCTCTCGAGTATGGAGGTCAGAGACTCCAACTGCATAGTAGTTGGAGATTTCAACAGCCACTCGGAGAGATGGGGATACTCTGACACAGACAGCAGAGGTGACGAAGTGGAAGATTGGGAGATAGATGCAAATCTCTCCCTAATCAATAGGCCGGAGGATAGCCCTAGCTTCTATTCTAGAACATGGCATACCACCTCGACTCCAGATTTGGCCTTCTCCACACATAGACATACACTATAAAATAGACCGCCAGGTGCTAAACCAACTGGCAGGTAGCGACCACAGGCCGATCAGGCTAACCATTGACATGAAAGTAGGCCCACAGGAAACAAAACCGCTCCCACGTTGGAATTACAAACGAGCCGACTGGGACAGATTTGCAATCCTGACAGATGGGCTGTGTGAAACCATCAACACACGAAACACCAAAATGAAGCCCATGGTAGAGAGCCTAAGCAAGGCAATAATGCAAGCCGCCACTGAAACCATCCCAAGAGGAGCTAGGAAAAACTATAAGCCCTACTGGAATGATGAGTTACAGAAAGTGGAAGATGCAGTAACAAATGCTAGGAACATGGCAGAACGAGAAAAATCCGTGGAGGCAAACATCGCCCTCAAAGCCGCCGCGGCGAAGTACAAACACACTCTCAAGCAAACAGCAAGAGAAAGTTGGAAAAATAAAACGGAAAGTTTAAACCTGGACAAAGAAGGGAACAAGCTATGGAAGCTAGTCAGAGCCATGAATGACGAAACCCCGTCAAATAAACAAATTACCATCAAGCAGGGCGAGAACTTGATCACAGGTAAGAAAGCCGCAAACGCCTTTGTCGATCACTATGCCAGAGCAAACCACATCGAGGTCCCTGCAGATAAGCATACAGACATTAGCGAAGAGCTAAAGGGACACGAAAACATAAATACGGCTCCTGAAGAGCACATGATGGCCAAACTAACAATGCGCGAAATGGAAGAGGCTATGAGAACACTAAAGAAAAGGAAATCTCCCGGAAAAGACGGGATAACAAACGAAATGCTGATGGGGCTGGGCCAAACAGCAAAGAAAAAACTGCTATCAGTCCTGAACCAAAGCTGGAAAAGGGGTATTGTACCCCAGGCATGGAAAGATGCAATACTGGTACCAGTACCAAAAACAGGAAAGGATAAAACAGATCCGAATGGATACAGGCCCATAAGCCTACTGAGCTGTGTCGGCAAGCTGATGGAACGGATGATAAACACCAGACTGATGTGGCATCTGGAAGAAAAACGAATACTAATTCCACAGCAAGCCGGCTTTAGACAGCACAGATCCACTGAGGACCAGGTCATCCTCATAGCCCAGGAGATAGAAGATGCCTACCAGGCACAGAAACACACAGTAGCTGTTTGGGTGGATCTGGAAAAGGCATTTGACAAAGTCTGGAAGGATGGACTTAGAGTCAAGCTAAGAAGAAGTGATGTTTGTGGGAAGATGTACAAGTGGATCAACCACTACCTCAAACAAAGAACGGCCAGAGTCCAAGTACAAGGGCAGATGAGCAAAAAGGTGACACTCGAGCAGGGAGTACCCCAAGGGGGAGTACTGTCACCCACACTCTTCCTGGTATATATAAACGATATTACAGAGAATATACCAAGAAGAGTCCATAGCTCAATGTTTGCAGACGATCTGGCTATGTGGACCTCTGAAAAGAATCTCACCATAGCAAGAAATCGGATGCAAACGGCCCTAACATCGCTGGAAAAGTGGGCGAACTCATGGCTGGTCAAAATAAACGAGGAGAAAACCACGTGCACAATATTCTCGCTCTCATTAAAACCCCAAAGTACCAAACTAAGCCTAAATGGCAAAATTCTGCAGCCAAACGACAACCCAACCTATCTGGGAGTCACATTTGATCGGCGCATGACATGGAAAAGTCAGATTGAGAGAAACCGAAAGAAAGCCAGAGAAAGAATGGCGATCATGAGGAAACTTGCTGGCACAAGCTGGGGAGCAGACGAAGGCATACTAAAGAAACTGTACACTGGAAGAGTGAGACCAGTTCTCGAGTATGGCATCGCGGCATGGACAACAGCAGCGAAGGCGAACTTCGATAAAGTTAACAAACTTCAAAACCAAGCCATGAGAATTATAACAGGTGGCATGAAGTCAACGCCAATTGTAGAACTTGAAAAGATTACAAAACTGCAATCCATGACCGACAGAAGAGACTGCAGAGCCCAGCTGCAGTCAGAGAAACTCCGAAGACTGACGGACCATCCAATGTACCAGAGACTAAACAATTTGGGAAATGGGAAACTAAAGCGGAGAAACTTTGCAGAAATAGCCAAAGCAAAGATGCACGAAGATCCCATAAACGCACTAACAACACCAAAACCCATCACTACTGTACGAAAACCTACCTGGAGGCAGGATATATTTCCAGAGGTGGTAGAAAATATACCAGGTATTGCAAACAAAAACTGCCAGACCGAAAAAGAAAGGAGAGACACTACCCTAAGCTTCATAACGAAAAGCTACCCAAGCATGGACTGGACCCATGCATACACCGACGGTTCTGTAACAAACACTACACAGAACGGAGGGGCAGGAGCATTCCTGAACCTACCAAATGGCAGAAAAATAACACTGTCATTCGCTACTGGTAAGTACACAAGCAATTTCAGAGCGGAGGCAGAGGCACTGAGGGCGGCAGTGGAAGAAATGGCAACACACAGTGAAAATGAGAGCCACATAGTCTTGCTGACAGACGCTCTCGCCGTAGTCACAGCGCTAATAAGCCAGAAAAACACTGAGCTTAATGACTTAAGAGCAGCACTCTGCAAACTGTGCCAGCTGTCCGCACCAAAAAGGGTAGTGGTACAGTGGGTTCCGTCACACTGCAACATCCAAGGCAACGAGGAGGCAGACAGACTGGCAAAAGAAGGTGCAAGGCTACCACAAACAGATACCAGTATGACGTACGAAGAGTCAAAACGGCTTATCAAAGCCAGGTACATGACCAAATGGGAAACCGAACATACTGGTTACACCAAAAACGATGCCTATTACCAGTTGAACCGAAGAGAGCAGGTCGTTGTCTTCAGACTTCGCACTGGCCACAATAGACTGAGGTACCACCTATTCAACAAATTGAAGATAGGGTGTACCGACGAATGCCCGCGCGGTACTGGTAAAATGACCACTGAACATCTGCTGCAGAACTGCCCGACATACGGGGATCAGAGAGAGCAGATGTGGCCATTGCCAGTGGAACTGCAAGACAAGCTCTATGGTAGTGGCGAGAGTCTCAGGATGACCGCCGCTTTTTTTCGAAAAAATAATGGTTACTGTCTGACTGTGTACGCAGAAGAAGAAGAAGAAGAAGGAAGGATAGGCGTTTGTCTCGGACGTGGCAGAACCATTCAGTCTCTTGTACAGCACCGTTACCCGGATTAATTACTTATAATTCTAAATCTACCACACCCTTGACCACCATAAGAATATCAGCATTTCCCATGCACGACACTCTAATCACTTCCAGAATTCACACTTCCCCATATACGACACTCTAATCACTTCCAGAATTCACACTTCCCCATATACGACTCACTAATCCACTTCCAGAATTCACACTTCCCCATATACGACTCACTAATCCACTTCTAGAATTCACACTTCCCCTTATACGACTCACTAATCCACTTCCAGAATTCACACTTCCCCATATACGACTCACTAATCCACTTCCAGAATTCACACTTCCACATTTTGAACCCATTAACCCACTTTCATAACGCCCAATTCCACATCATCATAAACTAATCCACTTCCAGAATCCACGCTACCAGATATCAATCAATGAATAAAAAACCTGGAGCATAATATTTGTCCATCACAAGTGATGAAGACCACTCTCTTTGTTCAGCCGTGTGGACAGTCGTATCTCTTGCTGTGTCCGCTGAAATGGGTGACTTGCGCAGTGATTTGGATTAAAGTGAGGAAGAAACTGCGCATTTTGTCAACTTTACTCACAGAGCCTAAGCTACCTTGTGCCAGTGGCAAGACATTCATCGAGACGACTGGAGATAGCATAGGATGCAGATTTTTCCTAAGGGTTACCACCGAAGCCTTTCCGTAAACATGTAACCCGCAGGGTAGAAAGGTGGGATGGCATCTAACGGTGTTTGTCGTGCCTTTTCGATAACCACATGAGGTCGTATGGACAACACTCAGCGTGTGAGTGAGTCTGGCATATCTCCCCAGCTGTATTCAGCTCATCATAGTAGCATCTAAATATCCCACACGCCAAATTCGTGAAGGTGAACCGGCAGAACTAACCCGTGAAATACGACACAGGTATAAGCGTAGTGCCATTCAGCCTGCGTCCAGACCAGGATAAACGGATGGAAGAAATCACCACACAAAAAAAAGAACGAAATATCAAGTCCAGACGGAAAACAACACCATGTTTCCGTGAGCACAAGTGTAAGTCGTCGACTAGTGTGAATTCCAGGCAAATCCGTGGTCTGGCGGCATCCATAATGATCCAAAACTGTAGAGAAATGTAGACTCGCAGCCAGTTATGGCGCCATCTATGTCCTCAACAAATACTCGCCAAGTCTTCCCATCATGAGCCATCTTAGTCTATTATCTCCACGTCGTGTTTGCTGTATTTATATTTGCTTCCAGTTCCCTCTTCCATGAGTGTCTTGGTCTTCCTCTACTTCTCTTGCCCTGTGGATTCCAGAACAGAGCTTGTCTGGTAATGTTATCCACTGGTTTCCGGTAATGTGGGCTTATCCATCGCCATCGCCTCCTCTGTATTTCACACTCCACTTGTATTTGTTCCCCTTTCCCCATCAGTCCCACGTTGGTGATCTTGTCTTACAATTTACACCCTTGTATTTTGCGCAGGCAACCATTTACAAAAGTCTGTACCTTTTCCGTAAGTACCTGTGTCGTCCTCTATGTTTCAGAGCCATACAATATAACGGATTTCACGTTGGAGTTGAAAATTTTAATTTTTGTGGTGGTTTTAATTTCTTTTGACTTCCATAAATTCCTCAATGCAATGAAAGCTCCTCTCGCCTTATGTATTCTGAACTGAACATCGTTTTCTGTACCCACTATTATGTTTATATTGCAGCCAATGTGTGTGGAAAAACTACACATTCTCCATAAACCATGCTTCCAGATACGCTCCATTAGTCCCCTTCCAGAACTTACAATTTCACATACATCGCACCTTAGCCTTCTCCAACAGCTCAAAAATTCACATTAACTACACTCTAATCCACCTCCACAACTCACAAGTATACATCCATCACACCCAACCTTTACTCACATCTCATCCCACCTTTACCAACATCTGAGATTCTAACATTCTAATCCACGTATGTAATTCACGTTAACTTCAACCACACTCTAATCCTCCTCCACAACTCACTCCTTTACATCTATCACATACTAGCATATCTCCAGTTCTCAGTTTTTGATATCTATCACACTATAATTGTCAATCACATTTCGACAGATATCATATCCTACTCCACATCAAGAAGCCACACTTCGAGACTACCAGCCTAATCCACCTTAAGAGGCCACACTTCGACATTACTACCCTAAATCCACCTTAAGAGGCCACCCTTCGACATTACTACACTAATCCACCACAAGAAGCTACACCTCGACATTACTACACTAATCCATTACAAGAGGCCTCACCTCGACATTACTACCATAATCCACCACAAGAAGCCACACCTCGACATTACTACACCAATCCACATCAAGAAGCTACATTTCCCCACCATAATCCACATCAAGAAGCTACATTTCCCCACCATAATCCACATCAAGAAGCCACACTTCCACACCCTAATCCACATCAATAAGCCACACTTCTGAACCATAATCCACATCAACAAACCTCATATTAATCCACTTCCAGAACTAAATCTTTCCCTTCCACATCTTAATCCACCTCGAAAAGTATATTTTCCACACCTTTGTCCACATCTATAGAACTAAATCGTCGCCGTTTAATCCACCTCCAGAACTAAACCTTCCATACCTTAATCCACCTCCAGAACTAAACCTTTCATACCTTAATCCATCTCCAGAACTAAACCTTCCATACCTTAATCCACCTCCAGAACTAAACCTTTCATACCTTAATCCATCTCCAGAACTAAACCTTCCATACCTTAATCCACCTCCAGAACTAAACCTTTCATACCTTAATCCATGTCCAGAACTAAACCTTCCATACCTTAATTTAACTCTAAAACTATATTTCCCCATCTATCACACCTAAACAATTAAATGGTCCACATCGAATACACCTTAATACAACTTCAGAACTAAATCGTCCACACCTACCTCACCTTAATCCATATCTGGAACTAAATCTTTCTCGTTTACCACATCTTAATCCACCTCCAGAACTAAATCTTCCTCGTCTACCACACATTAATACATCTCCAGAACTAAATCTTCCTCGTCTACCATATCTTAATCCACCTCCAGAACTAAATCTTTCTCTTTTACCACATCTTAATCCACTTCCAGAACTAAATCTTTCTAATCTATCACACCATAATACACCCCCATCCACAACACTAAATCTTCTCCATCTTCCACACCTTAATCCACCTCCAAAACGAAATCTCTCACATCTTCCACACCTTAATCCACCTCCAAAACGAAATCTCTCACATCTACCACACCTTAATCCACCTCCAGAACTAAATCTTCCACATCTACCAGACCTTAATCCACCCCCAGAACTAAATCTTTCACATCTACCACACCTTAATCTTCCTTCAGAACTTCTTCTTCTTCTTCATCGTACGCTATTTACAGCGATATACGTTGCAATGTTTTATTTTAGTTAAGCCTGTGGCTCAGTGCATCCGATTTCAACAGGCGTTTCTGTAGGGATGCCCTCCTTAGCCTTTGGCTGTCCCCAGCCTATCTGCAAGGCAGCAGTTGTTTTTGCTCAGAGTTGTCTCTCTTAGGGAAGTTGTCTTGCAGGACTATCGAGTCTTCCCCACTCGTGTCTATAGGGTTTTGCAATGATATGATATGATGGACTATGTACTAGTTTGTACTATCCCGGAAGAGAGGCAGTCCAGTGTGACTGTGTCTCATGATCGTTACGTCCTGTCAGAAACGTAGTATTTGCATGTGAGTGAGGTATCTCTTTGCTCCCTTTATTTTCGGCTCATCTGTACTGATGGCACGCCTAGCATTCCCCGCCACCTGGGAGGTTGTCACAATAAGCCAGAAGTGCAATGTCCGCTGGACTGCATCTGTTTTGCGTCCATTGGGATGACTGATAGCAGACAGAGGTAGAGAGCGAGACAGGAGTGCATTTGACTAGGGGACGAGCCTGGTAATTGAACGGAGATGTTGTTCGCCTGGTGTGCGGACATATCTCATGATCAAGGGTTGCGTCTCAACAGTTCACAGTGAGGTGGCTGCTCTACTGCTTACGACACCCCGACCGAGAACTAAGTCTTCTACTAGTGGTTTCACACCTCATCGCCGTATGGGGTGAATATTGGGCAGCATCCCGCCCGCTTTGCTCAGCGGATGGCAGAGACCTCTTTCTGCGGCTCGACTGTGTGGGACTGGGGCGCGAGCCTCAGGTCCCGACCATATGGTAGCCTCCCATCGCAGTGGTGCTGACATTTTGGACGGGATTCCGGCTTAGAGGCGTTCGGCCGTACTCCCTCAGATGGTAGCCTCGCCCTGTTGGCTTATCAGCCAAGCATTTGTACCAAATGTCTGCGACTAGCGATTCCTCTCGAGTTGAGCAGGATTTCTGTAGCAACGCCCTGTCATTAGTAGGGTAAAACTGACCTGTCTTTCGAGGGTCTAATACCAGCACCCGTTCACTATTAGACCCAACGAATCAATAGAGGGCTTTTTAGTCAGTCAATAACCAAGTGTCTGAATCCTGTGATTCCGTTAGGGTTAAGCAGGATTACCGTAGCAATTCTCTTTCATTAAGAGGGTAGGACTGACCTGTCTTCCGTGGGTCTAATTCCAGCACCCGTTCCTTGTTAGACCCAACGAAAAAGCTCTCACTCTGTCGGTCTTTTTACAGTGTTCACCTTCGGAACTAATCTTCCACATCTTCCACACCTTAATCCACCTCCAAAACGAAATCTCTCACATCTTCCCCACCTTAATCCACCTCCAAAACGAAATCTCTCCCATCTTCCACACCTTAATCTACCTCCAAAACGAAATCTCTCCCATCTTCCCCACCTTAATCCACCTCCAAAACGAAATCTCTCACATCTTTCAAACCTTAATCCACCTCCAAAACGAAATCTCTCACATCTTCCACACCTTAATCCACCTCCAGAACTAATCATCCACATCTACCACACCTTATTCCACCTCCAGAACTAAATCTCTCACATCTACCACACCCTAATCCACCTCCAGAACTAAATCTCTCACATCTACCACACCTCAATCCACCTCCAGAACTAAATCTCTCACATCTACCACACCTTAATCCACATCTAGAACTAAATCTCTCACATCTACCAGACCTTAATCCACATCCAGAACTAAATCTCTCACATCTACCACACCTTAAACCACATCCAGAACTACATCTCTCATATCTAGCACACCTTAATCCACCTCTAGAACTAAATTTTCCACATCTATCACACCTCCATCCACCTCCAGAACTACATTTTCCACATCTATCACACCTTAATCCACCTCCAGAACTAAATTTTCTAAATCTATCACACCTTAATCCACATCCAGAACTAAATTTTCCACATCTATCACACCTTAATCCACCTCCAGAACTATATTGTCCACATCTACCATACCTTAATCCACATCAATACCTAAATATTTCCCACCAACAACCCCATAATCCACATCCAGAACTAAATCTTCCCAATCTACCACACCTTAATCCACCTCCAGAACTAAATCTTCCCCCATCCACCACACCAAAACACGCTTCCAGACTTCGGCTCCCTTTTGACAGAAACGTCATCGATTTATATGTCTCACATTTCAAGACCTCTATTTTGGCTCGACTGCCGAAGACAAAACGTTGCGGAAATATGATCGTCAACTTAACTCTCTAGAACCTAAGCAAATATAGGTATGTGCCCTGGTACACGACCAGCAAATAAAAGCCAAGTCTCAAGCTATGAGAAGAGGCGGCATCCATATTATTGAATTCTTTGCCAGGACCCTACCGGGAATATTTTCACATTAACAATTATCGATAGTCGTGGAATTTAATATGGGAGACAAACAATGAAGCACGTATATGCAGTTTGCTGGCACGTTTTCCCATAAACTAATCCGTATTGAGACAGTACATGGCAACCAGTAGCATTAATATGTTTGTTCATACAGCCGTTCAATCATATACGAATAACGTGGTTTGAGGAATATGATAAGAGATCTTGAATAACGACCTTCTAGATATAGGGAATCAAGGGGAAGCTAGGATAAATACCGAAATAGGAATAACAGAAGGTGATAAAGTTTATACATTTGCCTGCCTTCAAGTAAGTGTTTTGTTTATAGTCGGTACGGATGGACTTGAGACAGGCTATGCTAATGACACATTTCTTTTCGCGGTTGGATTGTTGGCCCAATACCCGGCCTTTCATTTAGCGAAAAACACTTGTCACTTGGAGCATTTCAATTTATTTAACTTAACTTCACTTAACTTCACTTAACGTAACTTCACTTCACTTAACTTAACTTAACTTCACTTCACTTAACTTAACTTAACTTAACTTCACTTAACTTAACTTCACTTCACTTCACTTCACTTCACTTCACTTCACTAACTTAACTTCACTTAATGTAACGTCTTTACACTGGTTCAGAAGACTCTGCAGAGTCTGTATACAACCAGTTCCTTTTACATTCACTTGATCTAAAACTACCTATGCGCATCCAATCTATTCTTGAATGCATTTATTGAAATTGTCTCCCTAAACAATTTGGGAAATGGGAAACTAAAGCGGAGAAACTTTGCAGAAATAGCCAAAGCAAAGATGCACGAAGATCCCATAAACACACTAACAACACCAAAACCCATCACTACTGTACGAAAACCTACCTGGATGCAGGATATATTTCCAGAGGTGGTAGAAAATATACCAGGTATTGGAAACAAAAACTGCCAGACTAAAAAAGAAAGGAGAGAAACTACCCTAAGCTTTATATCGAAAAGCTACCCAAGCATGGACTGGACCCATGCATACACCGACGGTTCTGTAACAAACACTACACAGAACGGAGGGGCAGGAGCATTCCTGAACCTACCAAATGGCGGAAAAATAACACTGTCATTCGCTACTGGTAAGTACACAAGCAATTTCAGGGCGGAGGCAGAGGCACTGAGGGCGGCAGTGGAAGAAATGGTGACACACAAAGAAAATGAAAGCCATATAGTCCTGCTTACAGATGCTCTCGCCGTAGTCACAGCGCTAAAAAGCCAGAAAAACACTGAGCTTAATGACTTAAGAGCAGCACTCTGCCAACTGTGCCAGCAGTCCTCACCAAAAAGGGTAGTGGTACAGTGGGTCCCATCACACTGCAACATCCAAGGCAACGAGGAGGCAGACATTCGCACTGGCCACAATAGACTGAGGTACCACCTATTCAACAAATTAAAGATAGGTGGTACCGACGAATGCCCGTGCGGTACCGGTAAAATGACCGCTGAACATCTGCTGCAGAACTGCCCGACATACGAGGATCAGAGAGGGCAGATGTGGCCATCACCAGTGGAACTGCAAGACAAGCTCTATGGCAGTGTCGACAGCCTCAGGATGACCGCCGATTTTTTCGGAAAAATAATGGTTACTGTCGCACTGCGTACGAAGAAGAAGAAGAAGAAGAAGAACCTGTCTCCACTATTTCCTGTGGCAATGTATCCCAAGCATGTACTACTCTCTGACTAAAAACATATTTCCTGGTATCTAATCTGAATCTTTCTTTAATTGATTTGTAGCTGTGCATTCTTGTTCTTGCAGGTGGTTGAATTTTGAAAAACTTGTTAAAATCTAATTAATCTTGTCCGTGGATTGTTTTATAAATCTGTATTGTCACCTAGAATTCTTCTCTTTTCTAGAAATAGTACGCCGGCGTTTCTGAGTTTCTTTAATCAAATTTTCTTTGCACCTCTAATGTCTGCAAGACTTTATTATTTGTTCAGATTTTCTTTCTTCTTCTTCTTCTTCTTCTTTTCTTCTTCTTCTTCTTCTTCTTCTTCTTCTTCTCTTTCTTGTTCTTCTTCTTCTTCTTCTTCTTCTTCTTCTTCTTCGTTCGTTCGTTCTCAATTTCTCGCTGAAAAGGGCTTTGCAGGTAGCAAGATGTAGACTAGAGATTGGAAGGCGTTGTGGCGTAATTTACAGCTTGACTGCGATTTTTGCACCTTTCGGTCCGTCACATCCGTCTTCAGCATGGTCTTACCTTTCTACTACGTGCTTCACAGCCTTCTATGTATCCACATTTCAAAGGAAGTAGTTATTTTCTCTGTTTATTACTTGTGCACTTTTCCACCCCAAACAGGAAGGACTAATAAGTTATCAGCAGGGCTAGACTCTCTGGCATCCATACGCTGCTACAGAGAGCCCAGAACAGATGAACAGGGCATGTTGTTCGAATGTGAGATGAGTGCCTCCCTAAACAACTGATGTACGGTGAGCTCACGACAGGATAGCGCTCGCATGAGGGACAAAAGAAACGATACAAAGACATTCTAAACGTTTCTTTCAAAAGTTTCTCATTAATGTTGCTGACTGGGAGCTGCTTGCTCCGACCCGCTCAGCCTGGCGCACTGTCGTCACACATGGTGTTTGCAACGCTGAGCAGAGGACCATCATGGAGGTGTAAGAAAAGCGAGCTGCACGAAAGGAAATAATGCAAGACACCCCAACTACGAATGCTGTTCACGTGTGCTCTACGTGCGGTAGGGTTTGTCACGCTCAGATCGGACTGTACAGTTACATCTGAATAAACATGTCTGACATGCCGCATCTTCGCTTTCGATGGGCAACTAACTAATATATATATATTCATGAAGACTTCCATTTTTCACTTGTAAGTTGTTTGTTTTTATGTCAATATGTAACTTTTGTTTGGGACAATAGATTTAGCCATCCCTAATCTTTTATTGATTTCCATTTTTCATCTTCCATCTTGCGTTTTTTAGTAAAGTAGGCCTTTTAGTCATGACTGATTATAGGATGATATGACTTTCAATCAATATGACGCTTAGGCGACCAGGGCCCGTCGCGTCGTATGACCATGTTCATGACCGCGTCTGATGGTGCATCCCAGGCGGCCTGCAGTTATGTTGGGGAGGTGACGATCAGTTTTACTTGTCGATATGACTTGGCGATATGACTTTGAGAGGTGTAAAAAACAAACAACTAAAACAACAAAAATGTATACTTAGCTGTTTTCTTCTTTCTCCTTGCGGCGTTGTCGTTTCCCTACTTTGTGTTTCGAGAGAATATCTTTCCCATTGGCGAGATGACCTTTGGACCGGTCTGCAGCTTTGTTTCACCAGGATGCCAGACTCATGTTCAGGACCTTCATATCACACTTACACACATTTTTGAACCTCACCTGTGATCGGCCGACTCTTTTATTTTGCCATTCGTCAATTGCCCATAGAGGATATCTTTGGGAATGTGACCATCTTTCATGTGACGAACATGATCAAGCCATCGTAGACTTCGCTGTCTAAGGAGATTGTACATGATTGGGAGACCGGTGTGAGAGCACCTCTGTATTTGTCACTCTATCCCTGCATGTAATTACAAGAATGGATTGCAGATGCCGTAGATGGAATGTGTTAGGCTTGTGCTCTTGCTTGTCATGTTTATGTTGTTGTTGTTGTTGTTGTTGTTGTTATGCCATAGCTGCTGAGCAAGCCATCATTATGTAGATACAGGTCTTCTTCAGTTGTTTCATTGCTCCGTACAGTGTGTTAGCAATTGTCGGCAGTGCTTGTAAGAATATTTTCCTCATGTCCACAAGCGCCTTGCACTCAACGAGTGGATATCGAACTGTTTCATTAGGGTGAGAGCAATGACAGCACAAGGGCAGGTACTGGGGATTGATGCGCCGTTCAAGTGGCTATTGACTCTGGTATGTCCTGTTTGGAACTGAAAGATGTGACTTTGATCTTTCCTATGTAGTTTCTTTATGTCATCGGTACTTTTTGGCTGTGACCTTTCGCTAAATACACTGCGACCTGTTGTTCCAGTCGCCCACCTGTTCATCCAGATTTCTCGAGTATTATTCTTAATAATTCCTGTTACTGTGTGTTTACTGCAGGGTCTATCCAATTGTTGTTTCGAGGCTCCTGTTATTGCCAATCTATCGGTCATCTCGTTCGCTAGTAGCCCACTATGTCAAGGGATCCTTTACAAGGTGACATTTATCCCGTGGGCAGTGATGATGTTGTTGATCGCCCTCCCCACCAAGAATATCTCCTTTTCTTTGTATGGAGTGTTCTTCAGCGCCTCCAGAACCGACTTGGGTGTCACTAAAAATCATAAAATCCATCGGCAACAATTCGCCTAAGTCAAACTGTTGGTGCAAAATCTCAACTGTTGTCTTTATAGCCTCGGCCTCCGCTTCATCATTTGAACGGTTTTTGTCGCTTGAATCACAAACTCGTATATGGACCCATCCGGGTATTTCATTTGGATACCATACCCTGTAAAAGAGAGTAGATTTTAATGCTGATCCATCCGTATAGACCAGGACTGCCGATTTTGGGTAGCTAGAGACTGTCTCCAAGACACATGTTTTCAGGATATTATGTGTAGTCTCATTGGTGGCTGCCTTTTCTGTCAGGTGTGTTTTTATGACTGGCAGGCAAAGATTTTCTCAAGGCGGTGGTCTAAAAAACCTATTTTCCGTTTCTCTCTCGGCTGGTAGATGGTGAATATGGCTTTCCTCTGTTGCTATATCCAGTGGAGACAATTGCTTTAGTTTTCTCTTTTGCTACCAAGTGTCTATGTGTACCCCGTTTGGATGGTTTGTTTCTTGTCTCTTGTATCTTTCTACCGCTTCAGTCAGTGCCCCATTTCTTCTGATATCTAGCGGTTCTATTTTGGCCTATATCTCGCACGCCGCTGTAGGTGTTCATCACATCCCTCCACAAAAATAGTCTAAGAGCTTGATTCTGCACTCGGTCAATAGATGAGATATTATTTTTATTCACAGTCATCTGTATGGGTAGGCTGTAGTCCATCACCAGTCATACATAACAAAGGTATAGTTGCCGAAGAGTTTGTTTATCAGCTCCCCAATTTGTACTAGCAAGTCTTTTGATTAAGTTCAAACGCTTGGTTTGTTTACTTCTGACATTGCAGATGTGGCTGCCAAATTTCAACTGTCTGTCCAGTGTTACTCCTAGATAAACTGGGGTATCCTCTTTTACTAGTAATTCCCCATTCATTTTGATGTTAATGAATCTCTTTGCTTCTTTATGACTGCGGGAGAATATGTGTATATGGTTTTCTGTGTTTATCTTTGTCCACAGTTCGTAGTATACTAAAATTGTTGGTAGTGCTCTGTTGATCTGGCTTTCGCCCAAATGGGATATTTCTCGGTGGTCCAAATGGCGAGATCATCAGCAAACAATGCTTGTGACACGTTTAGATGTCTAGTGAGATCATTAATATAGATGAGGAAAAGTGTGCAGCTCAGAGGAGAGCCCTGTGGCAGTCCTTCTTCTAACGTTTTTTTACTTGATTTTGCGCCTGGAACGTATTTATGGTTCTGTTGGTTAGGAAGACCTGTATCCATTTGATCATCTTTTCTACTATTCCCATTTTCCTTATTTTCGTCAAAAGGCCTTTCCTCTAGACTCTGCCATATGCATGCTGTAGATCAATAAAAACTGCTAGTGTGCTTTTTTCCATCTTGGAATATCCATCACATTCTGTGTAAAGCTAAATAAGAGATCATCCGCGCCTGAACCCTGCCTGAACCCTGCCTGGTTTCTATCAAGGAGATTTTTGTTTTCCAGCCACCAATATAGTTTGCTGTTTACCTTCTTTCAACCACTTTACCTAAACATGAAGTGAGCGACACAGGTCTATAGCTTCCAGGTGTTGCTGGTTGTTTCACTTTCTTCAGTATGGGTTTGATAGTTGCTGATAGCCGTATTGATGGCAACTGTACTTCGTCACATGTTTTGTTGAAAAACCATTAAAATGCTGTTAAATTTATCTGGTCCTGGTACTTTACTTTTTGCCAGTTTCCTCAAAGTCATGCTCAGTTCTTGGGAAGATGTGATTTTTAAAGGCAACTATATTGGTGGAGTCCTTTAAAAGTGCTTTATCTGGCAGTTTTCATCCTTGCGCTGTGTTACTCTAGCGTAACATTTGTTAAAGAAAAGATCTCGGCTTTCTTGGTGTTTGATCCTATTTCGTCTCCAGATTCTCTGACCAGAGGTGTTGGGTTTGACTTTCTCTTGTTCCCTTTAAGATTGCTCAGTAATCTTCACGCCTTGTTCCTTTCTCTTTTTAGATCCAACTTGCTACAATTTTTTCTCCCAGTCTTCCGCTTGCTTTCGTTTAGAAATATATATTACTTTTGCTGTCTATCTATTGTCCTCTGTTTTATTTCGGGTATTTGGAGTTTTTTCGACTTTGTTCATGGCCTTTCTCATCTCTTTGACGGCTGCCTCCAGCTCTGGGTTCCAGTACGGCTTATATTTCCTGTACGTCCCCTGTGGGATGCATGCCATCTCAGCTGTTGAGATGGCGGCACATGTTTGAAAGTTGTACTGACGTCATCATTCTTACTTATTTGACTAAACCCAGCATCAGTTTCCTGGCCATAATGGTCCCAGTTAGCCTTTCTGAAATTCCATGATGGTTTTCTCCGAACCATCCTATCCCTCTGCAGTGTTTCTGTTGGACTGCTATGTGATAATCTATTATGAATTTCCCAATATGATACCCCGAGGTGCAGTTAATGGCAAAAGAAAATGAGGTCGCCCTAAGATGCCCAGAACAAATGATAATGGCAGGTGGACTGTAACACAACCTCACATTTCTAGGCCGACTAAATAACAGAATTAATATTGTGCCAAGGTTTATAATCAATCCATGTTCCACGAAGAGAAGTAAAGCAAATTCATGGTATAGAACACAACAAATCCCTGTTGAGAGTGATTCTTTCACAGAAACCGTGCTGAAACTAATTGCATAGCTATCGTTGTTTCTCGAACACTCTTTTATAGTTGACACATACAAGTTATGTTATTTAGTCGGCCTAGGAATGTGACGGATTAACGGGATTTTCCCGTGAGCCAGAAGGCATGTTGCTAAAGTAAGCTGTGTTTTAAGAGTACACTACGGAACAATTAACGACGTCATATCAAAGGATCGTGACGTTATGGCTCTTCCCCATACTACGTAAGTTCACGAAAACACAAAATGCTGTAACTTTCAACACATGTACATTCTTATACAAACATAATGCTTCAGAACACGGCCAAAACGGCTTGCCATTAGACCACATCCCAGGGACTACCATCAGCGGTGAATAATCTGGCGTGAAATACACAGCGAGTTCCCGAAGACATAAATGTCTTGCCATTTTGAACCGGTTCTGCATATCCTTCAAACAAAATTGACAATTGTGTTCACATCCGAGTCACTATTGTAGGTCTGTTGGGAGACTTGTACTATAACCGGTAGGCTAACTGTAGCACCAAACTTCATTTCCTACATTCTAAATAATCTTCCATCATCTTCACTCCCATCATCCAAATGATCTCTAAACATTCAAATCATTTCTCAATATCCAAATCATCTCCCAACATACAAATCATCTCCCAACATTCAAATCATCTCCTAACATACAAATCATCTCCCAACATCCAAATCACCTCACAACATCCAAATCATCTCCCAACATTCAAATCATCTCCCAACATTCAAATCATCTCCTAACATACAAATCATCTCCCAACATCCAAATCACCTCACAACATCCAAATCCTCTCCCAACATTCAAATCAGCTCACAACATCATAATCATCTCCTAACATCCAGATCATCTCCCAACATCCAGATCATCTCCCAACATCTAGATCATCTCCTAACATACAAATCATCTCCCAACATTCAAATCATCTCCTAACATACAAATCATCTCCCAACATCCAAATTACCTCACAACATCCAAATCATCTCCCAACATTCAAATCAGCTCACAACATCAAAATCATCTCCTAACATCCAGATCATCTCCAAACATCCAGATCATCTCCCAACATCTAGATCATCTCCCAACATCCAAATCATCTCCCGTTGAAGTTGACATTAAAGTCAAGATCTGAAAGAGTACGAAAAATACGAATAACCTATATCAATAGACACTATAACATACATTGTGTTACATCTACAACATAAGCAAATAAATATAATAGTCAATGAAGAAATAATCGAACAAGTACAGAAATTGACATATTTAGGTCAAGTCATCACAAAAGCTGCCCGCAACGAACCGGAAATGAAGACAATGATTGCAAATGGCAAAACAGTTTCAAAGAAAATGCTGAAGCTGCTAACCTCAACTAATATCAGGATAGAACTGAGAACAATAAGAGAAACTACTCATGTATGAGGCTGAAACATGGACACTGACACCAGGAAGGATAACAACAAGCTTGGAGGTGTTTGAAATGTGGTGTTACAGTAGAAAAGAGCGAGTGAGTTGGACAGAAAGAAGGTCCAATGACTATTCCTTCTGAGGTATTGTTGTTTTTGTGGATGTTATTCAATACCAACAATGGGTACGATTACTCGCTCTTTTGTGCGCCCTGATAAGCCAGTACGTGGTGGGTTGTACTAGCTTTCCTCACATCCCGAGTGTGCTGATGGTGGACCGCGGTCCTCCAGACGGTTGCGACATGCTTGGCTTCATCTGCGTGGCACTTACTACTACAGGGATTACGTCGATCCACATCTCGTTAGCCAAATTGCCTTGAAAACAACCTGTTTCCAAAGACCGCTATTTGTAAGACAGATAGTGGTCTGAGTCAGTATATTGTGCCTGAGCCTGACCCGACGTCCTCGTCAGTAAGTTGTGCCTGAGCCTGACCCAACGTCTTGGTCAGTAAGTTGTGCCTGAGGCCGGACTAGCGCCTAAGTTCACCCCCCCCCCCCCCTTTCTTTCACCTTTCTGAGGTAAGAATTCAAAAACAAATAATGAAAGTAATATCAAACGAAGATTGAGTTGTCAGGAAGACAATTTAAGAAAGTCTTCAACAGACGATACTTGAGGGCAAGATACAGGAAAGAAGGCGGACGACGATAAGACTCACCCTTACATCTCAGGCATGCAGAGACACTATAGTATGAATCTATGTTGAAATGAAGAGAGCTGTAGAGAACAGGGTCAAAATGGAGAGACATGCTCAGACAACCTTGCAACCAGTCTTACGATTGACTAGCCAGAGGCTAGTGTCAAATGGAGAGATATGCTCCGATAACGTTACAGCCAGTCTTATGACTGTCCAAACCAGAGGAAAGGGCCAAATTGTGAGACATGCTCACACAACATTACAGCCAGTCTTATAACTCACTAACCAGATGATAATGATGATGATGGTGACTTTGTGTTAGATGCCTAAGAATAGAAGTCAACAGATATCTTGGAAAAGGAAAAAGAACAAATAGTAGTTTTACTACATATTCTGAAGAGGTATGTTACATGTCTATGAACATTACGCCGTCAGAGACACACAATGCGTTATTACAAACACACAATTCACTTATAAACTCACAATGCACTTACAAACACTTAATTCAATTACACACAAAGTACACTTACACAAACACACAAAACACTCATACACTCACACAATACACACACAAACATACAATACAGTCACATACTCACACAATACACTCGCACAATACACTCACACAAGCACACAATACACTTACACACTCACACAAGCACACAATACACTAACACAAGCACACAATACACTCACACAAGCACACAATACACTCCCACACTCACACAAGCACACAATACACTTCCACACTCACATAAGCACACAATACACTCACACAAGCACACAATACACCCACACAAGCACACAATACAGTCACAGACTCACACAATACACTTGCACAATATACTAACACAAGCACACAATACACTCACACAAGCACACAATACACTCACACACTCACACAAGCACACAATACACTCACACACGCACACAATAAACTCACACAAACACACAAGCACACAATACACTCACACACTCACACCAACACACACACTACACTCACTCACACACTCACACAAGCACACAATACACTCACACACTCACACCAACACACACACTACACTCACAGAAACACACAATACACTCACACAAACACACAGTACTCTCACACAAACACAGGATGCACTCACGCAGACCGACAACATAATCACACAATACACACACACACACACACACCAACAATCACATAACACACACCCACATACAAACATTTCACCTATGACTGACCGACACATTTCCTCTGTTCCTCGCATCCTGCCCACCTAAGGCAACGCGCTGTGTGTGAATAACACAGGAATGTGTGTCCGAGCCAATGTGTCCACAGGATGTGTTTGTAGACATTCCAAGGTAGGGGGAAAACAACCCACAACACAAACATGGTGGGTTGGTCAACACAAACAATTTCAGGATGGCTGCAATTTCTCTAAACACAAAATATCCAGCCCAGCTGGCAGGTCAGAGTTTCATGGGAAACAATAGAATGGCTTCAACAAAAATCTCACTAAAAACTGAACAACTAAATGGACTTCCGTTGTGATGTCGGGGTAATTTACAAACCAAAAGGGCTCAACTATGGGTCGAGACAACATACACGAGCTTAGAAAGTAGCCTTATACCTATCACACTGGATAGGAGTTTTTTGTCGTTCGTGTCCTGTTTGGTGTGTAAAGAGCGAAGATAAACAGAGATACAGACAGAGACAGATAGGTTGATAGGTAGATAAATAAATATACGCTGCCGACGACGGATTTGTTGGAACGAAAGGTGCAAATATCGCAGTCAAGCTGTAAACTAGCAACAATACGCTTTCCATTCTCCAGACTAAATCCTGTTGCTTGCAAAACCCTGTTCGGGGCTTGGTAGCGTGTGATTGAGAACGAACACAGAAGAGGAAGAAGAAGAAGAAGAAGAAGAAGAAGAAGAAGAAGAAGAACAAGAAAAACAAGAAGAACAAGAAGAAGAAGAAGATAAATAGACAAACGGACAGACAAAAAGCTAGATCGACAGACATACCAATAGGTAAGAAGATAGGTAGGTAGATAGGAAGGTGGGAAGGTGAAAGGAAGGCAGATAGACATGTAGCTAAATAGATATACAAACAGATATACAAATACGTAGATAGGTAGGAAGAAAGGTAGAAGGAAGACAGACAGACAGACAGACAGACAGGTCGCTAGATAGAAAGAGAAACAGACGGCAAGACAGATAGGTAAATATGTAGGTAGGTATAAAGGAAGGTAGGTTAAAAAGGTAGAAAGAAGACATACATACAGACAGACAGACAGAGATAGATAGACAGACACACAGGCAGACGGGCGGACGGACGGACAGACAGACAGACAGACAGACAGACAGACAGACAGACAGACAGACAGATAGACAGATAGATAGATAGATAGATAGATAGATAGATAGATAGATAGATAGATAGATAGATAGATAGATAGATAGATAGATAGATAGATAGATAGATAGATAGATAGAAAGAATATTTGAAAGGAACTGATGATACTGCATCCGCCAACAACGTACTGCACACACAAAATGGCTAAGGAGAGCTGTTCTTGGGGCTGGCATCTCATCATGTAAAGATTTATAAACAAAATGCGATGGAAACTAGCTTTGTTTAAACCAATATATGCTTTCGTACAGACTTACTGCAATGAGGCGAGCTGCAGTTGCAATTGTACGCTCAAATAATGTTAAGTGGATAGTACCATGGATTGTTCTATATTCAGTTAACTGATTGTACGCGATGTTTAAGAGTTTAAGCCTTAATGTCTACTACCATATAATATCCGACTCGACAGGATTTAATTGTGTTAAAAAAGACTATGTCTGTAGCTGAAAGTGGCGTCCCGTTCCTCAAGGAAAATCTAATTAATTTAGCAAGAATATTGCGTAAAGTGAGCAGTCTCAAGCAACGTGGCTCTCCAAAAAGACCCATGCATACAGAAAGGAGACTTCTCCCAAAATGGGACTAACACAGGAATGGGGATGATATGCAGAGAGACGGATGTGTGGGAGGCGCAAGGAGTGAAACTTTTACCAATTTAAAAAAAATTGTTTCCCAGAATTCTCTTCCATGTAATTATTCCAATCTAATTTCTTGTCATTGTTAAGGCGAGGTCGTTGCGGCGAGTATAACTGTCAGCTTCCAGGAAGTCTGGGCACACGATAGACCCTCCCCTTTGATAAGGCTCTGTCTTTGTGTGTGACTTAAGAAGTCTGTGAGGAAACTTGAACAGCTGGTTGACAGTTTGCTTGAATGCTCAGCTTATCTGTCACTTTTGCTGTTCCTTCCTTTTCTCTATTCTTCCTCAACATCTCTCTTTCTCCTCCTTTCTCTCTCTCTCTCGCTCTTTCTCTCTCTCTCGGTCTCTCCCTTACACACTTACTAACGCTATGAGTATTACTATCTCAGTTCCTACTTTGCTTTTCCTGAAGAAATGTGTTTTTTTATTTCCGCATTGATGACTTTTATATGCTGTGCGAGCTCTCCTTAGCCGTTATGTTTGTTAATCATAAAGAACAAGAAAGGTCAACGCTATGTTCGATAGAAGGAAACTGATACCGAAATTTAAACAAACAAATTGGGGAACTAAAATGCTAGACGTGCCAGGCACAACATACTGGACGTTCCTCCAAGGTTAGGCACAATATACTGACCAGGACGTCGCTCCAGGGTTAGGCACAACATACTGACCAGGACGTCGCTCCAGGGTTAGGCACAATATACTGACCAGGACGTCGCTTCGAGGTTAGGCACAATATACTGACCAGGACGTCACTTCAGGGTCAGACACAATATACTGACCAGGACGTCATTTCAGGGTCAGACACAATATACTGACCAGGACGTCATTTCAGCGTCAGACACAATATACTGACCAGGACGTCATTTTAGGGTCAGACACAATCTACTGACCAGGACGTCATTTCAGGGTCAGACACAACATACTGACCAGGACGTCGCTTCGGGGTCAGACACAATATACTGACCAGGACGTCGCTTCGGGGTCAGACACAATATACTGACCAGGACGTCATTTCAGGGTCAGACACAACATACTGATCGGGATGTTGCTTCAGGGTCAGGCACAATATACTGACCAGGACCACACTTAAGGTTCAGGCACTGCATACTGACCAAGTTCTCTATCTTTCTTCCATGAAACGTTTTCTGGAAAGAGTCTGTTTTCAAGGTAGTCTGGCGGACGATGTGTTGATCGACGTGATCCCCGTAGTAGTGAGCGTCACGCTAATGATGTGAGAAAAGCTGCTACCCTCACTGTCTAACGAAAAGAGTTAACATTCTCATTGTGGGCATTAAACAACAACAACAAACAGACAAAACAATCATAAATTAAAAATGAGTGTAGTGATTTCGGGTAGGGACGATTAGACAGTAAAAGAAACAAAGAGAAACGACACTAACAACTGCAGCAGCCATAGGATAGGTAAACAGCTCCAAATAAATTCAAAGAGGAGATCGATGCACCGTGCCCCTGACTCACAAAGACAGCCACAGACAGTCACAAACCATTCTGTTGGAGTTCTGTATGATGATGACATGTCTGATGGAGAATTGGAAGAAAAAAGTATTATGTGTGTATGAATGTATGCATGTATGTATATCTATCTATCCATCCATCCGTCCGTAGATTTTTCATTTGAATTTTGCCCGAGCAGAGCTATTTTTAACGTGCGCGCCACTGCACACGGATGTCTGATCTCACGATTCAGAGATCAGCGGAAATATTTACCCGATGATCCACGTGAAAAAAAATCAGGGTTTCTCTACCGGGATTTGAACCAGCGACCTCCAGCACCCGAGGCGAACACCTTACCTCGAGACCACTGGGTCTCGCATGTATATATATATATATATATATATATAACGTTATTTACTCCTACCGTCTTTGCTTTTCACTTTTCCTTATAGTATTTTTTTTTAGCAAGTTGTTTTGTCTTTTTACGTGATCAAAACTGTCTGAATCTGATTTCGTTCATCAATTCTTTCTGCGCCTCCTTCCCCTACCCTTCCCTAATCTGATTTCGTTCATCAATTCTCTACGCGCCCCCTTCCCCTACCCTTCCCTAATCTGATTTCGTTCATCAATTCTCTATGCGCCCCCTTCCCCTACCCTTCCCTAATCTGATTTCGTTCATCAATTCTCTATGCGCCCCCTTCCCCTACCCTTCCCTAATCTGATTTCGTTCATCGATTCTCTATGCGCCCCCTCCCCCTACCCTTCCCTAATCTGATTTCGTTCATCAATTCTTTATGCCGCCCCTCCACTTCCCTTATTTCTTCCTCACCTTATTTATTTATTCTTTTTTTTCCATAGATGATGAGCACCATTCCTCTACATTTCTTTTTTCAAAGGCCTCAATTATCTTCTTCAAAAATGTAGTCATCTTCCATATTATTTATCATTCAGTAAAGATGAGCACGTAACACTGATTTTTAATTTGAATGACGTGTTCTGATATGAATACGTGACTCATGTTGGTGAATACAAGTTTGGCTATCCCTCTTATCTTCCTGTTTCCATTGGGCGTCTCCCACTTTCTGTTACTGTATTCGCAAGATATCAGGACCACTTGACCTGTTCTGCTACTTGATCGTCTGCTTGTTATCTGTATATTTCGAGGCTACTTTTCTAATTATCATAATCGTCATTCTTTCAGTATTAATGCCCAATCTATACACACGACTTTTGTTCTTTACCTAAATCTACAAATAATTAAAGAAGTGTATTTTTTTCAGTTCGTCTTATTTCTGTATTCCCTAAGCCGGTGTGGTGTGCGTTGCACTATGTTTTTATTTTACGCCTGTCGGCCCCGTACATCCGACTCCGGCATTCATTTTATGTAAGGGTCTGCTTCCTCCTGCCTTTTCTAAGGGTCTGTTTCCCCGGGGTAACAGCCGGTGCTGTGATGGGGAGCAAACCCAGCACCTTCGGATTGTGAGCTGTGTCCCTTAACCACTAGCCCATACCGTCCCTCAATGAAGTGTATCATTTAGACAGTAAAATGGTTTAATAAGACACATAAATATAACTGAGTGATTGACAGTGAACTGATTGGACAAGATACAGAAATATCCCTGCGATTGAAAATTGACTAATTGGTCAATATACTGGAATATAACTGAGTGATTGACAGTGAACTGATTGGTCAAGATACTGGAATATAACTTGAAAATAGACTGATTGGTCAAGATACTGGAATATAACTGAGTGATTGACAGTGAACTGATTGGTCAAGATACTGGAATATAACTTGAAAATAGACTGATTGGTCAAGATACTGGAATATAACTGCGTGGTTGACAGTGAACTGATTGGTCAAGATGCATAAATATCACTGCCATTTAAAATAGACTGATTGGTCAAGATACTGGAATATAACTGAGTGATTGAAAATAAATTGATTCGTCAAGGTACAGAAATATAACTGAGTGATTGAAAATAGACTGATTGGTCAAGATAATGGAATATAACTGAGTGATTTAGACAGCAAACAGACTGACCAAGAAACAGAAATATCACTGAGTGATTTAGACAGTAAACAGACTGAACAAGAAACAGAAATATCACTGAGTGATTTAGACAGTAAACAGACTGACCAAGAAACAGAAATATCACTGAGTGATTTAGACAGTAAACAGACTGACCAAGAAACAGAAATATCACTGAGTGATTTACAGTAAACAGACTGACCAAGAAACATAAATATCACTGAGTGATTTAGACAGTAAACAGACTGACCAAGAAACAGAAATATCACTGAGTGATTTAGACAGTAGACCAAGAATCATAACTATCACTGAGTGATTTAGTGCAACATATAGCAAGGCATGTAGTCCTAGAAGTGTTTGGAAGAAGTAGATAAAAACATATATAGGTAATGGTTCAATGACCGCAACAGGATAAAACCAAAACACCTAGGTTTCAGTGCCAAAGCCTTCGTTAGTAACAAAGAACGAAAGAAAACTAAGAAATAACAATAAAACCTAGACGTGATGTAATATTAGCGGTTGAAGTTTACCAGCCATTTTATGCTGATTTTACTTGTCTGGATTTTTGTTGGAATTTGTTAGTTGTTTTTGTTAGTTTTTTTTCGCTTGACGAAGGCCTCATAGCAGTAACGCGAGTGTTGTTTTGATTTGGTCTTGGTACGATCACTGAGTCATTATCTATATGTATTAGTATCTTTGTTCTACCTTCATTTTCGATACAGCATCGATTTATTGATTTATATTTGGAAAAGATGAAAATGGAAAACATCTTTACTTATTTTGTGGGGAGCCGTGGATCGAAATAAAAATGACTATACAGAATCAACGTCTACCTGCAGTCGCTAGCTTCACTTACCTAAACAGTCTCATTACTAGAGACGAATATCAACTGTGAGGACAATAACAGGATTGCTAGGGCGAGATCAGTGTTTGGGAGGCTCTAGAACCGACAACGCGTCAATGTCGCCATCAATGTAAAAGTGTATCGTGATGTGGTGTTATCAACTCTGCTGCATGTCTATGAGACATGGACAGTTTATAGCAATCATGCCAGACAGCTCAATCGTTTTACCTTAGGCTGTCTGTGTAGGATACGCAGGAATATGTGGCGGGACAAAGTGCCTAACTCTGAAATTTTTAGCAATTCAAACGTTTTGAGCATTCATTGAATTCTGCAAATAACTCAGCTAAGATGGGAAGGACTTTGCTGTTCACACGCCAGATAAGTGCATCCCACAGCAGCTATTTTACTGTGAGCTCACAACAGGCAGACGTTCACAAGAAGGGCAGAGGTTGGAGGAGTAGAAACGCTACAGAGACTCCCTGAAAGTGTCTCTGAAAAGATTCAATATTGATGTCACCTCCTGGGAGATGCTTGCACAAAACTATGCCACATGGAACGCTAGTATCACCGAAGGTGCTCAGATCGCAGAGAGTAAATCCATCGTTGAGGCTCAGAGAAAGAGTGCTGCAACGAAAAAATAAAACGGACGACTTCACTGCCGGCTCTCTACATGTGTACCCTGAATGTGGCAGGGTATGGCCGTTCCAGGATTGGTCTTTACAGCGATAAGATAACATATTTCACAGTAATAGTCTGATACTGTCGCCATATTTGCTTGCGATTGACAACTATTATTATTATTTTAAAACACAGAACAAGAAAGACATGGAATTCTTAAGTCTTTAGTAACACCCACATCTAAATGGCATGCCACGACCATTTTCTTTTTATTTCTTGTGTTCACGTTGCTCTGACACCCCGCCCCCTTGATCAAGGGTGTCCTTGATGTCTTCTCCATCTACGTCTTCATCGACCTCTGCTTTGTCTTCCTAGAACAATGCTCTCCAGAACTGCATTTTTTCAGTCCGTCATAGCGCTTGATGTGGCTGAAAAACCTCAGTTTCTGAGACATATTGTGGTTTATAAACCAATTTTCTTCGACACTCCGATCTTGCAGGATGGCTTTATTTGCTATTTTCGTTGCCCAAGGTATTTTGAGGATTCTCCTGTAGCATTTTGACTCGAAAGCCCCGATCCTCTTTCTTATTATTTGTGTGATGCTCCCCGTATATATATATATATATATATACCCCAACCTCCCAAGATCACTATTGGTAATGAAGAAATTGAACACCTGGATTACATTGCTGGTTCAGTCGAAATTGATCTCAGATCTAATGATCTCAGGTGCGCCTACCAGGCCATTAAACTTCTCCGCACTGGATGTAAGAAGAAAGCCTTCGACAGTGTTGAGTTCGTAAACAAGTCAGATGGCTCACCCTGCACAACGCATGAAGAAATGGTGGCAAGGTGGAGTGAGCACTACACGATGGCCTTGAACCATCCACCGGCCATGGCCTGCCTTGACCTGGAAGATGAATCTGTAGCACGTTCTCCCGATCCACAGACAAGCACTAACCCTCTAACGTCCAGCGAGCTCCAATCTCATCCATCCAAAACTCCTAAACTATTCAGTTGACGCCATCTGTTCTGCTCTACACAACCTCTTCCTTCGGGTCTGCTCTACACCACCTCTTCCTTCGGGTCTGCTCTACACAACCTCTTCCTTCGGGTCTGCTCTACACAACCTCTTCCTTCGGGTCTGCTCTACACAACCTCTTCCTTCGGGTCTGCTCTACACAACCTCTTTCTTCGGGTCTGCTCTACACAACCTCTTCCTTCGGGTCTGCTCTACACCACCTCTTCCTTCGGGTCTGCTCTACACCACCTCTTCCTTCGGGTCTGCTCTACACCACCTCTTCCTTCGGGTCTGCTCTACACCACCTCTTCCTTCGGGTCTGGAGGACAGGAAGTGTTCCAACCGACTGACGTGATGTGATAGTTGTCGTTCTTTACAAAGGAAAGTGGTAGCCGCAAGGACTGCAACAAGTAAAGGCCAATAACTCTGCTTTCAGTTCCAGGCAAGGCATTCACTCCCGTGCTGCTGGTCCGACTGAAACCGCTGCTGGTTTCAAAACGTCGCCCCCATCAGTCAGGATTCACGCCAGGTCGATCAACAGTGGATGCCATCCTCGCGCTCCGTCTCCTGGCAGAGTTACATCTCGCATTTACTCGCCCCTTTGCGATGCGTACGTGGACTTAAAGGCGGCCTTCGATTCGGTGAACAAATCGGTGCTGTGGAAAGCCATGCAAGGCATCGGAACTCCTGATCCGCTTCTAGACTTGATTAAAGCGTTACAGACGTTTACCGGTGCCAGAATCCGTCTCGCTGCACTGTCTATGAAATATTCCCAACATCTACTGGGGTCAGACAGGGCTGCGTCCTTGGTCCCAATCTCTTCTATCGGATTGTCGACTGGCTTCTGGACCGCCTCAGCTCTCAGAACCATGGAATCACTATTAACCAAACGTGCATCATTGAACTCGTCTACGCAAATAAAATAGTCCTGCTACTTCCGGATAGCACAGCGCTGGATCATCATCATACGCGTTTCAGTCTCTATAGACCATGCACGTGGCGCCTTGTAAGTTTTGTCCAGTTCTGTCACCTGTATTTCGACACTGTCTGCTATGGCTGTAAGGGCCGATCCGCGAGTGACAGTCCCTGCCACAGATGGCACAACCAAACTAAGGAGGCTGGCTTATCTGGCTGTTCCTTGATCTCTTCAGTCTTTCTCTTTTCTCTCCAGCCAGGAGACCTCTACGAGCGTCAGCAGCCACTATGCCCGCTCTAACTGACTGTCTCCAGATAACTCGATCCTGAGCAATTTCTTCCTCGGATGGGATGTTGCATTCCCTCTTGCATTCGTCCTTGAATCGCAGTGTGGATTCTTCTAACTCCAATGGCTAGCTGTCCATAAAGGGTATCCTTTGTCAGCCTGTCGTCTTCCATGCGATAAACATGTTCCAGCCACCGTAGACGTCGCTGGCTCAACACCGAATACACGCTGTGAGTGTTTGTTCTCTGTAAGACCGGTTTATGTGACACACTGTCTTGCCACCCAATCTCCAATATACCCCGTAGACACCTCATGTGAAAGGTGTTCAGCCGCCGTTCCTGTTTAGTGTAAGTGCTCCAAGTCTCGCTTCCATACATGGGAGTGCCAAGAACGCAGGTCTGATTTACCCGGACCTTGGTGTAGTGAGACAGCGTAGTGTTTTCCCAGACATTCGGCAAGAGTTGAGCATTGAGGAGAACTGGTTTATCAATTCCACTTTGGCCAGAAAATGAAAATGATTTGGTCACATCAAGAGACACGACGGTTTCGAGAGAACAATGATAGAAGGTATGGTGTCAGGCAAAAGAGGCAAGGGTAGACCAAGAAGACGATGGCACCAATAAATTCACGAAAGCCTGGTTATGACTATGGCAAAGGCTGGAGTTTTTGGAAAGGAAAGAGGTTCTTTCAGACAGGCTGTGATTGGAGCGACATTCTATAAAGGACACGCCACATGATGATGATGATATGTATGTATTTCTCATTATCAGGTTGATCAAACACGAGATTGGTTGTTTGGCTGTTTGAGCACGTCTCTTCATTTGACAATATTCTCTGCAGATCTCTTTCTTTTAGATTAGGTGCATTCTTTAATGTCTCTGCATGCCTGAGGTGTAAAGATGAGTCTTGGTCGCCCCTCTTCTTTTCTGAATCTTGTCCCATTGTATCGTCTGTTGAAGGCTTTCATGTCCCACACTGTGTCAAAGCCAACCCAATCGTCGTTTCTGTATGATTTTCAATATTTGTCTTTGTGTGCCAACGTCAGTGAGTACATCGTCATTGGATCTTCTTTCTGTCCAACTCACTCATTCCATTCTACGGTAGCACCACATTTCAAACACTTCCAAGCTTTTTTCATCCTTCTTCGCTAGAGTCCATGTTTCAGTCCCATACAGTGCAATTGGCCATATATGAGTGGAAATTATTCTTGTCTTCACTCAGTTCTATCCTGATACACTATGAGGTAAACTTCTGCTTTTCTCTGACGGTCTTTTTTTGCCAATGCAATTGGTGTCTTAATCTCTTTCTCATTACGGGCATCTTCTATGATGGTTTGCCCATAATATGTAAACTTATGTACTTGTGTGTGTATATATATATATATATATATATTGTAAAGTGTTTGCCTTTCTGTATTCTACTGGCGAAAGCACTTTTTTTCCATCCCAGGTCGCAACCTTTTAGGTGATATCAGGACGTATTAATCAGTGTTTTAATGTATGTCTGTGTGTGTCTGTATGTGTCTGTATGTATCTATGCTAGTTAGGGCGATCTCAGAGGTCAACCCCAACCAAAGTGCAATGGAAGGGCCTCACCCTGAGGGTGCGTATGAGTTTGAGGTAAGAAGAGAATGCTGCTACGCATTGATCTTGTATATGTGTCTGATATATATATACAATGTGATATATAGGCGATTCCGTGGCGAAGTGGATAAGCCGTCGGCCTCGTGATCAGGTGGTGTGGGTTCGACTCCGGACTCCGCCGTCTTTTTCACGGGTGCTTGATGCGGAGTCCCCTGCATCTCGTAGTCGCCCCCTAGTCGTCTTGTCCTTAACTTGCCACTGGGGTCAGGCGGCTCGAGACGAGAGAGTGAGGATAAACAGTAGCGTTGTTAATCCTTACTAAAAATAGCGCTAATTAAAAAAGCGCAAAATTAATTATGCCCTCATCGTGTACGATGGACGGTGGCCTTTGCATTTGCGTTGATATATATATATATATAACCTAGTTAACATGTATTTTGTCTATATCCCAAAGAGGCCATCCCCTTCACATATTCATCTAATTAAAGTTATCGGCCGCAAGCCATATCTTCTCCAACATATTTCTCTACAAACTGAAGACTAACTTTCCACTAATACTGACAGTCTTATCTCGATCGCCTCCCCTGAAAGTCACTTCTTTTTTCCTCTCGCAAATCTTTCAAATTTATTTTTAAAATCCTCATCAAATATCCATATTGCGCTGACATCAAGTACTAGCTGGCACTCGTAGTTTATTGATACTCAACCCGTCTTTAAACCCTCCCATCTCTCCCTCCCATCCCATCACACACTCACCCGGGCATACGCAATCTCACTCACACACGCACACACAATCTTCAGAGCATGACCTCCTTTTTTCCTCGCTGCAATTTTTTTTTTTTTTAGTTTAATAATAATTATAATTTTTTTAAATTTTAAAGCAGATTTTGGGAACAACTTCAGTAATTATCCCTGGCCCCTATTTCTTCTTCCACATTTCTTCCCCCACATCCCCGCCCCTCCTCTTCATCGCCCCCTTTCACACACAGAATCTACACATATTTCCACCAACTTTTGCTCCATCCGGTACGAGAGACTTTCACTACAATTGCTTGGGGGGTCTCCTCCTAACTCTCGTTTGTCTGTTAAAAATTGTCAATAAAAAATCTGCTACCCTCCTCCCGTCTTTGTCTCACAGTCAAATATTTCCAGACTCACGTGCTTGAGCGGAACCTCTTGTCCCCCCCCCCCCGCCCCCCCCCCCCCCCCCACCTCCCTGCTAGGAGGAGAGCGTCATCCTTTCCTCCGTCCCCAAACCCTCCCAATACTAAACCCTGCCCTATTTCACTGTCTCATGTCGTAGTCACTCTCAATACTCCACTCTCAACCCGCTTTTCTCCTCTCTGCAGTGTCTGGGCCCACAATGGCCGTGAGTACCCTCTGCCTGGTTGTGAACGCAGTTTTATGGCGCGTGTGTAAATAAGAATGTAAAGCCAGAAAGAACAAAGCTTTTTCTCCTTCCTTTCGTCTCAACTTTCTGTTATTCATCCAAATTACTCATTACCCATTACGCATGCCTACTCACTGATTCCCATGATACCAAATACGCTATCCCCCATCACAATAACATTGATACTCCACATGTCATGCCATTCCTCCTCTTATCCTGTCCTATAAATGACTCACCCCTTGCTTGTTGTCCCTCTGTCTCCGTCTCAGACTTTCTCTCCAGCGTCTCTCCAACGGTTAAATAGAAATGATAGAACAATTGTGCACATATCCAAGCTAATAATTGGGACTCTGACACTATGCACCCTGCCAAAAAATCAATATACAAACAGTTCATATCAGTCAGAATCCAGGACTAGAATACTAAACAACGAAACAAAAGATAAATTTTGTGAAAAGAATAAAGAAACTTGAAACATAAAAACTAGGGCATGATTGTGTTTCCTGCAACACGAATGTTCATAGTCCCCAAAAGAGATCAGCAGTTTCTTGAAACTCGGAATATTTCAGCGTAAAAAACCAACTCTCAACAATAAACGACAGATGGGCGACCTTTTTTTTAACTTGTTGTTTTAATGTCAAAGTGGGTGGAAGAATTGGTCTCTTGTTTTCCCCTCTTCATGTTTCTTGGCTCTTAATCACGTTCTATATTCTTCAAGCTCGCTTTTTTTGTGTAGTAGAATGACATAAAGTTGAATAGAATTCAACACGCCTTAGCTTAATTTCAATGCCTCGTGTCGCTGGCGTTAGATTCTACTCCAGTGTCGATCGTTTGCTGTTTGGCTTTGCTGTGTTAACTGTTTGGGAATCTAGGTTAGCTGTTACTAGCGCTCGTTCTGTGTCTGGCACGTGCCACAAAGAATCGCATTTATCTCACTTGTAATCAGGATGCGATCACTGCCCTCTCCTTCTTCTTCTCATTCTTCTTTTTCATTTTCTTTCTTCTTCTACTTCTTCTTCTTCTTCTTCCTCTTCTTTTTCTTCTTCTTCTTCTTCTTCTTCTTCTTCTTCTTCTACTTCTTCTTCTTCTTTTTACTTCTTCTTCTTGATCTGTTTCCTCTTCTTATTTTTCTTTTTCGTCTTCTTTTTCTTCTTCTTCTTCTTCTTCTTTTTCGTCTTCTAAATCTTCTACCTCTTGTTTTACCTTCTTTCTTCATCTTCATTTTCTTTTTTCTTTCTTCTTCCTCTTCTCCTTCTAATTTTTCTTCTTCTTCTTTTTCCTCTTCTTCTTCTCCTTCTCTTTCTTCTTCTCCTTATTACAATGTTTTTCTATGTCTTCCTTTTATTCTTCTTCGTAATGTAGGTCTTCTTCCTGTTTTTTTGCAAATTTCTTTTGTTTCATCTCTTCTTCCTCTTTTCACTATTCCTATTTTCCACCTGATCTGCCTATTCTTCTTTCTCCTCCTACTCACCCTCTTCTTGATCTTCTTCTTCTTCAAATGCAAAATAATATGAAGACATCTATTCTCTCTTATACGCATGTATAATTAATACAGTATAGTTTCTAGAGTCCTTTCTTTTCATTAAAACACCGAAGTCCGCTCTGTACTTAACAGACTTTTATACTCTTGTGGTTGAGAATGTGAGCAAAGTTAAGAGTTAAAAAGTCTTATAGCCAAATGGGGCTACATCACATTTTTATTCGCCTCTGACGATATGCTCTCGGCGTCGATGTATTGTATACGCTTCTGCAACACATATATCCCTCCATGGCAAGTCACCAGTGGATTTTCGCCTACCGAAATAATATGAAAAAAATAAGGCCACACCTCCATATGACATCTAACAACACAACTGAACTCAAGCTAGATAGAACCATTTGTGTATAGTGGGGCTTTAACGGCAATCCGTGTCTAGCTTCCGTTCGTTCACAGAACTG
The DNA here is from genome assembly GCA_036924085.1 of Ariolimax columbianus. Lineage (NCBI taxonomy): Eukaryota > Metazoa > Mollusca > Gastropoda > Stylommatophora > Arionidae > Ariolimax > Ariolimax columbianus. The sequence continues at coordinate 77,890,362 of JAVGWX010000004.1, read as the reverse complement.
CTGCGATGGTTCTCCCCCGATTCCTCTTTTGGACCATCTTCTTGAGCTCAGCTGCTTCGCCAAATGCTCTTTAGCCTCACCAGTCTGCTCTTGCTCTTTGGGTTCAGATCTGGCGCACGTGAATTGCGTGTCTTCTTGTTTGGTTATGTTTGGGTTTATGTATGTGTTGTCTTTTCCTTACTGTTTTCGTCTGTGCTCCTTCTAAAGCGTGTATCAACTTAACCTAACGTCTTCATACTGGTTTAGAATAGTCGACAGAGTCTGTATCCAACCAGTTTAATCAATATTACCTTGCTCTAAAAGTTATGCGTATCCAATGTATTCTTAAATGCATTAATTGTCCCTGCCTACACTACCTCCCGTGGCAAGGCATTCCAAGCATCCACCACTCTCTGACTAAAAAAATATTTCCCAATATCTAATCTGGACCTCTCTTTAGTTCATTTGTAGCTATGTCCTCTTATTTTTGCGGGTGCTGTGTTTTAAAAAAAAAACTTGTTTTAGTCTAATGCATCCGTTCTTCTAAGTAGAAAATCACGGCAGAAAATAGAATGCGTTTTTAAAGCTTGTATATTTTTTTGAACGACCTAAATGGGGTCAGCAGAGCTGCTGGTCTGAAGCTAAATAAAAGTAAAACAAAATGCCTCACAAACGCACCATATAAGGACATCAAGCTGTGAGAGAAAACCATTGAGAATATCAACTCCTATGTGCAGTGGATACCGTCTCACTGCGGAATACCATGATATGAGAGAGCTGACACACTGGCGAGGGAAGGTGACAGACGATATACAGACGAGCAACCAGATGTACCAGTTCCATACCATCAAAAGAAAATAATGGTTAAATCAATGAGAGAACTCTCAACACAAATATAAGATGACTATCATAATATAAGTAGGCAAGAGCAGATTGTCATACTGCGCCTCAGAACGGGACACAACCGACGCCGCAGACACATGTGTACATGTGTACACCTCAAATTGTGTACATGTGGACAGACAGCCTAGACTGCCGAGCATATACTTCAGGACTCGCCAAAGTATGATATACTGAGACCGACATACTAGCCAAGAGAAACAACACTGGAAGGGAAAATATATGGACCTATGTGTGAGCTGCAGAAGACAGTATGGTTCATTCAAGAGACAACTTTGCAGATGTAGACATACATCAAGCTAAGGAATAAAGAAAATAACTCTTATATCAACCTAGGCCAAGAGATAAAAGCCTACCATAAAGTTGACAACGAAATCTCTAGACGACCAAAGCATCTTGTATTCCTTGAACTCCATTAAGCATATACTGCAAGAGATGAAAGACACCACAGCAAGAGCACACACTTTCAATTCCATGGTCATCCCAGCAATGATTTACGGATGTGACGTGGGAACTTGCTCAAAACTGATGTTGGTAAGCATAGAGTCACTCAGAGAGGATTCACTGCTCGGCGCGTACTACAAATGTCTATACAGGACAAGATCTGGAACGGCAAAATTCCACATCAAACTTTGCTTCGGGAGGTTGTGAAAACAGCGATATCAGGCAAACTTTGCTTCGGGAGGTTGTGGACGCAGCGATATCAGGCAAACTTTGCTTCGGGAGGTTGTGGAAGCAGCGATATCAGGCAAACTTTGCTTCATGAGGTTGTGGAAGTAGCGATATCAGGCACACTTTGCTTCGGGAGGTTGTGGAAGCAGCGAGATCAGGCAAACTTTGCTTCGGGAGGTTGTGGAAGCAGCGAGATCAGGCAAACTTTGCTTCGGGAGGTTGTGGAAGCAGCGATATCAGGCAAACTTTGCTTTGAGAGGTTGTGGACGCAGCGATATCAGGCAAACTTTGCTTCGGGAGGTTGTGGACGTAGCGATATCAGGCAAACTTTGCTTCGGGAGGTTGTGGACGCAGCGATATCAGGCAAACTTTGTTGGACCGGATATGTGGTACGTATGCCTGACAACAGATGGACACGAAGAACAACATTCTGGTGGATGTATGCATGTGCACGTCCACGTGTACGCTCACCTATGCGATACCGAGATGGACAGACCAAAGACCTAGACTCGCATTGGTACAGCGTTACAAAAGATCGGGACGCAAACATAATATTGTTGGCTTCCTCGCACAAGGATTACCTGCCGGACTAATGCCGAGGATAATGTGATGTGTATAGTTTTCCTCTCTCAGAAGGAAGACATACAACGTGGCCTAGGGGTGAAACTCGCTAGGTATTCACAATCACAACGTTCCGGGTTTGATTCCCACTTGTATCCAGTTTTGCAGACACTGGGTTTTTGTCTCGGGCTAATGCTCCTCCACGTACGGAAAGTAATGACAACCTACCGTACTGCACACTTGGCAACCTACCGTACTGCACACTTGCCAACCTACCGTGCTGCACACTTGCCAACCTACCGTACTGCACACTTGCCAACCTACCGTACTGCACACTTGCCAACTTACCGTACTGCATACTTGCCAACCTACCGTACTGCACACTTGCCAAGAAACTTATAACAGCCAAATAGGTGGCGGTTGTAAGAAGTTACGTTCTGTAAAAGGACATGCTACTTACTTACTACAAAGAATGAGCGTCTGATTAGTACAGTAGTTGGGTATCAACTTTTCACGACAAAAGTAGGGGTTCAGTTCTCGCAATCGTCACGCTTCAGCTACCCTGGTATGTGGTAAGAAACTGCCCATCCCAACCTCGTACAAGTCATAGCTTAGAATACTGAAGTTTCTAATAACTTCATTCCCAACTAGCGGTTAATTCGAGACGGACGCTCTGTACCTTCATATTAGACCAATGAATTTGCCAAATTTTTGGGAACATCACACAACAATTTCAAATGTCTCTGTACATTAGATGACAATATAAAATGTATCTATACATCAAACGACATTTTGAAATGACTTTATACATTAGACTACACTTTGCAATCACTCTGAACATCAGATGACAATTTTAAATGCCTTTATACATTACATGCCAATTTTAAATGTATCCATACATTAGACGACAATTTGAAATGTTTCTGCTCATTAGATGCCAATTTGAATTGTCTCTATACATTTGACGACAGCTTGAATTGTCTCGATACATTAGATGCCAATTTGAAATGTCTTTACATTAAATGGAAATTTGGAATGTCTCTGCACATTAGATGACAATATGAAATGTCTCTATACATCAGATGATAATTTGAAATGTCACTATTATTAGATGTCAATTTTGAATGTCTCTATACATTGATCTATCTTTCGAAATGTCTCTATACATTAGATGCCAATTTGAAATGTCTTTACATTAGATGTCAATTTAAAATGTCTCTGTACATTAGACGGCAATTTGAAACGTCTTTATATATTAGATATCAATTTGAATTGTCTCTATACATTATATGACAATTTAAAATGTCGCTATAGCACATTAAATGCCAATTTTAAATATCTTTATAATACATTAGATGACAATTTGAAATGTTTCTATAGCACATTGGATGACTATTTCCGATATTCACCCCATACGGCGATGAGGTGTCAACCACTAGTAGAAGACTTAGTTCTCGGTCGGGGTGTCGTACGCAGTAGAGCAGTCACCTCACTGCGAACTGTTGAGACTCAACCCTTGACCACGAGATATGTCCGCACACCAGGCGAACAACATCGCCGTGCCATTACCAGGCTTGTCCCCTGGTTAAATGCATTCCTTCGAGAGGAATCGCAGGTCGCTGACATTTGGTCCACGTGCTTGGCTGATAAGCCAATTGTGCGAAGCTACCACCTGAGGGACTATGGTCGAACGCCTCTAAGCCAGAATCCCGCCCTAAATCTCAGCACCGCTGTGATGGGAGGCCACAATATGGTTGGGACCTGGGGCTCACGTACCAGCCCGGCCCGGTCGAGCCACAGAAATGCACCTGGCCAAATGCACTCCTGCCTCGCTCTTTACCTCTGTCGGCTATCAGCCACCCAATGAACGCAGAAGAGATGCAGTCCAGCGGACATTGCACCTCTGCCCTATTGTGACAACGTCCCATGTGGCGGGGAATGCTAGGCGTGCCATCACTGCAGATGAGCCGAGAAAATAAAGGGAGCAAAGAGATACCTCACTCACATGCATATGCTACGTTTCTGGCAGGACTTGACGATCCTGAGACACAGTCAGACTGGACTGCCTCTCTTCCTGGATAGTACAAACTAGTACATAGTCCATCATATCATACCATTGCCAAACCCTATAGACACGAGTGGGGAAGACTCGTTAGTCCTGCAAGACAACTTCCGTAAGAGAGACAACTGACCAAAAACAACTGCTGCCTTGCAGATAGGCTGGGAACAGCCAAAGGCTAAGGAGGGCATCCCTACAGAAACGACTGTTGAAATCGGATGAACTGAGCCACAGGCTTAACAAAATAAAACAGTGCAACGTTAATATCGCTGTAAACAGCGTACGGTGAAGAAGAAGGATGACAATTTTACATTTTTCAGACAGACAGACAGACCGACGAACGGACGGACAGACAGACAAAGAGACAGACAGACAGATAGGCAGACAGACAGGCAGGCAGACAGGCAGATAGAGAGAGAGAGAGAGACATTCATACCTCCAGACAGAAAGATAGATAGATAGATGGGCGGGCGGGCGAACGTGCAGACAGACAGATAGACAGATAGGCAGATAGATAGAAGATAGATAGATAAATAGATTAATAGCTATATAGATAGATAAATAGATAGATAGATAGATAGATAGATAGATAGATAGATAGATAGATAGATAGATAGATAGATAGATAGATAGATAGATAGATAGATAGATAGATAGATAGATAGATAGATAGATAGATAGATATATAGATAGATAGATAGATAGATAGATGGATGGATGGATAGATAGATAGATAGATAGATAGATAGATAGATAGATAGATAGATAGATAGATAGATAGATAGATAGAAAGAAAGAAAGAAAGAAATCTCTAATATGTAGAAAGAAAGAAATCTCTAATATGTATAATGATGGAAATGTACAATCTGTAGAGAAGTGAAAGCCCTGCTTTATGTAGATGAAGAATGGCTACCTCTGGCATATTGGAGCTAGACTTGCAAGGAAATCTCTCATATTTAGTAGGACGAGCGAAATTATAGGAAGACGAGGGAAATTATAGGAAGACGAGGGAAATTATAGGAAGACGAGGGAAATTATAGGAAGACGAGGGAAATTATAGGAAGACGAGGGAAATTATAGAAAGACGAGGGAAATTATAGGAAGACGAGGGAAATTATAGGAAGACGAGGGAAATTATAGGAAGACGAGGGAAATTATAGGAAGACGAGGGAAATTATAGGAAGACGAGGGAAATTATAGGAAGACGAAGGAAATTATAGGAAGACGAGGGAAATTATAGGAAGACGAGGGAAATTATAGGAAGACGAGGGAAATTATAGGAAGACGAGGGAAATTATAGGAAGACGAGGGAAATTATAGGAAGACGAGGGAAATTATAGGAAGACGAGGGAAATTATAGGAAGACGAGGGAAATTATAGGAAGACGAGGGAAATTATAGGAAGACGAGGGAAATTATAGGAAGACGAGGGAAATTATAGGAAGACGAGGGAAATTATAGGAAGACGAAGGAAATTATAGGAAGACGAGGGAAATTATAGGAAGACGAGGGAAATTATAGGAAGACGAGGGAAATTATAGGAAGACGAGGGAAATTATAGGAAGACGAAGGAAATTATAGGAAGACGAGGGAAATTATAGGAAGACGAGCGAAATCTATAGGGAGACGAGGGAAATTATAGGAAGACGAGGGAAATTATAGGAAGACGAGGGAAATTATAGGAAGACGAGAGAAATTATAGGAAGACGAGGGAAATTATAGGAAGACGAGGGAAATTATAGGAAGACGAGGGAAATTATAGGAAGACGAGGGAAATTATAGGAAGACGAGGGAAATTATAGGAAGACGAGGGAAATTATAGGAAGACGAGGGAAATTATAGGAAGACGAGGGAAATTATAGGAAGACGAAGGAAATTATAGGAAGACGAGGGAAATTATAGGAAGACGAGGGAAATTATAGGAAGACGAGGGAAATTATAGGAAGACGAGGGAAATTATAGGAAGACGAGGGAAATTATAGGAAGACGAGCGAAATCTATAGGGAGACGAGGGAAATTATAGGAAGACGAGGGAAATTATAGGAAGACGAGGGAAATTATAGGAAGACGAGGGAAATTATAGGAAGACGAGGGAAATCTATAGGAAGACGAGAGAAATTATAGGAAGGCGAGAGAAATTATAGGAAGACGAGGGAAATCTATAGGACGACGAGGGAAATTATAGGAAGACGAGGGAAATCTCTTACATTAGGAGCAGGATGGACATCTCTAATACACAAGTGGAGGGAATTCTAAGATAACTAGGATGAACACGTAAGTCTATTAATGAAGAAAAAAATATCCTAGTCTATTTGCAACAGTAGTATGGACATCTTTTATGGGTGGTTGGGAACAGAGAAGAATGTCGTGCATGACGGAAGGAGTGGAGAGGAGGCGGGGGAGGGGGGCATCTTTTCCCGTAATGAGAGAAAGAAGGAATCTCATATTAGGTAGGCGGAGAAAGCACCTCGTGTAGATAGATGGGGTAGGGACATATCTTATTTGTGGGTAGAGGAGGGAAATCTATTATAAGTGGGTAGAGTAGGGAAATCTCTTATAGGTCTATGGAGGAAGGAAATCTCTTATAGGTCTATGGAGGAAGGAAATCTCTTATAGGTCTATGGAGGAGGGAAATCTCTTTTAGGTCTGTGGAGGAAGGAAATCTCTTATAGGTCTGTGGAGGAGGGAAATCTCTTATAGGTGAGGAACAGGGAAATCTCATATAGGTGGGTGGGGAAGGGAATTCTCTTACAGGTGAGTCGAAGAGGGAAATCTCTTATAGGTGTGTGGATGTAGAGGATACTAACGTTTGGCCAGACAAAACATACTGACCAGACATGTTAGCCAGGGCCAGGTGAAATATACTGACCAGATATGTTATCCAGGGCCAGATGAAATATACTGACCAGACATGTTAGCCAGGGACAGTTAAAATATACTGCCCAGACATGTTAGCTAGTGCCAGGAGAAATATACTGACCAGACATGTTAGCCAGGGTCAGGTGAAATATAGTACCAGACATGTTAACCAGGGCCAGGTGAAATATACTGACCAAGGCTCCCAGCGAACTTCCACGAAGTTCTTCCTGCAAACGGGCTGTTTGGTGAGAATCTAGCTAACGAGGTGGGATAGATCGAAATTAACCGGTACTTACTTACTTTCCGTGTCCAAACACCCTGTCACACGGCATCCGTCCAGTATTCAGCAACTTGAACTGCCTTGTCGTTCGCCTCCATCATGTCGTTCATGTCACAGGTTTCAGGGAGGTTGGGGCAGGTCATCAGATGATCTTGGTCCTGAACTGCGCCGCATTCACATGTGTCGACATCTGAGTATTCCCATTTCTTCAAGTTCACTCTGCATCTTGACACACCAGTTCGAAGTATGCCTTGCATACAGCATAGGGCATGTGGTGTCCAGGCGCAGCCTCTTCCTTGAGCTCTATCCATTGATCCTGCATTGTTTCGCGCTATCCTCGATTCGTCGACCTTCCGGACTTGTCTGGATGGTCTCTGTCGATTTTAAGAAACTGTGTCTTGATTTAAGTCTTGTGGCTTGTTCCTGATGGCCAAACATCGGGTGTCTAGGGTCGTTTTCCTGTTTCCCTCGTTCAATTTCCGCAGCTACACCTCTTCTTACATCAGGTAGTCCAATGCCAATTAAGGGATATATTTTGTTTGTGGGGGTAGGTTTAAGGCACCCCGACATTATCCTGCCTATCCCGTTGTAGTGGGCGATACGTAGATAAAACAGAGCAAAGCATAGCCGTTTTGATGGATATTGGTCAACCTTCATCAGCGTCCTCGGGATGGGAGGAACGGGATTGGCTTGGCTTCGTTCGTTCGTTCTCAATCTCCCGCTACCAAACCCTGACACGGACCTAAATAGCAGAATGTAGACCAGAGAACGGAATGTACTATGTCGTAGTATACAGCTTGACGGCGATATTTATACCTTTCGCTCTAACACATCTGACTTCAGCAATAATTTTTTAGTACGGGAATAGCATTCCCTCTCCGATCCCTTCTCCTTAGCCAGTTTACTCTGTTGCAGCCTGTTATCCAGGATCACCGCGTGGAGGTGTAGAAGGGCCTTGGCAGCTCTGGTTCGCTGGTCCTGACGTTTGCAGTCAGCGTCATGATCCCCGGATGGGAAGAAATCAACTGCAACAAACCACTTCTGTTTCTTCTTCTTCTTCTTCTTCTTCTTCTTCTTCTTCTTCTTCTTCTTCTTCTTCTTCTTCTATTTCTTCTTCTTCATCGAACAACTGATGATATGTTTCTAGTCCAGTGAGGTTCACGAAGGAGACTGTGCGTTTCAGGTCTTCGCCGGTTCCCGAGCAGCTTCTCGAGAATGGTCGGTCCCCGATGCCAGACGGCCTCTCTTTGGTCTCCATAGGAAGGGCAGTCCTGCAGAATATGTTCTGGTGTTTGCTTGGCTGCTCCACAATCGCACGTGACAGTGTCTCTGAGACCCATTCTGTGGAGGTGGGCCTTGAGTATAGAATGTCCCGTTCTGAGTCTGAAGATCTTTGTCTGTCCATCTCTGCCAGGTTGTCTATGCTGTCATTCTCGGGCTTGTATTCTTTGTGCTGGTCTCTCCATTATGTCCTCATGTATCGTTTGATGAGTGTCTGCTTCTTTAAACAACCCACTACTTAACACCTTTTTTCAGGGCACATATAAGATGCACGTTTTATTCAAGAACAGCATAGGTAGGTGGAAGGTGTAAATCAATTCTAAGTACAGATTCTCAAAGTATGAGAGAAAAGAACAACTCTTACATGTAAATGAAAGGGAGGCTCTCTTACATCTAGTAAAAGGGAACAATCTCTTACATCTAGTAAAACGGGGACAATCTCTTACATCTAGTAAAAGGGGGACAATATCTTACATTTAGTAAAAGGGGACAATCTCTTACATCTGGTAAAAGGAAGGCATTTCTTACATCTAGTAAAAGGGGGACACTCTTTTATATCTAGTAAAATAGGGGCAAACTCTTACATCTAATAAAAGGAAGGCATCTCTTACATCTAGTAAAAGGGTGACAATCTTTTACATCTAGTAAAATGAGGACAATCTCTTTCATTTAAAGAACGACAATATCTATGCTGACAGAGAAAAACAACGACGCTTTCATTCCTAACATCGATGAACCTTTGCTGTGATATTGGCAGTGCTTAGTGACATTTGGTCTTGCAAGCTAAAATTCCGGTTATGATCTGTTTCAGTTTTGCCTAAGGTCTCTCTCTCTCTCTCTCTCTCTCTATCTATCTATCTATCTATCTATCTATCTATCTATCTATCTATCTATCTATCTATCTATCTATCTATCTATATATCTATCTATCTTATTCAATCGGGTTTTACCAGTTCTCCTCTCTTTACTAGGGTGTTCTCCATTATCGAAAACAAATAAGGAGACAATTAAAAACATGATCGACATCACATAGGAAACGGCCGTGCTAACAGATCGAACCCCTTTCTTCTCGTTGGTTTTTAGTCTTCCTCCCAACCCACCCGCCGAGGACACCGTACCGGATATGCCGTTGACAGGAACGGAGGGACATGGTACTTCAGGAGGAACTCCAAGAGTGAGTTCAAATTTTAGGCAAAAGTATGGATTATTTTTTGGGTATGAAAGTCTGAAGGGGGACCGTTTTTGGCTGCAAATGTCACGAAGTAGTTGTACTGAGATCAATATTGTTAGGGCAAGACGATTGTTTGGAGGGATAGAGGGGGGCGACGTGAGAGTGGGAGCGTGCGACAGAACAGACTATAAGACTATGTCAGGACGGGAAGCGGAGAGGGATTAGGGTAGCCAAGGAGAATGACGTGGTTAGTGCTGAATACACTCGTCTCTTTCAGGTTTCCTGCAAAGTATATTGTCGACCTCCTCAGTCAGATGTGTATCAAATCAACTAGCCTTGTCTTCTTTATGCTCCTTACACAGTATATTGTCCACCTCCACAGTCAAATATGACTTAAGTCAAATATTCTGGTATGGTTTAGGCTTCTTACACAGTATATTGTTCACCCCATCAGTCAGAGGTGTATTAAGTCAACTTTCCATGTTTTCTTTAGGCTCCAAACAAAGTATATTGTCCACCTCCCAAACCAGATGTATTTCTTTTTACTCTGGTTTATTCATAGCATATCGTCAATCCACTCCGTCAAAATGGATTCAAGTAAAGTATTCCGTTCAGTTTTAGGCCCTTTACAAGGTATATTGCCCCCCTCCTCAGTCAGATGGGACTCAAATCAAGTATTCTTGCCTTTGTCTAGGTTCCTTACAAAGTATATTGCCAATCCCCTCAGTCAAATATGACTCAAGTCAAATATTATTGGCTTCTTTAGGCTCCTAACAAAGTATATTGCCCACCTCCTAAGCCAGATGTGTTTCAAGTCAATTATTCCTTTCTACTTTAGCCTCATTCTACAGCATATTGCCAATCGCTCCAGTCAAATATCATGAGCTTTTATAAATGTATTACTCATCTCCTCAGTCCGATGGGACAAATGAAGTATTGATGCATTTTTTAGGCTCCTTACAAAGTTTTTAGTCAGATGTGACTTAAATTAAGTATTCTAGTCCATTTAGAATCCTAACAAATTTTTGTCAGATGTGATAGGCCAAGTATTCTAGTCTCTTTTAGGCTTCTTGCTAAGTTTTTATTCAGATGTGACAAGTCAAGTATTCTAGTCTCTTTTAGGCTCCTTACAAAGTTTTTAGTCAGACGTGACAGGTCAAGTATTCTTGTCTTTTTTAGGCCCCTTACAAAGATTTTAGTTAGATGTGACAGGTCAAGTATTCTTGTCTTTTTGGGCTGCTTACAAAGTTTTTAGTAAGATGTGACAAGTCAAGTATTCTTGTCTTTTTTAGGCTCCTTACAAAGTTTTTAGAAAGATGTGACAAGTCAAGTATTCTTGTCTTTTTTAGGCTCATTACAAAGTTTTTAGTAAGATGTGACAAGTCAAGTATTCTTGTCTTTTTTAGGCTCCTTACAAAGTTTTTAGTAAGATGTCACAAGTCAATAATTATAGTCCTTTTATACTCCTTACATAGTATATTATCAACTCTCCCAGTCAGATGTGTCAAGTCATGTCTTCGTGTCTTCTATAGGCTCTTGGCAAATTATAGGGACACCTCAACTAACGAGACACAAGCCGTGCATTATTCACATTGTCTCGACATCGCTCCCCCCGAAGCATATGTCCGGCTCAGCAGTTGGCACCAACATATGAAACTTGCAGCTAAGAAATACATACTCTCTTTCAGTGTTGGTTTCTCCAGTAATTGGGTTGTGCAGTATATGGATGACAGTTCCTATGGGATAACATTTGGGATAACGATATGTTTGGGTGGTTACAGTGGTGGTATTCGTTTTGTCACCGGCTAGAAAATTAAAGGGAAAATAGAGAGAAATGAGGGGGGAAAGTAAGAGATGTGATGGAAAAGTAGAAGACGTGATGGCAAAGTAGGAAAAGTGATAGGAAAGTAAGAGACGTGATGGCAAAGTAGGAGACGTGATAGGAAAGTAAGAGACGTGATGGCAAAGTAGGAAACGTGATAGGAAAGTGAGAGACGTGATGGCAAAGTAGGAGACGTGATAGGAAAGTAAGAGACGTGATGGCAAAGTAGGAAACGTGATAGGAAAGTAAGAGACGTGATGGCAAAGTAGGAGACGTGATGGAAAAGTAGACGTGATGGGAAAGTAAGAGACGTGATGGGAAAGTAGGAGACGTGATGGGAAAGTAAGAGACGAGATTGGAAATTAGACGTGATTGGAAATTAGACGTGATGGGAAAGTATTAGACGTGATGGGAAAGTAAGAGATCAGTACTTGCATTGATAGATCCTCGACTCCTGGGTAGCACTGAAATATTTGTTATAAAAGAATCAATTCATATTTTTGTGTGGAGGTGAAGATACAAAATAGTTCCAAATTCTGCGGAGTGTTTCTCGAAAATGTCTGGCCATGTTCAGGATGACCCACCTGTGCGAAAAAGCTTTCCCACTTATGAAATACTACAAGAACAAAGCACGATAACGATTTACTGATTCACACCTGCAAGACTGTTTACGTGTAGAGCTACAAGCGACTTCTCTTTGGGGATCACTGAACTCCTGGCGTGTAGCTACAAGCGACTTCTCCTTGGACATCCCTGAACTTCTGAGTGGCTGTCATGCTCAAGGATGTCATTAATCCGGTAAGTGTTTTAAAAATGTATTGTTAAAAAAAAATGAAACCCATTAGATTGAATGGTGCTCACGCATGTAATATTACGCGTGAACGGTGCTCACAGTCTTAAAAGGTTGAGAACCCCTGTACTAAATGAACATTTCGTGTTACCTTGCATTCAATAATATTAAGGCAAATACATGTTCATGACTCGTTTAACAGGTAGGTGTTGCTGCCGTGGATATGCTGCGTTAATAACGTCCAACGAGATAGGCAAGTGACCCAACCATTTGACCACTCAACGATCACATTCTCACCTTGATATATTTTGTAAATCAGCTGTCACAATAACTTGTTACAAATACCTCTAAATTCAGTCAGAGATCAGAATAGACGTAACAAACTTGGGTGTATTGTAGTTGGAGATTGGTCGAGGTGTGCAGTTCATGTCAATAAGTTTGTTTCGTTTAACTTTGATGAAACTAAGGTAAACATATTTTTTTAATACCTAGGGGAAGTAACGCATTATTTGTTGACAATATGGCCGCTTCTGAATATTTTCAATTGATGTTTCGTAAATTTTGATTGCTGTTCACAATCATCATGCGACTTAGCTAATATTACTGGTAAAGCATGTTAAAGTAGATAGATTTATGCATGTGATATAGATTTTAATGATATTCTGTGTTTGAGTAGGAGAGGAATATTTTTGAAAAGACAACCAAACTTGAAAATGAAAGTCTGAGAACTGACAAGTGACAGCTAACAACAGTAACACTAAATCCAGATAAGCCAAACAAAAGTTATAAACGTACAGTTCTGGAACTATTTTAACAGACCGACTATTTGACATTAACAGGAATAACAGAGAGTAACTCGTTCCATAATAAAGCTCTAGAAATAAAACCCCATATATGACATAGGATATAATTTCAAAGTACAGCTCTAGAAACTACTATTACTTTAGTATAAGTTATCATATATTTTTATGATAGAGGAATAACTCATTTCAAAGTAAAACTCTAGAAATAATCCACCATATATCTTTTTCTTCGTCTTTCCTTTTCAAACTGCCTCTACCAAGTCCTAAGAATGGCATTGTATGTAGTAGGATGTTGTCTGGAGAACGAAATGCGTTATGAAGTAGTTAACAGCTTGACTGCGATATTTGCACCTTTCAGTCCGACTTCACCATGGCATTTTTGGTACCATGTTAACCTTCCCTCCTCGATCCCTTCTAATTAGCCAGTCTGCCCTGTTGCAACATGTTATCCAGGATCACCATGTGGAGGTGTAGAAAAGTTTTAGCAGCTCTGGGTCGCTGGCCTTGACGTTAGCAGTCATCTTTGGATCTCTGACCACTTTAGTTCATGTACTGCTCAGCATCTTGATCCCTGTACCCCATATATAACAGAGGCATAATTCTTCTTCTTCTTCATCGCACGCAGTCAGACAGTAACCATTATTTTTTCGAAAAAAGCGGCGGTCATCCTGAAGCTGTCGACACTGCCATATAGCTTGTCTTGTGTTGCCACTGGTGATGGCCACATCTGCTCTCTCTGATCCTCGTATGTCGGGCAGATGCTCAGCGGTCATTTTCCCGGTACCACCTATCTTCAATTTGTTGAATAGGTGGTACCTCAGTCTATTGTGGCCAGTGCGAAGTCTGAAGACAACGACCTGCTCTCTTCTGTTAAACTGGTAATAGGCATCGTTTTTGGTGTAGCCGGTATGTTCAGTTTCCCATTTGGTCATGTATCTGGCTTTAATAAGCCGTTTTGACTCTTCGTACGTCATACTAGTATCTGTTTGTGGTAGTCTTGCACCTTCTTTTGCCAGTCTGTCTGCCTCCTCGTTGCCTTGGATGTTGCAGTGGGATGGGACCCACTGTACCACTACCCTTTTTGGTGCGGACTGCTGACATAGTTGACAGAGTACTGCTCTTAAGTCAGTGTTTTTCTGGCTTTTTAGCACTTTGACTACGGCCAGAGCATCTGTAAGCAGGACTGTATGGCTTTCATTTTCTGTATGTGTCACCATTTCTTCCACTGCCGCCCTCAGTGCCTCTGCCTCCACTCTGAAATTGCTTGTGTACTTACCAGCAGCGAATGACAGTGTTATTTTTCTGCCATTTGGAATGCTCCTGCCCCTCCGTTCTGTGTAGTGTTTGTTACAGAACCGTCGGGTAGTTTTTCGATATAAAGCTTAGGGCAGTATCTCTCCTTTCTTTTTCAGTCTGGCAGTTTTTGTTTCCAATATCTGGTATATTTTCTACCATCTCTGGAAATATATCCTGCCTCCAGGTAGGTTTTCGTACAGTAGTGAAGGGCTTTGGTGTTGTTAGTGTGTTTATGGTATCTTCGTGCATCTTTGCTTTGGCTATTTCTGCAAAGTTTCTCCGCTTTAGTTTCCCATTTCCCAAATTGTTTAGTCGCTGGTGCATTGGATGGTCAGTCAGTCTTCTGAGTTTCTCTGACTGCAGCTGGGCTCTGCAGTCTCTTCTATCGGTCATGGATTGCAGTTTTGTAATCTTTTCAAGTTCTACAATTGGCGTTGACTTCATGCCTCCTGTTATAACTCTCATGGCTTGGTTTTGAAGTTTGCTAACTTTATCGAAGTTCGCCTTTGCTGCTGTTGTCCATGCTGCAATGCCATACTCGAGAACTGGTCTCACTCTTCCAGTGTACAGTTTCTTTAGTATACTTTCGTCTGCTCCCCAGCTTGTGCCAGCAACTTTCCTCATGATTGCCATTCTTTCTCTGGCTCTCATTCGGTTTCTCTCGATCTGACTTTTCCATGTCATGCGCCGATCAAATGTGACTCCCAGATAGTTTCGGTTGTCGTTTGGCTGCAGGAATTTGCTATTTCGACTTAATTTGGTGTTTTGGGGTTTGATTGAAAGCGAGAATATTGTGCATGTGGTTTTCTCCTCGTTTATTTTGACCAGCCATGAGTTCGCCCACTCTTCCAGCGATGTTAGGGCCTGCTGCATCCGATTTCTTGCTATGGGGAGATTCTTTTCAGAGGTCCACATAGCCAGATCGTCTGCAAACATTGAGCTTTGGACTCTTCTTGGTATATTCTCTGTAATGTCGTTTATATACACCAGGAAGAGTGTGGGTGACAGTACTCCCCCTTGGGGTACTCCCTGCTCGAGTGTCACCTTTTTGCTCATCTGCCCTTGTACTTGGACTCTGGCCGTTCTTTTTTTGAGGTAGTGGTTGATCCACTTGTACATTCTCCCACAAACTTCACTTCTCCTTAGCTTGACTCTAAGTCCGTCTTTCCAGACTTTGTCAAATGCCTTTTCCAGGTCCACACAAACCGCTACTGTGTGTTTCTGTGCCTGGTAGGCATCTTCTATTTCCTGGGCTATGAGGATGACCTGGTCCTCAGTAGATCTGTACTGTCTAAAGCCTGCTTGCTGTGGAATTAGTATTCGTTTTTCTTCCAGATGCCACATCAGTCTGGTGTTTATCATACGTTCCATCAGTTTGCCGACACAGCTCAGTAGGCTGATAGGCCTGTATCCATTTGGATCTATTTTGTCTTTTCCTTTCTTTGGTACTGGTACAAGTACTGCGTCTTTCCATGCCTGGGGTACAATACCAATTTTCCAGCTTTGGTTCAGGACTGACAGCAGTTTCCTCTTCGCTGTTTGGCCCAGCCCCATCAGCATTTCGTTTGTTATCCCATCTTTTCCGGGAGATTTCCTTTTCTTTAATGTTCTCATGGCCTCTTCCATTTCACTCGTTAATTTGGCCATCATATGCTCTTCTGGTGCCGTATTGATGTTGTCGTGCCCCTTTTGCTCTTCACTAATGTCTGTATGCCTATCTGCAGGGACCTCAATGTGGTTTGCTCTGGCATAGTGTTCGACAAAAGCGTTTGCGGCTTTTTTTCCAGTGAGCAAGTTTTCGCCCTGCTTGATGATAATTTGTTTGTTTAAAGGCGTTTCGTCATTCATGGCTCTGAATAGCTTCCAGAGTTTGTTCCCTTCTTTGTCTAGGTTGAGGCTTTCAGTTCTGTTTTTCCAGCTTTCTCTTGCTGTTTGGTTTAGAGTGTATTTGTATTTTGCCGTGGCGGCTTTGAGGCCGATATTTGCCTCCATAGATTGTTCTCGCTCTGCCATGTTCCTAGCATTTGTGACTGCATCTTCCGCTTTCTGCAACTCATCATTCCAGTAGGGCTTATAGTTTTTCCTAGCCCCTCTTGGGATGGTTTCAGTGGCGGTTTACATTATTGCCTTGCTTAGGCTTTCCACCATGGGCTTCATTTTGTTGTTTCGTGTGTTGATGGTTTCACACAGCCCATCTGTCAGGATTGCAAATCTGTCCCAGTCGGCTCGTTTGTAATTCCAACGTGGGAGCGGTTTTGTTTCCTGTGGGCCTACTTCCATATCAATTTCTAGCCTGATCGCCTGTGGTCGCTACCTGGAGGCATAATTCATTTCAAAATAAAGCTCTAGATAAAATACCTCATGTATGACATAGGCATAACCCATTTCAAAATAAAGCTCTAGAAATAATACCCCATATATGAATAACTGATTTTAAAAAAAAGCTCTAGAAATAGTACCACGTATCAGTCAGGTCAGTTCATCTTGTAACCGTTGAGGTTGTTGGGGCACCCATAGTGACAACCTCACAACTCCATGCCACACCTCTGTCAGCAATCGCTGCATATGCCTGCTCTTGTCAGAGATTGGTTCATTTTATTATGTTGTCCTCCCACCTCTTTTGTTGTCTGCATTGCACCTTTCGTTGCAGGATCATTTTTGCAAGACTGTTTGATCTCGATATGTGGCCGTACCAAGTGAGTTTCTGTTTTTTTTACCTCATGAGGTCTTCAGAAGGTTGTAATTCTTTCTTGTATTTCCTCATTTGTAACTCTGTCTTTGTATGTGACATTTAGAAGGCTTTGAAAACAGCTTATCTCCAAGGCCTGTTTCCTTCACTGCAGGTCAGCTGTAATTGTCCATGTCTCATAAGTATAGAGGAACAACTTGTTTCAAAGTAAAGCTCTAGAAATAATACCTCATATATGAGGCAGAAAAAATAACGGGGATACAAAAAAAGAATTGACTATAAACATAAGTACTAATTCCAAAACAGAGATGCTGTCATAAAGAAGGAAGTATTTGAGACTTTATTATATGTGTGAACTTTTTTTTGTGGTGGGCTGACTATATAGAACACTACTGTAATAACGTCTGAAGGTTGTTTCTGTTTCTGATATTTCTTTCAGACATTCCTTAAAGTAGACAAACATGGCAGCTTACCTGATTTGTCTTACAAGTAGCAGTGGTATCCCAGTGTTTACCAGATCTGTAGGCAATGTCAAGGCGGTAAGTGTCAGATAATATTATAATAAAATGTTGTGAGGTCTCAAATTCATTCATTAGGGATCAAAATGTTGTGAGGTCTCAGATTCTGTCATTAGGGATCAAAGTGTTTCTGAGGTCAGATTCTGTCATTAGGGATCAAAGTGTTGTGAGGTCTGATTCTGTCATTAGGGATCAAAGTGTTGTGAGGTCTCAGATTCTGACATTAGGGATCAAAGTGTTGTGAGGTCTCAGATTCTGACATTAGGGATCAAAGTGTTGTGAGGTCTCAGATTCGGACATTAGGGATCAAAGTGTTGTGAGGTCAGATTCTGTCATTAGGGATCAAAGTGTTATGAGGTCTGATTCTGTCATTAGGGATCAAAGTGTTGTGAGGTCTCAGATTCTGACATTAGGGATCAAAGTGTTGTGAGGTCAGATTCTGTCATTAGGGATCAAAGTGTTATGAGGTCTGATTCTGTCATTAGGGATCAAAGTGTTGTGAGGTCTCAGATTCTGACATTAGCGATCAAAGTGTTATGAGGTCTGTTTCTGTCATTAGGGATCAAAGTGTTGTGAGGTCTCAGATTCTGTATTACCAGCCCTACAAAAGCTTACGGTTGAACTATCAGATGCCACCTTGCAGTGATCCTGGATAATAGGCTGCAACAGTGCAGACTGGCTAAGTAGACAGGATCAAAGAGAGAAGGCTAACCCAGTACTCAAAAAGGACATGCTGAGGTCGGATGTGACTGACCGAAAGGTGCAAATATTGCAGTCAGGATGTAAACTACGGCACAATGCTTTCTGTTCTCCGAACTACATCCTGCTACTTTCAAAGCCCTAGTCAGGGCTTGGTAGAGGGAGATTGAGAATGAACGAGGATGAAGAAGCAAAAGAAAAATTATCAGATGGCAGAAAGAGAACAGTCAATCGAAGGCAACATTGCTCTCAAAGAAATCAGACTATAAGAGATAGACGGAAAGAAAAAAGCAGAATCTCTTAACCTAGACAGTGAAGCAAACAAACTTTGGAAGCTAGCTGATGATGTTCATCCATCACATGTGAAGACCACTCTCTTTGTTCAGCCATGTGAACAGTCTTTTCTCTTGCTATGTCTGCTGAAATGGGTGACTTGCGTGGTGATTTGGATTAAAGTGAGAAAGGTACTACGCCTTTTTTCAACCTCACTCTCTTGTCCTGAGCTACCTTTGACGAGTGGCAGGACTTTATAGAGACAAAAGGATCAGCACTAGATGCAGATTTTTCCTCAGAGTTACTATGCATAGTGCAGTGGTTAGGGAGCTAGCTTCGCATCTGAGTGGTCCTAGGTTCATTCCCCAGTTGAGGTGGAAATGTTTATTGAGACCGAAACGGCTCCCGGGTCGACACAGACTTAAATGGGTACTGGTTTAGTCTGGGAAGTAAAAGCGGCGAGGGAGAGGAGATAGCTACCGCCCTTATATAGCCGAGCCTTTGTAATGTGAGATCGCAAATCCGTAGCCTGACCAAAATTAACTAAAACACCAGAGCAATTTAGACCCGCAGCCATTATAGCACCATCTTTGCTGCTATTTGTAGTGAAAGGTAGCACAGAACAACCAAGGATACTACGCCAAGAAAATGACAGTCAAGCATGGGAACCTCTTGTTAACAGGAAAACAAGAAGCGACTGCACTGATGGAACACTGCACTAGTGCAAGTCATGTGGAAGCTACAACAGACCACAGCAACACTACCATTGATGAACAAAAGACCTACAACAACAACAAAAGCTGACACATACCAGTCATTTCGACTACTAAGACACCCTAGGATTTCCTTCGAAGCAAAAAAAACAGATGATAAATTGTATCTTCATAGCAACCCTGTGCTACCAGTGCCAGACATGGGCATTGAATAAGGTCGAAAAACGAAAGTTAGTCACCTGCGAAATGCGGTGCCTACGAAAGGTCACTAACAACACCAGAGGATGCAGAATCACAGAGCATTCAGGTGAATGTTGGAACAATTCCCTGCCTACAGCACATTGCGCAACAGAGAATAAAATGGGAGAATGCAACCAGATCACATTGTTGATGCAACCTTCTATAGCAGAACATCAGGAATGAGGGCGAGAGGTAGACAGAGGAAAATGTGGATAGATAGCGAAAACGAGGACTGCCATAAAATGGCAACAGGAGAGGTGAAAAACAAATACATACCATGACACTTGGCTACAACCTGGTAGAAAGTGAGATGAGAAATGAGAAAAGAAGAACAGCATAAGTATTGCCGAAGAAGAGCACATGATGGCAAATTTAACAATGGATGAAATGTTCGTGGTAATGAAGTCACTAATGAAAAAGAAATCCCTAGGAAATGATGGGATAACAAATGAAATGTTAATAAGTCTGGGCACAAATAAAAGAAGCTCTTAAATTGTAGTTGGAAAAAAGAAATTGCACCACAGGTATGAAAGGAAGCCATATTGACACCAATTGCAAAGACAGATAAAGACATAACAAATCCAAATAGCTACAAGCCAATCAGTTTACTTTGTTAAGTGGGAAAACTGATGAAAAGCATGATAAATATAAGACTCAATGTGGCATTTAGAAGAAAAACATCTTTTAATTCCACAGCGAGTTGGATTCAGACAATAGTGATCAACTAATGATGTATCCTGCCTAGGCCTGGAGACTATCTAGGTTGTCATTTTTTCTGACTTGCTCGAATTCTTCAAATATGGACTAGCTGTTGGGCCTTTCTCTTGACGATTCAAGTGTCCTAGACGTTTTTTGTCCAACTCTGTAAGTTTTCCTGCTCTATTCACAGAGGCAAAGTACCGGTTGAAGTGCTCTGCTTTTTTCTGGTCTTCAGTTATTGTTCTTCTTCCAGCTATCACTGGCTTAGCATTTGTTCTCCTTCGATTTTCAGACAAATTGTCAATCAATACCTAGACTCTCTTTCCCATTGTGCTTTAGGTCAAGTTTCGCCATGTTGATGACCATTTTTCATTTTTCACTTTCTTAACTATGAGTTTGATCTTAGTGCATGATTTGTTGTAGAGGATCTTTGCATCTTGTGATGTTATCATCTTGAGGGCTACACTTGCTTCAACTCTTTCAGATATGATAGCTTGCATTTCTTTGCTATAATATGGTTTTTTATGACTTCCTTCTGCCCTTTGGGATGCTTTGTGATGCTGCATTCAGAATAGCTCTTGTCACCTCATGATTGAGTTAATCTACAAAACTTTTGTTGATATTACCAATCAATGTCCTCTTGTTCCTGTAGGTGGTTGTATTTTGAAAAAAAAAAATTGTTATAGTCTAATTTATCCTTTTCTTTTATTATCTTATAAACCTGTGTCACCTAGAATTCTTCTCTTTCTAGACACTGAAGGACTGTTTTTTGGAGTCTTTCCTCATAACTGTAATTCTGGAATCCGACTATCAGCTTTGTTGCTCGTCTTTGTATCCTTTCCAGCATGTTTATATCCCCTCTATGATAAGGACTCCACACCTGTACACAGTACTCCAATCTAGATCTAACTAAGGCTTTATACAGTTTGACCATAACTGTAAGCCACTTACCCAGTTTTTAGAAGTGCCACTTTATCTTTCTTATACGACGGCACATTCAGCGTCTACTCTGACCTTGGTTTAATTCTTAAGTGCCAATTACTTGACATCTCTTACTGTTGTTCTGGGTATATGTTTTCTGAGTGTGTAGAATAAGCACTTCTTTTAGCTGCGGAGATCGTACTCTGACACTGACGTCTCCAGTTGATGACGTCAAGAAAGATGTATGTAGAAGGAGAGGCAGAGGAGATACGAGAATAAAGACACAGAAGAACTTGGAATAAAAATAATCGAAGGAAATCAGATAGGCTTGGTGTAAAGTAAGCGCTTATTGGCTATTGGTATTGTCACAGTGTCACCCAACGTGAAGTCATTCTCCAGAAATTGGTCTATGACTTCGACATCCTCATGATCCAGGAGACATGCTTGAAGTGAATGTTTCAATCAAGAGTTCAGGATATATGTGCTACGATAGTTTGTGTGGGTTCTGAAGGCGAAGGCTCGATATGTACGCGAGGGAAGAACTTCCATACATTGATAGATACTAATGCCAGTAAAATTGAGGACTTTAAAGTACAAGGAATTTGAGTGACAATCATCAGCCAAGACTAAATAATCTTTCATTTGTATTAACAAATAGAACAGCTATTTGATGAATTACAATGGGATTTTCTGGCAGAACTGTCAAAAGTGTCTGGCAAGATGTGTCTTATTTTAGACTTGATCGAGCTATACTTCTACACATGCAGACACCCCTGTCAGGTTCCAGCGCTGGATGCAGCTGGATGGAGGATTTCATGCTTAGCAGGCTAGGCTCGAGCAATTTATTACTCCACTACGTTGGGACAAGTGCCGCTGCGGTGGGTGATGGTTAACCTATGTGCGAGTCCATCTTAATAGGCTTAAACACTAGAGCAAAGTAGACCCACAGCCTGTTAGGCGCCATCTATGCTGCTCTTAACAAACCACATAACCATGGCCGGTGTTATGTAATGTCACACAGTTAGTCGCTTCTTACGACATGCTCTCTGTGGGGCAGTGGTGCTGTTCTTGTCCATTATCATACACAAAGACACCAGCAGACCACTCAGTCTTATCATTAGATCAAGAGTATACTCAGAGTAAACAAGAGATTGCTTTAAGCTAGGCACTGCTCCACACACACCTGACAGTCATGAATTATTGACGTTCAAAGAGATCAGTATCTCGGCCTTGTGCTATAGATGTTTCCATCGACCTGCCACTGATATCCAGAGCGCTCTGCAGGCATTGGGTCATGTTTGTACCACAGAAAAGTCACCACCTGCAATGTGTATTCATTATCGTGAAAGAAAAAGGCACCAGACACTGGAAACTCAAATAGGTCTTCGGTACCTTGCATAAACTTCACCAGGCAATCAGACGCAGGACCACTAGATTCACTTTTGTCTAATTTATCTGGTGGAATCAAACAATAGAACAGTTAGTTAGTAGTCCTTTTCAGTCCTTGACTGAATATAGGATGATATGACTTGGAGCGATAAACAAAAAAACAAAAAAAATACTTGTGGTTTGTTCTTTCTCTTTGCGGCTTTGTCTTTTCACTTCTCTGTGTTGCAAGAGCTTCTCTTCGCCAAGCGTTAGTTGGACATTCGGGGAACATCGGTCTACAGCTTCATCTTCCCAGGATGTCAGACCCATGTCCAGGGCCTTCGTATCACGCTTACACACATCTTTGAACCTCAACTGTGGTCGGCCAACTGTTCTTTTCTCATCCACCAACTGTCCGTAGAAGATACCTTTCGCAGTGCGACCATATTCCATGCGGCGAACTTGACAAAGCCACCGAAGTCTCCGCTGTAGAACAGACATGGGAAGAGAAGGATGTGACAACAAAAGAGTGATAGAAAGCCAGAAAGAGACCTGCTAAAGATATTGATGAGATGAATGAGGAAAACCGTAGAGCCACCAATCTCTTTAAAACCTTAGCTGTGGAATAATAAACCAGAGGGGGGGGGGGGGATTCCTAAAGGGGTAGGTAATAGCTATGTGCTCCAGAAGTTGTGGTACATGTTACTTACTTACTTCCCCTGTCCTGGGCTCCACTTTCGACGTCACGTTTTCAATATTCGGTCACGTGGTTTGCTTTCTCGTTCCCCTCAACACGTCATCCATATTGCATGGTTCCAGAAGGTTTGGGCGGTTCATCAGTTAGTCCGGGTCTTGTGTTAAGATTTCGTCGATGTCGATTGAAATGAGATGGCGTGCTTTAATGATCAATGATGTTTCGGCAGTGAAAAGATTGGGCGACTGAAAAGTCGTTTCCAGAGGATCCCCGGTCGCTGTGTTAATTACAATCTACCTGGAGTCACATTTTCCTAATTGTACGTTAATCCTTGGGCAATGATAATGCCCTCCAGAAGTTCTGGCACACGTTAATCCTTGGGCATTGATAGTATCCTCATCCGCGTATGTAGATTCAATATTGAATATAATTACATGATGTTAGAGAAATATATTATGAAGATAGATACGGAAAGGGACCTAGGGGTTATAATAGATCATACAGGTGAGGAAGCAAGTGCATGGTAGCAGTGAAAAAGGCAAATGCAATATTAGGTATGGTAAAAAGAAATACTAAACGTAAGAGCAAGGAAGTGATAGTCAAACTCTGTAAAGGATTAGTTAGACTTCGATTGGAGTACTGTGCACAGGTGTGGAGTCCTTATCGCTGAAGGGATATACACGTGATAGAAAGGATACAAAGGATAGTGGTATTCCAGAATTATATTTATGAGAAAAGTCTGAGAAAACTGGCCTACAGTGTTTAGAAAATAAAAAGAATGTGAGGTGATTTAATACAGGTTTATAAGATAATCAACTTGGAATTCTGGTATTCAAACAGGCATGTTAATGTCTGTTGCCAGGTAGCCGAATGCTTCGGCTGTATGTTGTAGGTATTTTTACAACTTCCTGCGGCTTACTAGGCTTGGGGGAAGATTCAAATAATTTTGGGAGAATTTATATTCAGGCAGCGGCCGTTAAGCCTACTCTTTTCCATTTATGCCTTGGCTTGGCTTCGTTCGTTCTCAATCTCCCGCTCAAAGCCATGAAAGGGCTTAAGTAGTAGAGTGTAGTCCAGAGAACGAAATGTGTTGTGTCGTGGTTTACAGCTTGACTGCGATATTTACACCTTTCGGCCCAACACATCTTACTTCAGCAAGCATTTTTTGAGTACCGGGTTAGCATTCCCTCTTCGATAACTTCTCCTTATCCAGTCTTCCCTGCTGCAGCCTGTTATCCAGGATCACCGCGTGGAGGTGTAGAAGGGTCTTGGCAGCTCTGGTTCGCTGGCTCTGACGC
Organism: Ariolimax columbianus; assembly: GCA_036924085.1. Classification (NCBI taxonomy): domain Eukaryota; kingdom Metazoa; phylum Mollusca; class Gastropoda; order Stylommatophora; family Arionidae; genus Ariolimax; species Ariolimax columbianus. The sequence continues at coordinate 77,865,778 of JAVGWX010000004.1, read as the reverse complement.
TAGCAGTCAGCTATGGGCCACTGACTACTGAAGCTCATGCGCTGCTCAGCATCTTGGTCTCTTTTCGATTTATAACTGGCAATGCATTTTTAACGTGCTCGACACTGAACACGGGAGTCCGATCTCACTACCCAGAGATCAGGGGTCCGATCTCACTACCCAGAGATCAGGGGATTTATTACAAGAAAATTCACGCGAAAAAAATTGCGGTCTCCACCGTGATTCGAACGAGCCCCCAGATAATCAAAGGTTAGGATACATTAGACTATAATACTTTTTTCAAAGTAAAACAGGCTAACAAAGTATAACAAGAGGGCACAGCAACAAATTAATTAAAGAAAGATCCAGATTAGATATTAGGAAACATTTTGTTTTAGTCAGAGAGAGGTGACTACTTCGAATACCAATGCCACATGAAAAATTGGGACATAGTCAGTTAATGCATTCAAGAATAGATTGTATGCACAAAGCTATTTTTACATCAAGTGTATTAGAAGAAACTGACAATATGCAGATTCTGCAGAGTCTTCTAAACCAGTATGAAGAATTTAAGTTAAGTGAGGAACTTTCAATCCTTTCTTTGGAAGCTACATACAAGCTGGCTAAGACATGAGAGGATAGCCGCTGTTGATGAATCAAACCTCCACGAGCTGGTCTGGGTCTACTGTCCTAGTATGCTGAGGTTCCAACATTGAAAGATCTGACATCTAGACTACGAAATCACACATTATCGATACATTAGGATTGTATAAGGGCGACATGTTGAAGTTTATCAATGACCGACTGTTGAATGGCGATACTCTTAAAAGATGAATCAGCACTTTATAGACTGGAAAAAGTTTGATCGAACGGGGTGGGGACATGAGAGGACGGAGCACAAGTATTTTCTATTATTCTGCTCCAGGAACCATCCGTATCCACACCCTTCGCCATTTAGTGGGAGAGACGGCCTGGGCTAGTAGCTAAGTGGCACGGCTCACAACCCCAAGGTGCTGGGTTCGATCCCTATCACAGCACCGGCCGTTACCCCGGGGAAGAAAACCTTAGAAATGAAGGAGGAAGCAGACCCTTACATAAAATGTATGTTGAAGTCGGATGCACTGGGCCGACAGGCGAAAAATAATAACCACAGTCCAACGCACGCCGCCTTGGGGATTAGAGAAATAAGGCGAACGCGCCAACACCAACAACAACAAAACTGGGAGAGACGAGCACCTATGGGTATTCCCAAAGTTCAGTGAAGTCGTTTCTTAAGAACAGGACGTCCCTTACCGATCGTTGTCTGAAACTGCTAGAAATAGAGGCGTCGATAATAACTTAAGGTGACCAAGTGGTCTCGAAGTAAGGTGTTCGCCTCGGGGGCTGGAGGTCGCGGGCTCAAATCTCGACCGGGATTTTTTTCACGTCGATCATCCGGTACGAATTTGCCCTGGTCTCTTAGTAGTGAGATCAGACGCCCGTATGCAGTGGCGCGCACGTTAAAAATCCATTGGCAGTTGGAAATCGAAAAGAGAATATTCATGGTCAACCCTAAACCTACCCTAACCCCCAACCCTAAGCCTACCCTTACCCAAGCCTACCCTAACCTCAACCCTAAACCTACCCTAACCGTAAACCTACCCTAACCTCAACCTAAGCCTACCATAACCCTAAACCTATCTTAACCCCAACCCTAACCATAACCCTAAACCTACCCTAACCCCAACCTAACTCAATTCTAACCCCAACCCTAAACCTACCCTAACCATAACCCTAAACCTACCCTAACCCCAACCCTAAACCTACCCTAACCATAACCCTAAACCTACCCTAACCCCAACCCTAACCATAACCCTAAACCTACCCTAACCCCAACCCTAACCATATCCCTAAACCTACCCTAACCCCAACCCCAACCCTAACCACAACCCTAAACCTACCCTAACCCCAACCTTACCCCAACCTAAGCATATCCTAACCTTAACCCCAACCTAAGCCTACCCTAACGATAACCCTGAACCTTCCCTAACCCCAACCTAAGCCTACCCTAACCATAACCCTGAACCTTCCCTAACCCCAACCCTAAACTTAACCTAACCATAACCCTAAACCTACGCTAACCCTTCATTAACCATAACCCCAGCCTTCCACAAAACAGAATATAACTATCGTTTCTACACTTCTATCGTTATCTAAGTGTTTACTTATTTGTTTAGCATAAACTTATTTGGACTTGCCCTCCCCTTAACCGAAAATGGAATGTCATGTTACGTACGATGGGAACCCAGGAAACTCTGCAGTGAATTAAAACGCATCCATGTCGCTAGTGGATGATGAACCGCTGCAGCGAGCGACAAACACTTTTAACTCGTTGCTTGGTGAGGAGGACTAACGTCTGGTCAGGCACAACATACTGATCAGACATTTTAGTCATGGTCAGGCACAACATACTGATCAGACATTTTACTCATGGTCAGGCACAACATACTGATCAGACATTTTACTCATGGTCAGGCACAGCATACTGATCAGACATTTTACTCATGGTCAGGCACAACATACTGATCAGACATTTTACTCATGGTCAGGCACAACATACTGATCAGACATTTTACTCATGGTCAGGCACAACATACTGATCAGACATTTTAGTCATGGTCAGGCACAACATACTGATCAGACATTTTAGTCATGGTCAGGCACAACATACTGATCAGACATTTTAGTCATGGTCAGGCACAACATACTGATCAGACATTTTAGTCATGGTCAGGCACAACATACTGATCAGACATTTTACTCATGGTCAGGCACAACATACTGATCAGACATTTTACTCATGGTCAGGCACAACATACTGATCAGACATTTTACTCATGGTCAGGCACAACATACTGATCAGACATTTTACTCATGGTCAGGCACAACATACTGATCAGACATTTTAGTCATGGTCAGGCACAACATACTGATCAGACATTTTAGTCATGGTCAGGCACAACATACTGATCAGACATTTTACTCATGGTCAGGCACAACATACTGATCAGACATTTTAGTCATGGTCAGGCACAACATACTGATCAGACATTTTAGTCATAGTCAGGCACAACAAATTGATCAGACATTTTAGTCATGGTCAGGCACAACATACTGATCAGACATTTTAGTCATGGTCAGGCACAACATACTGATCAGACATTTTACTCATGGTCAGGCACAACATACTGATCAGACATTTTAGTCATGGTCAGGCACAACATACTGATCAGACATTTTAGTCATAGTCAGGCACAACAAATTGATCAGACATTTTAGTCATGGTCAGGCACAACATACTGATCAGACATTTTAGTCATGGTCAGGCACAACATACTGATCAGACATTTTAGTTATGGTCAGGCACAACATACTGATCAGACATTTTAGTCATGGTCAGGCACAACATACTGATCAGACATTTTAGTCATGGTCAGGCACAACATACTGATCAGACATATTAGTCATGGTCAGGCACAACATACTTATAAGACATTTTAGTCATGGTCAGGCAAAATATACCGTCAAAGACCTTCTCCTCGGCTTCCCCCTAGTCCTCTCTGGAAACGGGCTGTTTTCATGGCAGCCTGGCTAACGAAGTGAGGGATCGACGTGATCCCCGTAGTAGTAAGCAACACGCAGATGAAGCCAACCATAGAACAACTGCATGGATAACCCCGGTCCATCTTCATCAGCGTGCTCGGAATGTGAGAAAAGCTACAACAACCCGGCACTTAATGGCCTTTTTAGGGCGCACAAAAGAGTAATCCTATTCATTGTGGGCAACAAGAACATCTCGCTGCTCGATCTGAAATAGGTACCGTGACTTTGAAATGTTGAGAACCTCTGCCCTGTAAGTTCCCTTCCGTTTTAGATCTCATCCTGTTAAGTCCCATGGAGAATGCCACTGCAACCTAAGAACTCCCCATGCAGTAGTGGCTGAAGCTTATAATGCACTATATCCTTACTAAAAAAGCCGCAAATAAGTACCACAATGGATAATCCGCCCGACCGGTCGTCCTTGAACCTTTGCGTTGCTGATCAAGGTTGCCGATTTGACTTTTCTTTAAAGCCAAATTCCTGGTATTTGGCTTGTTTTCTAATTGGCTAACTTTCCAATATTCATTTGGCTTTCACTGTTTGCTTGTTTGTGTTTGCGTTTTCTTTTTTGGAAGGGTAAAGGTGAGAGTTGGGGAAGCCTTTTAATGAATGCTTGGGGTTAGGACTGTCTAGGTTTTTGTTGCTATTGTCCCGATATTTTGGGACATTAATTGGTCTCAGAATATGAGTGCATCATTTCGCGTTTAGAGCAGTGATTCCCTACCGCCGATTTTCAGGAAATTTGCTGCTGAACGTCTTATCTATTTAGTGCTCGAATTCTGGTTATTTGAAATGGCTATGTAATTTTCATTCTATAATATTAGCTTTAACAACTGTCAGGCCAAATACTTTAGAAATAATGGGATTTTTTCTGTCTTATCGGTCAGTTAAAAATTGTTTTAACTGGTCCGTGAACAATTTATTTTTATTTTTACCGGTCCGCAAAAAATTTTCCCATTTTCACGGGTCCTCGAGAATTTTTAAAAATATTTTCTCCGGTCCGCAAACAATTTTTTCCTCAAAACATAGGTTCAGGAACAATTTTTTTTTCTGTTGTCAACCGTCCGAAATGGTAAAAAGGTTTGGAAACATTGGGTTAGAGCGAAAGAAAAGTCGTTTGGACTTTATTTCTGCATATTTTTTTTACTGTCATTTTTTAACATGTCCTTATTTCCTTGTACAGAAAGTAGTAGCAATGTATTTTAGTAATCAACAGGTGACGTAATGAAAATACTATTTCAAGGGTTTTATATGTCAAATTATGGGGCTGAAGTTGCAACACAGTGAATGAGTTGACCCCAACCAGCAACTCTTAGCTGGCTACATGCATCAGGGTCAACGGACACCAGCTGACCAAGGCCATATTACATCTCCAAGAGCCGGCTCTGGATACAGGCTACACTAGTCTGACTTTGAGAATGTGTATTGCGCTGGGAAGGCAAACCAGGTACTAAAAAAAAAAAAACAGAAATCGGATGTGTTGGTCTGAAAGGTGCAGAAATCGTAGTGTGGCTGTAAACTACGATACAACTTTCTTTTCAGGACGAACGCCAAAGAAGAAGATATGCCGAATCCCAAAATGTTAGATGTTATTGTCAGAACTATATTACTAGTTTTTCTGTTATGCCACTTATCACGACCTTTGTAGACATAATTTGTTAGTCACAAAAAAGCTACGTGATGTGAAACAGCTAGGATTGCTTGCCTTCGCTTTCCAATTCATCACCTTCTGTGTGACCTGTGAAAGGTTATGTTGAGTATTTCTTGGACCTTTAGGTAGATCGTGGTGGTACAAAGAGCCCAGCACCCACGGGCGCCAGAAAAGGGAGGAGTAACACTGTAACCTGCCAAAATGTTGAGAAGGCGAATGAGAAGGGTTGTGTGTGAGGTCAGCTGCCCCATCCTGTAGAAAATCATATCTCCATCAGCTTAGTCAGTCCGGATTCGTGTGTTGGAGTTATCATACCATGTCACGCCACTGTCCTCGGTTAGTGAGTTCGGAGACTGGTGTTGGAGTCGTCATACCATGTCACGCCACTGTCCTCGGTTAGTGAGTTTGGAGACTGGTGTTGGAGTCGTCATACCATGTCACGCCACTGTCCTCGGTTAGTGAGTTCGGAGACTGGTGTTGGCGTCTTCTGATCATGTCACGCCACAGTCCTCGGTTAATGAGCCCGGATTCGTGTGTTGGAGTCCTCATATCATGTCACGCCACTGTCCTCGGTTAGTCAGTCCGGATTCGTGTGTTGGAGTCGTCATACCATGTCACGCCACTGTCCTCGGTTAGTGAGTCCGGATTCGTGTGTTGTAGTCGTCATATCATGTCACGCCACTGTCCTCGGTTAGTCAGTCCGGATTCGTGTGTTGGAGTCGTCATACCATGTCACGCCGCTGTCTTCTATTGGTGTCTTCGGAAACTGGTGTTAAAGTCTTCTGATCATTTCACGCCACTGTCTTCTATTGGTGTCTTCGGAGACTGGTGTTAAAGTCTTCTGATCATGTCACGCCACTGGTCCAATATTAGTTCGGAGACTGGTGTTAAAGTCTTCTGAACATGTCACGCCACTGGTCCACTGTTAGTTCGGAGACTGGTGTTAAAGTCTTCTGATCATGTCACGCCACTGGTCTACTATTAGTTCGGAGACTGGTGTTAAAGTCTTCTGATCATGTCATGACACTGGTCCACTGTTAGTTCGGAGACTGGTGTTGAAGTCTTCTGAACATGTCACGCCACTGGTCCACTGTTAGTTCGGAGACTGGTGTTAAAGTCTTCTGATCATGTCACGCCACTGGTCTACTATTAGTTCGGAGACTGGTGTTAAAGTCTTCTGATCATGTCACGCCACTGGTCCACTGTTAGTTCAGAGACTGGTGTTAAATTCTTCTGATCATGTCACGCCACTGGTCTACTATTAGTTCGGAGACTGGTATTAAAGTCTTCTGATCATGTCACGCCACTGGTCCACTGTTAGTTCAGAGACTGGTGTTAAATTCTTCTGATCATGTCACGCCACTGGTCCACTGTTAGTTCGGAGACTGGTGTTAAAGTCTTCTGATCATGTCACGCCACTGGTCCACTGTTAGTTCAGAGACTGGTGTTAAAGTCTTCTGATCATGTCACGCCACTGGTCCACTGTTAGTTCAGAGACTGGTGTTAAATTCTTCTGATCATGTCACGCCACTGGTCCACTGTTAGTTCAGAGACTGGTGTTAAATTCTTCTGATCATGTCACGCCACTGGTCCACTGTTAGTTCAGAGACTGGTGTTAAATTCTTCTGATCATGTCACGCCACTGGTCCACTGTTAGTTCAGAGACTGGTGTTAAATTCTTCTGATCATGTCACGCCACTGGTCCACTGTTAGTTCAGAGACTGGTGTTAAATTCTTCTGATCATGTCACGCCACTGGTCCACTGTTAGTTCAGAGACTGGTGTTAAATTCTTCTGATCATGTCACTTTACTCGCTTCTGTTCTCATCAGAATGCCTGAACTCAGCATTAGTTTGCAATGTTCTTGCATGTCTATATTATGTAGTTGTTTTTGGACGTCTTTCGTTGTTCTTCTAAACTTTACCATCAATATATTTTATAGTAGACCTCCATGTCGCATATTATGGCGTAGCCAATACATACTATCTTGTTGTGTACTTTTCATTAGCCGTCTTTGTGTCCCTATATCGTTACGCACTTGCCCATTTCAACTTTTTTTTTTTAGCTCTGTCTTTGCTTTCTGCGATATCGCCACATTTCAAAAGCTTCTAAGGCCTATTCATTCTTTTTTGTTTAATATATAATTTAGAACCCAACGTGTGACCAGTTATGTGTGGTAATTATTTTTCACATTTCAGTGTGGATGTTACTTGATGTTAGAAGTTTGTTTTGCCCTGAAAGCTTTTTCTGCTGCTGCTATTTTAGTTCTGATTTCAATTTCACAACGGGCAAAGTTCGCAATAATTTGTCCCAAATATGAAAATATCATCACTTGTTCTATGGTCTGTTCCTTTATGCTGACATTAGAAGAACACTACACGCCACACACAAAAAAAAGACAAGAAAACCACCATACCCCATGGTAGATGAGGGCCGACTAAATCAGCCACACAAGCGTATACAACTGTCTCTTCTGAGTAAACATTATACGAATTCATCGCCATCTTACATTTTTGAAGACTTGGCAAAAATGTATGATAGTTTTTGTTGGAATAATACACATGGCTAATCTAGTTATGGAGTTTAATTTTTTTATTTATTTTTGGGTAAACGTTTTACAAATTTTGAGAATATGAAAGTCTATGTTTGGCGTTTATTTTTTAAACTTTGTTGCACTTCAATCGAAGTTCAATCCTCATTTGATGCGAAATATTTTTTTCGATCGTAAACGGTTCCGAATATTACCTAGCCTCTACAGGTGGGTACCATAGCAAGTCTAGGAAGTAGTGGCGGTTGGTATTATGCTGATCACATTACATCTAGAGTATGTACATTGTCTCTGCAGACTGCTCAGGATCTGTTGGCAGGATAGAGTGCCCAACTCTGTAGTCCTCAGCAGGACGAGGCACTCTGGTATCCATACGCTGCTGCAAAGATCTGATGGACTGGGGATGTTTGCATGTCAGATGAACGCCTCCCTTAGCAACTGTTGTACGGTGAGCTCAGGACAGGACAGCAGAAACGCCACTAAGAAACTCTAAAAGTTTCTTTGAACAGTTTCTCAATCGATGTCCCTACCTGGGAGTTGCTTGTTCCGAACCGCTCAGCCTGGCGCACTGCCGCCCCACATGATGCTTGCGTCGCTGAGCAGAGAACCATTGCAGAGACGCATGAAAAGTAAACTGCACGAAGTGACAGAACGTAAGTCGGACCAATTTACTATTTCTAACGCTGTTCATGTATGCCCTACGTACGGTAGAGGTGTTTGTTACATTCAGATCGGACTGTTCTGTCATATGCCGTCACATCTGAATAAACAGATCTTCGCTTGCGATGGGCAACTAAGTGTGCCGTTGATGAAGAAAATGTCGGCCTAACACCATATTTCAAATTGGTCACACGGCATGTAAACGGGATTTGTATTTTACTAATAATCTTCACTTTTTAGGAATATCAGGTATTTGGCTTCTTTTTAAAACAAATAAAAATAAAATGGTATTTGGCTTTTTTGAAAACCACTTTCGGCTTTCTTAGGTTCTGTCTGGCAACCACAATGAGATCCCGATTTCTTAAGTTTCAGTAACAAAGTAAAGGTTTTGAGGAAATCAGAAGGTCAGGGTCTATTGTTGTAAGGAGAACGGCGAAGTACGTCGACCAGGTGTGGAGAAGATCGGGGGATATCCAAATAGAGATGAAATACGAAGCGTCGGATGACCCTGTAAGGTTCCACTGGTCACGACTTACTGCGCGGAAGGTTAAAGAGGAGTCACTACTTGAGTGAGTGAAACTTTAGAAATACGGAAGAGGAAATGGGTCAAGGACGACATTCTATCTGTTTTACAGTCGATGTGGGGAATAGGTGGTGGCAGTAACATCAGACTGAGCACATACATAGTAGTAGTTATTGCCCATCCCAAGCGATCATGGCCACAACATCAGACGGGTTGTCTTCATTAATAATGTGATGTGCGCTGTATGAGGATTATAGTGGAGAGGATAGGCGCTGGTCATCAATCTCACTCTTATCCCGAGTTACATTGGATCAGTGGCAAGCCTATTGGTCGAGACGATTGGAGATCACTAGGGATTCAGGCACTCTGGTCTTACTGACCAGGAGTAGCTTGAAACTTGCGGGGTTCGATCGCCCACCGTTTCCGTTCATCACAGTAAGAGAGGCCAGTGCCGTAACCTCTTGACTACAGCTACCCCAACATACATACACACGCACGCACGCTCGCTCGCTCACTCACTCACTCACTCTCACATTCACTCACTCACTAGTTTATACGTTCCGATGAACATATCTGTCTGTCAATCTGCCTGTCATGTGTCTATCTAGCAGCCTATCGGGCTACGTTGTTTTGTTTTTATCCCTGCTGTAGTCTTATTAAGCCTTACCTATTTATGTGTTTATCCACCCGATGAATATACGAGGCGTGTTCAAATGAAACCGCACTTAACTGCAGCAAGTGAACATACGTACGATGCGCATGCTGATGTCACTTCTGGTGTAAACAGCACATACCAACCGTCAAGTTTGCAAAATGTTATCCTCCGACTCATAGTTTTATCAGCAGGCCGTTGAAAACATGACGGAATCCGCTCAGAGTTGATCAGCGAGCAGTTTCTAACAGCTGAAGGATGTCGACCAGTTGACATTCATCGCACTCCAACTCTTTTCAATATATTCCTTGATTGAATTATGAGTGAGGCACTTGGAGATCACGTTGGAACTGTCAAGATAGGGGGCCGAACGATTACCAACCTTCGTTTTGCAGATCGCAATAGCGGGTTCAGAAGCAGAACTTCAGGAATGGGTGAGAAGGATCCATGAAACAGCTCTTGACTATGGCAAGGAGATAAACGACGAAAAGACAAAATTAATGACCAACAACGCCAAGGGATTCAGCAATACCATCAAATCTAATGGCCAGGAACTCGAAGTTGTTGATCGTTTTAAATATCTGGGTTCGATTTTCAGTGATGAAGGATCAAAATGTGAGGTGTTGGCTAGAATAGCACAGACAATAGCGGCGCTTGAGCGGCTTAACAATATCTGGCAAGATAAACGGTTAGCACTATGCACGAAAATCAGATTAATGCGTACACTGGTCCTGTCAATATTCCTCTATGCTTGTGAGACATGGACAGTTACAGCTGACCTTCAGCGAACGATATAGGCCTTGGAGATGAGATGTTTCCGAAAACTATTTAAAGTCACTTACGTGGACCAGTTCATGGACAGTCAACACACTCACGTGGACCAGTTCATGGACAGTCAACACACTCACGTGGGCCACTTCATGGACGGTCAATCCACTCACGTGGATCACTTCATGGATGGTCAACCAACTCACGTGGTCCACATCATGGACGGTCAACACACTCACTTGGGCCACTTCATGGATGGTCAACACACTCACGTGGACCACGTCATGGACGGTCAACACACTCACGTGGACCACGTCATGGACGGTGAACACACTCACGTGGGCCACTTCATGGACGGTCAACACACTCACGTGGAGCACTACCTTGACCGTCAACACACTCACGTGGACCACTTCATGGACGGTCAACACACTCATGTGGAGCACTACCTTAACCGTCAACACACTCACATGGACCACTTCATGGACGGTCAACACAGTCACGTGGACTACTTCATACATAAAATAAATGACCTGTTTCGCCCATGCAGACCGTCATGAAGCAGGAATGTCTTTTTTCACTGGACGGGTCTTTTCCCCTTTTGACCTAGACGATTATTGTCGAGTCTCTCTCTCCGAGTATCTTCAAGAATCTCTCTCCGAGTAGCTTTGTCTCTCTCTCCGAATAGCTTCAAGTCTCTCTCTCCAAGTAGCTTTGTCTCTCTCTCTGAGTAGCTTAGTCTCTCTCTCCGAGTAGCTTCAAGTCTCTCTCCGAGTAGCTTCAAGTCTCTCTCTCCGAGTATCTTTAAGTCTCTCTCTCCGAGTATCTTCAAGTCTCTCTCTCCGAGTAGTTTCAAGTCTCTCTCTCCGAGTAGCTTTGTCTCTCTCTCCGAGTAGCTTCAAGTCTCTCTCTCCGAGTAGCTTTGTCTCTCTCTCCGAACAGCTTTAAGTCTTTCTCTCCGAGTAGCTTGAAGTCTCTCTCTCTCTCTCCGAGTAGCTTCAAGTCTTTCTCTCCGAGTAGCTTGAAGTCTCTCTCTCTCTCTCCGAGTAGCTTCAAGTCTTTCTCTCTGAGTAGCTTCAAGTCTCTCTCTCTCTCTCTCTCTCCGAGTAGCTTCAAGTCTTTCTCTCCGAGTAGCTTGAAGTCTCTCTCTCTCTCTCTCTCTCCGAGTAGCTTCAAGTCTTTCTCTCCGAGTAGCTTGAAGTCTCTCTCTCTCTCTCTCTCTCTCCGAGTAGCTTCAAGTCTTTCTCTCCCAGTAGCTTGAGGTCTCTCTCTCTCTCTCTCCTAGTAGCTTCAAGTCTCTCTCTTTCTCTCCGAGTAGCTTCAAGTCTTTCTCTCCGAGTAGCTTCAAGTCTCTCTCTCCGAGCAACTTCAAATCTCTCTCTCAGTAGCTTCAAGTCTCTCTCTGAGTAGCTTCAAGTCTCTCTCTCTCTCTCCGAGTAGCTTAAAATCTTTCTCTATCTCTGAGTAGCTTCAAGTGTCTCTGTCTACAAGTAGCTTCAAGTCTCTCTCTTTGAGTAGCTTCAAGTCTCTCTCTCTCCAAGTAGCTTCAAGTCTCTCTCTCTGAGTAGCTTCGAGTCTCTCTCTCTCTCTGAGTAGCTTCGAGTCTCTCTTTCCGAGTAGCTTCAAGTCTCTCTCTCCAAGTAGCTTCAAGACTCTCTCTCTCCGAGTAGCTTCAAGTCTTTCTCTCTGAGTAGCTTGAAGTCTCTCTCTCTCTCCCCGAGTAGCTTGAAGTCTCTCTCTCCGAGTAGCTTGAAGTCTCTCTCTCTCTCTCGGAGTAGCTTCAAGTCTTTCTCTCCGAGTAGCTTCAAGTCTCTCTCTCTCTCTCTGAGTAGCTTCAAGTCTTTCTCTCCTAGTAGCTTGAAGTCTCTCTCTCTCTCTCCGAGTAGCTTCAAGTCTTTCTCTCCCAGTAGCTTGAGGTCTCTCTCTCTCTCTCCGAGTAGCTTCAAGTCTCTTTCTCTCTCTCCGAGTAGCTTCAAGTCTTTCTCTCCGAGTAGCTTCAAGTCTCTCTCTCCGAGTAGCTTCAAATCTCTCTCTCAGTAGCTTCAAGTCTCTCTCTGAGTAGCTTCAAGTCTCTCTCTCTCTCTCTCTCCGAGTAGCTTAAAATCTCTCTCCGAGTAGCTTCAAGTCTTTCTCTCTGAGTAGCTTTAAGTCTCTTTCTCCAAGTAGCTTCATCTCTCTCTCCGAGTAGCTTCAAGTGTCTCTCTTCGAGTAGCTTCAAGTCGTTCTCTCCGAGTAGCTTCGAGTCTCTCTCTCTCTCTGAGTAGCTTTGAGTCTCGCTCTTGGAGTAGCTTCTAGTCTCTCTTTCCGAGTAGCTTCAAGTACTCTCTGAGTAGCTTCAAGTCTCTCTACCAGTAGCTTGAAGTCTCTCTCCCCGAGTAGCTTCAAGTCTCTCTCTCTCCGAGTAGCTTCAAGTCTCTCTCTCTCCGAGTAGCTTCAAGTCTCTCTCTCTCCGAGTAGCTTCAAGTCTCTCTCTCTCTCCGAGTAGCTTCAAGTCTCTCTCTCCGAGTAGCTTGAGTTCTCTCTCTTCGAGTAGCTTGAAGTCTCTCTCTCCGAGTAGCTTCAAGTCTCTCTCTCTCTCCGAGTAGCTTCACCTGTCTCTCTGAGTAGCTTCAAGTCTCTCTCTCCGAGTAGCTTCAAGTCTCTCTCTCCGAGTAGCTTGAAGTCTCTCTCTCCGAGTAGCTTGAAGCCTCTCTCTCTGAGTAGCTTCAAGTCTCTCTCTCTCTCCGAGTAGCTTCGAGTCTCTCTCTCCGAGTAGCTTAAAATCTCTCTCTGTCCGAGTAGCTTCATCTTTCTCCGAGTAGCTTGAAGTCTCTCTCAGAGTAGCTTTAAGTCTCTCTTTCCGAGTAGCTTCAAGTCTCTCTCTCTCTCCGAGTAGCTTGAAATCTCTCTCTGTCCGAGTAGCTTTTAGTCTCTCTCCGAGTAGCTTGAAGTCTCTCTTTCCGAGTAGCTTCAAGTCTCTTTCTCTCTCCGAGTAGCTTCAAGTCTCTCTTTCCGAGTAGCTTCAAGTCTCCCTCTCTCTCCGAGTAGCTTGAAGTCTCTCTCTCTGAGTAGCTTCACGTCTCTCTCTATCTCTCTCTCTCTCTCTCTGAATAGCTTCATGTCTCTCTCTCTGAGTAGCTTGAAGTCTCTCTCTCTGAGTAGCTTCGAGTCTCTCTTTCCGAGTAGCTTCACGTCTCTCCATCTCCGAGTAGCTTCAAGTCTTTCTCTCTGAGTAGCTTGAAGTCTCTCTCTCTCTCTCCGAGTAGCTTCAAGTCTTTCTCTCCGAGTAGCTTCAAGTCTCTCTCTGTCTCTCTCCGAGTAGCTTCAAGTCTTTCTCTCCTAGTAGCTTCAAGTCTCTCTCTCTCTCGCCGAGTAGCTTCAAGTCTTTCTCTTCGAGTAGCTTCAAGTCTCTCTCTCTCTCTCCGAGTAGCTTCAAGTCTTTCTCTCCCAGTAGCTTGAGGTCTCACTCTCTCTCTCTCCAAGTAGCTTCAAGTCTCTTTCTCTCTCTCCGAGTAGCTTCAAGTCTTTCTCTCCGAATAGCTTCAAGTCTCTCTCTCCGAGCAGCTTCAAATCTCTCTCTTAGTAGCTTCAAGTCTCTCTCTGAGTAGCTTCAAGTCTCTCTCTCTCCGAGTAGCTTAAAATCTCTCTCTATCTCTTAGTAGCTTCAAGTTCTCTGTCTACAAGTAGCTTCAAGTCTCTCTCTCCGAGTAGCTTCAAGTCTCTCTCTCCGAGTAGCTTCAAGTCTCTCTCCGAGTAGCTTCAAGTCTTTCTCTCTGAGTAGCTTCAAGTCTCTTTCTCCAAGTAGCTTCGTCTCTCTCTCCGAGTAGCTTCAAGTCTCTCTCTGAGTAGCTTCAAGTCTCTCTCTCTCTCTCCGAGTAGCTTAAAATCTCTCTCTATCTCTGAGTAGCTTCAAGTGTCTCTGTCTACAAGTAGCTTCAATCTCTCTCTGAGTAGCTTCAAGTCTCTCTCTCTCTCTCCGAGTAGCTTAAAATCTCTCTCTATCTCTGAGTAGCTTCAAGTGTCTCTGTCTACAAGTAGCTTCAATCTCTCTCCAGTAGCTTCAAGTCTCTCTCTCCAGTAGCTTCAAGTCTCTCTCTCCGAGTAGCTTCAAGTCTCTCTCTCTGAGTAGCTTCGAGTCTCTCTTTCCGAGTAGCTTCATGTCTCTCTCTCCAAGTAGCTTCAAGTCTCTCTCTCTCCAAGTAGCTTCAAGTCTCTCTCTCTCCGAGTAGCTACAAGTCTTTCTCTCTCTCTCCGAGAAGCTTCAAGTCTTTCTCTCCGAGTAGCTTCAAGTCTCTCTCTCTCTCTGAGTAGCTTCAAGTCTTTCTCTCTGAGTAGCTTGAAGTCTCTCTCTCTCTCTCTCTCTCTCTCTGAGTAGCTTCAAGTCTTTCTCTCCCAGTAGCTTGAGGTCTCTCTCTCTCTCTCTCCGAGTAGCTTCAAGTCTCTCTCTCCAGTAGCTTCAAGTCTCTCTCTCCAGTAGCTTCAAGTCTCTCTCTCCGAGTAGCTTCAAGTCTCTCTCTCTGAGTAGCTTCGAGTCTCTCTTTCCGAGTAGCTTCAAGTCTCTCTCTCCAAGTAGCTTCAAGTCTCTCTCTCTCCGAGTAGCTTCAAGTCTTTCTCTCTCTCTCCGAGAAGCTTCAAGTCTTACTCTCCGAGTAGCTTCAAGTCTCTCTCTCTCTGAGTAGCTTCAAGTCTTTCTCTCTGAGTAGCTTGAAGTCTCTCTCTCTCTCTCTCTGAGTAGCTTCAAGTCTTTCTCTCCCAGTAGCTTGAGGTCTCTCTCTCTCTCTCTCTCCGAGTAGCTTCAAGTCTCTTTCTCTCTCTCCGAGTAGCTTCAAGTCTTTCTCTCCGAGTAGCTTCAAGTCTCTCTCTCCGAGCAGCTTCAAATCTCTCTCTCAGTAGCTTCAAGTCTCTCTCTCTCTCTCTCTCCGAGTAGCTTCAAGTCTCTTTCTCTCTCTCCGAGTAGCTTAAAATCTCTCTCTGAGTAGCTTCGAGTCTCTCTCTCTGAGTAGCTTCGAGTCTCTCTTTCCGAGTAGCTTCAAGTCTCTCTCTCTCCAAGTAGCTTCAAGTCTCTCTCTCTCCGAGTAGTTTCAAGTCTTTCTCTCTCTCTCCGAGTAGTTTCAAGTCTCTCTCTCCAAGTAGTTTCAAGTCTCTCTCTCCAAGTAGTTTCAAGTCTCTCTCTCCAAGTAGTTTCAAGTCTCTCTCTCCAAGTAGTTTCAAGTCTCTCTCTCCAAGTAGCTTCAAGTCTCTCTCTCCGAGCAGCTTCAAATCTCTCTCTCAGTAGCTTCAAGTCTCTCTCTCTCTCTCCGAGTAGCTTAAAATCTCTCTCCGAGTAGCTTCAAGTCTTTCTCTCTGAGTAGCTTTGAGTCTCGCTCTTGGAGTAGCTTCTAGTCTCTCTTTCCGAGTAGCTTCAAGTACTCTCTGAGTAGCTTCAAGTCTCTCTACCAGTAGCTTGAAGTCTCTCTCCCCGAGTAGCTTCAAGTCTCTCTTTCTCCGAGTAGCTTCAAGTCTCTCTCTCTCTGAGTAGCTTCAAGTCTCTCTCTCTCCGAGTAGCTTGAAGTCTCTCTCTCTCTCCGAGTAGCTTCAAGTCTCTCTCTCCGAGTAGCTTGAGGTCTCTCTCTTCGAGTAGCTTGAAGTCTCTCTCTCCGAGTAGCTTCAAGTCTCTCTCTCTCTCTGAGTAGTTTCACCTGTCTCTGAGTAGCTTCAAGTCTCTCTCTCCGAGTAGCTTCAAGTCTCTCTCTCCGAGTAGCTTCAAGTTTCTCTCTCCGAGTAGCTTGAAGTCTCTCTCTCTGAGTAGCTTCAAGTCTCTCTCTCTCTCCGAGTAGCTTCAAGTCTCTCTCTCCGAGTAGCTTAAAATCTCTCTCTGTCCGAGTAGCTTCGTCTCTCTCCGAGTAGCTTGGTCTCTCTCTGAGTAGCTTCAAGTCTCTCTCTCTCTCTCTCTCTCTGAATAGCTTCATGTCTCTCTCTCTGAGTAGCTTGAAGTCTCTCTGAGTAGCTTGAAGTCTCTCTCTCCGAGTAGCTTCAAGTCTCTCTCTCCGAGTAGCTTCAAGTCTTTCTCTCCGAGTAGCTTCAAGTCTTTCTCTCCGGGTAGCTTCAAGTCTCTCTCTCTCTCTCCGAGTAGCTTCAAGTCTTTCTCTACCAGTAGCTTGAGGTCTCGCTCTCTCTCTCTCCAAGTAGCTTCAAGTCTCTTTCTCTCTCTCCGAGTAGCTTCAAGTCTTTCTCTCCGAGTAGCTTCAAGTCTCTCTCTCCGAGCAGCTTCAAGTCTCTCTCTCTCCGAGTAGCTTAAAATCTCTCTCTATCTCTGAGTAGCTTCAAGTTCTCTGTCTACAAGTAGCTTCAAGTCTCTCTCTCCGAGTAGCTTCAAGTCTCTCTCTCCGAGTGGCTTCAAGTCTCTCTCTCCGAGTAGCTTCAAGTCTCTCTCCGAGTAGCTTCAAGTCTCTCTCTCCGAGTAGCTTCAAGTCTCTCTCCGAGTAGCTTCAAGTCTTTCTCTCTGAGTAGCTTCAAGTCTCTTTCTCCAAGTAGCTTCGTCTCTCTTTCCGAGTAGCTTCAAGTCTCACTCTTCGAGTAGCTTCAAGTCTTTCTCTCCGAGTAGCTTCAAGTCTTTCTCTCCGGGTAGCTTCGAGTCTCTCTCTCTCTCTGAGTAGCTTTGAGTCTCGCTCTTGGAGTAGCTTCTAGTCTCTCTTTCCGAGTAGCTTTAAGTACTCTCTGAGTAGCTTCAAGTCTCTTTACCAGTAGCTTGAAGCTACTCTCCGAGTAGCTTCGTCTCTCTCTCTCCGAGTAGCTTCAAGTCTCTCTCTCTGAGTAGCTTCTAGTCTCTCTCTCTCTCCGAGTAGCTTAAAGTCTCTCTCTCCGAATAGCTTGAGGTCTCTCTCTTCGAGTAGCTTGAAGTCTCTCTCTCCGAGTAGCTTCAAGTCTCTCTCTCTCTCTCTCCGAGCAGCTTCACGTCTCTGTCTCTCTGAGTAGCTTCAAGTCTCTCTCTCCGAGTAGCTTCAAGTCTCTCTCTCTGAGTAGCTTGAAGTCTCACTCTTCGAGTAGCTTGAAGTCTCTCTCTCTGAGTAGCTTCAAGTCTCTCTCTCCGAGTAGCTTGAAATCTCTCTCTGTCCGAGTAGCTTCGTCTCTCTTTGAGTAGCTTGAAGTCTCTCTCTCTGAGTAGCTTCAAGTCTCTCTCTCCGAGTAGCTTCAAGTCTTTCTCTCGGAGTAGTTCCAAGTCTCTCTCTCTAAGTAGCTTCGTCTCTCTCTCCCAGTAGCTTCGAGTCTCTCTCTTTGAGTAGCTTCAAGTCTTTCTCTCTGAGTAGCTTCGAGTCTATCTTTCCGAGTAGCTTCAAGTCTCTCTCTCCAAGTAGCTTCAAGTCTCTCTCTGTCTCTCCGATTAGCTTCAAGTCTTTCTCTCCGAGTAACTAGAAGTCTCTCTCTCTCTCCGAGTAGCTTAAAATCTCTCTCTCCCAGTAGCTTCGAGTCTCTCTCTTCGAGTAGCTTCAAGTCTTTCTCTCTGAGTAGCTTCGAGTCTATCTTTCCGAGTAGCTTCAAGTCTCTCTCTCCGAGCAGCTTCAAGTCTCTCTCTCAGTAGCTTCAAGTCTCTCTGAGTAGCTTCAAGTCTCTCTCTCTCTCCGAGTAGCTTAAAATCTCTCTCTATCTCTGAGTAGCTTCAAGTGTCTCTGTTTACAAGTAGCTTCAAGTCTCTCTCTCCGAGTAGCTTGAAGTCTCTCTGTCCAAGTAGCTTCAAGTCTCTCTCTCTCCGAGTAGCTTTGTCTCTCTCTCCGAGTAGCTTGAAGTCTCTCTCTCCGAGTAGCTTGAAGTCTCTCTCTCCGAGTAGCTTCCTCTCTCTCTCCGAGTAGCTTCAAGTCTCTCTCTGAGTAGCTTCAAGTCTCTTTCTGAGTAGCTTCAAGTCTCTCTCTCCGAGTAGCTTAAAGTCTCTCTCTCCGAGTAGCTCCAAGTCTCTCTCTCCGAGTAGCTTCAAGTGTCTCTCTCTACGAGTAGCTTCAAGTCTCTCTCTCCGAGTAGCTTCAAGTCTCTCTCTCCGAGTAGCTTCAAGTCTCTCTCTCCGAATAGCTTCAAGTCTCTCTCTTCGAGTAGCTTCGTCGTTCTCTCCGAGTAGCTTTAAGTCTCTATCTGAGTAGCTTCGAGTCTCTCTCTCCGAGTAGCTTCAAATGTCGTTATGCCATTTCAGAGTGATGTCTTCCATGTGGTTCGCTCTGCGGCTGATTTTACCCAAGCATTATGGTCGCTGGAACAGTCTGTCATTGATGCCTTGTGGTCGCTGGAACAGTCTGTCATTGATGCCTTGTGGTCGCTGGAACAGTCTGTCATTTGTGCCTTGTGGTCGCTGGAACAGTCTGTCATTGGTGCCTTGTGGTCGCTGGAACAGTCTGTCATTGGTGCCTTGTGGTCGCTGGAACAGTCTGTCATTGGCAAACATCTTTATATATGTGCAGGGGTCTGCATGGAAGTCTCCTCCTTTCTGACAGTTCACATATAACTCCTGTTCTGCAATGTGCCCATTGTCCATTCTACTCACTTTCCCCAGCCAAGCCAGTCTTCTAGCACATAACAGTCCTATAGCAGAAGAAAGTTGCGTGCGTTGCAGTAATTCTGTGTTTGTTGTCTTGTCCTGCCACCTGATGTTCATAATTGTCCGCAGGCAGCGGAGGTCAAAGTGTTTAGCTGCCTATCGTTCCTATAGTATGTCGTGCATGTCTCTGATGCGTACAGCAGGCGCTGAGAACAGAGGCCCGATATATCTGCATTTTTGTCTGTAAGGTCAGTTTAATATTTCTCCATGTTCTCTTGAAAAGGCCGCCAAAAGTAGTCGCTGCTCCTCCAATTCTTATATTTATTTCCTCGTCTAGAGAGAGGGAGCTTGTAAAGTTAAACCTTTGGTTGATGCTAGGAGATTGCCATTGAGAGTGATGTTTGCTGGATTGACGGTACCTGACACCAGGACCACCGTCTTTGAGACGCTTATTGACAGGGAGAACAAATCGCATGCCCTGGCTAAACTGTCAAGATTGCAAAGTGGCCTCATCGTGAGCCACAAGGGCAGCATCGTCAGCGAAAAGAAGGTCTCTGAGTAGGACTTCCGTTGTTTTTATCTTTGCTCTTAGTCTGGCTAGGTTGTAGAGAGAACCATCAGATCTGGTTCTAATGTAATCTCCAGTGCTAATGTAATCTCCAGGAGCATTTTCGATAGCTTTTTCCAGGACAGCAAATATAATAGCAAATAATGTGGGGGCAAGGACACACCCCTGGTTGTTACGCCTTCCACCTGCACGCTCGCACGCACGCCCTCATGGACGGAAATGATCAGGCGGAGTAACCTTGGAGGGCAGCCTATCCGCTCCAGAATTTGCTAGAGTCCTCGTCTGCTGAGTCAAATGCCTTTGTGAGATCTACAAACACAATGCAGGAAGGCCTACTCTGCTCTCTGCATTTTCCCTGGAGCTGTCGAAGTGGGAAGATCATGTCGGTTGTTGAACGTTCGGTTCTGAAATCCCATTACGACTCAGGCAGTACATGTTCTGCGAGTCTCTGCAACCTCTTTAGGATTACACGTGCAAAAAGCTTTACCTGCGGTATTCAGAATGGAGATGTCTCTGAAGTTATTGTAGTCCCCCTTGTCACTTTTATTCTTGTATAGCGACACTATCTTTGCCTCCCGCATATCTTGGGGGATTTCCCCTTCCCTTCAACGGCGAATGAGTAGATCATGAGGGCGAGGCAAAATAACTTCAATGTTCTCATTTTGGACCTCTGCGGGGATGTTATCAATGCCTGGTGCTTTACCACTAGACAGTCTAGGTAAAGCCTCGGAAAGTTCCATCACCGTAGGTTCGTCATCTAGTTCTGAAATTTGAATAAGTTTTGGCGTTATCTGGCTCATTGCAGGATCTGCCTGTTTCTCTGTGGAATAAAGATCAGAGTAGTATTCTACCCACCTTTCCAGTTGCTCACTCTTATCTGTGAAGGGCCTGCCTTCTTTGATTTTTAGTGGGGCAATTTTTGTTATGCGCGGACCGAAGGCAATTTTTACGCCAGCATACATTTTCTTAGTGTTGCCCATGTCGGCTGCGTTTTGTATTTCTTGGCAGAAGTGGGACCAGTTTTCATTTGCACACCGCCTACATTCTCGCTGCACTGCTGATTTTGCGCTTCTAAGATTTTCTCTAGTACTTTGAGAGAGTTTTTGTTTGAAGTCCAGTAGCGCCTTTCTATTTTTTTCAGTAAGCGGGTAAGGGTTGCTGCATTTGATTCCATCAAGTCTTTCTTTGGATGATTTTCTGACGCCAGAAGCGGAGACTGCACAGTCGTCAATATTTGATGTGAGAGTGTTCCACGTGTTGTTTATGGAGACTTCGCCCTCTGCCCTTTCATAGCCTGCTAAATTCTTTAGATACTACTATGATGAGCTGAATACAGTTGGGGAGAGATGCCAGACTCACTCACACGCTGAGTGTTGTCCTTACGACCTCTTGTGGTTATCGAAAGGGCACGACAAACTGCGTTAGATGCCATCCCACCTTTCTACCCTGCGGGTTACATGTTTACGGAAAGGCTTCGGTGGTAACCCTGAGGCAAAATCTGCATCCTATGCTATCTCCAGTCGTCTCGATGAATGTCTTGCCACTGGCAAAAGGTAGCTTAGGCTCTGTGAGTGAGGTTGACAAAAGGCGCAGTTTCTTCCTCACTTTAATCCAAATCTCCGCGCAAGTCACCCATTTCAACGGACACAGCAAGAGATACGACTGTCCACACGGCTAAACAAAGAGAGTGGTCTTCATCACTTGTGATGGACAAAAACTATCAAATTCTTGCTCGAATACCTTTTTCTTCTCCTGCTCTTTTAGCCCCTTGATGTTGATTTTGGGTTTGGGCGTTCCATTTGATTTGTAGATTTTCTTTGGTATCAGTTTGACTCTGCTCATGGACTACTTCATGGACAGCCAATACACTCACCCTGACCACTTCATGGAAGATCAAATCATAGACCATATGTTGGATGGTGACAAACCATGTGTTGGACGGTACTCATCACATGTTGGACGGCCACAGACCACACGTTGGACGGTAACGGACCAAATGTTGGACGGCCTCAGACCACATGTTGGACGGCCACAGACCACATGTTGGACGGCCATAGACCACCACATGTTGGACGGCCTCAGACCACATGTTGGACGGCCACAGACCACATGTTGGACGGCCACAGACCACATTTTGGACGGTCACGAACTATATTTTGGGTATTCATTAACCACCTGTTCATGGAGTACAGACCTGGTGTTCTGCTGCTAATGACATACATGCTCAAGTTATGTACTCTTGATGACTCTCTTTGTTGACGTGTTACAGTGACTCTCTTCACATCCCGAAGCGTACTCGATAAGGTGTGCCGGGATTCGCCTGGCTGTAGTGCAATGCTATGCTCCTCAATAATACTTCTAGGGGGGTCACAGAACCGATCTCCACCTCGTCAACCAGACCGTCATGAAATATCCCGTTTCCACGGAGAACTACTTGAGAGTGAGATACGGTCTTGATCAACATATTTCACCTGACCCTGACAAACATAGTCTGATCAGTATGTTTTGCCTGACCGGACGTTAGTCTACTCCCCTCACAGGCCGCCAATTTGAGAACCATTGATCACCTGTTGGACTGTTGTGGGCAACCTGATGCAAGGTCATGAACTAGCAGTGTTCCTCGGATCAGCCTTTGAGAAACGTTGTTCAAACTGCAATGAATCTCTGACTACCACTCCCGGCTTCCGGATCTCAGCCAGCTGAATACAGAGCTGTGGGCAGATTCTTTGGGATGGGCAAACATTGAAACGTGAAGCAGCGGAAATAACACTATCAGACCTATGCTTGACCCTCGACCGACGGTCGGTCGAGGGGAGGACGGTCTATCTATCTATCTATCTATCTATCTATCTATCTATCTATCTATCTATCTATCTATCTATCTATCTATCTATCTTATCTATCTATCTATCTATCTATCTATCTATCTATCTATCTATCTATCTATCTATCTGTCTGTCTGTCTGTCTGTCTGTCTGTCTGTCTGTCTGTCTGTCTGTCTGTCTGTCTGTCTGTCTGTCTGTCTGTCTGTCTGTCTGTCTGTCTGTCTGTCTGTCTGTCTGTCTAATCTAATCTAATCTTATCTAAGCTATGTAATCTATCGTATCTATCTATCCATCCATCGATCTATATGTCTATCCAGTTCTGTCTTTTGACATCGTTGGGAGGTGTGACCTCCTTTGTTTTGTATTTTTTGCCAGGCTGAATTCGGTTGGTCACTTACCAGGTCAATCACAGTATCTGTTACTAACCCTGGAATATACGAACGCCTTTTTGGGACTGGTGGTGGTGGAAGGGTAAATTAGAGCAAGTTAGGCCCGCAGCCTGTCAGGCGTCATCTATGCCGTTCCGCTAGTCACATAAGACCGCTAACCAAGACCTGATATTATAGGCACACAGTCCCACTTTTGCGACATATTCTATGTGCAGCAAGAATCCCTAGAATAATTTGAGTAGATTTTTAACTCGAGTTTTTTCCGAGAAGCGGCCCTTGAGCCTACCCTTTCCGGTTTCCAACTGCCAATGGATTTTTAATTTGCGGGCCACGTGATAAAATCCCGGTCTCCACAGTTATTTGGACCCGCGACCTCCAGTACCGAAGGCGGACACCTTACCTCGAGACCCTGGGTCCCTTCCTCACTATAATCCAAATGCAGAGCACGTTACATCGTCAATACAAAAACAGCCATCATCGCTTCCGATGGGCAGTTAACTTTGACTGACCGTACTTACTTACTTTCCCTGTCCTGGGCACAGCGCCAGACATCATGTGTCCAGTGTTCAGCCACGTGGATTGCTTCAAGACGTCATCCATATTGCATGTTTCCAGAAGGTTTGGGCAGGTCATCAGTTGGTTTGGGTCGTGTGTTGACAATCCTTCGACGTTGATTGAAAGCAGCTTGAAGGTTGATTTGTGATCCATGATGCTTCGATAGTGAAGGGATTGACCGAATGAAAAGTCGTTTCCAGAGGTCGTCCGACTGCTGTGTTAATTATAATCTATTTGGAGGCTCATTGCGTGTTCTACTAGCCTTATTATCCGTGACAGTAAAATAATAACGTTTAAATAGGTACCTGGCTCTTACTGTTAAAGAATGAAAGTCTGTTAAGGAGCTGGCCACCCCACCTAACAAACAACCTGTGGCTACGTACGATGAAGTCCCCAAAATGAAAGTCTGTAAAGAAGGGAGCTGGCCACCCCACCTAACAAACAACCTGTGGCTACGTACGATGAAGTCCCCAAAATGAAAGTCTGTTAAGGAGCTGGCCACCCCACCTAACAAACAACCTGTGGCTACGTACGATGAAGTCCCCAAAATGAAAGTCTGTAAAGAAGGGAGCTGGCCACCCCACCTAACAAACAACCTGTGACTACGTACGATGAAGTCCCCAAAATGAAAGTCTCTTAAGGAGCTGGCCAACCCACTTAACAAACAACCTGTGGCTACGTACGATGAAGTCCCCAAAATGAAAGTCTGTTAAGGAGCTGGCCACCCCACCTAACAAACAACCTGTGGCTACGTACGATGAAGTCCCCAAAATGAAAGTCTGTAAAGAAGGGAGCTGGCCACCCCACTTAACAAACAACCTGTGGCTACGTACGATGAGGTCCCCAAAATGAAAGTCTGTTAAGAAGGGAGCTGGCCACCCCACTTAACAAACAACCTGTGGCTACGTACGATGAAGTCCCCAACGCTTCATCCCCGAGAGCAGTGTCAGTTATAGAGACAACTTTAACTTGCAGCCATATTTCGCACTGTTGAGGTCCAGCAGGGTTAATAGAGCTCAGAAATAAAGGCCGCTTGTTCTTGTAGTCAATACACAATATGCATTCCAGGTTTTTATTTTGGCACCGATAGAAAGAACAACAATGAAACATTATGAAGGATTCTAAACCCAAACCTCATGGACAAGAAATAAAGTGTACACAAGTCTATGTTGAGAGACTCGAAAAGCATATTCAAATATACTTGTCGTTTGCTGTAGTTGCCTTTCCCTCGTTTAGAAATAAACTAGCGTTGAGGTTTCCATTGGCTTAAATATTTATCAAGTTTCCTCATTTGAAACTCCCACTTTTCTTTGGTTACTGTTCTTTATACTTGGTTGTTGTTGTTGTTGTTGATGAATGCCCCAAATGAGTAGGATTACTATTTGTGTGCATCCTGCAAAAGGACGTTTAGTGGCGGATTGTTTAACTTTCTTCGCATCCCGAACGAGCTGATGAGGGTGGGCCAGGGTCCTCCAGATGGTTGTGTTCAGATTGGCTTCATCTGCATTTCTTTCACTACTACGGGGATCACGTCCATCACCCACCTCGTTAGCCAGGCTGCCATGAAAACAGCCCGTTTCCAAGGAGGACTGCGGAGAAGTCGAGCTGAGGGTCTTGACCAGTATATTTTGCCTGACCCAGACTAACATGTTTGACCAGTACATTTTGCCTGACCCAGACTAACATGCCTGACCAGTATATTTTGCCTGACCCAGACTAACATGCATGACCAGTATATTTTGCCTGACCCAGACTAACATGCATGACCAGTATATTTTGCCTGACCCAGACTAACATGCATGACCAGTATATTTTGCCTGACCCAGACTAACATGCATGACCAGTATATTTTGCCTGACCCAGACTAACATGCATGACCAGTATATTTTGCCTGACCCAGACTAACATGCATGACCAGTATATTTTGCCTGACCCAGACTGACAGGCCTGACCCAGGCTAACATGCCTGACCAGTATATTTTGCCAGACTAACCAGACGTTAGTCTTCCTCCCCAATACGTATATGCCAATCCCCGTCTGTTCTGTTAAGATTTCACGTCACTGCATTCCGGGCAGACCCATAGGTGCTCATCCTAATTATTAAATACAAGAGGGTGTAGATACTGATGATTCTAATAACTCGCTTTTTGTACACCCTTCTGTGTCGTCCTCTCAGAAACACCTATATGCTGGACCCGCGAATGATTTCAAAACTTCACAATTTGTGCATTGCTTTATCAGCGATTGCAATGTCTTCATCTTATAGGCGGTTGTTGGTCAGCATTGCACCTCTATCCATAGCTGATGTCACAACTACCAGTGCCCCTAAGGTTAGGGTGTCAGCTCTTTCATTCCCTCAAACACTACAAGGACACGACAGCAGTGTCAAATATCCTCAGAAAGCATTTCGTTTTACCGACTAATGTCTGGCGATTGGTATGCAACGTCCTCAGAAAGCATTTCAATTGACTGAATATTGTCTGGGGATTGTAATGAAATATCATCAGAACAATTTAATTTGATCGACTAATGTCTGGGGATTGGAATGAAATATCCTCATAAAGCTGTTCACTTGACTGACTAATGTCTGGGGATTGGTATGAAATATCCTCATAAAGCTGTTCACTTGACTGACTAATAATGTCTGGGGATTGGTATGAAATATCCTCATAAAGCTGTTCACTTGACTGACTAATAATGTCTGGGGATTGGTATGAAATATCCTCATAAAGCTGTTCACTTGACTGACTAATAATGTCTGGGGATTGGTATGAAATATCCTCATAAAGCTGTTCACTTGACTGACTAATAATGTCTGGGGATTGGTATGAAATATCCTCATAAACCTGTTCACTTGACTGACTAATAATGTCTGGGGATTGGTTTGAAATATCCTCATAAACCTGTTCACTTGACTGACTAATAATGTCTGAGGACTCATAAGAAATATGCTCAGAAAGACACTTAAGAACACAACTAGACGTACACTGAAGTGGAACCCACCAGGAACCGGTGACTAGAGAAGGGAGGCTAAGTAACACCTAGCAAAGAGCAATGGAAATAGAGACCAGAGCAGCTGGACGTCTCAATGGTTAAGCTCAAGAAGACGACCCAAATTAGAAATGAGTGGATAGCGAATTTTACTTAACATTGTTCCAAAGGGTGTCGAAAGGACCATGGCAAATTATTGTTATTTGTTTTGAGCGTCAGATTACTCTGCTTTTAAGACCAGGCCAACAGCGATAATTGGGAACCTCTTGGTTATATTAGGGCCAGCCACAACACATTCCCGAGTGCCTTACGAAACTGTTAATCTTCTTTACCACCAGATGCTCAACAATGTTCGGACAATGCTTCTTCCTCCGAGGCCAGATAACTGAAACACTTTGTACGGTATTAGGTTTAGACACCAACTGATAAACGCGTGCATATATCATTACATGGCATTGTGCAGAAGGACGAGATCACAGGTGCTGCTGGATTCGTGACAACAACAACAACAACATTGCATGTTTTATTTGGTATGTTTTTTTTTACCTTCTTGTTGTGCTAGTGTGTTTTTAGGCCTTGTTGTTTGGAAGAGCATTTTACGGAGATGTTTGTACTTTTGTATAATCCGGGAAATGACATAGCACTGTAAATGACCTAGCACTGTAAATACCGAAGCACTGGAAATGACGTAACTCTGTAAATGACGTAAATCTGGAAATGACGCAACTCTGAAAACGACGTAACTCTAGAAATGACGCAACACTAGAAATGACGTCACTCTGGGAATGACGTAACTCTGGAAATGACGTAACTCTTGAAATGACTTCAGCCAAAGATAGTACTTAACGAGAAGAATCACGAGCCCTAATAAGGGATGCCTGTAGCCCTCTAAACTAATTCTCAGTGATACAACTGCAGCGTTTGCTACTTTTTGCTGTCGTATGTTGTGTTATGTGGCGACTAGTAGATTTAGCCCGAATACCGTACGTGGTAATTTATCTGGTAGAAGCCAACTGACTTCCAGCTGCTGTCACGCAGTTATGACTGCAGTAGTCTTCTTTTTTCCCCGTTCTCAAATCCCCCAAGGCGATGTGCGTTGCACTGTAGTTTTTGTTTTGCGCCTGTCGACCCAGTGCATCCGACTTCAGCATGCATTTTATGTAAGAGCCTGCTTCCTCCTGCATTTTCTAAGGGTTTGCTTCCCCGGGGTAACGGCGGTGCTGTGATGGGGATCGAACCTAACACCTTCTGGTTGTGAGCCGTGACACTTAACCACTAGCCCACGCCGTCCCCACACTGTAGTAGTCTGAATTCGAATATAAGGAATTGCCGACAGCGGAAGTAACCAGAGATGCCAAGACCCTTCTCTACCTCCACGTTGCGATCATGGATAACAGGCTGCAACAGGGCAGATTGGCTAAGGAGAAGGGATCGAAGAGAGAAGGCTAACCCGGTACATACAAATGTCTTGCTGAAAGTCGGATGTGTGTCGGACCGAAAGATGCAAATATCGCAGTCAAGCTGTAAACTACGACACAACGCATTCCGTTCTCCAGACATCATCCTGCTACTTACGAAGTCCTTTTCATGGCTCGGTAGCGGGAGTTTGAGAACAAACGGAAAAGAAGAAGAAGAACTGTGCCTGCCAGGAAGATGCAGATATCTCAGTCCATCTGCAGAATGCCACACAACGAATGTTAGGATCAAATACATAGCAAGCAAAGAAAAAGTAGAATATATGCATTCATGTATAGTTATTTTATCCTGAAATGTTTACATTAATTTTGGAAATGTAAAACTTTTGGTAGGAAGTGAAGATTTATGAAAATATGTTATTAAAAATTTCTAAAATATAAGATTGGTAATGTGATTAAAGCCGAAATATCGCCTCTATATGCTTGTCATCATCATCATCGTTCCGTCTTCCCATCCAAGGCTGACGGTAATGGATCTTCAGCCGTCTTTGTCTCATGTCAGGTCGGTACACAAGTCAAACTGTGTCGACCACATCTTGATGTCTGTCCATCTGAGCACTCAGTCAGACTGTGTCGACCACATCTTGATGTCTGTCCATCTGTACACTCAGTCAGACTGTGTCCCGACCTTATCTTGAAGTTGTCTGTCCATTATTTTACACTGCCGCCCTTTGGCTTTCTTTCCCTTTACCCTTCAAATATAACTTTCAGCAGACTGCCATGCCACTTGACATGACCAAAGTGTTTTATTTTTCTGCTTACTATTGCCTTCAGAAGTATCTTCTCCAACTCAAGTTCTTCCAGAACCTCACTATTTTTGTTTCCTGTCTTTCCAAGAAACTCGTCCAAGTCTTATGAAGAATCACATTTGAAAGCCTTCATTAATCTTCTCCAGTTTCTTTGTCAGGGTCCATGTTTCTGCTCCATACAATAAAACTGACTGCACATAGCATTTAATCATTCTCATTTTAAGTTTCTGAGATATCTCCTTGGACAACAGCGTATGTCTCATAGCATTGCAAGAAAGCTATATCGTTTCTACAGAATTAATCTGTTATGAGACAACTCTATCGGCCACAAAAATGGTCTCTATGACTGTATCTGGTGAAGTTGTCTCTTCTCACTAGCTTCTACTGTTTAGTGCAGTATTGCGGTCGCCAAGCGACACATACTGACATCCAAACAGATAAACCAGAATTTGAAAATGAGAATTGTCAGGTGTTATGTATACTCGTCACTACGTTATGGCGCAGAAACATCGACAATGAATAACAAGTTGGAAAAAAAGTATTGAAGCCTTCGAAATGTGGGTAAATAGAAGATTGGGTTGTATTTCTTGATTAGAGAACACAACAAATTTGGAGGTATTGGAAAAGTTGGGGGGAGGGAGAATTAGTGACCGAAATCAGGGTTAGACAGTTACGTCATTTTGGCCATATAACAAGACATACCTCCTTGTTGAAGACCATTCTGGATGGTAGGGTGGAAGCAGTCGTTCAAGAGGCAGACAAAGTTTTAAGTGGATGGATGAATTGGGAAAAGCCTCTCAGATTGTACCATTACGGCATTAGAGTACACTAGAGATCCATAGCAGCCTACCTTCCCTTTCACGCGGAGATGGCACCTGAACTGTAGTTTGTCGATACACACTGGTATCGGCAAAATGCCGAGTTTTACTAGTTAAGCAACATCTTCTGCTGTTCTGTGCAGCTATCCCTTTTTTTGAGGTGGCAACACATCTGCCAATAAAGGATATTTTTGTTTGTTTGAATTGTGACGGATGAATCTCACTTTTGGTTCATTTAACTGATACAAGCCTTACGTTAGTTAGAAATCTGTTGTTTGAATTGTTAGGGGAAATCTCACTTTTGGTTCATTTAACTGATACAAGCTTTGCGTTATTTAGAGATTTTTTGTTTGAATTGTGAGGAAAGACTCACTTTTGCTATAGTTAACTTATACAAGCTTGACGCTATTTAAAGATTTTTTGTTTTAATTGTGAGGAAAGACTTTCACTTTTGCTATATTTAACTGATACAAGCTTTGCGCTATTTAGAGATTTTTTGTGACGGAAAAATCTCACTTATGCTATATTTAACTGTTCAATCTTGCTTTGCGTTCTTTAGACGTTGCAGCACAGCTACATAGAAAATACATCTTTTATTTGAATTGGGAAGGATGAATCTCACTTTTCTTGTTTGTCTCTTTTAGGCGATACACTTCCCTTATCTTAAACATATATATGGTAATTGTGTGTTGTTATATCTAAGTTCTTCTATTTCTACGACCTTCAACTGCAACCTTGAACTCTACTGGTATATTAAAGTTCAAGATCACCATGACATTACTGGAGTTATACGGGTCGCAAACCTTACCAAGCGTGTTTTGTGACTGAACACTAGGTGAGAAACACGTACAATAGCTGAATATAATAGGCTCTGTTTGCTCTGGTTGCACCGCCAGTTTGATTTCACTAAAGGTCATGGGTCAAAGAGTCATCCCATTATCTATTTCTTGGGTGGGTGTTGGTTGATGTCGAAAACACGGTGGTCGTTGATGGCTAAACAGATTTATGTCAGGTCGTGTCGGCAACATTTGACGGCTTTATGAGACTAGATAGGGAGAACCAAATTAGAATACTTTGTTGTTCTTGAATGTTCATGATGAGCATGTTTGCTTGGTTGTGAGCCCTTCTTCTTCTTCTTCCTTCTTCTTCTTCTTCGTTCTTCTTCTTCTTCGTTCTCAGTCTCCCACTACCAAGCCCTAAAAAGGGCTTTGCAATCAGCAGGATGTAGTCCGAAGAACGCAATACATTGTGTCGCTAGTTTACAGCTCGACTGCGATATTTGCACCTTTCGGTCCGACACATCCGTCCTCGGCAGCAGTTGTGAGCCCTGAAAAGTGCGTAAAGTGGCGGATTGGAGCAGCTTTCCTCACACCTCGAGGGCGCTGATGAAGGTGGATTGATCATCCAGGCGGTTGTATTGTCATTGGATTCATCTTCGTGACGATCACTGCAACGGGGATCACACCGACCCACATCTGGTCAACCAGACGGCCTTTAATACAGTCTGTTTCCAAGAGTCGCTAAATGGGAAAGAGATAGGGGTCTTGGTCAGTATATTATGCCTTAACTTGACTCGACGTCCTGGTCAGTATATTATGCCTGAACCTGACGCGACGTCCTGGCCAGTATGTTGTGCCTGAACCTGACGCGACGTTCTGGTCAGTATGTTGTGCCTGAACCTGACTCGACGTCCTGGTCAGTATATTACGCCTGAACCTGACTCGACGTCCTGGTCAGTATATTATGCCTGAACCTGACGCGACGTCCTGGTCAGTATGTTGTGCCTGTACCTGACGCGACGTCCTGGTCAGTATGTTGTGCCTGAACCTGACTCGACGTCCTAGTCAGTATGTTGTGCCTGAACCTGACGCGACGTCCTGGTCAGTATGTTGTGCCTGAACCTGACGCGACGTCCTGGTCAGTATGTTGTGCCTGAACCTTACTCGACGTCCTGGTCGGTATGTTGTGTCTGACCGGACTAGCGTATCAGATCCCGTAGGAATAATCTAACCAGCGCGTATCCCTTTCTCATTCTCCATATCCATTAAAAAGCCCTACTAAAGTAGAAGTGGGATCTTGATCAGTATCTTCTTCTTTTTCTGTTCATTCTCAACCTCCCACTTGCTGAAGTCGGATGTGTTGGACCGAAATGTGAAAATATCGCAGTCCAGCTGTTAACTACGACACAACACATTCCGTTCTCTGGACTACATTCTGCTACTTAAGCCCTTTCATGGTTTGATAGCAGGCGATTGAGAACGAACCAATCGAAGCCAAGCCAATCTTCAACTACTAAGCCCTGAAAAGGGATTCGTAAGTAGCAGAATGTAGTCCGGAGAAAGGGATGCGTTGGGCCATAGTTTACAGCTCGACTGCGTTACTTGCACCTTTCGGTCCGACACATTAAATTTCACCAGACATTTTAAAGTACCAGACTAGCCTTCCCTCGTCGATCCCTTCTCCTTAGGTATCCTGCTCTGTTGCAGAATATTATCCAGGATAACCGCGTGGATCTGTAGATGGGTCTTGGCAGCTATGGTTCGTTATCCCTGACGCCAGCAATCAGCTATGTTGTTTCACCTGCTCCTGTTTACTCTTGGCTCCCACATTCCTCAGTAAAGTATTGCCATTTTTATTTGTTAATTATTTATTTTTAAATATTTTAGTTTAATTGTCCACTGACTGTTTCAGCTTCCCTTCCCAGTGATTGGTTCACTAAATGCTGTGCATATGTTTGCAGCCAATCACAACACTGTTCTTCAATCGACGTCAACAGAGGACACAAGAATTGTCTGGAGGGAGTTTCGTAACAGGTAATGCTTTAGATAAGCGGTTCTCAACCGGTGTTCCCATGTGTAACCATCATATCATTGCTGCCATCTTAGCCATTTTTCGTACAATCTGACTGATTTTTTCGGATTATTTAATTAAATGTTACACATAAGGATCGTATCACGAACGTAGAAATACGACGAATAGTGAAAAACGCAGTTGGGCCTTTTGATGATCTGTTCGAATGGATTGAACAGCCCAAAGAATACAAACCAGAAAATGACAGCATAGACAAACCTGGCAGAGATGGGAAGACAAAGACCTTCAGACTCAGAACGAGACAATGTAGACGCAATGCCCACCTCCACAGCATGAGTCTCAGGGACACTGCCACCTGCGATTGTGGAGCACCCAATCAAACACCAAAACATATTCTGCAAGAATGCCCCACCTATGCAAACAAAAGAAAATGAGTCTGGCCTGGGGAAGCGACCATGCTCGAAAAGTTGTGGGGGACCGGCGAAGACCTGAAACTCACAGTCTCCTTCGTGAACCTCACCGGACGTGTCTTCAAGTGTGCCCCAACGACCTAATGGATTACGGATGAGCGGACATAGGTATATGGCGTGGGCTTGTGTGAGTGTCTTCAAGTGTGCCCCAAGATCCTGAGGGGTTACGGGATGAGCGGACAGAGAGAGATGGCGTGGGCTTGTGTGAGTGTCTTCAAGTGTGCCCCAAGATCCTGAGGGGTTACGGGATGAGCGGACAGAGATAGATGGCGTGGGCGTGTGTGAGTGTCTTCAAGTGTGCCCCAAGATCCTGAGGGGTTACGGGATAAACTGAACTGAATTGATTTTCTAGTAGATTAAAACAATCCTTTTCCCCTCGAAATCTGGGCATGTTTTATAAACACTAGCTGATTTCATTTCGATGTATGGCTAACCTTGTTCTGTACATGCTTTGTGCAATATAAAGTCTTCTATGTTTGAAATAGATGTCAGCAATAATTTAACTGTATTTAGTATTAGCGATACAAATCTGCGTCATTGTTTGCGGGCCACAACTATCACAGACTTTCTTAGAAGTCAAATTCTGCAAATTCGTTTTTGTTCTCTTTAGTTTAGTGCCATCAGAAATTCGATTAACTTTTTATTTGATTATTTGGTCTTGGACAATTTGTTATGCTTTCATATTTTTGTTGTGGGTTTTTTTCAAAAGCCTTTTCTGATTTTATTTTTAACATGACAAAATCACTTTCACATAAAGAAGTATTATAATATATACATTATAAAATAAACGCAAACTTTACACATATAATGTGCAGACTTTCTGAAATTTTTAACAAGGGTAACATGTTTAGTATCCATATACTTCTGCATGCATCCCATATAAGATGGACGGGAAATGTTGTTTGCATGCCAGATGAGCGCATCGCAAACCAGCTGTTATGCGGTTAACTCACATCAGTCAGATTCTCATCTGGGAGAGGGGGGGGGGGGAGAAAGGGGGATTGTCAGGGGGGAGGGAAACGCTGCAGAGGCTATTAGAAAGTATCTCTGAAATTCTTTAAAATTGATGTCATCTCCTGGGAGCTGCTTTCACAAAACCGTAGCACCTGACGCGCTAATATCACCGAAGGTGCTCAGATCGCAGAGAGTAAAGCCATCGCGGAGGCTCAGCATAAGCGTGTTAACTGAAAAAAAACAACAGAACGCACAACTCCACAGCCGGATCTCCACATGTGTGCCCCAATTGTGGATGGGCATGTCGTTCCAGGATTAGCCTTTACAGCCAAACGTCTGATGCTGTTGTCAACTTCGCTTGTGATGAACAACTAAGAATATTATAATTATTAATATTAATAGCAGACTTTCTAGCAGATTTTACAACATGAGCTACTGTTAAAAAAGGCTACATTCCAGAAATGCAGCTTGATTTCTCAGAAATAGTATACATGTTTGCGAGTTGGCGAGAATCATACACCCATACTGTCCATTGACACACACTATCTATAATCTGAATGTTCATGTAGCAGTCGTCCTACCAATTTTTCTATACGCCTATAAAACATGGACTGTGTACAGTTGGCAGATTTCAGACGTAGATGCTCTTTTGCTGACTGGCATGACAAGCATCGACACAACTATGTGCAAATCGCAGCCATATTGTCCATGTGTCACATGATCGGCTTACACAGAACATATTCTATGGTGAGCTTGAGTCTGGCATGCGAGCCCGCGGTGGCCAAATAAAACGTTACAGAGACACTCTGAAAGTCTCAATGAAGTACTGGCGCATTGACCTTGACAATCGGGAGTCCATTGCTGCTGGTCGCTCTGCCTGGCGTAGTAAAGTCGCTGCTTCCACGGCACAAATGGAGCAGACAAGAATCAAGGAAGCTGTATGGAGACGTGCAACGCGAGAAACAAGAGACGAGTTGTCTGACGGTCAGACAGTGTTTCTCCGCCCTCAGTGTGACTAACGATTTCGGGCTGGGATTGGTTTGATCAGCCACCTCCGAACCCACTCCAGGATTGACAGATGACAACATATAATCTGTAACTGTTCGGACTATCCTTTGCTCTATTTACACCTGAGATGTACTCTACAAACTCATGAGACGATATGATGTGTTTAATAGTTTCAGAACAGGGTTACTGCCACACGCTAAGATATTGTCGAAAGAAACGACTAACTCCAGAGTAAAAGACCATCCAACTGAGTGCATTGCACATCCAGCCAAAAGTCTTCTATTTGGTTTAGGCTTTCAGAGTTTAACGAAAGCTCTAGAAACGATACCCGATGAGAGAGGTACACGAATAAAAGAGCGAGCAGAACACTTTTTCCTGGAATAGGGGAGAGGAGACTAACGTCTGGTCAGGCGAAACATACTGATCGCACATGATAGTCAAGGTCAGGTAAAATATACTGCTCGGACATGTTAGTCAGGGTCAGGTAAAATATACTGATCGGAAATGTTAATGAGATCCAGGTAAAATATACTGATTGGACATGTTAGTCAGATCCAGGTAAAATATACTGATTGGACATGTTAGTCGGATCCAGGTAAAATATACTGATCGGAAATGTTAGTCAGGGTCAGCTATAATATACTGACCATATATGTTATTCGGGGGCAGATAAAATATACTGATCGAAAATGTTAGTCAGGGTCAGGTAAAATATACTGACCATATATGTTATTCGGGGGCAGATAAAATATACTGATCGGAAATGTTAGTCAGGGTCAGCTAAAATATACTGACTATATATGTTATTCGGGGGCAGATAAAATATACTGGCTAAGATCCCCACCTCACCTTCAAGAGATCTCCTTGGAGACGGACTGTTTCATAACAGTCTGACTAACGAGGTGGGGCATCGACGTAATCTCCGCAGTAGTTAACTGCACAGAGATGAAGCCAAGCATAGCGCAACGGCCTGTAGGACCTGGACTACTTTCATCAGCGCGCTCAGGTAGTGGGAAAAGCAACTGCAACCCGACACTCAATGCACAAACTAGTAATCTTGCTCACCGTAGATATTCAGCATCGCCATTCCAGGAATAAGATAAGGAAGAACTACTTTTTTCATTTGTTTAGACTTACTATCCAATGAATATTCGGCCCTGGCTCCTTAGACGCACCTGTGCACCCGCGAGATAGTTATCCAAGCTCTTGAAGAATGCTTGTTGTTACACATTCTCGTCTGTCTTGCTTACTCCTATAGCCTGGTCCTGATATCCGTGATGGGCCGAGACAGCGCCACAGACGATGTTCACACAGGCCGGCTCTTGGAGAACGTCTTCGATGCCATGATCCTTCTGTATGGTCTGGACGATCTGACCAACATCAAAAACGTCGAGAGATTCAAGAAGGAGATCAAGGTTTGTAGTGATATTTTTCTGGTTGAGATGTGTAAGAGATTGTCTTGTGAAGATGTGTAAAAGATTGTCTTCTAGAGGATTGTCTTGTAGAGATGTGTAAAAGATTGTCTTCTAGAGGATTGTCTTGTAGAGATGTGTAAAAGATTGTCTTCTAGAAGATTGTCTTGTAGATATATGTAGAAGATTGTCTTGTAGAGATGTGTAGAAGATTGTCTTGTAGAGATGTGTAGAAGATTGTCTTGTAGAGATGTGTAAAAGATTGTCTTGTAGAGATGTGTAGAAGATTGTCTTCTAGAAGATTGTCTTGTAGAGATGTGTAGAAGATTGTCTTGTAGAGATGTGTAGAAGATTGTCTTGTAGAGATGTGTAAAAGATTGTCTTGTAGAAGAAGGTCTTATTGAGATTTGTAGTGAGATTTTCTGGTAAAGATTTGTAGAAGATTGTGCTGTAGAGATTTGTAGAATTTTGTTGTTGAGATTGGTCAACTATTTTCTGGTAGTGGATTATATGGGATTTTCTGGTAGTCAGGTCAGGTCAGGTCATCCCGTAACCGGTGAGGTCGTTGGGGCACACCTGAAGACATCCTCACAACACCACGCCACCCTTCTCTGTCAGCGGCCGTTGCATGTACCTCTTCTAATCGGAGATTGGTCAATTCTTTTATTATGTCATCGCACATTTTTTGGGGCGGCCTCTTCGTTGTCTGCTTTGCACCTTTCCGTGGAGGATCGTATTTGCAAGACCATTTGATCTCGACATGTGAGCGTACCAAGCGAGTTTCCTTCTTTTGACAGTTGCCAAGAGGTCTTCAAAAGGCCCAATTGCTGTTGTAATACTATCTCGTTTTTCTTCATTTGTAACTCGAAAGAAGATTCTGGTAGTGGTTTGCAAGATAATTTATGGTAGTGGATTGTAGGACACTAGTCTCATCACTGTTCAAGACACTGGCCACTATACTGTCCGAGAATCTGGTCCCAACTGTCCGAGACACTGGTCACTATACTGTCCGAGAAACTGGTCCCAACTGTCCGAGACACTGGTCACTATACTGTCCGAGACACTGGTCACTATACTGTCCGAGAAACTGGTCCCAACTGTCCGAGACACTGGTCACTATACTGTCCGAGAATCTGGTCCCAACTGTCCGAGGCACTGGTCACTATACTGTCCGAGAATCTGGTCCCAACTGTCCGAGACACTGGCCACTACTGTCCGAGACACTGGCCACTACTGTCCGAGACACTGGCCACTACTGTCCGAAACAATGGCCACTACTGTCCGAGACACTTGTCACTGCTGTCCGAAAATCTGGTCCCAACTGTCCGAGAAACTGGTCACTATACTGTCCGAGACACTGGTCACTATACTGTCCGAGACACTGGCCACTACTGTCCGAGACACTGGTCATTATACTGTCCGAGACACTAGCCACTACTGTTCGAGACACTAGTCACTATACTGTCCGAGACACGGGTCACTATACTTTCCGAGACACTGGTCACTATACTGTCCAAGACACTGGCCACTACTGTCCGAGACACTGGTCACTATACTGTCCGAGACACTGGCCACTATACTGTCCGAGACGCTGGTCACTATACTGTCCGAGACACTGGTCACTACTGTCCCAGACACTGGTCACTATACTGTCCGAGACACTGGTCACTATACTGTCCGAGACGCTGGTCACTATACTGTCCGAGACACTGGTCACTACTGTCCCAGACACTGGTCACTATACTGTCCGAGACACTGGTCACTATACTGTCCGAGACACTGGTCACTATACTGTCCGAGACACTGGTAACTATACTGTCCGAGACACTGGTCACTACTGTCTGAGACACTGGTCACTTTATTGTCCGAGACACTGGTCACTACTGTCCGAGACACTAACCACTACTGTCCGAGACACTGGCCACTATACTGTCCGAGACACGGGTCACTACTGTCCGAGACACTGGCCACTACTGTCCGAGACACTGGTCACTCTACTGTCCGAGACACTAGCCACTACTGTCCGAGACACTGGCCACTATACTGTCCGAGACACTGGTCACTACTGTCCCAGACACTGGTCACTATACTGTCCGAGATACTGGTCACTATACTGTCCGAGATACTGGTCACTACTGTCCCAGACACTGGTCACTATACTGTCCGAGACACTGGTCACTATACTGTCCGAGACACTGGTCACTATACTGTCCGAGACACTGGCCACTACTTTCCGAGACACTGGTCACTACTGTCCGAGACACTGGTCACTACTGTCGGAGACACTGGTCACTGCTGTCCGAGACACTGGTCACTATACTGTCCGAGACACTGGTCACTACTGTCCGAAACACTGGTCACTACTGTCCGAGACACTGGAAACTTTTGTCCGAGACACTGGCCACTACTGTCCGAGACACTGGCCACTATACTGTCCGAGACACTGGTCACTACTGTCCGAGACACTGGCCACTACTGTCCGGGACACTGGCCACTACTGTCCGAGACACTGGCCACTATACTGTCCAAGACACTGGCCACTATACTGTCCGAGACACTGGTCACTATACTGTACGAGAATCTGGTCCCAACTGTCTGAGACACTGGCCACTACTGTCAGAAAATCTGTTCCCAACTGTCGGAGACACTGGTCACTATACTGTCCGAGACACTGACCACTACTGTTTGAGACACTGGTCACTATACTGTCATAAAATCTGTTCCCAACTGTCGGAGACACTGGTCACTATACTGTCCGAGACACTGACCACTACTGTCCGAGACACTAGCCACTACTGTCAGAAAATCTATTCCCAACTGTCGGAGACACTGGTCACTATACTGTCCGAGACACTGGTCACTATACTGTCCGAGACACTGGCCACTATACTGTCCGAGACGCTGGTCACTATACTGTCCGAGACACTGGTCACTACTGTCCCAGACACTGGTCACTACTGTCCGAGACACTGGTCACTACTGTCCGAGACACTGGTCTCTACTGTCCGAGACACTGGCCACTACTGTCCGAGACACTTGCCACTATACTGTCCGAGACACTGGTCACTATACTGTCCAAGACACTGGTCACTACTGTCCGAGACACTGGCCACTACTGTCCGAGACACTGGTCACTATACTGTCCGAGACACTGGTCACTACTGTCCGAGATACTGGTCACTTTTTTGTCTTTGACACTGGTCACTACTGTCCGAGACACTGGTCACTTTATTGTCCGAGACACTGGTCACTACTGTCCGAGACAGTGGCCACTATTGTCCGAGACACGGGTCACTACTGTCCGAGACACTGGTCACTACTGTCCGAGACACTGGTCACTACTGTCAGAGACACTGGTCACTATACTGTCGGAGACACTTGTCACTACTGTCCGAGACACTGGCCACTACTGTCCGAGACACTGGTCACTACTGTCCGAGACACTGGTCACTATACTGTCCGAGACACTGGTCACTACTGTCCGATACACTGGTTACTATACTGTCAGAGTATCTGGTCCCAACTGTCCGAGACACTGGCCACAATATTTCCTTAGACTTATTTCGCCAGCGACGAATCACTCGCCTGTGATGATACGATTATGCGTCCATTTGAAAATACCAAGTTGCCTATTGCAGACTGGCTGATACACTATTATAATTTTTTTTAAAATGTAAAGCACGTCCCCATAGCAGGAACTGCCGTCAGAGATTAAGTGTTACAGGAGTGCTGAAAGTGCTTGAAGTAACAGAGTGAATTCCAGAGTTATGCCTTTTAGTGCGATGTCCATGATTCTACTCTTCTCTGCACTAATTTATTTTCCAAACTATTAAAGGGCATTATCAAGGTTTGAGATTAGACTCACACTGGATAGAGAGAACAAACAGCAAATACCCACAAGACCCAATCAATAGACTGAATAGGAAACAGTATCCCACAATTTCCGCCTCAGAACAGGTCATTGCAGACTAAATGCACACATGCATAAATGAAAGCAGCACAGACTGCACAATGCACATGTCAGAGAGGACCCCAGACTCCAGAACACATCCTGCAAACATATCCACTGCACCAAGGCTACTGTGAAAAGACCTTGTCCGAGGAAGGAAACATACAAGAGAAACTGTGGGGAACCATTGAGGACCTGCGACTGACGTGTCACTTCATGGAGGCAGCCCATCTGGTGGAATAAAACGAGCATACGAAACCGAACGCAAAGAAGAAGAAGAAAAAAATTAGACTCGTAATTTCTGCCTCCGTTCCAGCCAGCCCGATAATGTCATCAGCAAACCAGAGATTGGTGAGTGTGCGTCCACCTATTCTGACAGTACCCACGTATAACCTGTATCTGTTCTCATCGTTTGTATTGTGGGGAACACTCGACAAGTTCAACATTTTCTTCTAATCCTTGTTGAATGCCCTTTGTTCTTTCTATGCTTGTTGTACTTAGCATATTTCGAACAACGTTTGCGTAGGGATACAAAGAAGCGTTGTTTCCTGCTCACAGTGACCGCATGTCAAATACCTGCAAGTCCCACCGCACACGGGAGATAATCCATATGTTCATTTCCTGTTGCTTGCTTGAAAAGTTGGCGCAGCTCTGCAAAGATGGAACCCTGCTAGAGCTAATACAGTTTGTGGACTTGCCATTGTTTTAACAGTAGACTGTACTGTAGAGCCGGGGGTCTCAAATCTACAACTAACATGAGGATTCGCATGAGTACCAATTCTTATATTTCTTCTTCCTTTTCTTCTTCTTTTTCTTCTACTTCTTCTTCTTTTTTTTTATTCTACTAAATCTTCTTCTTTTTGTTTTTTCTATGTCTGCTTCTACCACATCGTCTTATTTTTCTTGTATCCACTTTTCATCCACTCAATCTGCTTCTTTTTGTTTGGTCTACTTTTTAATCTACTCAATCTGCTTCTTTTTGTTTGATCTACTTTTTCATCTACTCAATCTGCTTCTTTTTGTTTGATCTACTTTTTCATCTACTCAATCTTCTTCATTTCCTACTTAGCTGTTGCCTCCAAATAACCACACCCATTTTTGTTTTATAAACGGTGAAATTATTCTTCGTAGCTCTTTCCGTGCTGTAGCTTATCTACCATATTCGTTGTAGTGAACCATGCTGTCACTGTGCGCCTCATGTGGAATCGACAGGCTTGGACAACATGTTTGTCTACTGTGTGTCTATATTCCCAACACTGGACCATGCCTGTGTGTCCCATCTCTAATTCGCTGAACAGATTATACCTAGTCCGAAGCGCCCATTTCACTACCCGATCATTGTTAGTTTCCCATCGCAGGCGAAGATGGCGCAACGTCAGACATGTATATTCAGATGTGACTGCATGTGACAGTACAGTCCTATTTGAGCGTTACGATCTCTGCCGCACGTAGGGCACACGTGAACAGCATTTATAGATGGGCAGTCTTGCATTCTTTCCTTTCGTTCAGCTCACTTTTCCTGCGCTTCCGTGATGGTTCTATGCTCAGTGGTGCAAGCCCCTTGTGTGACGGCAGTGCGCCAGGCTGAGTGGTTCGGAGCAAGCATCTCCCAGTCAGCAACATCAATGGAGAAACTTCTCAAAGAAACTTTTAAAGTCTTTGTATCGTTTCTTTTATCCCCCCCCCCCCCCCCCCAGGTGAGCGCTGTCTTGTCATGAGCTCACCGTACATCAGTTGTTTAGGGAGGCGCTCATCTGACATACAAACATCATGCCCTGACCATCTGATCTTGTCTCCCTGCAGCAGCGTATGGATGTCAGAGAGTTTAGATCTGCTGATGACTTCAGAGTTGGGCACTCTCTCCTGCCAACCGATCCTGAGTATTCTGTGGAGACAGTTTACATGAAATGATTAAGTTTCTTGGCATGCCTGCTATAGACTCCATGTTTCGCATGCGTACACAAAGGTAGTTAGCACAACAGGACGATACACACTAATCTTGATTTCCTGCCGGTCCCAATCATTTTCTCGTAGTCATCCGAAAGCAGCATTCGCCTTGGTAATCCTGTTGTGGACATCAGAGTCAATTTTTCCTTCTTTGGTGAGGGTACTACCAAGGTAGGCAAATCCTTCAACTGCTTTTAGGCGATGCCCCTGTACAGTGATGTTTGGTTCGTGTTAGGGCTCCGCTAGCGCAGGTAGAAACATCACCTCCATTTTCTTGGTGTTTACAGTAAGACCAAAATTAGTACACGCAGTTGAGAACTCATTCATGATTGTCTGCAAGTCCTGATCATTAAGGTAATCTCAATATCACAGGGTAGTCGCCGCCACAGTGAAACGTGCATGCCTCATTAACAAACAAGTTCACAGCAACAAACTTGCTTGCTTACTCTATCCAGCCATTGATGCCGTGTGCTAACTTGGCAGCTGAAGATCTCGCACCTGTGCCAGATGTTGTTATTGTGAGCTGAGGCTGATATTAGATTGCTTTGATGTTGTCTATCCATTTGCCTCGCGGTCTTCCCTTGGCTCTAAACCGCTTGATCTCTTCTAGTTATCCTCTCCAAGTCTGTCATTGGTTCTGTCGATTTTAGTATAAATATGTCGTTAAACATTTGTTATCTGACATTGGACTAGATATTTATAATAAATATATCGTTTATCAGTTGCCGTTATCTGACAATGTACTGTCGATTTTCAGTATCAATATATTGTTTAGCAGTTGTTATTATCTTATTATGGATTGTAGATATTTAGTATGAATATATCGGTTAACATTGGTTATCTGACAACGGACTAGATATTTAGTATAAATATATCGTTTATCAGTTGCCGTTATCTGACAATGTACTGTAGATATTTAGTATAAATATATGTATATTATAAGTTTTTATTATCTGAAAATATAATGTAGATTTTTAGTATAAATATTTCTTCTTCTTCTCCTTCTTTTTCTTCTTCTTCTTCTTCTTCTTCTTCTTCTTCTTCTTCTTCTTCTTCCTTGGTTTTCAATCGTGTGCAACCAAGCCCTGAACAGAGCTTTACAAGTAGCAAGATGAAGTCTGGAGAACAGAAATCGTTGTGTCGCTAGTTTACAACTTGACTGCGATATTTACACGTTACGGTTCGACACATCCGTCTTCCGCAGCATAAATGCATCACATAATTATCAGTTGACATTTTCTGACGTCCGGTATCTTACATAAACTTTGCGATTCCTCTGACCGAGCTGTGCACTGGTGACAACGTGTTGCACACGTAGTCAATACTCACAGGTGAAAGGAGAAGCATGTGACATGTCAACTGTATTAGTGCTTGAGAAGGCGTTTGAAGGTGTTGGGAGCCTTGAGCTGACTACTGCTATTGTTAGGCGTGTTGGTGTGAATGTCTGATGGCTAGCGAGGAACAACAAGAAGGAAAGAAACAACAACCTGATTGCTGTTTTTCGTTTAACCCATTACCTTGTTTTCTTAGAAATCAAGATTCATACCAAAGTTAGAATATTCAAGGCCAATGTCAAACCTACGACACAACGCATTCCGTTCTCCGGACTACATCCCGCTGCTCAAAAATCTTTTTTCAGGGCTTGGCGGTGGGAGTTTGAGAATGAACGACACAGAAGAAGAAGAAGAAGAAGAAGAAGAAGAAGAAGAAGAGGAAGAAGAAGAAGAAAAAGAAAGAATATGAAATATAAGAATATGAAGAAGAAGAATATGAAGAAGATGAAGAATAAGAAGAAAAGAAGAAGAATATGAAGAAGAAGAAGAGGAAGAAGAAGAAGAAAAAGAAAAGGAAGAATATGAAAAAGAAGAATATGAAGAAGAAGAATATGAAGAAGATGAAGAATAAGAAGAAAAGAAAGAATATGAAGAGGAAGAACAAGAAGAAGAAGAATCAATTGATTATCACAGTGATAGAGCACTTGGCAAAGATACAACTCAGCTGCAATTGGGTACTTGACTGACGGCTAAAGAAGAAACAAGGAAGTACTGCTGTATGGAGCAGATACATGGTGAATGGTCAAGGCAGTGCAACACACGCTCTAGCCAGTCCTCCGATAACAGATGCGTACGATGGATAATGGGCATACGGGCTGAGGGATGAAGACCTATGGGTAAGGAGCCAACAACACAAAAATGCGATGAAAATGCAGATTAATAAGATATACTCTATGGAAGGCTCTGTCCAACATAGTCAAACAGGCTCTTATATGGAATCATCTAGGGAAGCGAAAGAGAGGTTGACCAAGAAATACGAAGAGAAGAGAATGTGAGAAAGAACTATGATTACACATTGAGAGAGGGGAAGGAAAACTGACGTCTGGACAGGTACAACATACTGATCAGACAAGTTAGTCAGGGTCAGGCACAACATACTGATCAGACAAGTTAGTCAGGGTCAGGCACAACATACTGATCAGACAAGTTAGTCAGGGTCAGGCACAACATACTGATCAGACAAGTTAGTCAGGGTCAGGCACAACATACTGATCAGACAAGTTAGTCAGGGTCAGGCACAACATACTGATCAGACAAGTTAGTCAGGGTCAGGCACAACATACTGATCAGACAAGTTAGTCAGGGTCAGAGAAAATATGCTGGCCAAGACCCTCACCTCGGGTTCTACGCAGCCCTTCATGGAAACGGGCTGTTTTCATGGCAGCCTGGCACACACACATGTTACTCATTGTGGGCATTCAACAACAACATCCCTGAGGGAGGCAGACAGAACAGCCCAGGACCGTGTATGCTAACGGAATGGTGTCAAAGGCATTTGCACCCAGATTAGCGACGAATTTTGACTGATTGAATGAACTTATTGTCTCTAATCCTCCTACCCTTTGCCTGCGGTAACGCAACAGTCGCGTGGAATAGCTTGACGAACCGCGAGTTTGAGACCCCCGAAGTAAACTCTACAATTCCATGACACCCAGGCCGTATGTGTGCCAGAAATCTACGCCACGTCCGGGCACGTAGCCAGAATGCAAGATGTA
This sequence comes from Ariolimax columbianus, assembly GCA_036924085.1. Lineage (NCBI taxonomy): Eukaryota > Metazoa > Mollusca > Gastropoda > Stylommatophora > Arionidae > Ariolimax > Ariolimax columbianus. The sequence goes on along the minus strand of JAVGWX010000004.1, from coordinate 77,820,910 downwards.
ATGCTTGTTTTAACATTCCGAACAAACACCTTACTAAGCTGCCGGACAGTTACAGAAGAGGAGAAGGAGGCAGATAAAAAGGGAAAGGAATGTCCTGCTAGCTGGACGAGATGGCTACCGCCTGTTTGGCTAGAATGTTGCACACAGAAACAGAGAGCATGTTTAGTCAATCCTGTTTGTTGACATTGTTTGCTTTTGCTTGGCTTTATGTATTCTGTTGGATCGTAGCTAGCTCTTGATCACATACACTGGTGGTCTTTCTAAAGTGCCTGTCTGTTTATTATGTATTAAAAGGGGGATGGGGTTATTATTTCTGAAATCACGTTGTGTTCTGACACCACCCTCTCCTTCTCTCCTTCTTCCTTTACCAGGAGAACGAGATATTCACTCACTTCTTTACTCTCGTTTTATACATGAGACATTCTGTTTCTAGACTAGAGTGGTTCCTGTGTTATTGCCTCTGACAGGAAGGGGGCCATGTTCACACTTCACTGAAATCTCATCAACGAATTTCTCACTTCTAGAACTAGTGTGGAAGCTCAGGATTATGTCTTTCCATTTCTCTCTGTCATATGTGACCGTCTTCAGTTCAGCATACGTTTTCACCGCCATGTCTTTGTATGCTTGTGTCCCAAAGGTATTTCTTGGTCTGCCCTTTCCTCTTCATCGCCTGTTCTGTCATCCAAGACTTTCTTCACTGGACTACGGGACGTAGGTTGTGGCCGAGGCAGTTCCTCAGTACTGAGACTGGTTTGGTAGCTCAGGATTCTGTCTTTCCATTTCTTTCTGTCATCTGCGGAAGTCTCCAGCTCAGCAAAAGTCTTCACTGTCATGTCTCTGCAAGCTTGTGCCACAAAGGTCTTTCTTGGTCTGCCTTTTTATCTCTTTCCATGTGTTCTATCTTCGAAGACTTTCTATTCTGGGCCCTCATGATGTAGCTTGTGGTTCAACTTGTTGATTATATCTTCAGTAGCGGCTTTCTTTTCTCCCCCACCATTGCCAGCCAAGACCGTTACCGTTGATTTTGATCTCTGCCCAGCTCCCTTTATTAAAATTTTCAGTAACACCACATCTGAAAAGCCTCCAAGTGTTTCTCGACTCTTTTATGTGTTGTCCATTTTCAGAACCCTACAACGCCATGGCCCTATGAGGGCCTATGTGTTCATGATATGTGGTCATGATATTTGGTCATGATATGTGGTCATGATATGAGAGCATGATATGTGGTCATAATATGTGGTCATGATATGTGGTCATAATATGTGGTCATGATATGTGGTCATGATATGAGAGCATGATATGTGGTCATGATATGTGGTCTGGTCATGATATGTGGTCATGATATGTGGGCATGATATATGTGGTCATGATATGTGGTCATGATATGAGAGCATGATATGTGGTCATGATATGTGGTCATGATATGTGGTCATGATATGTGAGCATATGTGGGCATGATATGTGGTCATGATATGAGAACATGATATGTGGTCATGATATGTGGGCATGATATGTGAGCATGATATATGTGGTCATGATATGTGGACATGATTGTTTTCCGTACTATCATCCCGTTGATATTTCAATCAATTCCTTATTTCAATCACTTTGATACTTCAGCCGGTTCTTATTTCATTCACGCTCTTATTTCAATTTCCTTGTTATTTGAATCCATAATCGTTATTACTGTACGTTAATTGTCGAAAAAATCGTACAGCATAAACAAAGAAAGAGAGATTGAAGGAGCTCACAAACAAACATCTAAATATTGAACAGACATGGTATATTTTCCTTCTGCTCTGACCCCCATGCGTATTCCGTAGAAAGTCTGTTGTCACAGCTGTACTGGACCTGAAAGCTCGCCAAGTCAAATCTCGTGACTTCTCGTTACATTTGACGAGTACCGAGAATGCGCAAATTGTCACGTGTTGTGGCCTTTCCTTAGTAGTCAACATCTTAGTTAAATTTAAGATAAGAACCAGTCATTAGCCTTTTTTGTTAACTTTACTTTGAAATAGCCACCAATACTGAAGTCACCATTCTGAACACCTTTCTTGTTAACTTGAATATCACCTACTTGCCAATACTAAAGTCACCATTATGATCACCTTTCTTGTTAACTTGAATATCACCTACTCACCAATACTAAAGTCACCATTATGATCACCTTTCTTGTTAACTTGAATATCACCTACTCACCAATACTAAAGTCACCATTATGATCACCTTTCTTGTTAACTTGAATATCACCTACTTGCCAATACTAAAGTCACCATTATGAACACCTTTCTTGTTAACTTGAATATAACCTACTCGCCAATACTAAAAACACCATTATGAACACCTTTCTTGTTAACTTGAATATCACCTACTTGCCAATACTAAAGTCACCATTATGAACACCTTTCTTGTTAACTTGAATATCACCTACTCGCCAATACTAAAGTCACCATTATGCACACCATTTTTGTTAAACTTATGAACGCATAGCGTAAATCCAGAGTTCCCAACCTTCAAAAGTGCCGGATTACCATGTTATTGTTGTCGTTCAATGAATGCCCCTAATGAGTAACTTTACCTTTTTGTGCGCCCTGAAAAAGGCTTTAAGTGGCGTGTTGCATTATCTTTCCTCCCATCCCGAGCGTACTGATGACGGTGAACCGAGGTTCTTCTGGTTTTTGTTCTATGCTTGGATTCATCTCCGTGTCGCTCACAACTACGGGGATCAGGTCGATCCCCCATCTCATTAGCAAGTCTGTCATAGAAATGTATGTTTTCCGAGAGAACTTCGTGAAAGTGAGCTAGGGTCTTGGACCAGTATATACCCAGACACAATCTACAATATGATCACCTATGATGTTAAATTAAGATGAAATAGTCACCATTGCTAAGGTCACCATTATGATCACCCTTCTTGTTAGGGGGACTTAATGGTCTCGAGGTGTCCGACTAGGGTACCGGAGGTCGCTGGTTCGAATCATGGTTAAGACCTGGATTTTTTCACGTGGATCTTCTGGTACAAATTTCCCTGATCTCTGGGCAGTGAGATCGGACTCATGTGTCCAGTGTCTAGCACGTTAAAAATTCCTTGGCAGTTAGAAATCGAAAAGAGCAGGGTTAACGGCTGATGCTCGGACAAAATTCAAGTTGAAAATCTACCAAAGTTATTAATAACTTTCCCCAAGTGGTTTGTTAAGAGCAGCTATAAATGACGATTAACTGGCTACTTATCCGATAGCCCGACTGTATCGATTTATACACCTAATTATTTTATCATTATCTTTAAAAAGGCATCACTTTAATTCCGTAATGAGTTAAAATGTCAATGGTTACAGTTCATAATAATATACAGTACATACATTACATAATCTTTGAGTCTCTAAACTCACTTAAAGATGTTTAGTCTGAGTAAAAAGGGCCACTGACTAAATACGATGTATTGAATGAGAGACATGATGCTCAATTTTCTGTGTCAGTTATATTTAACTCATTGGGTACACGTTACATGCATTTATTACTTGCTTACTACCCCTGTTCTGGGCACCACGTCAGAAACCATGGGCGCTCGTCAGACATCATGTTTCCAATGTTCAACCACATGGGTTGTCTTGTCGTTCCCCCTCAACATGTGATCCATATTGCATGTGTATAGGTGTTCTGTGCAAATCATCGGGTAGTCTGGGTCTTGTGTTGCTCCACAGTCGCTTGTCTGGTCATTCCTGTATCTCCATTTCTGTAGGTTTTTTCTGCATCGTTTTGCATCAATTCGGAGTCTATTTAATGACTCCCATGTTGTGTAATGCAAGTGGTGTCCAGTCGCTGATTCCCCAGCTCGATCCAGGAAACTTGCGTCAGTTCATTCCATTTTCTAATACACTGTTTTCCAGGATAGGTCTGAAAGGCCTCTTACCGCTGTGAAATCCATGTCATGTTCTCTGTTGGGACAAGCATTTTGTAAAGTATTTTAGGCACTGGATTGATTGATTGATTGATCGAATCGTCATTTCGTTTCAAGTGAAGAACAGGTCCACCAATACAGCTGTCCCCTATACAGGAAACCTATATCTAAGTTTCTGTTACGGCGGTTTAAGTTGCAATGGCTTTACATGATGAGGCTACTAGCCCAATTCAGAACCCTTTTTAGTTGTCATTTACGACAAACTTGGAAGGTTGCGATGGTCTATTCTGTTCATTCAGGCGTCCACTCAGATAATGAGATTTTTTGAAGACCCGAGTCTATTCCTGTAGTGGGGGGGACTGAGTCGTTTTTCCCCGCTTTGCCATTTCTAACTGTATGTTAGATGATTGTGTCAGTTGAACAAGACATCGAGGAAGAAAATGTAAACATAATCATGAGCACAGAAGGGGATGGCGTTGCCTAGTGGTTTGTGGCATGGCTCATAACCCGAAGGTGCTGGGTTGGATCTCCATCTTATTTCCAGAGGTGGTAGAAAATATACCAGGTATTGGAAACAAAAACTCCCAGACTGAAAAAGAAAGGAGAGATACTACCCTAAGCTTCATATCGAAAAGCTACCCAAGCATGGACTGGACCCATGCATACACCGACGGTTCTGTAACAAACACTACACAGAACGGAGGGGCAGGAGCATTCCTGAACCTACCAAATGGCAGAAAAATAACACTGTCATTCGCTACTGGTAAGTACACAAGCAATTTCAGAGCGAAGGCAGAGGCACTGAGGGCGGCAGTGGAAGAAATGGTGACACACAATGAAAATGAAAGCCATATAATCCTGCTTACAGATGCTCTCGCCGTAGTCACAGCGCTAAAAAGCCAGAAAAACACTGAGCTTAATGACTTAAGAGCAGCACTCTGCAAACTGTGCCAGCAGTCCGCACCAAAAAGGGTAGTGGTACAGTGGGTCCCATCACACTGCAACATCCAAGGCAACGAGGAGGCAGACAGACTGGCAAAAGAAGGTGCAAGACTACCACAAACAGATACTAGTATGACGTACGAAGAGTCAAAACGGCTTATCAAAGCCAGATACATGACCAAATGGGAAACCGAACATACTGGTTACACCAAAAACGATGCCTATTACCAGTTGAACCGAAGAGAGCAGGTCGTTGTCTTCAGACTTCGCACTGGCCACAACAGACTGAGGTACCACCTATTCAACAAATTGAAGATAGGTGGTACCGACGAATGCCCGTGCGGTACTGGTAAAATGACCGCTGACCATCTGCTGCAGAACTGCCCGACATACGAGGATCAGAGAGAGCAGATGTGGCCATTACCAGTGGAACTGCAAGACAAGCTCTATGGCAGTGTCGACAGCCTCAGGATGACCGCCGCTTTTTTCGAAAAAATAATGGTTACTGTCTGACTGCGTACGAAGAAGAAGAAGAAGGATCTCCATCTCAGCACCGGCCGTTACCCCGGGGAAGCAAACCCCTAGAAAATGCAGGAGGAAACAGACCTTTACATAAAATGCATGCTGAAGTCGGATGCACTGAACCGACAGACGCAAAATAAAAACCACAGTGCAACGCACACCGCCTTAAGGATTAGAGAAATAAGGCGAACGCAAAAAATAAAATAAACAAATTAGCACAGATAAGCTAAAAACCAGACCTAAAGTTATCATAGAGAAACAAGAAGTTAAGAACAACACAAGTCCTGTTTATCTCGGCTCGACTATAAACAACGATGGAGATTGTCAAAATAGAAGCAAGAAGAAGAATGGAGAAGGGAATGCAGCAGTTACAGAAAATGAAAAACTTATGACAGAACACTAACAAAATGCCAAAACAAATAAATCCTTGTGACTTGTATATTCCCAGCGGCACCGTACGAATGAAAGACATGGACAACCACACAAACAATAAGGAAGAAAACTGAATCATTCAAGCTAAATTGCTACAGGAAAATATATGTTCAAAATGCCATGGATAGCAAGACAAAAAACACACATAAATCCTAAAAGAGCTGAAGATAGAACCAAAGCTGCTAGTAAACAATAGTATGTTTAGCAATTTTGAATAATTTGGCCACATCTAGCGTGACAGTGGTCTTGAAAAAAATGGTATAGGGTATGCCATCTGCAAAACTAGGAAAAGGCAGGCCGGGAGAAGATGGGCACAGGACATTAAAGAGGTTCTTAGGATGAATGTGACAGAGGCGGAAGAGCTGGCCAAAGATCGAGAGTCTGGAAGAGTTCTTTATACTGGTTTAGAAGTCTCTGCAGAATCTGTATAAAACCAGTTTGCAATACTGTATTTGATCTAAAAATTACTATGTGCGCTCAAAATATTCTTGAATGTGTTAACTGACCCTGCCCCATTATTTCCTGTGGTAACGCATTCCAAACATCTGCCACTCCCTGACTAAAAAAATATTTCCAAATTTCTTATCTGAACCTTTCGTTAACTAATATGTAGCTGTACTCTCTTCATCTTGTAGCCGGGTGTACTTTGATGAACGTGTTAGTCTAATTTATCCTTTTCGTTGGTCATCTTATAAACCTGTATTAAGTCACCTCGAATTCTTCTATATTCTAGACACTGTAGTCTGGTTTTCCTTAGTCTTTTTTCATATCTGTAATTCCGGAATCCCACTTTCAACTTTGTCGCTTCTATTTGTATCCTTCCCATCGTGTTCATATCCATCCCTTCAACGACATGGACTCCACACCTGTACACAGTAGTCCAATGTGGGTCTAACTAATGCTATATACTGCTGGATAGACCCCACCCCTATTCTGCTAGATATTACCTCTCCAACGATTCTCCCAATCATAGTTCAATAGTCACGAACCTTACGCCTTTGTTACTAGATGCAACGCTCTAACCGCTTACGTCAATCGATACACATCCACTGTCTGTATAAATCCCCTGGTCCACCATAGACCGCAATCACTTGTCACTATTATTTCACTTTCTAGTTTTCCTTCCTACATCTTTCAATCGTCCGTTTCACTTAATGCAGGCAAACACTGGCTGTTGTTTATTCTTGCATAGAAAACAGTAGCCAGTATTAATTTTAATGTTCAATTATGAAATCAAATGGAGACGTATCAAGTACTCAGGCGTTCATACTTTGTTTTGAACGTGGTATGTTTGAACTATGATTTGGGTTCCCGCTATTGTCGAGTATACAGAACATGCTACCCATTAATTTAACAGGCTTACTCAAACAAAACACCTACATTAATATTCGTACCGCATAATTGCAAGTCTACGTTATGGGCATTAATAACCGAACTGTCTTTTAAAGAGGAGAACGACCAGAATATACATAGTACGATCACATGTTTCATTAGGTTGTTGTTTTTTGTTCTTGTTATTGCTAATGCTTTCCGTACTTGAGCTACTAGTTTTGATGACTTTCTTTTGATGACTGGTTTGCTGGTTACAGTTGTTCTCCTAACATCCTGAGGCTTATTTGAGAGGGTTAAACGGATTCCTCCTAGATGTAGTGCATTGCCAGGCTTCCCAGTAAGCTCACCGCTGTATGAATTACAGTGTCGATCTCGTCAGCCAAACTTCTGTGGAACATGATGTTTCCAGGGATTGCTTTTGGAAGAGAGAAGAGGTCTTGATCAGTGTCTTTTATCTGACCCTGAAGAGAGATGAGGTCTTGATCATTGTGTTTTACCTGACACTGAAGAGAGATGAGGTCTTGATCAGTGTGTTTTACCTGACACTGAAGAGAGATGAGGTCTTGATCAGTGTGTTTTACCTGACCCTAAAGAGAGATGAGGTCTTGATCAGTGTGTTTTACCTGACTCTGAAGTGAGACGAGTTCTTGATCAGTGTGTTTTATCTGACCCTGAAGTGAGATGAGGTCTTGATCAGTGTGTTTTACCTGACCCTGAAGTGAGATGAGGTCTTGATCAGTGTGGTTTACCTGACGCTGAAGTGAGATGAGGTCTTTATCAGTGTGTTTTACCTGATGCTAACGTGAGATGAGGTCTTGATCAGTGTGTTTTACCTGACCCTGAAAAGAGATGAGATCTTAATCAGTGAGTTTTATCTGACGCTGAAGTGAGATGAGGTCTTGATCAGTGTGTTTTACCTGACCCTGAAGTGAGATGAGGTCTTTATGAGTGTGCTTTACCTGACCCTGAAGTGAGATGAGATCATGATCAGTGTGTTTTACCTGACCCTGAAGTGAGATGAGGTCTTAATCAGTGTGTTTTACCTGACCCTGAAGTGAGATGAGATCTTGATTAGAGTGTTTTACCTGACCCTGAAGTGAGATGACATCTTGATTAGTGTGTCTTACCTGACCCTGAAGTGAGATGAGATCTTGATCAGTATGTTTTACCTGGCCCTGAAGTGAGATGAGATCTTGATTAGTGTGTTTTACCTGACCCTGAAGTGAGATGAGGTCTTGATCAGTGTGTTTTACCTGACCCTGAATTGAGATGAAGTCTTGATCAGTGTGTTTTACATGACCCTGAAGTGAGATGAGGTCTTGATCAGCGTGTTTTACCTAACCCTGAAGTGAGATGAGGTCTTGATTATTGTGTTTTACCTTGCCCTTAAGTGAGATGAGGCCTTGATCAGTATCTTTTACCTGACAATGAATGAGATGAGATCTTGATCAGTGAGTTTTACCTGACCCTGAAGTGAGAAGAGATCTTGATTAGTGTGTTTTAACTGACCCTGAAGAGAGATGAGGTCTTGATCAGTGTGTTTTACCTGACGCTGAAGTAAGATGAGGTCTTTATCAGTATGTTTTACCTGACCCTGAAGTGAGATGAGTTCTTGATCAGTGTGTTTTACCTGACGCTGAAGTAAGATGAGGTCTTGATCAGTATATTTTACCTGACCGTGAAGTGAGTTGAGGTCTTGATCAGTATGTTTTACCTGGCCCTGAAGTGAGATGAGATCTTGATTAGTGTATTTTATCTGACCCTGAAGTGAGATCAGATCTTTATTACTGTGTTTTACTTGACCCTAAAGTGAGATGAAATCTGGATTAGTGTGTCTTACCTGACCCTGAAGTGAGATGAGATCTTGATCTGTGTTTTACTTGACCCTGAAGAGAGATGAGGTCTTGATCAGTGTGTTTTACCTGACCCTGAAGTGAGATGAGGTCTTTATCAGTGTGTTTTAACTGACCCTGAAGAGAGACGAGGTATTGATCAGTGAGTTTTACCTGACCCTGAAGTGAAATGAGGTTTTGATCAGTGTGTTTTACCTGACCCTGAAGTGAGATGAGGTCTTTATCAGTGTGTTTTACCTGACCCTGAAGTGAGATGAGGTCTTGATCTGTGTTTTACTTGACCCTGAAGAGAGATGAGGTCTTGATGAGTGTGTTTTACCTGATGCTAAAGTGAGATGAGGTCTTGATCAGAGTGTTTTACCTGACCCTGAAGTGAGATCAGGTCTTGATCAGTGTGTTTTACCTGACCCTGAAGAGAGATGAGGTCTTGATCAGTGAGTTTTACCTGAATCTGAAGTGAGATGAGGTCTCTATCAGTGTGTTTTACCTGACCCTGAAGTGAGATGAGGTCTTTATCAGTGAGTTTTACCTGACCCTGAAGTGAGATGAGGTCTTGATCAGTGTGTTTTACCTGACCCTTAAGTGAGATGAGGCCTTGATCAGTATCTTTTACATGACACTGAATGAGATGAGACCTTGATCAGTGTGTTTTACCTGACCCTGAAGTGAGATGAGGTCTTGATCAGTGTGTTTTACTTGACCCTGAAGTGAGATGAGGTCTTGATCAGTGTGTTTTACCTGACACTGAAGTGAGATGTGGTCTTGATCAGTGTGTTTTACCTGTCCCTGAAGTGAGATGAGGCCTTATCAGTATCTTTTACCTGACAATGAATGAGATGAGATCTTGATCAGTGTGTTTTACCTGATCCCGAAGTGAGATGAGATCTCGATCAGTATGTTTTACTTGGCCATGAAGTTAGATGAGATCTTGATTAGTGTATTTTACCTGACCCTGAATTGAGATGAGATCTTTATCCATGTGTTTTACCTGACCATGAAGTGAGATGAGGTCTTGATCAGTGTGTTTTACCAGACGCTGAAGTTTGATCAGGTTTTAATCAGTGTGTTTTACCTGACCCTGAAGTGAGATGAGATCTTGATCAGTGTGTTTTACCTGACCCTGAAGTGAGATGAGGTCTTGATCAGTGTGTTTTACCTGTCCCTGAAGTGAGATGAGATCTTGATCAGTGTTTTGCCTGACCCTGAAGTGAGATGAGGTCTTGATCAGTGTGTTTTACCTTACCCTGAAGTGAGATGATGCCTTGATGAGTATCTTTTACCTGACACTGAATGAGATGAGACCTTGATCAGTGTGTTTTACCTGACCCTGAAGTGAGATGAGATTTTGATCAGTATGTTTTACCTGGCCTTGAAGTGAGATGAGATCTTGATTAGTGTGTTTTACCTGACCCTGAAGTGAGATGAGACCTTGATCTGTATTTTACCTGACCCTGAAGAGAGATGAGGTCTTTATCAGTGTGTTTTACCTGAGGCTGAAGTGAGATGAGATCTTGATTAGTGTGTTTTACCTGACCCTGAAGTTAGATGAGACCTTGATCTGTGTTTTACCTGACCCTGAAGAGAGACGAGGTCTTGATCAGTGTGTTTTACCTGATGCTGAAGTGAGATGAGGTCTTGATCAGTGAGTTTTACCTGGCCCTGAAGTGAGATGAGGTCTTGATCAGTGTGTTTTACCTGTCCCTGAAGTGAGATGAGGTCTTGATCAGTGTGTTTTACCTGAACCTGAAGTGAGATGAGGTCTTGATCAGTGTGTTTTACCTGACCCTGAAGTGAGATTAGGTCTTGATCAGTGTGTTTTACCTGACCCTGAAGTGAGATGAGGCCTTGATCAGTACCTTTTACCTGACACTGAATTAGATGAGACCTTGATCAGTGTGTTTTACCTGACCCTGAAGTGAGATGAGGTCTTTATGAGTGTGCTTTACCTGACCCTGAAGTGAGATGAGATCATGATCAGTGTGTTTTACCTGACCCTGAAGTGAGATGAGGTCTTAATCAGTGTGTTTTACCTGACCCTGAAGTGAGATGAGATCTTGATTAGTGTGTTTTACCTGACCCTGAAGTGAGATGAGATCTTGATTAGTGTGTCTTACCTGACCCTGAAGTGAGATGAGATCTTGATCAGTATGTTTTACCTGGCCCTGAAGTGAGATGAGATCTTGATTAGTGTGTTTTACCTGACCCTGAAGTGAGATGAGGTCTTGATCAGTGTGTTTTACCTGACCCTGAATTGAGATGAAGTCTTGATCAGTGTGTTTTACATGACCCTGAAGTGAGATGAGGTCTTGATCAGCGTGTTTTACCTAACCCTGAAGTGAGATGAGGTCTTGATTATTGTGTTTTACCTTGCCCTTAAGTGAGATGAGGCCTTGATCAGTATCTTTTACCTGACAATGAATGAGATGAGATCTTGATCAGTGAGTTTTACCTGACCCTGAAGTGAGAAGAGATCTTGATTAGTGTGTTTTAACTGACCCTGAAGAGAGATGAGGTCTTGATCAGTGTGTTTTACCTGACGCTGAAGTAAGATGAGGTCTTTATCAGTATGTTTTACCTGACCCTGAAGTGAGATGAGTTCTTGATCAGTGTGTTTTACCTGACGCTGAAGTAAGATGAGGTCTTGATCAGTATATTTTACCTGACCGTGAAGTGAGTTGAGGTCTTGATCAGTATGTTTTACCTGGCCCTGAAGTGAGATGAGATCTTGATTAGTGTATTTTATCTGACCCTGAAGTGAGATCAGATCTTTATTACTGTGTTTTACTTGACCCTAAAGTGAGATGAAATCTGGATTAGTGTGTCTTACCTGACCCTGAAGTGAGATGAGATCTTGATCTGTGTTTTACTTGACCCTGAAGAGAGATGAGGTCTTGATCAGTGTGTTTTACCTGACCCTGAAGTGAGATGAGGTCTTTATCAGTGTGTTTTAACTGACCCTGAAGAGAGACGAGGTATTGATCAGTGAGTTTTACCTGACCCTGAAGTGAAATGAGGTTTTGATCAGTGTGTTTTACCTGACCCTGAAGTGAGATGAGGTCTTTATCAGTGTGTTTTACCTGACCCTGAAGTGAGATGAGGTCTTGATCTGTGTTTTACTTGACCCTGAAGAGAGATGAGGTCTTGATGAGTGTGTTTTACCTGATGCTAAAGTGAGATGAGGTCTTGATCAGAGTGTTTTACCTGACCCTGAAGTGAGATCAGGTCTTGATCAGTGTGTTTTACCTGACCCTGAAGAGAGATGAGGTCTTGATCAGTGAGTTTTACCTGAATCTGAAGTGAGATGAGGTCTCTATCAGTGTGTTTTACCTGACCCTGAAGTGAGATGAGGTCTTTATCAGTGAGTTTTACCTGACCCTGAAGTGAGATGAGGTCTTGATCAGTGTGTTTTACCTGACCCTTAAGTGAGATGAGGCCTTGATCAGTATCTTTTACATGACACTGAATGAGATGAGACCTTGATCAGTGTGTTTTACCTGACCCTGAAGTGAGATGAGGTCTTGATCAGTGTGTTTTACTTGACCCTGAAGTGAGATGAGGTCTTGATCAGTGTGTTTTACCTGACACTGAAGTGAGATGTGGTCTTGATCAGTGTGTTTTACCTGTCCCTGAAGTGAGATGAGGCCTTATCAGTATCTTTTACCTGACAATGAATGAGATGAGATCTTGATCAGTGTGTTTTACCTGATCCCGAAGTGAGATGAGATCTCGATCAGTATGTTTTACTTGGCCATGAAGTTAGATGAGATCTTGATTAGTGTATTTTACCTGACCCTGAATTGAGATGAGATCTTTATCCATGTGTTTTACCTGACCATGAAGTGAGATGAGGTCTTGATCAGTGTGTTTTACCAGACGCTGAAGTTTGATCAGGTTTTAATCAGTGTGTTTTACCTGACCCTGAAGTGAGATGAGATCTTGATCAGTGTGTTTTACCTGACCCTGAAGTGAGATGAGGTCTTGATCAGTGTGTTTTACCTGTCCCTGAAGTGAGATGAGATCTTGATCAGTGTTTTGCCTGACCCTGAAGTGAGATGAGGTCTTGATCAGTGTGTTTTACCTTACCCTGAAGTGAGATGATGCCTTGATGAGTATCTTTTACCTGACACTGAATGAGATGAGACCTTGATCAGTGTGTTTTACCTGACCCTGAAGTGAGATGAGATTTTGATCAGTATGTTTTACCTGGCCTTGAAGTGAGATGAGATCTTGATTAGTGTGTTTTACCTGACCCTGAAGTGAGATGAGACCTTGATCTGTATTTTACCTGACCCTGAAGAGAGATGAGGTCTTTATCAGTGTGTTTTACCTGAGGCTGAAGTGAGATGAGATCTTGATTAGTGTGTTTTACCTGACCCTGAAGTTAGATGAGACCTTGATCTGTGTTTTACCTGACCCTGAAGAGAGACGAGGTCTTGATCAGTGTGTTTTACCTGATGCTGAAGTGAGATGAGGTCTTGATCAGTGAGTTTTACCTGGCCCTGAAGTGAGATGAGGTCTTGATCAGTGTGTTTTACCTGTCCCTGAAGTGAGATGAGGTCTTGATCAGTGTGTTTTACCTGAACCTGAAGTGAGATGAGGTCTTGATCAGTGTGTTTTACCTGACCCTGAAGTGAGATTAGGTCTTGATCAGTGTGTTTTACCTGACCCTGAAGTGAGATGAGGCCTTGATCAGTACCTTTTACCTGACACTGAATTAGATGAGACCTTGATCAGTGTGTTTTACCTGACTCTGAAGTGAGACGAGGTCTTGATCAGTGTGTTTTATCTGACCCTGAAGTGAGATGAGGTCTTGATCAGTGTGTTTTACCTGACCCTGAAGTGAGATGAGGTCTTGATCAGTGTGGTTTACCTGACCCTAAAGAGAGATGAGGTCTTGATCAGTGTGTTTTACCTGACACTGAAGAGAGATGAGGTCTTGATCAGTGTGTTTTACCTGACCCTAAAGAGAGATGAGGTCTTGATCAGTGTGTTTTACCTGACTCTGAAGTGAGACGAGGTCTTGATCAGTGTGTTTTATCTGACCCTGAAGTGAGATGAGGTCTTGATCAGTGTGTTTTACCTGACCCTGAAGTGAGATGAGGTCTTGATCAGTGTGGTTTACCTGACGCTGAAGTGAGATGAGGTCTTTATCAGTGTGTTTTACCTGATGCTAACGTGAGATGAGGTCTTGATCAGTGTGTTTTACCTGACCCTGAAAAGAGATGAGATCTTAATCAGTGAGTTTTATCTGACGCTGAAGTGAGATGAGGTCTTGATCAGTGTGTTTTACCTGACCCTGAAGTGAGATGAGGTCTTTATGAGTGTGCTTTACCTGACCCTGAAGTGAGATGAGATCATGATCAGTGTGTTTTACCTGACCCTGAAGTGAGATGAGGTCTTAATCAGTGTGTTTTACCTGACCCTGAAGTGAGATGAGATCTTGATTAGTGTGTTTTACCTGACCCTGAAGTGAGATGAGATCTTGATTAGTGTGTCTTACCTGACCCTGAAGTGAGATGAGATCTTGATCAGTATGTTTTACCTGGCCCTGAAGTGAGATGAGATCTTGATTAGTGTGTTTTACCTGACCCTGAAGTGAGATGAGGTCTTGATCAGTGTGTTTTACCTGACCCTGAATTGAGATGAAGTCTTGATCAGTGTGTTTTACATGACCCTGAAGTGAGATGAGGTCTTGATCAGCGTGTTTTACCTAACCCTGAAGTGAGATGAGGTCTTGATTATTGTGTTTTACCTTGCCCTTAAGTGAGATGAGGCCTTGATCAGTATCTTTTACCTGACAATGAATGAGATGAGATCTTGATCAGTGAGTTTTACCTGACCCTGAAGTGAGAAGAGATCTTGATTAGTGTGTTTTAACTGACCCTGAAGAGAGATGAGGTCTTGATCAGTGTGTTTTACCTGACGCTGAAGTAAGATGAGGTCTTTATCAGTATGTTTTACCTGACCCTGAAGTGAGATGAGTTCTTGATCAGTGTGTTTTACCTGACGCTGAAGTAAGATGAGTTCTTGATCAGTATATTTTACCTGACCGTGAAGTGAGTTGAGGTCTTGATCAGTATGTTTTACCTGGCCCTGAAGTGAGATGAGATCTTGATTAGTGTATTTTATCTGACCCTGAAGTGAGATCAGATCTTTATTACTGTGTTTTACTTGACCCTAAAGTGAGATGAAATCTGGATTAGTGTGTCTTACCTGACCCTGAAGTGAGATGAGATCTTGATCTGTGTTTTACTTGACCCTGAAGAGAGATGAGGTCTTGATCAGTGTGTTTTACCTGACCCTGAAGTGAGATGAGGTCTTTATCAGTGTGTTTTAACTGACCCTGAAGAGAGACGAGGTATTGATCAGTGAGTTTTACCTGACCCTGAAGTGAAATGAGGTTTTGATCAGTGTGTTTTACCTGACCCTGAAGTGAGATGAGGTCTTTATCAGTGTGTTTTACCTGACCCTGAAGTGAGATGAGGTCTTGATCTGTGTTTTACTTGACCCTGAAGAGAGATGAGGTCTTGATGAGTGTGTTTTACCTGATGCTAAAGTGAGATGAGGTCTTGATCAGAGTGTTTTACCTGACCCTGAAGTGAGATCAGGTCTTGATCAGTGTGTTTTACCTGACCCTGAAGAGAGATGAGGTCTTGATCAGTGAGTTTTACCTGAATCTGAAGTGAGATGAGGTCTCTATCAGTGTGTTTTACCTGACCCTGAAGTGAGATGAGGTCTTTATCAGTGAGTTTTACCTGACCCTGAAGTGAGATGAGGTCTTGATCAGTGTGTTTTACCTGACCCTTAAGTGAGATGAGGCCTTGATCAGTATCTTTTACCTGACACTGAATGAGATGAGACCTTGATCAGTGTGTTTTACCTGACCCTGAAGTGAGATGAGGTCTTGATCAGTGTGTTTTACTTGACCCTGAAGTGAGATGAGGTCTTGATCAGTGTGTTTTACCTGACACTGAAGTGAGATGTGGTCTTGATCAGTGTGTTTTACCTGTCCCTGAAGTGAGATGAGGCCTTATCAGTATCTTTTACCTGACAATGAATGAGATGAGATCTTGATCAGTGTGTTTTACCTGATCCCGAAGTGAGATGAGATCTCGATCAGTATGTTTTACTTGGCCATGAAGTTAGATGAGATCTTGATTAGTGTATTTTACCTGACCCTGAATTGAGATGAGATCTTTATCCATGTGTTTTACCTGACCATGAAGTGAGATGAGGTCTTGATCAGTGTGTTTTACCAGACGCTGAAGTTTGATCAGGTTTTAATCAGTGTGTTTTACCTGACCCTGAAGTGAGAGGAGGTCTTGACAAGTGTGTTTTACCTGACTCTGAAGTGAGATGAGGTCTTGATCAGTGTGTTTTACCTGACACTGAAGTGAGATGAGATCTTGATCAGTGTGTTTTACCTGACCCTGAAGTGAGATGAGGTCTTGATCAGTGTGTTTTACCTGTCCCTGAAGTGAGATGAGATCTTGATCAGTGTTTTGCCTGACCCTGAAGTGAGATGAGGTCTTGATCAGTGTGTTTTACCTTACCCTGAAGTGAGATGATGCCTTGATGAGTATCTTTTACCTGACACTGAATGAGATGAGACCTTGATCAGTGTGTTTTACCTGACCCTGAAGTGAGATGAGATTTTGATCAGTATGTTTTACCTGGCCTTGAAGTGAGATGAGATCTTGATTAGTGTGTTTTACCTGACCCTGAAGTGAGATGAGACCTTGATCTGTATTTTACCTGACCCTGAAGAGAGATGATGTCTTTATCAGTGTGTTTTACCTGAGGCTGAAGTGAGATGAGATCTTGATTAGTGTGTTTTACCTGACCCTGAAGTTAGATGAGACCTTGATCTGTGTTTTACCTGACCCTGAAGAGAGACGAGGTCTTGATCAGTGTGTTTTACCTGATGCTGAAGTGAGATGAGGTCTTGATCAGTGAGTTTTACCTGGCCCTGAAGTGAGATGAGGTCTTGATCAGTGTGTTTTACCTGTCCCTGAAGTGAGATGAGGTCTTGATCAGTGTGTTTTACCTGAACCTGAAGTGAGATGAGGTCTTGATCAGTGTGTTTTACCTGACCCTGAAGTGAGATTAGGTCTTGATCAGTGTGTTTTACCTGACCCTGAAGTGAGATGAGGCCTTGATCAGTACCTTTTACCTGACACTGAATTAGATGAGACCTTGATCAGTGTGTTTTACCTGACCCTGAAGTGAGATGAGGTCTTGATCAGTGTGTTTTACCTGACCCTGAAGTGAGATGAAGTCCTGATCAGTGTGTTTTACCTGACACTGAAGTGAGATGTGGTCTTGATCAGTGTGTTTTACCTGACCCTGAAGAGAGATGAGGTCTTGATCAGTGAGTTTTACCTGGCCCTGAAGTGAGATGAGGTCTTGATCAGTGTGTTTTACCTGACCCTGAAGTGAGATGAGGTCTTGATCAGTGTGTTTTACCTGACCCTGAAGTGAGATGTTGTCTTGATCAGTGTGTTTTACCTGACCCTGAAGTGAGATGAGGTCTTGATCAGTGTGTTTTACCTGACCCTGAAGTGAGATGAGGCCTTGATCAGTACCTTTTACCTGACACTGAATTAGATGAGACCTTGATCAGTGTGTTTTACCTGACCCTGAAGTGAGATGAGGTCTTGATCAGTGTGTTTTACCTGACCCTGAAGTGAGATGAAGTCCTGATCAGTGTGTTTTACCTGACACTGAAGTGAGATGTGGTCTTGATCAGTGTGTTTTACCTGACCCTGAAGAGAGATGAGGCCTTGATCAGTATCATTTACCTGACAATGAATGAGATGAGATCTTGATCAGTGTGTTTTACCTGATCCCGAAGTGAGATGAGATCTCGATCAGTATTTTTTACTTGGCCATGAAGTTAGATGAGATCTTGATTAGTGTATTTTACCTGACCCTGAATTGAGATGAGATCTTGATCCATGTGTTTTACCTGACCATGAAGTGAGATGAGGTCTTGATCAGTGTGTTTTACCAGATGCTGAAGTTTGATCAGGTTTTAATCAGTGTGTTTTACCTGACCCTGAAGTGAGAGGAGGTCTTGACAAGTGTGTTTTACCTGACTCTGAAGTGAGATGAGGTCTTGATCAGTGTGTTTTACCTGACCCTGAAGTGAGATGAGGTCTTGATCAGTGTGTTTTGCCTGACCCTGAAGTGAGATGAGGTCTTGATCAGTTTGTTTTACCTTACCCTGAAGTGAGATGAGGCCTTGATGAGTATCTTTTACCTGACACTGAATGAGATGAGACCTTGATCAGTGTGTTTTACCTGACCCTGAAGTGAAATGAGATCTTGATCAGTATGTTTTACCTGGCCTTGAAGTGAGATGAGATCTTGATTAGTGTGTTTTACCTGACCCTGAAGTGAGATGAGGTCTTGATCAGTTTGTTTTACCTTACCCTGAAGTTAGATGAGGCCTTGATGAGTATCTTTTACCTGACACTGAATGAGATGAGACCTTGATCAGTGTGTTTTACCTGACCCTGAAGTGAAATTAGATCTTGATCAGTATGTTTTACCTGGCCTTGAAGTGAGATGAGATCTTGATTAGTGTGTTTTACCTGACCCTGAAGTGAGATGAGACCTTGATCTGTGTTTTACCTGACCCTGAAGAGAGATGAGGTCTTTATCAGTGTGTTTTACCTGAGGCTGAAGTGAGATGAGATCTTTATTAGTGTGTTTTACCTGACCCTGAAGTTAGATGAGACCTTGATCTGTGTTTTACCTGACCCTGAAGAGAGACGAGGTCTTGATCAGTGTGTTTTACTGATGCTGAAGTGAGATGAGGTCTTGATCAGTGAGTTTTACCTGGCCCTGAAGTGAGATGAGGTCTTGATCAGTGTGTTTTACCTGACCTTGAAGTGAGATGAGGTCTTGATCAGTGTGTTTTACCTGACCCTAAAGTGAGATGAGGTCTTGATCAGTATGTTTTACCTGACCCTGAAGTGAGATGAGGTCTTGATCAGTGTGTTTTACCTGACCCTGAAGTGAGATGAGGCCTTGATCAGTACCTTTTACCTGACACTGAATTAGATGAGACCTTGATCAGTGTGTTTTACCTGACCCTGAAGTGAGATGAGGTCTTGATCAGTGTGTTTTACCTGACCCTGAAGTGAGATGAAGTCCTGATCAGTGTGTTTTACCTGACACTGAAGTGAGATGTGGTCTTGATCAGTGTGTTTTACCTGACCCTGAAGAGAGATGAGGTCTTGATCAGTGAGTTTTAGCTGGCCCTGAAGTGAGATGAGGTCTTGATCAGTGTGTTTTACCTGACCCTGAAGTGAGATGAGGTCTTGATCAGTGTGTTTTACCTGACCCTGAAGTGAGATGAGGTCTTGATCAGTGTGTTTTACCTGACCCTGAAGTGAGATGAGGTCTTAATCAGTGTGTTTTACCTGACCCTGAAGTGAGATGAGGCCTTGATCAGTACCTTTTACCTGACACTGAATTAGATGAGACCTTGATCAGTGTGTTTTACCTGACCCTGAAGTGAGATGAGGTCTTGATCAGTGTGTTTTACCTGACCCTGAAGAGAGATGAGGCCTTGATCAGTATCTTTTACCTGACAATGAATGAGATGAGATCTTGATCAGTGTGTTTTACCTGACGCTGAAGTGAGATGAGATCTCGATCCATGTGTTATACCTGACCCTGAAGAGAGATGAGGTCTTGATCAGTGTGTTTTACTTGGCCCTGAAGTGAGATGAGATCTTGATTAGTGTGTTTTACCTGACCCTGAAGTGAGATGAGATCTTGATCCATGTGTTTTACCTGACCCTGAAGAGAGATGAGGTCTTGATCAGTGTGTTTTACCTGACGCTGAAGTAAGATGAGGATTAGTATTTTGTTGGATGAATATGAGTGGGCTGATGGATGACTAGAATGTGAGTTGGATTAGTGGATTGAAGAGCGAACAGTGGATCGCTGTATGATTAACAGTGGATACAGATTGTTCAATAACATGTATTTATGTTGAAGATGCCTGCGAGACTATTTTGTAGGATATCTCAGCTATATGTGGACTTGTGTCAGCAGTTCCCAACTTTGCGGCCGTGTCTTTGTACATATTATGGATGAGGCTTGTGTACTTCTCTGGTATCCCACAGTGTCTCAACAGTTGCCATAACATGTCTCTGCATTCCTGAGATGTAAAGGTGAGACTTGATCGCCCCTTCCTCTTTTCCACTGTGTTCTAGAAAATTCTGTAGAAGACTTATGTGTCTCATTTACCTATATGTTTCTACTTCAGCGAGGACCTTGTCATTGGATCTTCTTTCTGTCCAACTCACTCGTTCCATTCTACGAAAGCACCACATTTCAAACGCTTCCAAACTTTTTTTTATCCGTTCTTGCCAGCATCCATGTTTCAGTGCAATACATTGCGATTTTTCTTTTCTTTAGCTATGTCCCGATATTTTTTGAGGTTAATAATTTATCTTTTTCTGTAAAGATCCTCTTTGCCAATGCAATCCGCATCCTAATTTCCTTCTGTTGTGATTTGCTTCAAATATGTGAACTGTTGTACTCTTTTGATTAGTTCTACATTGATGCTTATATTCACTTGCCTATGTTGTTTGTCTATTACCAAAGCCTTTGTCTTCAATATGTTTATTTTAATGCCAAACTTTTTTCTATGCTGTTAATTTTTTCAACTAACCTTTGCAACTTTGCTACTGATCCTCCCACGATGGCTTGATCATCGGCAAATTTGATGGCATTTACTTTCATACCATTGACTTTGGCACCACTGTTACTACTCCAAACAACTATCTCCACCAACCATCTCAGAATATGCGTTATATAAACTCGGTGAAAGCAAGCAACGTTGTATAAAGCAAAATTGCTATTATCCGGCATCCAACTATATCACGACCGAAAACCGTGTCTGTATTATGAAAGTAAATAAGAGAGCTCATAATTTTCATAATCTGACATAAACGAATAAATGGGATACCGCGTAGTCGGTTGATTGTTGGAGATGTCTGGACAGCATGGTCGAGGGATGCACTAGTACAAGGAGCTTAGTGAGAGAGAGAGAGAGAGAGAGAGAGAGAGAGAGAGAGAGAAAGCGGGAGAAAGAAAGAGAGAAGGAGAAGGAGTGATGAGGCGGAGAGGTAGAACGGAAAAGTAGGGCAGACAGTTGAAGAAGTTCTTTATTAAACAATATAATGTTTTGCCTCTCTGGATTCTGCTGGCAAAGTACATCAATTTTAACTGCAGACCTGTGCGGATGAAGCTTAACGTCTGGACAGACACAACGTGCTGATCAGACATGTTAGTCAGTGCAAGGCCTACTTTAGATAGGCCGCCTGACTCACCGGGGAAAACTCCTTAACCCTCAAATTCCACCGACGACTGAATAACGGAGTTTATATTATGCCAAGGTTTGTAATCAATCCAAGCTCAGTACAGTGAAATAAAACAAATTCACGGTACAAAATACAACAAATCACTGAAAATTATCCTCTCACAAAATCATGCACTGAAACCAACTGCATGTCCATCTGTGTTTCTCGAACACGCTATTATAGTTGCACTGATAGTTGACACATGCAAGTTCCGTTATTTAGTCAGAATGTAACGCTTCAAAGGGATGAAGACTCACGCTTACGTGAGTCAGAAGGCCTGTATCTACAGTAGACTGTAGTCAGGGTCAGGTAAAACATACTGGCCAAGACCTCCGCCTCGTCTTCCGCATAGTCCTCCCTCAAAACGGGTTTTTCATGGTAGTCTGGCTAACGAAGTGGGGGTCGACGTAATCCCCGTAGTAGTAAGCAGCGACACGCAGATGAAGCCAAGCATAGCATAACCACCTGGAGGACCACGGACATTCTCCGGATGTGAGGAAAGCTACAGCAACCCGCCACTTAACGTCGTTTTCTGCACGCACGAAAGAGTGAACATACTCCTTGTGGGCATTCAACAACACCAAGCCCAGACCCTAGTCGTTTAGATTATATCAACATAACTCAACGTCTATATACTGGTTTAGAAGAATCTGGTGAATCTGTATGCAACCAGTTTCTAGGATGGTGATTTAACCCATGTGCGAGTCCATCTTAATAGACTCAAACACTTAGAGCGAAGTAGGCCCGCTGCCAGTTAGACGCCATCTATAGCTGCTCTTAACAAACCACTTTGGGGACTGTACAAATAACTTTGGTATATTTTTAGCTATAATTTTTAATTTTTTTAATTTTAATGCCTGCACCGTGATTCGAACCCACGACCTTCCGGCACCCGAGGCGAACACCTTACCTCGAGACCACTGAATCCACCACCCGAGGCGACCACCTTACCTCGAGACCACTGGGTCCACTACCCGAGGCGACCACCTTACCTCGAGACCACTGGGTCGCCTATCAAGACCTATTGGCAAGTGTATGTATGTGTGTGTGTGTTTCTATTTGTAATGTGTTGTTGTTGTTGTTGTGTGCGTGGGTGTGTGTCTGTGTGGTGTGGTGTGGTGTGGTGTGGTGCGGTGTGGTGTGGTGTGGTGTGGTGTTCTCTATCATGTGAGTTTTGCAATAAAGTAGTTTTGTTAATCCTTTATGTACGTGCAGAAGTATCATAGGATTTCGCGGCATGGCCAGTCATAGCGGACACGAATCAAAGGATACGTGCAGACGGATGGGTATATATACTTGTGTGATCATTTGGGTTTGGGGGGTGGGAGGGAGGGGGGAGACATCGATACATGGAGATATCATTTTATAGTTATTTAGTAGTGGCTGTGTATTGAAGAGAGATAAATAGATAGAGAGAGAGAGAGAGAGGGGGCGTGGGGAGGGGGGGTGGCAGTTAGAGCATGGGAGCAGGTAGGGAGTGGGATGAAAAGGGAGGGCAGTAGAAAAAAATATACATATTCGGATAGATAGGATAGGTGGATAGTTTTGTGTAGGGAGCTGTGATTAAGTTACGTAAATAGTCTTGTCTGATATTTCATTAAGGGGCTTGTAGTGCAGAAAGTGATGTAGTAGTAGTAGTGGTGGTAGGGGAAATAGTGGTAGTAGTAGTAGTAGTGGTGGTTGGGGTAGAAGTGGTAGTAGTGGTGGTAGTAGTAGTGGTGGTGGTAGGAGCTGTAGTAGTAGTATCGGTAGTAGTTGTTCTAGTAGGAGTAGTGGTTGTAGTAGTATTAGTAGCGGTAGTAGTAGTAGTAGTGGTAGTAGCGTCAGGTGTCGGAGTAGTAGTAGTGGTAGTTGATATAGTAGTAGTAGTGGTTATAGTAGTAGCGATAAGAGTACAGGTAATAATCGCAGTGGTAGTAGTAGTAGTAGCATTAGTAGTAATTTCGGTAGTAGTGGTAGTGGTAGTTGATATAGTAGTAGTAGTAGTTGTGATACTAGTATCAGCGGTAGTCGTAACGGCAGTAACAGTATTGGTAGCAGTAGTAGTAGTAGTAGTTATAGTAAAAGTGGTGGTAGTAGTATCATTGGTAGTAGCAGTACTAGTAGTAATAGTTGTTGTAGTAATAGTTGTAGTAGTAATAGTTGTAGTAGTGGTAGTAGTCATTTTCAGTCATAACTACCTATACTATAATGCGACCTTGCAGTAGTAACTCCCATCATGCATTTTTGTCTCTCGCTATGACATTGTCGCTTCATTCCTCCCCTCGTGCAAGAGCTTTTCACACATGGTGGCATGGGGCAGAGAGGGAAACATACATACATTCATATATATATATATATATATATAGAGAGAGAGAGAGAGAGGGAGAGACAATAAAGAGTGTGTAGGGAATATAAGATAATAAAAGGCAGCCATACGTCCGGTTGGTGGTTAGGGTTTTACCCTGAGAATGATTGTCATGTATAAACAACATTGTCTGGGCATGCATCGGGGAGCTTAGAGTTTGAGAGAGTCAGGGTGGAACATAGAGGGAGAGAGATATAGAGTGATAGAAGTCAAGTTTGCAGTAGAAGATAAATGCGGACGGATGGTCGGATCGACAGAGTAGCGTTGTGAGGGGGAGGGGGTGCTAGATCAATGCTGAGGGTTGTCTCATAATTGATTAAGGGGCATTGGGTGTAGACATATGAAGATAGGGTGAGAGACAGAGAAGAGTACATGTAGGGAGAGTCTTGTGCAGAGGATAGTAGAAGGTAAATCGACATGTTGATATAGGTATGTTGGTGCACAAGCATACACACACACAGACAAACAACGTTGTCTAGAAATATATTAGCGAGCTTGGCTTGAGAGAGAGAGCGAGAGAGAGAGAGAGAGAGAGAGCGAGAGAGAGCGAGACATATTTAGGGAAAGAAAGTGAAAGAGTGCAATAGTGAGTGAGAGCGGACGAGAGAGAGAGAGATAAAGGATGAGAAAGATGAAGTGAGATAGAGCGATAAAGAGGTGTCACAGAGAAAGAGCGGCTGAGAGAAAGTGAGAAAGAGTGTGAGAGAGAGAAGGCGCGCTAGATACAACTGTGAGAGAGAGAAGGCGCGCTAGATACAACTGTGAGAGAGAAAAAAGATTAAGAAAGAGTGATATAGACAGATAATGAGAGAGAAAGAGATGAGAAAGATGAAACACGCACAGACGAATGTAGAGAAGAAAGTATGTTAGATTATAGATGACATAATTGATTACGATAGATATGCAAATGGTCCGACATACATATCGTTGTGGCTGATTGACTATCACACATTGTTTCTGGAAACGACGAAACTAGACAATGGTTTATCGATTGACTAAATTCTAGTTGTGGCGTTGTTGGTTTATTGATGCGATTTCTATGAAGTATATTTACTATGAAACATTTATGGGCCAGAAAACTAAGCGCAGCTCATTTAGTTTATAGGTCTCTGTAATCATTTGACATTTTACAAGTTGATCGATGATAGTATAGTGTTAGTTTGTTGTTCGTCTATCGTAATCGATGAAGACCACTTTGTCAGCATTCACTGTCAACTGTTCTCATGAGTTCGAAGATGGCTAAATAAGCCAATCTGAGCCTTGAATTGTCTGCTGCACCTTGTACAGGGAAATAAGACACCTCCTTCCACCGGGGTTGAGAAAGGGTTGATGTGAGCTGGCTTGCGGAGTGATCGTTTCTGGATGGTCTCATCTATTCTTGATGCCTCATGTCTCTGAACACCCTCAGCAATAGTGCTGCACCAGACTGTGCGATTGGTGGTGCTTCTTTCCAAGTCATGGTGACTAATACCGCACTGGATCAGTCATCTCTCAAGTGTGTCCTTGTAGCTTTTCCGCTGTCCACCACTTGCTCTCTTGCCATTTTGGAGTTCACCATAGAGAAGCCCTTTTGGTAGACGTTGATCCGACATGCGTACCCCATGACCAGCCCATCTCAGCTGTGGAGCACATATCATGCTGTGTATACTGTACATGCCTGATCGCGCTAATACATCTGTATTTGGCACCATGTCCTGCCATCTAATCCTCAACAGTTTCCTCGTGCAGTGCACGTGGAAGTGTTTTAATTTCCTGACATGGCGACCATAGACGGTCCAGAGGGTAGGTAGAACTATTGCAGCGTATACCTTTATTTTTGTTTGGGTTTTGAAACCTGACCTATCCCACACCTTAGTATGAAGTCTACCAAATGCCGCACTTACCCTAGCTATTCTTAATATTCACCTCATCATCTTCGTGAATGACTTGGTATAAAGTACTGCCAAGGTACGTGAATTTGTTAACATTTTTTAAACAGTGGCCGTGTACCTTGATTAAAGGCTCTGAACAGCAATATCTGGAGCCGGCTGATGTAGGACCTCTGTTTTTGTTATAGAGATGGCGAGGCTGAAGTTTTCACAAGCTGTGGCGAAACGATCCATACAACCATGGATCCATGGCGGTTGATCCATATCAACCTCCGTATTTAAATTTAAGGCACAGTCATCTGCATGAAGAAAATCACGTATGGTTACCTTGTGGGATATTGGTTTTGGCCTTGAACCTTCTCAAATTGAAGTGCGGTAATGAAGCCCAACTCCGACGTCGCAATTGCTGTAGGCATTCCACAGCATGGTAGAAAACCTCGAACTGTAAAGAGCCGGGGCCAGCACACATGCCTGCTTCACACCGTTAATATTAAAGGGGGTAGGGAAGTTTCCGTGATCATTGATTTGGGCACGCCTGCTAGCGTCAGGGCCAGCGAACCAAAGCTGCCTGCTAGCGTCAGGGCCAGCGAACCAAAGCTGCCTGCTAGCGTCAGGGCCAGCGAACCAAAGCTGCCTGCTAACGTCAGTGATAACCAACCAGAGCTGCCTGCTAACGTCAGTGACAACGAACCAGAGCTGCCTGCTAGCGTCAGTGACAACCAACCAGAGCTGCCTGCTAACGTCAGTGACAAAGAACTAGAGCTGCCTGCTAGCGTCAGTGACAACGAACCAGAGATGCCTGCTAGCGTCAGTGACAACGAACCAGAGCTTACTGCTAGCGGCAGTGACAACAAAGCAGAGCTGCCTGCTAGAGTCAGAGACAACGAATCAGAGCTGCCTGCTAACGTCAGTGACAACCAACCAAAGCTGCCTGCTAGCGTCAGTGACAACCAACCAGAGCTGCCTACTAACATCAGTGACAACCAACCAGAGCTGCCTGCTAGCGTCAGTGACAACCAACCAGAGCTGCCTGGTAACGTCATTGACAACCAACCAGAGCTGCCTGCTAGCGTCAGTGACAACGGACCTGAACTGCCTGCTAGCGTCAATGACAACGAACCAGAGCTGCCTGCTAACGTCAGTGACAATGAACCAGAGCTGCCTGCTAGCGTCAGTGACAACGAACCTGAGCTGCCTGCTAACGTCAGTGACAACGAACTAGAGCTGCCTGCTAACGTGAGTGACAACGAACCAGAGTTGCCTGCTAGCGTCAGTGACTACGAACCAGAGCTTCCTGCTAGCGGTAGTGGCAACGAACCAGACAGAGCTGCCTGCTAGCGTCAGTGACTACGAACCAGAGCTGCCTGCTAGCCTCAGTGACAACGAACCAGAGATGCCTGCTAGCGTCAGTGACAACGAACCAGAGCTGCCTGCTAACGTCAGTGACAAAGAACCAGAGCTGCCTGCTAGCGTCATTGAAAACGAACCAGAGCTGCCTGCTAGCGTCAGTGACAACGAACCAGAGCTTCCTGCTAGCGGCAGTGACAACAAACCAGAGCTGCCTGCTAGAGTCAGCGACAACGAACCAGACAGAGTTGCCTGCTAGCGTCAGTGACAACGAACCAGAGCTGCCTGCTAACGTCAGTGACAACGAACCAGAGCTGCCTGATAGCGGCAGTGACAATGAACCAGAGCTGCCTGCTAGCGTCAGTGACAACGAACCAGAGCCGCCTGCTAGCGTCAGTGACAACGAACCAGAGCTACCTGTTAATGTCAGTGACAACGAACCAGAGCTGCCTGCTAGCGTCAGTGACAACGAACTAGAGCTGTCTGTTAACGTCAGTGACAACGAACCAGAGCTGCCTGCTAGCGTCAGTGATAACGAACCAGAGCTGCCTGCTAGCGTCAGTGACAATGGACCTGAGCTGCCTGCTAGTGTCAGTGAAAACGAACCAGAGCTGCCTGCTAGCGTCAGTGACAATCAACTAGAGTGGCCTGCTAGCGTCAGTGACAACCAACCAGAGCTGCATGCTAGCGTCAGTGACAACCAACCAGAGCTGCCTGCTAACGTCAGTGACAACCAACCAGAGCTGCCTACTAGCGTCAGTGACAACCAACCAGAGCTGCCTGGTAACGTCCGTGACAACCAACCAGAGCTGCCTGCTAGCGTCAGTGACAACGGACCTGAAATGCCTGCTAGGGTCAGTGAATACGAACCAGAGCTGCCTGCTAACGTCAGTGACTACGAACCAGAGCTGCCTGCTAGCGTCAGTGACTACGAACCAGAGCTTCCTGCTAGCGGCAGTGACAAGAAACAAGAGCTGCCTGCTAGCGTCAGTGACAACGAACCAGACAGAGCTGCCTGCTAGCGTCAGTGACAACGAACCACAGCTGCCTGCTAGCCTCAGTGACAACGAACCAGAGCTGCATGCTAGCCTCAGTGACAACGGACCACAGCTGCCTGCTAGCGTCAGTGACATCGAACCAGAGCTGCCTGCTAGCTTCAGTGACAACGAACCAGAGCTGCCTGCTAGCCTCAGTGACAACGCACCTGAGCTGCCTGCTAGCGTCAGTGACAACGAACTAGAGCTGCCTGTTAAAGTCAGTGACAAAGAACCAGAGCTGCCTGCTAGCGTCAGTGACAACGAACCAGAGCTGCCTGCTAGCGTCAGTGACAACGAACCAGAGCTGCCTGCTAGCGTCAGTGACAACGAACCAGAGCTGCCTGCTAGCATCAGTGACAACGAACCAGAGCTACCTGTCAACGTCAGTGACAACGGACCAGAGCTGCCAGCCAGCGTCAGTGACAATGAACCAGAGCTGCCTGCTAGTCTCAGTGACAACGGACCAGAGCTGCCTGCTAGCGTCAGTGACAACGAACTAGAGCTGCGTGCTATCGTCAGTGACAACGAACCAGAGCTGCCTGCTAATGTCAGTGACAACGAATCAGAGCTTCCTGCTAGCGTCAGTGACAACGAACCAGAGCTGCCTGCTAGCGTCAGTGACAATCAACTAGAGCGGCCTGCTAGCGTCAGTGACAACCAACCAGAGCTGCCTGCTAGCGTCAGTGACAACGAACCAGAGCTGCCTGCTAGCGTCAGTGACAACGAACCAGAGCTGCCTGCTAGCGTCAGTGACAACGAACCAGAGCTGCCTGTTATCATCAGTGACAACCAACCAAAGCTGCCTGCTAGCGTCAGTGACAACCAACTAGAGCTGCCTGCTAACGTCAGTGACAACCAACCAGAGCTGCCTACTAGCGTCAGTGACAACCAACCAGAGCTGCCTGGTAACGTCCGTGACAACCAACCAGAGCTGCCTGCTAGCGTCAGTGACAACGGACCTGATATGCCTGCTAGCGTCAGTGACAACGAACCAGAGCTGCCTGTTAACGTCAGTGACTACGAACCAGAGCTGCCTGCTAGCGTCAGTGACTACGAACCAGAGCTTCTTGCTAGCGGCAGTGACAAGAAACAAGAGCTGCCTGCTAGCGTCAGTGACAACGAACCAGACAGAGCTGCCTGCTAGCGTCAGTGACAACGAACCAGAGCTGCCTGCTAGCCTCAGTGACAACGAACCAGAGCTGCCTGCTAGCCTCAGTGACAACGGACCACAGCTGCCTGCTAGCGACAGTGACAACGAACCAGAGCTGCCTTCTAGCCTCAGTGACAACGAACCAGAGCTGCCTGCTAGCCTCAGTGACAACGGACCTCAGCTGCCTGCTAGCGTCAGTGACAACGAACTTGAGCTGCCTGTTAACGTCAGTGACAACGAACCAGAGCTGCCTGCAAGTGTCAGTGACAACGAACAAGAGCTGCCTGTAAGCGTCAGTGGCAACCAACCAGAGCTGCTTTATAGCGTTAGTGACAACGAACCAGAGCTGCCTGCTAGCGTCAGTGACAACCAACCAGAGCTGCCTGCTAGCGTCTGTGACAACGAACAAGAGCTGCCTGCTAGCGTCAGTGACAACGAACCAGAGCTGCCTGCTAGCATCAGTGACAACGAACCAGAGCTACCTGTCAACGTCAGTGACAACGGACCAGAGCTGCCAGCCAGCGTCAGTGACAATGAACCAGAGCTGCCTGCTAGTCTCAGTGACAACGGACCAGAGCTGCCTGCTAGCGTCAGTGAAAACGAACTAGAGCTGCTTGCTATCGTCAGTGACAACGAACCAGAGCTGCCTGCTAATGTCAGTGACAACGAATCAGAGCTTCCTGCTAGCGTCAGTGACAACGAACCAGAGCTGCCTGCTAGCGTCAGTGACAATCAACTAGAGCGGCCTGCTAGCGTCAGTGACAACCAACCAGAGCTGCCTGCTAGCGTCAGTGACAACGAACCAGAGCTGCCTGCTAGCGTCAGTGACAACGAACCAAAGCTGCCTGCTAGCGTCAGTGACAACGAACCAGAGCTGCCTGTTATCATCAGTGACAACCAACCAAAGCTGCCTGCTAGCGTCAGTGACAACCAACTAGAGCTGCCTGCTAACGTCAGTGACAACCAACCAGAGCTGCCTACTAGCGTCAGTGACAACCAACCAGAGCTGCCTGGTAACGTCCGTGACAACCAACCAGAGCTGCCTGCTAGCGTCAGTGACAACGGACCTGATATGCCTGCTAGCGTCAGTGACAACGAACCAGAGCTGCCTGTTAACGTCAGTGACTACGAACCAGAGCTGCCTGCTAGCGTCAGTGACTACGAACCAGAGCTTCTTGCTAGCGGCAGTGACAAGAAACAAGAGCTGCCTGCTAGCGTCAGTGACAACGAACCAGAAAGAGCTGCCTGCTAGCGTCAGTGACAACGAACCAGAGCTGCCTGCTAGCGTCAGTGACAACCAACCAGAGCTGCCTGTAAGCGTCAGTTGCAACCAACCAGAGCTGCTTTCTAGCCTCAGTGACAACGAACCAGAGCTGCCTTCTAGCCTCAGTGACAACGGACCTCAGCTGCCTGCTAGCGTCAGTGACAACGAACTAGAGCTGCCTGTTAACGTCAGTGACAACGAACCAGAGCTGCCTGCAAGTGTCAGTGACAACGAACAAGAGATGCCTGCTAGCGTCAGTGACAACCAACCAGAGCTGCCTGTAAGCGTCAGTGGCAACCAACCAGAGCTGCTTTATAGCGTCAGTGACAACGAACCAGAGCTGCCTGCTAGCGTCAGTGACAACCAACCAGAGCTGCCTGCTAGCGTCTGTGACAACCAAGCAGAGCTGACTGCTAACGTCAGTGACAACCAACCAGAGCTGCCTGCTAGCGTCAGTGACAACGCACCTGAGCTGCCTGCTAGCCTCAGTGACAACGAACCAGAGCTGCCTGCTAGCGTCAGTGACAACGAACCAGAGCTGCCTGCTAGCGTCAGTGACAACGAACCAGAGCTGCCTGATAGCATCAGTGACAACCAACCAAAGCTGCCTGCTAGCGTCAGTGACAACGAACCAGAGTTGCCTGCTAACGTCAGTGACAAAGAACCAGAGCTGCCTGCTAGCGTCAGTGAAAACGAAACAGAGCTGCCTGCTAGCGTCAGTGACAACGAACCAGAGCTTCCTGCTAGCGGCAGTGACAACAAACCAGAGCTGCCTGCTAGAGTCAGCGACAACGAACCAGACAGAGTTGCCTGCTAGCGTCAGTGACAACGAACCAGAGCTGCCTGCTAACGTCAGTGACAACGAACCAGAGCTGCCTGATAGCGGCAGTGACAATGAACCAGAGCTGCCTGCTAGCGTCAGTGACAACGAACCAGAGCTGCCTGCTAGCGTCAGTGACAACGAACCAGAGCTACCTGTTAACGTCAGTGACAACGAACCAGAGCTGCCTGCTAGCGTCAGTGACAACGAACTAGAGCTGTCTGTTAACGTCAGTGACAACGAACCAGAGCTGCCTGCTAGCGTCAGTGATAACGAACCAGAGCTGCCTGCTAGCGTCAGTGACAACGGACCTGAGCTGCCTGCTAGCGTCAGTGTAAACGAACCAGAGCTGCCTGCTAGCGTCAGTGACAATCAACTAGAGCGGCCTGCTAGCGTCAGTGACAACCAACTAGAGCTGCCTGCTAGCGTCAGTGACAACCAACCAGAGCTGCCTGCTAACGTCAGTGACAACCAACCAGAGCTGCCTACTAGCGTCAGTGACAACCAACCAGAGCTGCCTGGTAACGTCCGTGACATCCAACCAGAGCTGCCTGCTAGCGTCAGTGACAACGGACCTGAAATGCCTGCTAGGGTCAGTGACAACGAACCAGAGCTGCCTGCTAACGTCAGTAACTACGAACCAGAGCTGCCTGCTAGCGTGAGTGACTACGAACCAGAGCTTCCTGCTAGTGGCAGTGACAAGAAACAAGAGCTGCCTGCTAGCGTCAGTGACAACGATCCAGACAGAGCTGCCTGCTAGCGTCAGTGACAACGAACCAGAGCTGCCTGCTAGCCTCAGTGACAACGAATCAGAGCTGCATGCTAGCCTCAGTGACAACGGACCACAGCTGCCTGCTAGCGTCAGTGACATCGAACCAGAGCTGCCTGCTAGCTTCAGTGACAACGAACCAGAGCTGCCTGCTAGCCTCAGTGACAACGCACCTGAGCTGCCTGCTAGCGTCAGTGACAACGAACTAGAGCTGCCTGTTAAAGTCAGTGACAACGAACCAGAGCTGCCTGCTAGCGTCAGTGACAACGAACCAGAGCTGCCTGCTAGCGTCAGTGACAACGAACCAGAGCTGCCTGCTAGCGTCAGTGACAACGAACCAGAGCTGCCTGCTAGCATCAGTGACAACGAACCAGAGCTACCTGTTAACGTCAGTGACAACGGACCAGAGCTGCCAGCTAGCGTCAGTGACAATGAACCAGAGCTGCCTGCTAGTCTCAGTGACAACGGACCAGAGCTACCTGCTAGCGTCAGTGACAACGAACTAGAGCTGCTTGCTATCGTCAGTGACAACGAACCAGAGCTGCCTGCTAATGTCAGTGACAACGAACCAGAGCTGCCTGCTAGCGTCAATGACAACGAACCAGAGCTTCCTGCTAGCGTCAGTGACAACGGACCTGAGCTGCCTGCTAGCGTCAGTGAAAACGAACCAGAGCTGCCTGCTAGCGTCAGTAACAATCAATTAGAGCGGCCTGCTAGCGTCAGTGACAACCAACCAGAGCTGCCTGCTAGCGTCAGTGACAACGAACCAGAGCTGCCTGCTAGCGTCAGTGACAACGAACCAGAGCTGCCTGCTAGCGTCAGTGACAACGAACCAGAGCTGCCTGATAGCATCAGTGACAACCAACCAAAGCTGCCTGTTAGCGTCAGTGACAACCAACCAGAGCCGCTGCTAACGTCAGTGACAACCAATCAGAGCTGCCTACTAGCGTCAGTGACAACCAACCAGAGCTGCCTGGTAACGTCCGTGACAACCAACCAGAGCTGCCTGCTAGCGTCAGTGACAACGGACCTGAAATGTCTGCTAGCGTCAGTGACAACGAACCAGAGCTGCCTGCTAACGTCAGTGACTACGAACCAGAGCTGCCTGCTAGCGTCAGTGACTACGAACCAGAGCTTCTTGCTAGCGGCAGTGACAAGAAACAAGAGCTTCCTGCTAGCGTCAGTGACAACGAACCAGACAGAGCTGCCTGCTAGCGTCAGTGACAACGAACCAGAGCTGCCTGCTAGCCTCAGTGACAACGAACCAGAGCTGCCTGCTAGCCTCAGTGACAACGGACCACAGCTGCCTGCTAGCGTCAGTGACAACGAACCAGAGCTTCCTTCTAGCCTCAGTGACAACGAACCAGAGCTGCCTGCTAGCATCAGTGACAACGGACCTCAGCTGCCTGCTAGCGTCAGTGACAACGAACTAGAGCTGCCTGTTAACGTCAGTGACAACGAACCAGAGCTGCCTGCTAGCCTCAGTGACAACGCACCTGAGCTGCCTGCTAGCGTCAGTGACAACGAACTAGAGCTGCCTGTTAAAGTCAGTGACAACGAACCAGAGCTGCCTGCTAGCGTCAGTGACAACGAACCAGAGCTGCCTGCTAGCGTCAGTGACAACGAACCAGAGCTGCCTGCTAGCGTCAGTGACAACGAACCAGAACTGCCTGCTAGCATCAGTGACAACGAACCAGAGCTACCTGTCAACGTCAGTGACAACGGACCAGAGCTGCCAGCCAGCGTCAGTGACAATGAACCAGAGCTGCCAGCTAGTCTCAGTGACAACGGACCAGAGCTGCCTGCTAGCGTCAGTGACAACGAACTAGAGCTGCTTGCTATCGTCAGTGACAACGAACCAGAGCTGCCTGCTAATGTCAGTGACAACGAATCAGAGCTTCCTGCTAGCGTCAGTGACAACGGACCTGAGCTGCCTGCTAGCGTCAGTGAAAACGAACCAGAGCTGCCTGCTAGCGTCAGTGACAATCAACTAGAGCGGCCTGCTATCGTCAGTGACATTCAACCAGAGCTGCCTGCTAGCGTCAGTGACAACGAACCAGAGCTGCCTGCTAGCGTCAGTGACAACGAACCAGAGCTGCCTGCTAGCGTCAGTGACAACGAACCAGAGCTGCATGTTAGCATCAGTGACAACCAACCAAAGCTGCCTGCTAGCGTCAGTGACAACCAACTAGAGCTGCCTGCTAACGTCAGTGACAACCAACCAGAGCTGCCTACTAGCGTCAGTGACAACCAACCAGAGCTGCCTGGTAACGTCCGTGACAACCAACCAGAGCTGCCTGCTAGCGTCAGTGACAACGGACCTGATATGCCTGCTAGCGTCAGTGACAACGAACCAGAGCTGCCTGTTAACGTCAGTGACTACGAACCAGAGCTGCCTGCTAGCGTCAGTGACTACGAACCAGAGCTTCTTGCTAGCGGCAGTGACAAGAAACAAGAGCTGCCTGCTAGCGTCAGTGACAACGAACCAGACAGAGCTGCCTGCTAGCGTCAGTGACAACGAACCAGAGCTGCCTGCTAGCCTCAGTGACAACGAACCAGAGCTGCCTGCTAGCCTCAGTGACAACGGACCTCAGCTGCCTGCTAGCGTCAGTGACAACGAACTTGAGCTGCCTGTTAACGTCAGTGACAACGAACCAGAGCAACCTGCAAGTGTCAGTGACAACGAACAAGAGCTGCCTGCTAGCGTCAGTGACAACCAACCAGAGCTGCCTGTAAGCGTCAGTTGCAACCAACCAGAGCTGCTTTCTAGCCTCAGTGACAACGAACCAGAGCTGCCTTCTAGCCTCAGTGACAACGGACCTCAGCTGCCTGCTAGCGTCAATGACAACGAACTAGAGCTGCCTGTTAACGTCAGTGACAACGAACCAGAGCTGCCTGCAAGTGTCAGTGACAACGAACAAGAGATGCCTGCTAGCGTCAGTGACAACCAACCAGAGCTGCCTGTAAGCGTCAGTGGCAACCAACCAGAGCTGCTTTATAGCGTCAGTGACAACTAACCAGAGCTGCCTGCTAGCGTCAGTGACAACCAACCAGAGCTGCCTGCTAGCGTCTGTGACAACCAAGCAGAGCTGACTGCTAACGTCAGTGACAACCAACCAGAGCTGCCTGCTAGCGTCAGTGACAACGCACCTGAGCTGCCTGCTAGCCTCAGTGACAACGAAACAGAGCTGCCTGCTAGCGTCAGTGACAACGAAACAGAGCTGCCTGCTAGCGTCAGTGACAACGAACCTGAGCTGCCTGCTAGCGTCAGTGACAACGAACCAGAGCTGCCTGCTAATGTCAGTGACAACGAACCAGAGATGCCTGCTAGCGTCAGTGACAACGAACCAGAGTTGCCTGCTAACGTCAGTGACAAAGAACCAGAGCTGCCTGCTAGCGTCAGTGAAAACGAAACAGAGCTGCCTGCTAGCGTCAGTGACAACGAACCAGAGCTTCCTGCTAGCGGCAGTGACAACAAACCAGAGCTGCCTGCTAGAGTCAGCGACAACGAACCAGGCAGAGTTGCCTGCTAGCGTCAGTGACAAAGAACCAGAGCTGCCTGCTAACGTCAGTGACAACGAACCAGAGCTTCCTGATAGCGGCAGTGACAATGAACCAGAGCTGCCTGCTAGCGTCAGTGACAACGAACCAGAGCTGCCTGCTAGCGTCAGTGACAACGAACCAGAGCTACCTGTTAACGTCAGTGACAACGAACCAGAGCTGCCTGCTAGCGTCAGTGACAACGAACTAGAGCTGTCTGTTAACGTCAGTGACAACGAACCAGAGCTGCCTGCTAGCGTCAGTGATAACGAACCAGAGCTGCCTGCTAGCGTCAGTGACAACGGACCTGAGCTGCCTGCTAGCGTCAGTGAAAACGAACCAGAGCTGCCTGCTAGCGTCAGTGACAATCAACTAGAGCGGCCTGCTAGCGTCAGTGACAACCAACTAGAGCTGCCTGCTAGCGTCAGTGACAACCAACCAGAGCTGCCTGCTAACGTCAGTGACAACCAACCAGAGCTGCCTACTAGCGTCAGTGACAACCAACCAGAGCTGCCTGGTAACGTCCGTGACAACCAACCAGAGCTGCCTGCTAGCGTCAGTGACAACGGACCTGAAATGCCTGCTAGGGTCAGTGACAACGAACCAGAGCTGCCTGCTAACGTCAGTGACTACGAACCAGAGCTGCCTGCTAGCGTGAGTGACTACGAACCAGAGCTTCCTGCTAGCGGCAGTGACAAGAAACAAGAGCTGCCTGCTAGCGTCAGTGACAACGATCCAGACAGAGCTGCCTGCTAGCGTCAGTGACAACGAACCAGAGCTGCCTGCTAGCCTCAGTGACAACGAATCAGAGCTGCATGCTAGCCTCAGTGACAACGCACCTGAGCTGCCTGCTAGCGTCAGTGACAACGAACTAGAGCTGCCTGTTAAAGTCAGTGACAACGAACCAGAGCTGCCTGCTAGCGTCAGTGACAACGAACCAGAGCTGCCTGCTAGCGTCAGTGACAACGAACCAGAGCTGCCTGCTAGCGTCAGTGACAACGAACCAGAGCTGCCTGCTAGCGTCAGTGACAACGAACCAGAGCTGCCTGCTAGCATCAGTGACAACGAACCAGAGCTACCTGTTAACGTCAGTGACAACGGACCAGAGCTGCCAGCTAGCGTCAGTGACAATGAACCAGAGCTGCCTGCTAGTCTCAGTGACAACGGACCAGAGCTGCCTGCTAGCGTCAGTGACAACGAACTAGAGCTGCTTGCTATCGTCAGTGACAACGAACCAGAGCTGCCTGCTAATGTCAGTGACAACGAACCAGAGCTGCCTGCTAGCCACAGTGACAACGAACCAGAGCTGCCTGCTAGCCTCAGTGACAACGGACCACAGCTGCCTGCTAGCGTCAGTGACAACGAACCAGAGCTTCCTTCTAGCCTCAGTGACAACGAACCAGAGCTGCCTGCTAGCCTCAGTGACAACGGACCTCAGCTGCCTGCTAGCGTCAGTGACAACGAACTAGAGCTGCCTGTTAACGTCAGTGAGAACGAACCAGAGCTGCCTGCAAGTGTCAGGGACAACGAACAAGAGCTGCCTGCTAGTGCCAGTGACAACCAACCAGAGCTGCCTGTAAGCATCAGTGGCAACCAACCAAAGCTGCTTTCTAGCGTCAGTGACAACTAACCAGAGCTGCCTGCTAGCGTCAGTGACAACCAATCAGAGCTGCCTGCTAGCGTCTGTGACAACCAAGCAGAGCTGCCTGCTAACGTCAGTGACAACCAACCAGAGCTGACTGCTAGCGTCAGTGACAACGAACCAGAGCTGCCTGCTAGCGTCAGTGATAACGAACCAGAGCTGCCTGCTAGCGTCAGTGACAACGGACCTGAGCTGCCTGCTAGCGTCAGTGAAAACGAACCAGAGCTGCCTGCTAGCGTCAGTGACAATCAACTAGAGCGGCCTGCTAGCGTCAGTGACAACCAACCAGAGCTGCCTGCTAGCGTCAGTGACAACCAACCAGAGCTTCCTGCTAACGTCAGTGACAACCAACCAGAGCTGCCTACTAGCGTCAGTGACAACCAACCAGAGCTGCCTGGTAACGTCCGTGACAACCAACCAGAGCTGCCTGCTAGCGTCAGTGACAACGGACCTGAAATGCCTGCTAGCGTCAGTGACAACGAACCAGAGCTGCCTGCTAACGTCAGTGACTACGAACCAGAGCTGCCTGCTAGCGTCAGTGACTACGAACCAGAGCTTCTTGCTAGCGGCAGTGACAAGAAACAAGAGCTGCCTGCTAGCATCAGTGACAACGAACCAGACAGAGCTGCCTGCTAGCGTCAGGGACAACGAACCAGAGCTGCCTGCTAGCCTCAGTGACAACGAACCAGAGCTGCCTGCTAGCCTCAGTGACAACGGACCACAGCTGCCTGCTAGCGTCAGTGACAACGAACTAGAGCTGCCTGTTAACGTCAGTCAGAACGAACCAGAGCTGCCTGCAAGTGTCAGGGACAACGAACAAGAGCTGCCTGCTAGCGTCAGTGACAACCAACCAGAGCTGCCTGTAAGCGTCAGTGGCAACCAAACAGAGCTGCTTTCTAGCGTCAGTGACAACTAACCAGAGCTGCCTTCTAGCCTCAGTGACAACGAACCAGAGCTGCCTGCTAGCCTCAGTGACAACGGACCTCAGCTGCCTGCTAGCGTCAGTGACAACGAACTAGAGCTGCCTGTTAACGTCAGTGACAATGAACCAGAGCTGCCTGCAAGTGTCAGTGACAACGAACAAGAGCTGCCTGCTAGTGCCAGTGACAACCAACCAGAGCTGCCTGTAAGCGTCAGTGGCAACCAACCAGAGCTGCTTTCTAGCGTCAGTGACAACTAACCAGAGCTGCATGCTAGCGTCAGTGATAACCAATCAGAGCTGCCTGCTAGCGTCTGTGACAACCAAGCAGAGCTGCCTGCTAACGTCAGTGACAACCAACCAGAGCTGACTGCTAGCGTCAGTGACAACGAACCAGAGCTGCCTGCTAGCGTCAGTGATAACGAACCAGAGCTGCCTGCTAGCGTCAGTGACAACGGACCTGAGCTGCCTGCTAGCGTCAGTGAAAACGAACCAGAGCTGCCTGCTAGCGTCAGTGACAATCAACTAGAGCGGCCTGCTAGCGTCAGTGACAACGAACCAGAGCTGCCTGCTAGCGTCATTGACAACGAACCAGAGCTGCCTGTTAGCATCAGTGACAACCAACCAAAGCTGCCTGCTAGCGTCAGTGACAACCAACCAGAGCTGCATGCTAACGTCAGTGACAACCAACCAGAGCTGCCTACTAGCGTCAGTCACAACCAACCAGAGCTGCCTGGTAACGTCCGTGACAACCAACCAGAGCTGCCTGCTAGCGTCAGTGACAACGGACCTGAAATGCCTGCTAGCGTCAGTGACAACGAACCAGAGCTGCCTGCTA
The DNA here is from genome assembly GCA_036924085.1 of Ariolimax columbianus. NCBI lineage: Eukaryota > Metazoa > Mollusca > Gastropoda > Stylommatophora > Arionidae > Ariolimax > Ariolimax columbianus. Next base: position 77,782,007 of record JAVGWX010000004.1, on the reverse strand, counting down.
ACGTCAGTGATTACGAACCAGAGCTGCCTGCTAGCGTCAGTGACTACGAACTAGAGCTTCTTGCTAGCTGCAGTGACAAGAATCAAGAGCTGCCTGCTAGCGTCAGTGACAACGAACCAGACAGACCTGCCTGCTAGCGTCAGTGACAACGAACCAGAGCTGCCTGCTAGCCTCAGTGACAACGAACCAGAGCTGCCTGCTAGCGTCAGTGACAACGAACCAGAGCTGCCTTCTAGCCTAAGTGACAACGAACCAGAGCTGCCTGCTAGCCTCAGTGACAACGGACCTCAGCTGCCTGCTAGCGTCAGTGACAATGAACTAGAGCTGCCTGTTAACGTCAGTGACAACGAACCAGAGCTGCCTGCAAGTGTCAGTGACAACGAACAAGAGCTGCCTGCTAGCGTCAGTGACAACCAACCAGAGCTGCCTGTAAGCGTCAGTGGCAACCCACCAGAGCTGCCTTCTAGCCTCAGTTACAACGAACCAGAGCTGCCTTCTAGCCTCAGTGACAACGGACCTCAGCTGCCTGCTAGCGTCAGTGACAACGAACTAGAGCTGCCTGTTAACGTCAGTGACAACGAACCAGAGCTGCCTGCAAGTGTCAGTGACAACGAACAAGAGCTGCCTGCTAGCGTCAGTGACAACCAACCAGAGCTGCCTGTAAGCGTCAGTGGCAACCAACCAGAGCTGCTTTCTAGCGTTAGTGACAACTAACCAGAGCTGCCTGCTAGCGTCAGTGACAACCAACCAGAGCTGCCTGCTAGCGTCTGTGACAACCAAGCAGAGCTGACTGCTAACGTCAGTGACAACCAACCAGAGCTGCCTGCTAGCGTCAGTGACAACGCACCTGAGCTGCCTGCTAGCCTCAGTGACAACGAAACAGAGCTGCCTGCTAGCGTCAGTGACAACGAACCAGAGCTGCCTGCTAGCGTCAGTGACAACGCACCTGAGCTGCCTGCTAGCGTCAGTGACAACCGACCTGAGCTCCCAAGATTTGTCTACACCTCCACGTTTGAAAATGAACAACAAGAAAGAAGAAGACTCGTAGTATAGTGATAGTAACGCGTTACTCTATGGGTAGTATAGTGATATTATAGAAACTTGAGTAGTGACCAGCATATATGTATTATAGCTTAAGTATTGTAGTAGAGGTCAATATCAGGATCCGCAGGGCAGCAACAACATTCAATAGATTAACAAAAGGTTCTGAAAGTACAAGAAGCTCACTGTTAAAGCAGAAACACTCGTTTACCAGGCCTGTATCCTCGGCACCCTTCTTTATGACAGTGAGACATGGCCTACCTACATGCACCAGGAGAGGCGGATAAACAGCTATCACATGAGGTGCTTGTGCAGAATCCTGGGGGTTGGGTGGCAAGACAAGATCACCAACGCAGAGGTGTTGGAGAGCACAGGCACTGTCACCATCTTTTCCATGATTAGTCTTTGAAGGCTCTGATGGTTGTGACACATTCGGAGGATGGATGATGGCAGAATACCAAAATATCTTCTCTATGGGGAATTACAGTTAGGTGAAAAAGTCTCGGGGCCTGCCACTACTTCGGTACAAAGATGTATGCAAGCGGAATATGAATGATGCAGGCATTGATTTGGAATCATGGGAAAAGGACGCCGTGAATCGTGTTACATGGAGGGGCAGGATTAAGCATGGAATACATACAAAGGAGATACTGATTGCTGATAGGCTAAAGCCTCAGCGTTTGAGACGACATTCCGCATCACGCGAAGTCTCAAATGGTCCTGACTTTCCTTGCACACACTGTGGAAGTTGCTTCTCAGTCTGTAATGGTCGTGCGAGTCACATTCATTACCGTCATGGGCTGTAGTTGCATACCTTTTTTTTTCAAAGCACAATTACTATTGTCTGACACGATGATAAAAACTGTATCATGTGGTTGTTGATTTCAATAAAGCGTTTGTTAGGGTATGGCATTAAGTGCTATGGGCAACCATAAGGATGCATAAAATCAACGGAAATATTACAAACGTCCTTGAACACCTATATGACAAGGGGTCCAGCGAAGTTCTTGTGAATGAGAGGCGCGGGGTGTGGTTTCGCACATCAGTCGGTATGAGACAGGAGTGTACACTCTCTCCAACTTTTTTCAATATATTCCTTTTAGGGAATTACGAGTAAGGCACTTGGAAGTCAGATTGGTACTATGAAGATAGGGGGAAGAACGATTACCTGTTTTCGTTTTGCAGACGGTCTTTGTTTTCTGCGCCTCCAGCCGGTCAGGGGAAGACTTTTGGCTCTGAGGAAAGACTTGTGTAGCATCCTATGGGCAGGGACTTCCTTGTACAGCCGTACATAATGCCCAAACAAAGAAACTCTGCGTCGGTCAAGTGTTTCTGAGATTGGGTGAAAGCTTGTTTTAGCAGAGACCTCCACGTTGCGGGTGTAGTCATGCCATTGGACACGCAGGATACGCCGCTGGTTGCTCACGTGAAAGGCTTCCAGTCCCCACATGTCATGTTTCAGTATTGTAGTACTTTAAGTATAATATATTGATGTTATAGTCGTAGTATAGTGGTAGTATTGTGGTGACAGTTTAATATTTTTCTTGTAGTATTGTCGTAGTGTAGTGGTAATAAAGTGGCTAGTATGGTTCACAATGGCGATAGTGTTTGTGGAGTATTGTGGTAGTTTTGTTGTAGTAAAGTGGTGGTATTATTTTATTATAGTGGAGGAACTGTGGTAGCATTGTTGAAGTACTTCGGAACTATACTGGTGGAAACGTTGTAGTATAGTGAACGTTAGTGGAAGTATTGGGAGTGTCTGTGGCGATGTGGTCAAGTCGTTTGCCCTGTGTTTAAACGGGCGGTATTCAAATTCGAGCTGCGACGGTCTGTTTATGATGGCAATTTTTTCCGGAGGCCCCTGGGTTCATCGCTGGAGCTATGAAGTTTGTGCTTTGTGCGATGATCTCGGCAGGCTGGGATAATGTTCGTCTGAGAGAGACGAAGCCATATGGGGAAAGCCGCGGCGATGAAGTCTAGTCCTCGCCTATAACCTTTAACCTTTAGTGGAATTATATTGCTGGTATTGTTGTAGTATAGTGAAGGTTAGTGGCAGTACATTGGTGCTATTGTTGTAGTATAGTGAAGGTTAGTGGCAGTACATTAGTGCTATTGTTGTAGTATAGTGAAGGTTAGTGGCAGTACATTAGTGCTATTGTTGTAGTATAGTGAAGGTTAGTGGCAGTACATTAGTGCTATAGTTGTAGTATAGTGAAGGTTAGTGAAAGTATTGTTATGGTATTGTTGTAGTATATTATTGGTATTGTTGAAGTGTAGTGTGGTAATGTAGTAGTATTGTGGTGATATTATTGCAGGATAGTGTTGGTATTGTTAAAGTATAGGGAAAGATATGGAATTGTTTGTGTGTGATCTTTTGTTTATGTATGTTGTTTTTGTATCGCCGTTAGTCTGTGTAAATTGTTTGTGTGTGATCTTTTGGCTATGTAAGTTGTCCTAATATCGCCTTTAGTCTGTGTAAATTGTTTGTGTGTGATCTTTTGGCTATGTAAGTTGTCCTAATATCGCCTTTAGTCTGTGTAAATTGGTTGTGTGTGATATTTTAGTTATTGCAGGCTGAATTCCTCTTGTCTGTGTAAATTGTTTGACTGTCGTCTTTGCGCTATATAAGGTTTCTTCGTGTGCCACTCGACTTCTTTTGAGATTTGATCTAGATGGATTTATACTATTATTGATTGAATAAATATCATTCGCTGGGACCGGCTGTCTCCATGGAGACCAAACAGTGGACCCCGTAGATTGGCGCAGTCTCGCACGTGATACCCATTGAGACAAATAATTCCTCCCAACGGAAACAAACAGCATAGCTTATCTGATCCTGACAGGCCAACCTACCGTGTCATACCGAATATCAGTAAACGTATAAATTCCTTATCTATCCAAATATTTCAGACTTATGGTCCACGTTTCTATGCTATAATGGTGTACGTGTGCGTTTTTTCTTTCAGTCCGTCTTGATATTCTCCAGGGGCGTGAATACAATATAAGGGCCCGTGTGTGAACATTAAACTTTTTTTTTCTTCTTCTTCTTCTTCTTCCTTCGTTCTCAATCTCCCGCTACCAAACCCTGAAAGGGCTTGAGTAGCAGAATGTAGTCCAGAGAACGGAATGCGTTGTGTCGTAGTTTACAGCTTGACTGCGATATTTGCACCTTTCGGTCCAACACATCCGACTTCAGCAATCATTTTTTTGAGTAACGGGTTAGCATTCCCGCTTCGATCCCTTCTCCTTAGCCAGTCTGCCCTGCTGCAGCCTGTTATCCAGGATCACCACGTGGAGGTGTAGAAGGGTCTTGGCAGCTATGGTTCGCTGGCCCTGACGCTAGCAGTCAGCTATGGGTCGCTGACCACTGCAGCTCATGCGCTGCTCAGCATCTTGATCCCGAAAATTAAACGAAGTAAATTTCTAGAATCAGTAAAAACAAATTGATCGAGATCCCACGAATGCCTTATCTCCAGTTGGAGATAATGACGATTTACTGGACCAATAGAAAACATTTCAGGATCTTGATCAAATGTTAAACGGCACGGATACAGGAAGAAGAGATAGACTATAAAATACACAAAGCAATTCTTCCAAGACAGAATCTTCACCCATGTATAAGTCGTCAAACAATGTAACACAGATTGCACGTGGACGATCTTTCTAAGAAACGCCGCGCAAAGAAGAAAACTGTTAACAATTAGTATGCACAATATATACGAGGCGTGTTCAAACGAAACCGGACCAAACTGCAATAAGTGAATATACGTACTATGCGGATGATGACGTTCCTTCTGATGTAAACAGCACATACAAACCGTCAATTTTGCAAAAGTTCATTATCCTCCGACTCATAGTTTCCTTAGAAGACCGTTGAAAACATGGCATCTGTGATATGGAATCCGTTCAGAGTTGATCATCGAACGATGATTCGGTTTCTAACAGCTGAAGGATGTCGACCAGTTGATATTCATCGCAGAATGCAGGCAGTGTATGGTGACAGAAGTGTGTCGAAGACAACAGTGAAAAACTGGATAACGATGTTTAAAAACGGACGTGAGTTAACGATAGATATTCCGAGACCAGATCACGAGCATATTGTTGCGTCAGAAGATGCCATCGCCGAAAATTGATGCAGCAATGAAGGTTCACCGTCAACGAGCGTACGTTCGACACACTTTTGTCTACAATGTTTCCACTACATTTCTAACTTTCTTTTAAATTCTTTTCGTCATTTCGTGGGGAATGAAAATCTGACGGATGCTCACTACACTCAACACTGAAAGCTGTCTGCCAGTGATTGACGCAATCTGTGGAGGAAAAAAAAATGCATGCACGCATGCGCATGATGGTTCCCTATACATGCCTGCCGAAGGACAACACCGTGCTTCATTTATTTATGGAAAAAATATTAAGGTCGAATCTTTTTTTAATACAATTAATGTGTGTGTATGTGAATAGATATATGTATTGTTGTTTAATACCCACAATGAGTAAGTTTACTCTCTAATGTGCCCTGAAAGGGACGTTGAGTGGTGGGTTGTAGTAACTTTCCTCACATCCCGAGCATGCTGATCAAGATGGACCGCGGCCATCCGCACTGTTGTGCGATGCTTTACTTCATCTGCGTGGCGCTCACAACTATGGGGATCACATCGATCCACATATTGCCACCCAGGCTGTCTTGAAAACAACCTTTTTCAAGGGAGCGCTACAAGAAAGAGAGATGTATGGTCTTGGTCAGTGTTGTATTGACCGTGACGCGACGTCCTGGTCAGTGATTTGTGCCTGACTAGACTAGCGTCTTATTTCACCATACGCATATATGGTTGGTGGGAGGGAATTGGGAGGCAGACAAGGGGTGCGGGAAGGGTAATATTCTTTAACTGTTAATCTGCTGCTTCTTTACTATGGAACAGTTAGATTCACGGACAGATATTCTGCATGGGTATGGCTGGTGTAATTGCGCGTATATCTATCTGCCAAACTGTACACGGTGACATTTCAACCAGCTGGGTTGGGATTTTGAAACAGACGTTTCACTCTAAGGTCACACTGTCTCACATATATCATAGTGCAGCTGTCAAATACAGTACATCGTATCTTACACAAAAACAAGAGACAAAATACAGAAACGTAAACATGGACCATGAAGGCCACACGAGCTGGGAATACTACAAGAAAATTGTATTCATAAAGAAGACAGCCCCCTTCTCATAACTATTTCCCATAATCCATTCGGTTTTCAGTCCCCTCCTGCGTGTACTACCGAGCCACATGAACACCATTGATTTGTGGACATGTCAGCCGGCACTAACAGAAATATGACAATAGTTTGCTCACTGTCCTGTTTGCCTTTTCTATATCATCACAATTTTTTTCTTCAAGAAAGTGTAATTTTTCCCGGTTTCCATTTGTCTGTATTGTTTCTTGTTTTTGATGTTATGTTTCTGTTTTGTCTTTGAAGAATATCGGAAAAGAGATTAAGGGAAAAACACTTGCAGATACCACTATATGGAAGTGGGCCAAGGGGCGGAAGTCTACAGGCTACTGGATCAATAACCAACCGACTAAATGAAGAAGTAGTAGATTGGTGTGTGATTGACAGAACAGCTAGAGCGTATGCCAACCCACGACAAAGAGATCATCACTGCAATAGCACACGTGAGAAGTTTGGTGCAGATTTCCTGTCCCGTTACAGTTGTCTTACCTAAGAAAGAAGGGAAAAGAAGATTGTTATAAAGATACAAATAGAGAGAGGCAGAGAGATATAAATAGGAAAATACGTGGCGGCTTAAAACCAAAATCTTAAATATTGGATAGAAGATTAGAAAACAACTATGTCTTTGTATTATAACGTGTTAATATAGTTGTTATGGATGCCAGGAGTGCCTTGTTCGTACCATCAGGGTGTAGACGAACAACATGACGTCATAATTGCAGTTACAAGATGGCCGCCTCACTTTTGACTTGCATCAAAGAGAAGCAGCGCACTGTTATCCGTTCTTAGAGCAACGAATAGGTGAGACCCATAGAAATCCATCAACAGATAAACATACATTATGATGATGCTTGCCTTTCACTGCAGAAAATATATGAGGGGAGTAGGAGGTTTCAAAACGGCGTGAGTCTTGTGACATAATGTTCACGACGTGGTCAAGCGCGCCGAGCAGTTATCCAAGGGTCGATGGTAGCCGTTGATCGCCTCCTAAAGTAAGATCGCCACCTCGTATCCCATCTGATGTCTAGATGCACATACATTTTATTCACATTAAATCCGTGATCTTTGAAAGAGAGAGAGAGGGCGAGAGAGAGAGAGATAGGGAGAGAGATAGCGAGAGAGAAGGAGAGAGGGAGAGAGAGAGAGGGATATATAGAAGCAGCATCCATGCATTGAAAAGCGGTAGTAACATAATTCATAAACAGCGAATGGAGCAGGGTAATATGGAGGTTCATTCTCGACTAAGCCAGTTGGAAAACAAGGGGACCGAGAACGTATTGAACGAAAAGACAGACATCGGTGGCTTATAAATATGGTTGCGTTCGTCAGGATCAGCGAATCGGGGCTGTCCAACACGCTATTCAGGCTCACACAAGTTGCTCATTTTGCAGAACGCAACGTCATCACCGAGGCTCAGAGATAGCGAGGCGCCCGGAGAACATAGCGCGAGACGACCAGACTGCTGAGTTATCACATGTGTCGCAAGTTTTGCAGAGTCTGCTGTGCCAGGATTGGACTTAGCACTCTTCTTCTTCTTCTTCTTCTTCTTCTTCCTCTTGTTCTTCTTCTTCTTCTTCTTCTTCTTCTTCTTCTTCTTCTTCTTCTGCTTCTTCTGTGTTCAGGCTTTGTGGTCATGCTAGGTTTGTAGTGCTGTCGCTAGGACGAAGTCCACAGCTCTCTCCAGATTCGGGTGGCAGACCTACATCTTCTGCGTCCCCTTGGCTCCCTCTGTATATCGGGCAGTCCGTTAGGATGTGTTCAGCCATCTGACATCTTGTTCGACATGGACATTCAGGCACTTGTATGTGATATCTTGAGCCGATGTAAGTAACACAACAGTCTGCAGTGGTCTGTTCTCAGACGAAACATGAAGATTTGCTGGTGTCTGTAACGTTGGTGGGTTGCTTCAGGTCTATTGCTCACTTCCATGTTTTTCTTCCATTTTGAGTTGTATTGATTGTGGATTATAGTTTTTGCCTCTCGGTAAGACACTGTGTGGATAAGTTGCTCCATCTTGCCACCTGCTTTGGATAGGTCATCAGCTCTCTCTTGTCCTATGATTCCACAATTGGAAGATAGCCACTGAAGAGCAACTATTGAGGTTGTTTGGATCTTGTTGAGCTGTGATCTGATTTCCCTCAGCACGTGTTCACTTCTTGTGTTTTGTATTGCTTACACTAGTGATCTGCAATTTCTTTTTGCACTAAAATGCGATCGTATCTTTCAGCATAAGTCTCATGCTGTGCCCATTTTTGTTTGTGATGGGCATCTATTTTTTTATTCAGCATCCATTCTGATCACATGAAAACGATGTACAACCGTGTAGCCTGACTGACCGGATAGTGATTGGAGAGGCTCGGCAAATCTTGTCTGAAAAATGAGCTGTGCTGAACCCTCTGTGTCGAACCGAAAAGCATAAGGTATATTGCAGTCACGCTGTAAACTCTAACCTAGGTTAAGAAAATGTCCTTATTCAGTACGGACTTTGAAGAAGAATAAGAATAACAAAGACTGGTCATGAGAAATGGCAGGAAGAGCGTGTACAGAAGATGGAAAGTGCAAAGGACGAGTTTTTGTTTAACGACAAATCGAAAAAAAAAAGAAATCGTTAACGAAAAATGCAAGACGAAAACGATCACAGATGCACCAAAGCGAACCAAATCATTGCCAAAATGCCAACAATACTGAAGAACAAGCACGTAAAGATTGGTACAAAAGGAGCCCAAAATAACACAATTCCTAAGCCTACACCGTGCTACCAGTGTCAAACTTGAACACTTACAGCAACAGATAAGAGAAAAATAGAAACAACAGAAACGATGCGATTAGGAAACAGATGGGCACTAAACCAGTTCTCGACTTCATTACAAAACAGCAAATTCAATGGTTTGGCCACATGTCGCGATAGCAAAACGACAGCGCCCCATAGATGGCTATAACACTTAAACACAGCGGTACCAGAGCTAGACGCCGACGCCGCAAAAGATGGATTGACGGAATATCCAAGGCAGCCAGTTCCACCTTATAGGAAGCGCACACGAAAGCGCTGTCCAGATGTCATGTATATACCGAAAGGCAAACCAGAACCAGACAATAGATAGAAAGACAAATCGTAAGTGGCTGGATTGATTCTCTCTTGTTCCCAAAATGGAACGTAAATCTGCAATAGTCTCTCTCCACCGAATCCTATGTTGGACCGTTTTCTTGAGATTCAACCACGAGACACCCCTTGCCTTGGTGTCCTGTTCCACTGTTTTTCGCCACTCATTTCTCTGATCTCCAAATGGGTTCCAATGTAGATCATGTAGGTTATAATGTTACGGGCCCCTTTTCAAGGCGTATCGTATCCAGGTGTACTTTCTCTCCCTAATCCCTAGCCGTTTTCGTTGCCGGTATGTCTTGGCCAGAGAATATGTTATGTTATTACAGCTGGCCCTCTGATCTGAAGGATGCGACTGTCGGTGAAGGTCTGTAGCCTGGATGTGATACTCTTAGTCACGTCCCCTGTTTCCTAGGACTAATGCTATTTACCTAGAGTTATATGAATTCCATATTCCGTGGAATGAAAGAAAATGTGGCTTTTCTAATTCATGTTAATGCAAACGTGAATGCTATATAATCGTACCAATACAGGTATGAATGCTGTATTAGTTGCAGTACAATTATGCGTGCTATTTTAATGTCAGTACACATATGAATGATATATTAGTTCCAGTACAAATATGAATGCTATGTTAGTTCCAGTACAAATATAAATGCTATATTAATTCCAATACAAATGTGAATGCTATGTTAGTTCCAGTACACATATGAATGCTATATTAATTACAGTACAAATATGGGAGCTATATTAGTTCCTGTACAAATGTCAATGTTTTGTTAGTTCCAGTACAAATATGAATGCTATATTAGTTCCAGTACACATATGAATGATATATTAGATCCAGTACAAATATGAATGCTATATTAGTTCCAGTACAAATATGAATGATATATTAGTTCCAGTACAAATATGAATGCTATATTAGTTCCAGTACAAATATGAATGATATATTAGTTCCAGTACAAATATGAATGCTATATTAGTTCCAGTACAAATATGAATGTTATATTAGTTCCAGTACAAATATGAATGCAATATTAGTTCCAGTACAAATATGAATGCTATATTAGATCCTGTACAAATATGAATGCTATATTAGTTCCAGTACAAATATGAATGATATATTAGTTCCAGTACAAATATGAATGCTATATTAGTTCCAGTACAAATATGAATGCTATATTAGTTCCAGTACAAATATGAATGCTATATTAGATCCGGTACAAATTTGAATGCTTAATTAGTTCCAGTACAAATATTAATGATATATTAGTACCAGCAGTTGACGGCGTGGGCTAGTGGTTAAGTGACACTGCTCACAACTCCGAAGGTGCTGGGTTCAGTCACCATTCATCGGCTGTTACCCCGGGGAAGCAAATCCTTAGAAATTGCAGGAGGAAGCAGACCCTTACATAAAATGAATGTCGAAGTTTGATGCACTTGGCCGACAGACGGAAACGTCCCAGTACAAATATGAATGCTATATTAGTTCCAGTACAAATTAGAATGCTATATTAGTGCCAGTACAACTGTGCAGGCTATATTAATTCCAGTACACATATGAATGCTATATTAGTTCCAGTACAAAACGAAAATGCTATATTAGTTCCAGTACAAATGAAAATGCTATATTAATTCCAGTACAAATGAAAATGCTATATTAGTTCCAGTACAAATGAAAATGCTATATTAATTCCAGTACAAATGAAAATGATATATTAGTTCCAGTACAAATGAAAATGATATATTAGTTCCAGTACAAATGAAAATGATATATTAGTGTCAGTACAAATATGAATGCTATATTAGTTCCAGTTCAAATTAGAATGCTAACTTAGTTCCACTACAAATGAAAATGCGATATTAGTGTCAGTTCACATATGAATGCTATATTAGTTCCAGTACAAATGTTAATGCTATATTAGGGGCAGTACAAATATGAATGCTATATTAGTTCCAGTACAAATGTGAGTGTTATATTAGTTCCAATACAAGTATGAATGCTGTATTCGGTGACCAACGGTTTAGACCAAGTCGACATGTGTGGAACAGTCTTGTTAGACAATAGTTATTTTCTTTGGAGGTCTGTTGTCTTTCAAATTTGGGATGAATGTGCCATTCCATCATTCTGTCTGATCCCCCCCCCCCCCCCATTCCATCATTCTGTCTGATCCTCCCCCCCCCCCCATTCCATCATTCTGTCTGATCCACCCATTCCATCATTCTGTCTGATCCCCCCATTCCATCATTCTGTCTGATCCCTCCCATTCCATCATTCTGTCTGATCCCTCCCATTCCATCACTCTGTCTGATCCCCCCCCCCCCCATTCCATCATTCTGTCTGATCCACCCATTCCATCATTCTGTCTGATCCCCCCATTCCATCATTCTGTCTGATCCACCCATTCCATCATTCTGTCTGATCCCCCCATTCCATCATTCTGTCTGATCCCTCCCATTCCATCATTCTGTCTGATCCCTCCCATTCCATCATTCTGTCTGATCCCTCCCATTCCATCATTCTGTCTGATCCCTCCCATTCCATCATTCTGTCTGATCCCTCCCATTCCATCATTCTGTCTGATCCACCCATTCCATCATTCTGTCTGATCCCTCCCATTCCATCATTCTGTCTGATCCCTCCCATTCCATCATTCTGTCTGATCCACCCATTCCATCATTCTGTCTGATCCATCAATGACATCCTTCTGCTGTCCACCTTTCTCCTCTACCCTACCTCCTAATGTACCACGAATTAAAAATTGCCCCCTCCAACTCATCTTCAGGAGATCTCTCTGCGTGACAGAGATAAGAAAATGACCACTGCTACACTGAGATCATATTGTAAGATACGATTACGATTCTTCTATTTGTGTGCATCGACCTCCAGGTTCACCAAATTCATCCACAGAAACAATTCCAGAAAGTTGAACATAAATTGTTGTTTTAAAACGAATAACTTTTTTAATTTCTTCTGGAGGATGTGAAGAAGGAGACGAAACCATTTTCTTTCACCCCTTATATCACATCCTGCCCTCCCTTCCCTTCCCTGGCGATTCGACTGACGGATCTCCTCGCTGGCGTATGGTATTATAACATGTATCGATTTGTTTTAACTTTACGCCAAGCCACCAGGTTATGGTTGGTATCGATTCTTAGGTCACGATAAGAGTCTGTTTGTCTGAGTACTAAAACAAACTCAGGCCAGAGTCGACCACCCCAGCAGTCTCCCAGTCCTCTGTCTAGCTGTTCTTGCTCCTGTGTGACCTCCCCTTTCTTTTTATATCCATACCAGATATTCGGTTTCATAATTCCGAATCGTTTGTGGAAAGAAAATTGGAAGCCAGTTTATTTTCGTACAGCTGACACTGTACTTTACACACTGGGGCCCATCGTAAGCACACCAACACACAGGCACACTCACAAACACACACATACCAATACGCACGCAAAGACACTTAGCAACAACAACAAAAAACAATAATGATAGACCCACATGCACACACAGACATAATCAAGCTAACATGCAAATACAGACAGTCAGGAATAACTAATAGCCGTCCATCGCAAGCGATCATGACAACAGCAGTCAGACATGTATAAGCCGAGGCCGAACGATCACAACCGTCGTTTTGCAGATAACATCGACGGGTTGGCGGGTTTAGAAGCACAACTCCAGGAATGGGTCAGAAGGCTCGATGAAACAGCTCTTGACTATGGTATTGAGATAAACGCTAGAAAGACGACATTTTTTTTGTTTTTGTTTTGTTTTGCGTTCGCCTTATTTCTCTAATCCACAAGGCGGTGTGCGTTGCACTGTGGTTTTTATTTTGCGCCTGTCGGCCCAGTGTATCCGACTTCAGCATTCATTTTATGTAAGGGTCTGCTTTCTCCTGCATTTTCTAAAGGTTTGCTTCCCCGGGGTAACGGCCGGTGCTGCGATGGGGATCGAACCCAGCACCTTCCGGTTGTGAGCCGTGCCACTTAACCACTAGGCCACGCCGTCCCCCCGAAAGACGAAATGAATGACCAACAACGCCGAGGGCTTCAACAGTAGGATAAAAGCATATGGCCAGGAACTCGAAGTGGTTGACCGTTTTAAATATCTAGGGTCGATTGTCAGTGATGAAGGATCAAAATGTGAGGTGCACAGACAATAGCGGCGCTTGCACGGCTTAACAAAATCTGGCAAGATAAACGGTTAGTACTATGCACGAAAATCAGATTAATGCGTACACTGGTCCTGTCAATATTCCTCTATGCTTGTGAGACATGGACAGTTACAGCTGACCTTCAGCGAAGGTTACATGCCTTCGAGATGAGATGTTTCCGAAAACTTTTAAACATCACGTACAAAGATCGAGTTACAAATGAGAAAATACGAGATAGAATTACAACAACAATATGGCTTTTTGAAGACCTCTTCGTAATTGTCAAAAGAAGGAAATTCGCTTGGTACGGTCACATATCGAGATCAAATGGTCTTTCAAATACGATCATCCACGGGAAGGTGCAAGGCAGACGAAGAAAAGGTCGTCCCCAAAAAGGGGTGGGAGGACAGCATAAAAGAATGGACCAATCTCCGACCAGAAGAGGCACAGGCAGCGGCTACTGACAGAGAAGGGTGGCGTGGAGTTGTGGGGATGTCTTCATGCGTGTCCCAACGACCTCACTGGTAACGGGATGACCTGACCTGACCCTGAAGTGTCACGTGACCCACTGCATCGTTGTCATAGTTACGGCGCAGGAGGTAACACTTGTTTATGAATGTTCGCTTGAGCCAGTGTTTTCTGCAGTTTTTTGGTCTGCACGATGATCATTCCAGAACCTATAACCCATTTACGGACCCCACCTCCACAATATCTACAACAAGGCAGTCGTATTTTCTTCCCACATAAACAGCCTCAGTAATTCACATGGGAACAACGATACGTTGTTGCTGCATCATTCACTGAAACACATTTCTCTTATGAATCTTTTCATACTTATGTTTCCTATGCCGATTGTCATATACCATTCTACGCTGTTTAACATTTTCTCTATTGTCCTTTCTGAAATTTGTGCTAAATTCTATATTTTCCCTTCTGCACTGGATACCAAATTCTATTATTTCCCTTCTATACTGTCTACCATATTCTCTATGTTTCCTTCTACACTATTTACCATATTCTCTGTTAACCTCTGCACTGTTTACCATATTCTCTGTTAACCTCTGCACTGTTTACCATATTCTTTGTTAACCTCTGCACTGTTTACCATATTCTTTGTTAAACTCTGCACTGTTTACCATATTCTGTATTTCCCCTCCTTACTGTTTACCATATTCTATGTTGACCTCTGCACTGTTTACCATATTCTCTGTTGACCTCTGCACTGTTTATCATATTCTCTGTTAATGTCTGCACTGTTTACCATATTTGCTATTTCCCCTCCTTACTGTTTATACGCTCTCTTTCTTGTCCAAATTGTTTATCATACCCGATTTTACCATATTTCCTTTCCGAATTATTACCGTATTCTGGTATTAGCTCAACACTATTTACCATATTATATTCTTACTATTTGCAATATTCTCGGTTTGCCTTCTACACTGTTTACTAAATATCTATTTCGCAGCCACAGTATTTACTTAATTCTCTATTTACCTATTTACGAACCTTACTGTCTACTAAATTAAGTTTCCCTTCCTTACTGTGTACCAATTTCTCTATATTAACTCTTGACTGTTTATCATATTCCATATTGATCTTTTCGCATTGTTTGTCATATTCTCTAATTCCCTTTGATTGTTTATAATATTCTTTGTTGTTCACATCTTTTGTTCATCATCTTCTCTATTTTACCTACCTTATTTACCATATTCACCACCACTCACCCACCTCCACATCAAGACCCAACGATCTCTTTAACCGTTTATAACGTTTTGAAACCTTCACATTCGCTGATGATTATATTCTGAATTTACTTTCCCTGTTTATCATACTCTGTTTGCCATTTCAGTTTTAATCATATTCTCTATTTTACATCCTCGCTGTTTATTTAGTTTTGTGTGTGTCAGTTTAATTGTGTATAATTTGTTTTGTTGATTTTTAAATAATTTCCTTCACCGTTCATCATATTCTAAATTTTATCATTCATTGCTTATAATATTCTCTATTTTTATGCTCATTTATTGTCATATTCTCTAATTTTTCGCTCATTTATAGTCATATTTTAATTTGTCGAACATTTATCGTCATATTCTCTAATTTTTCGAATATTTAAGGTCAAATTCTTGCATTTTTCGTCCATTATTTATAGTCTATATTTTCTCATTCAATGATTATCATATTCTCTCCTTTTTCGTTCTTTTCTTGTCATTTTATCTAATTTTTCGTTTATTGCTTATCATATTCTCAAAGTTTTCTTTCACTACTCAAATTGTTCTGTCACTTCTTGTATATTCTAATGTTTCGTTCATTGCTTATCATGTTCTCAACTGTGTCATTCACTGTTTATCCCATTCTCCATTTCCCCCATTATTTTTATATTCTTTGTTTTCTTCCTTCACTGTTTGCCATATTCTTAATTGTTAATATCCATTGTCTATCACATTATTGATCAACTTTCGTTGTTTCCTGCCATTGTTTCATACTTCGCATAAGATGACCGTGGACAACTACTAGCACAGACTTGTGACAAAGACAACAACAAATCAATACATCATACTTAGGTTCAGGAGAGAATGACGAGATGGATATGATAAATATTCAAGGAAAATGTAACAAACAATATGGCCACATCTTGGGGACGAAAAGAATTGGGACCCCAACGATAGAAACGAGTGTGATAACTGAAATCGTATGAGCGAGTTCTGGAAGACGATCTAAAATTAGTTTTAGCGGATAATGACATTTGCGGCTATTTCTTTTCTTTGGTGTCCTGTAAATATACTCTGTTCTTCCATGCTATATTATGTAGTCTGTTTTGTTTGTTTCGTTGCTGTATTGTTGATCTGTTCTTGACTTGTTTTGTTGACTTTTAACAAAATTAATTAAAACATCTAAGCAGTGTTTTGTTCATTTTGCACATGAATCAAATTCAGTGGCGTAACTACATTGTCAGAGACTACTGGGCACACATTAAGTTGGGGCAATCATGCAATCAATGAATCAAGCCTGCCACTCCTCTCAGTGCGTAGACCATTGACAACTGCTCGCCAGCATACACTTTCATGGGCTCCTCTTGTTGCCTTTCTCTAGATGTAATCATTTAATCTTAGTTCTTCTTACATTCTCTTCTTCATGTATTATTAGGTCTACCTTTCTCTTTATCTCTCTCTCTCTTTCTCTCTCTCTCTCTCTCTCTCCCTCTCTTCGCTTGAGTGGTCCATGTAAGTGCCTATCTGGCAATGTTGGACGATGCTTTCCGTAAGTATTATCCAGCCCTATTTTCTTCGCTTAATGTCTTGTTCCAGTGGCTGCTATTGGCTCCTTTCACACAAGTCTTCATTCCTCACCGTGTCCTGCCACTTTATGAACACAAGTCTTCATTCCTCACCATGTCCTGCCACTTTATGAACACAAGTCTTCATTCCTCACCGTGTCCTGCCACTTTATGAACACAAGTCTTCATTCCTCACCATGTCCTGCCACTTTATGACCATTATCCTTCGTAAGCATCTGTTAACGAAGGACTGGAGTCTTTGTTGGATGGCATTGGTCGTTCTCCATGTCTCCGCTCCAAATAGTAACAACCACTTGACACTGAATATTGGCACTGAATATTCTAACTTTGGTGTGTATCTTGATTTCTTTTAATCTCCAAATTGTAATCATATTTTCCCAATATAATAATGCTAATGAAAGATTACTAATGTTGCAGTGCTGTCATATGGTCGAAAATTAGGGAACGGGTCTCGTCATCTGTAGTTGCGGGTTCCAACTCTAGTACTTAACTTAACTTAACTTAACTTAACTTAACTTAACTTAACTTAACTTAACTTAACTTAACAACTTCACAAAACTTCACTTAACTTCACTTAACTTCACTTAACTTCACTTCACTTCGCTTCACTTCACTTCACTTCACTTAACAACTTAACTTAACAACTTAACAACTTAACTTAACAACTTAACTTAACAACTTAACTTAACAACTTAACTAAACAACTTAACAACTTAACTTAACAACTTAACAACTTAACTTAACAACTTAACAACTTAACTTAACAACTTAACAACTTAACTTAACAACTTAACTTAACAACTTAACAAAACAACTTAACAACTTAACTTAACAACTTAACAACTTAACTTAACAACTTAACTTAACAACTTAACAACTTAACTTAACAACTTAAAAACTTAACTTAACTTAACAACTTAACTTAACTTAACAACTTAACTTAACTTAACTTAATTTAACAACTTAACTTAACAACTTAACTTAACAACTTAACAGCTTAACTTAACAACTTAACTTAACAACTTAACTTAACAACTTAACTTAACAACTTAACTTAACAACTTAACCTAACAACTTAACTTAACAACTTAACAACTTAACAACTTAACTTAACAACTTAACAACTTAACTTAACAACTTAACAACTTAACTTAACTTAACAACTTAACTTAACAACTTAACTTAACAACTTAACAGCTTAACTTAACAACTTAACTTAACAACTTAACTTAACAACTTAACTTAACAACTTAACTTAACAACTTAACTTAACAACTTAACTTAACAACTTAACCTAACAACTTAACTTAACAACTTAACAACTTCTTCTTTGCATCTTTTCTAGCATGCCTTTATGCAATCTATGATAAGGACTCCCCACCTGAACACAGTACTCCAATTTAGGTATCACCAATGATTTATATAGTTTATAACTTCCTTCATCCTACATGTAATGTTTCTTTTAATCATACTCAGCACTGTATTAGCCTTTTTCACTGCCACCTGGACTTGCTACCTCACCTGACCTGTACGATCTATTATAACTCCAAGATCCCTCTCTCTTCTTTATTGTCTTACTATTGTTCACCCCCATCATGTAAATATACTCCTTTTTGTATCTTCCCATGTGGATGACTACATTTTTCTACATTAAACTCTATCTTCCAGCTCAGACCATTTTGAACCATTTCTAAATCCGATATTAAGACCCACTTCTGTCCGGAAAGTAAGGTCATTTTTTTTGTAAATATCGAAGATGAAATTAAAAGCTAGTTTGATCACCGGTTACTTACTTACTTACTTTCCCTGTCCTGAACACAACGTCAGACATCACGTTTCCAATGCCCAGCCACGAGGATTGCCTTGTCATTCCTCGCCAGCATGTCATCCATGTTTCCAGATGCTTTGCGCAGATCCTGTGTTGCTCCACAGTCGCGTGTAACATCATCCCTGTATCCCATCTCCTTAAGTTCTTCCTGAATCGTGATACACCCGTTTTATGAGTGACTTCCATATTGCGTAAGGCAGATGATGTCCGGGGGCAGGTTCCTCCCGCAGTTCGACCCAAGAGACCAGTTCATTCCATTTTTCGAAGAGGCGTTTACCTGGACTAGTCTGTAGGGACTGTGTAGACTGTATGAAACATCGTTCTGCATTTCAGTCGTGTTCACTGCACCTGGTGTCCAAACATATGGTGCCGTCCGTCGTTTATATGTTTCTCTCTTTAAAATACTGATGCGACACTTCTTCATCTCTTAGATATCTCTTCGCATCTACGGCAATTATGGTGTATATTTTGTTCAGTTCCAATAGGTTTTAGGCACCCTGTAACTATCCGGTCAACTGCATTGCTGTTTATTTCCTCCAAACTGGTTCTGAGAGAAGCGGCCTTCAATGTTCACCATAGATCTTCTAATAGACCACAAACCAAGACATGAGGTTTTAATGATACTCTGATCTTCTTTTCTTCTTTCGCTTCTTCTTCTTGGTATTATTATTATTATTATTATTATTATTATTATTTTTATTAAGTCAGCTTCCCAAAGCAATACGTTTTTGGAGTACTAGATACAAGAGCTGGGGGTTCTGCGACTTTACTTCTCACTCGGAGAGAAACCAGTATGTATCAGGCTCCTTCCCGACCAGAAGAAGCATGATGCAGCCGAGGGTGCCAATGTCCAGTTATGGTTTAACATTTGTGAGGAGCCCTGGAGGGATTACCACTTCCAGCGATTACTGGGCTTTGAGAGTCAGGTATTTGTCGGTCCCACAATGCTTTGCCTTTACAAGGACACGAAGCACACTGATCGTAGTGCAATGCTTCATTGGGTACCCTCAGCCCATTGCAGTGCCTGAGATAGTACCGGAGCCCTGGTGGTCCACCATTTCCATCAAACCAAGCAGAGAGAATAAGAGAGAGTGTGTGTGTGTGTGAGAGAGAGAGAGAGAGAGAGAGAGAGAGAGAGAGAGAGAGTATCATCTATGTCAGTTCCATCATGTTTCGGCTTTGGCGCCAAAGAACATATGACTCACTCATTGTAGTGCAATACCTAGTCAGACACTCAGCCTAGGAAATGTCGAGTTGGACACTTTCAGCCTAGGAAATGTCGAGTTGGACAATCTCAGCCTAGGACAATGTCGAGTTGGACACTCTCAGCCTAGGACAATGTCGAGTTGGACACTCTCAGACTAGGGCAATGTCGAGTTGGACACTCTCAGCCTAGGAAATGTCGAGTTGGACACTCTCAGCCTAGGAAATGTCGAGTTGGACACTCTCAGCCTAGGAAATGTCGAGTTGGACACACTTTGATTATAGGACAATGTCGAGTTGGACACTCTCAGCCTAGGAAATGTCGAGTTGGACACTCTCAGCCTAGGAAATGTCGAGTTGGACACTCTCAGCCTAGTAAATGTCGAGTTGGACACTCTCAGCCTAGGAAATGTCGAGTTGGACACTCTCAGCCTAGGGCAATGTCGAGTTGGACACTCTCAGCCTAGGACAATGTCGAGTTGGACACTCTCAGCCTAGGAAATGTCGACTTGGACACTCTCAGCCTAGGAAATGTCGAGTTGGACACTCTCAGCCTAGGAAATGTCGAGTTGGACACTCTCAGCCTAGGAAATGTCGAGTTGGACACTCTCAGCCTAGGAAATGTCGAGTTGGACACTCTCAGCCTAGGAAATGTCAAGTTGGACACTCTCAGCCTAGGAAATGTCGAGTTGGACACTCTCAGCCTAGGAAATGTCGAGTTGGACACTCTCAGCCTAGGAAATGTCGAGTTGACACTCTCAGCCTAGGGCAATGTCGAGTTGGACACTCTCAGCCTAGGACAATGTCGAGTTGGACACTCTCAGCCCAAGGCAATGTCGAGTTGGACACTCTCAGCCTAGGGCAATGTCGAGTTGGACACTCTCAGCCTAGGGCAATGTCGAGTTGGAAACTCTCAGATTAGGAAATGTCGAATTGGACACTCTCAGCCCAGGGCAATGTCGAGTTGGAAACTCTCAGCATAGGGCAATGTCGAGTTGGACACTCTCTGCCCAAGACAATGTCGAATTGGACACTCTCAGCCCAGGACAATGTCGAGTTGGACGCTCTCAGCCTATGGCAATGTCGAGTTGAACACACTCAGCCTAGGGCAATGTCGAGTTGGACACTCTCAGCCTAGGAAATGTCGAGTTGGACACTCTCAGCTTAGGAAATGTCGAGTTGGACACTCTCAGCCTAGGAAATGTCGAGTTGGACACTCTCAGCCCAGGACAATGTCGAGTTGGACACTCTCAGCCCAGGACAATGTCGAGTTGGACACTCTCAGCATAGGACAATGTCGAGTTGGACACTCTCAGCCCAGGACAATGTCGAGTTGGACACTCTCAGATTAGGAAATGTCGAGTTGGACACTCTCAGATTAGGAAATGTCGAGTTGGACACTCTCAGATTAGGAAATGTCGAGTTGGACACTCTCAGATTAGGGAATGTCGAGTTGGACACTCTCAGATTAGGAAATTTCGAGTTGGACACTCTCAGCCTAGGGCAATGTCGAGTTGGACACTCTCAGATTATGAAATGTCGAGTTGGACACTCTCAGCCTTGGGCAATGTCGAGTTGGACACTCAGCCTAGGGCAATATCGAGTTGGACACTCTCAGCCTAGGGCAATGTCCAGTTGGACACTCTCAGCCTAGGACAATGTCGAGTTGGACACTCTCAGCCTAGGGCAATGTCGAGTTGGACACTCTCAGCCTATGGCAATGTCGAGTTGGACACTCTCAGATTAGGAAATGTGGGGCTGGACACTCTCAGATTAGGAAATGTCGAGTTGGACACTCAGCCTAGGGCAGTGTCGAGTTGGACACTTTCAGCCTAGGGCAATGTCGAGTTGGACACTCTCAGCCTAGGGCAATGTCGAGTTGGACACTCAGCCTAGGGCAATGTTGAGTTGGACACTCTCAGATTAGGAAATGTCGGGTTGGACACTCTCAGATTAGGAAATGTCGATTTGGACACTCTCAGATTAGGAAATGTCGAGTTGGACACTCTCAGATTAGGAAATGTCGAGTTGGACACTATCAGCCTAGGGCAATGTCGAGTTGGACACTCTCAGATTAGGAAATGTCGAGTTGGACACTCTCAGCCTAGGGCAATGTCGAGTTGGACACTCAGCCTAGGGCAATGTCGAGTTGGACACTCTCAGCCTAGGGCAATGTCGATTTGGACACTCTCAGCCTAGGAAATGTCGAGTTGAACACTCTCAGCCTAGGAAATGTCGAGTTGGACACTCTCAGCCTAGGGCAATGTCGAGTTGGACACTCTCAGCCTAGGGCAATGTCGAGTTGGACACTCTCAGCCCAGGGCAACGTCGAGTTCGACACTCTCAGCCTAGGGCAATGTCGAGTTGGACACTCTCAACCTAGGGCAATGTCGAGTTGGACATTCTCAGCCTAGGGAAGTGTCGAGTTGGACACTCTCAGCTTAGGAAATGTCGAGTTGGACACTCTCAGCCTAGGAAATGTCGAGTTGGACACTCTCAGCCCAGGACAATGTCGAGTTGGACACTCTCAGCCCAGGACAATGTCGAGTTGGACACTCTCAGCCTAGGACAATGTCGAGTTGGACACTCTCAGCCCAGGACAATGTCGAGTTGGACACTCTCAGCCCAGGACAATGTCGAGTTGGACACACTCAGTCTAGGGCAATGTCGAGTAGAACATTCTCAGCCTAGGGCAATGTCGAGTTGGACACTCTCAGCCTAGGGCAATGTCGAGTTGGACACTCTCAGATTAGGAAATGTCGAGTTGGATACTCTCAGCCCAGGACAATGTCGAGTTGGACACTCTCAGCCTAGGGCAATGTCGAGTTGGACACTCTCAGCCTAGGGCAATGTCGAGTTGGACACTCTCAGATTAGGAAATGTGGAGTTGGACACTTTCAGCCTAGGAAATGTCGAGTTGGACAATCTCAGCCTAGGACAATGTCGAGTTGGACACTCTCAGCCTAGGACAATGTCGAGTTGGACACTCTCAGCCTAGGGCAATGTCGAGTTGGACACTCTCAGCCTAGGAAATGTCGAGTTGGACACTCTCAGCCTAGGAAATGTCGAGTTGGACACTCTCAGCCTAGGAAATGTCGAGTTGGACACACTTTGATTATAGGACAATGTCGAGTTGGACACTCTCAGCCTAGGAAATGTCGAGTTGGACACTCTCAGCCTAGGAAATGTCGAGTTGGACACTCTCAGCCTAGTAAATGTCGAGTTGGACACTCTCAGCCTAGGAAATGTCGAGTTGGACACTCTCAGCCTAGGGCAATGTCGAGTTGGACACTCTCAGCCTAGGACAATGTCGAGTTGGACACTCTCAGCCTAGGAAATGTCGACTTGGACACTCTCAGCCTAGGAAATGTCGAGTTGGACACTCTCAGCCTAGGAAATGTCGAGTTGGACACTCTCAGCCTAGGAAATGTCGAGTTGGACACTCTCAGCCTAGGAAATGTCGAGTTGGACACTCTCAGCCTAGGAAATGTCAAGTTGGACACTCTCAGCCTAGGAAATGTCGAGTTGGACACTCTCAGCCTAGGAAATGTCGAGTTGGACACTCTCAGCCTAGGAAATGTCGAGTTGACACTCTCAGCCTAGGGCAATGTCGAGTTGGACACTCTCAGCCTAGGACAATGTCGAGTTGGACACTCTCAGCCCAAGGCAATGTCGAGTTGGACACTCTCAGCCTAGGGCAATGTCGAGTTGGACACTCTCAGCCTAGGGCAATGTCGAGTTGGAAACTCTCAGATTAGGAAATGTCGAATTGGACACTCTCAGCCCAGGGCAATGTCGAGTTGGAAACTCTCAGCATAGGGCAATGTCGAGTTGGACACTCTCTGCCCAAGACAATGTCGAATTGGACACTCTCAGCCCAGGACAATGTCGAGTTGGACGCTCTCAGCCTATGGCAATGTCGAGTTGAACACACTCAGCCTAGGGCAATGTCGAGTTGGACACTCTCAGCCTAGGAAATGTCGAGTTGGACACTCTCAGCTTAGGAAATGTCGAGTTGGACACTCTCAGCCTAGGAAATGTCGAGTTGGACACTCTCAGCCCAGGACAATGTCGAGTTGGACACTCTCAGCCCAGGACAATGTCGAGTTGGACACTCTCAGCATAGGACAATGTCGAGTTGGACACTCTCAGCCCAGGACAATGTCGAGTTGGACACTCTCAGATTAGGAAATGTCGAGTTGGACACTCTCAGATTAGGAAATGTCGAGTTGGACACTCTCAGATTAGGAAATGTCGAGTTGGACACTCTCAGATTAGGGAATGTCGAGTTGGACACTCTCAGATTAGGAAATTTCGAGTTGGACACTCTCAGCCTAGGGCAATGTCGAGTTGGACACTCTCAGATTATGAAATGTCGAGTTGGACACTCTCAGCCTTGGGCAATGTCGAGTTGGACACTCAGCCTAGGGCAATGTCGAGTTGGACACTCTCAGCCTAGGGCAATGTCCAGTTGGACACTCTCAGCCTAGGACAATGTCGAGTTGGACACTCTCAGCCTAGGGCAATGTCGAGTTGGACACTCTCAGCCTATGGCAATGTCGAGTTGGACACTCTCAGATTAGGAAATGTGGGGCTGGACACTCTCAGATTAGGAAATGTCGAGTTGGACACTCAGCCTAGGGCAGTGTCGAGTTGGACACTTTCAGCCTAGGGCAATGTCGAGTTGGACACTCTCAGCCTAGGGCAATGTCGAGTTGGACACTCAGCCTAGGGCAATGTTGAGTTGGACACTCTCAGATTAGGAAATGTCGGGTTGGACACTCTCAGATTAGGAAATGTCGATTTGGACACTCTCAGATTAGGAAATGTCGAGTTGGACACTCTCAGATTAGGAAATGTCGAGTTGGACACTATCAGCCTAGGGCAATGTCGAGTTGGACACTCTCAGATTAGGAAATGTCGAGTTGGACACTCTCAGCCTAGGGCAATGTCGAGTTGGACACTCAGCCTAGGGCAATGTCGAGTTGGACACTCTCAGCCTAGGGCAATGTCGATTTGGACACTCTCAGCCTAGGAAATGTCGAGTTGAACACTCTCAGCCTAGGAAATGTCGAGTTGGACACTCTCAGCCTAGGGCAATGTCGAGTTGGACACTCTCAGCCTAGGGCAATGTCGAGTTGGACACTCTCAGCCCAGGGCAACGTCGAGTTCGACACTCTCAGCCTAGGGCAATGTCGAGTTGGACACTCTCAACCTAGGGCAATGTCGAGTTGGACATTCTCAGCCTAGGGAAGTGTCGAGTTGGACACTCTCAGCTTAGGAAATGTCGAGTTGGACACTCTCAGCCTAGGAAATGTCGAGTTGGACACTCTCAGCCCAGGACAATGTCGAGTTGGACACTCTCAGCCCAGGACAATGTCGAGTTGGACACTCTCAGCCTAGGACAATGTCGAGTTGGACACTCTCAGCCCAGGACAATGTCGAGTTGGACACTCTCAGCCCAGGACAATGTCGAGTTGGACACACTCAGTCTAGGGCAATGTCGAGTAGAACATTCTCAGCCTAGGGCAATGTCGAGTTGGACACTCTCAGCCTAGGGCAATGTCGAGTTGGACACTCTCAGATTAGGAAATGTCGAGTTGGATACTCTCAGCCCAGGACAATGTCGAGTTGGACACTCTCAGCCTAGGGCAATGTCGAGTTGGACACTCTCAGCCTAGGGCAATGTCGAGTTGGACACTCTCAGATTAGGAAATGTGGAGTTGGACACTTTCAGCCTAGGAAATGTCGAGTTGGACAATCTCAGCCTAGGACAATGTCGAGTTGGACACTCTCAGCCTAGGACAATGTCGAGTTGGACACTCTCAGCCTAGGGCAATGTCGAGTTGGACACTCTCAGCCTAGGAAATGTCGAGTTGGACACTCTCAGCCTAGGAAATGTCGAGTTGGACACTCTCAGCCTAGGAAATGTCGAGTTGGACACACTTTGATTATAGGACAATGTCGAGTTGGACACTCTCAGCCTAGGAAATGTCGAGTTGGACACTCTCAGCCTAGGAAATGTCGAGTTGGACACTCTCAGCCTAGTAAATGTCGAGTTGGACACTCTCAGCCTAGGAAATGTCGAGTTGGACACTCTCAGCCTAGGGCAATGTCGAGTTGGACACTCTCAGCCTAGGACAATGTCGAGTTGGACACTCTCAGCCTAGGAAATGTCGACTTGGACACTCTCAGCCTAGGAAATGTCGAGTTGGACACTCTCAGCCTAGGAAATGTCGAGTTGGACACTCTCAGCCTAGGAAATGTCGAGTTGGACACTCTCAGCCTAGGAAATGTCGAGTTGGACACTCTCAGCCTAGGAAATGTCAAGTTGGACACTCTCAGCCTAGGAAATGTCGAGTTGGACACTCTCAGCCTAGGAAATGTCGAGTTGGACACTCTCAGCCTAGGAAATGTCGAGTTGACACTCTCAGCCTAGGGCAATGTCGAGTTGGACACTCTCAGCCTAGGACAATGTCGAGTTGGACACTCTCAGCCCAAGGCAATGTCGAGTTGGACACTCTCAGCCTAGGGCAATGTCGAGTTGGACACTCTCAGCCTAGGGCAATGTCGAGTTGGAAACTCTCAGATTAGGAAATGTCGAATTGGACACTCTCAGCCCAGGGCAATGTCGAGTTGGAAACTCTCAGCATAGGGCAATGTCGAGTTGGACACTCTCTGCCCAAGACAATGTCGAATTGGACACTCTCAGCCCAGGACAATGTCGAGTTGGACGCTCTCAGCCTATGGCAATGTCGAGTTGAACACACTCAGCCTAGGGCAATGTCGAGTTGGACACTCTCAGCCTAGGAAATGTCGAGTTGGACACTCTCAGCTTAGGAAATGTCGAGTTGGACACTCTCAGCCTAGGAAATGTCGAGTTGGACACTCTCAGCCCAGGACAATGTCGAGTTGGACACTCTCAGCCCAGGACAATGTCGAGTTGGACACTCTCAGCATAGGACAATGTCGAGTTGGACACTCTCAGCCCAGGACAATGTCGAGTTGGACACTCTCAGATTAGGAAATGTCGAGTTGGACACTCTCAGATTAGGAAATGTCGAGTTGGACACTCTCAGATTAGGAAATGTCGAGTTGGACACTCTCAGATTAGGGAATGTCGAGTTGGACACTCTCAGATTAGGAAATTTCGAGTTGGACACTCTCAGCCTAGGGCAATGTCGAGTTGGACACTCTCAGATTATGAAATGTCGAGTTGGACACTCTCAGCCTTGGGCAATGTCGAGTTGGACACTCAGCCTAGGGCAATGTCGAGTTGGACACTCTCAGCCTAGGGCAATGTCCAGTTGGACACTCTCAGCCTAGGACAATGTCGAGTTGGACACTCTCAGCCTAGGGCAATGTCGAGTTGGACACTCTCAGCCTATGGCAATGTCGAGTTGGACACTCTCAGATTAGGAAATGTGGGGCTGGACACTCTCAGATTAGGAAATGTCGAGTTGGACACTCAGCCTAGGGCAGTGTCGAGTTGGACACTTTCAGCCTAGGGCAATGTCGAGTTGGACACTCTCAGCCTAGGGCAATGTCGAGTTGGACACTCAGCCTAGGGCAATGTTGAGTTGGACACTCTCAGATTAGGAAATGTCGGGTTGGACACTCTCAGATTAGGAAATGTCGATTTGGACACTCTCAGATTAGGAAATGTCGAGTTGGACACTCTCAGATTAGGAAATGTCGAGTTGGACACTATCAGCCTAGGGCAATGTCGAGTTGGACACTCTCAGATTAGGAAATGTCGAGTTGGACACTATCAGCCTAGGGCAATGTCGAGTTGGACACTCTCAGCCTAGGGCAATGTCGAGTTGGACACTCTCAACCTAGGGCAATGTCGAGTTGGACATTCTCAGCCTAGGGAAGTGTCGAGTTGGACACTCTCAGCTTAGGAAATGTCGAGTTGGACACTCTCAGCCTAGGAAATGTCGAGTTGGACACTCTCAGCCCAGGACAATGTCGAGTTGGACACTCTCAGCCCAGGACAATGTCGAGTTGGACACTCTCAGCCTAGGACAATGTCGAGTTGGACACTCTCAGCCCAGGACAATGTCGAGTTGGACACTCTCAGCCCAGGACAATGTCGAGTTGGACACACTCAGTCTAGGGCAATGTCGAGTAGAACATTCTCAGCCTAGGGCAATGTCGAGTTGGACACTCTCAGCCTAGGGCAATGTCGAGTTGGACACTCTCAGATTAGGAAATGTCGAGTTGGATACTCTCAGCCCAGGACAATGTCGAGTTGGACACTCTCAGCCTAGGGCAATGTCGAGTTGGACACTCTCAGCCTAGGGCAATGTCGAGTTGGACACTCTCAGATTAGGAAATGTGGAGTTGGACACTTTCAGCCTAGGAAATGTCGAGTGGGACAATCTCAGCCTAGGACAATGTCGAGTTGGACACTCTCAGCCTAGGACAATGTCGAGTTGGACACTCTCAGCCTAGGGCAATGTCGAGTTGGACACTCTCAGCCTAGGAAATGTCGAGTTGGACACTCTCAGCCTAGGAAATGTCGAGTTGGACACTCTCAGCCTAGGAAATGTCGAGTTGGACACACTTTGATTATAGGACAATGTCGAGTTGGACACTCTCAGCCTAGGAAATGTCGAGTTGGACACTCTCAGCCTAGGAAATGTCGAGTTGGACACTCTCAGCCTAGTAAATGTCGAGTTGGACACTCTCAGCCTAGGAAATGTCGAGTTGGACACTCTCAGCCTAGGGCAATGTCGAGTTGGACACTCTCAGCCTAGGACAATGTCGAGTTGGACACTCTCAGCCTAGGAAATGTCGACTTGGACACTCTCAGCCTAGGAAATGTCGAGTTGGACACTCTCAGCCTAGGAAATGTCGAGTTGGACACTCTCAGCCTAGGAAATGTCGAGTTGGACACTCTCAGCCTAGGAAATGTCGAGTTGGACACTCTCAGCCTAGGAAATGTCAAGTTGGACACTCTCAGCCTAGGAAATGTCGAGTTGGACACTCTCAGCCTAGGAAATGTCGAGTTGGACACTCTCAGCCTAGGAAATGTCGAGTTGACACTCTCAGCCTAGGGCAATGTCGAGTTGGACACTCTCAGCCTAGGACAATGTCGAGTTGGACACTCTCAGCCCAAGGCAATGTCGAGTTGGACACTCTCAGCCTAGGGCAATGTCGAGTTGGACACTCTCAGCCTAGGGCAATGTCGAGTTGGAAACTCTCAGATTAGGAAATGTCGAATTGGACACTCTCAGCCCAGGGCAATGTCGAGTTGGAAACTCTCAGCATAGGGCAATGTCGAGTTGGACACTCTCTGCCCAAGACAATGTCGAATTGGACACTCTCAGCCCAGGACAATGTCGAGTTGGACGCTCTCAGCCTATGGCAATGTCGAGTTGAACACACTCAGCCTAGGGCAATGTCGAGTTGGACACTCTCAGCCTAGGAAATGTCGAGTTGGACACTCTCAGCTTAGGAAATGTCGAGTTGGACACTCTCAGCCTAGGAAATGTCGAGTTGGACACTCTCAGCCCAGGACAATGTCGAGTTGGACACTCTCAGCCCAGGACAATGTCGAGTTGGACACTCTCAGCATAGGACAATGTCGAGTTGGACACTCTCAGCCCAGGACAATGTCGAGTTGGACACTCTCAGATTAGGAAATGTCGAGTTGGACACTCTCAGATTAGGAAATGTCGAGTTGGACACTCTCAGATTAGGAAATGTCGAGTTGGACACTCTCAGATTAGGGAATGTCGAGTTGGACACTCTCAGATTAGGAAATTTCGAGTTGGACACTCTCAGCCTAGGGCAATGTCGAGTTGGACACTCTCAGATTATGAAATGTCGAGTTGGACACTCTCAGCCTTGGGCAATGTCGAGTTGGACACTCAGCCTAGGGCAATGTCGAGTTGGACACTCTCAGCCTAGGGCAATGTCCAGTTGGACACTCTCAGCCTAGGACAATGTCGAGTTGGACACTCTCAGCCTAGGGCAATGTCGAGTTGGACACTCTCAGCCTATGGCAATGTCGAGTTGGACACTCTCAGATTAGGAAATGTGGGGCTGGACACTCTCAGATTAGGAAATGTCGAGTTGGACACTCAGCCTAGGGCAGTGTCGAGTTGGACACTTTCAGCCTAGGGCAATGTCGAGTTGGACACTCTCAGCCTAGGGCAATGTCGAGTTGGACACTCAGCCTAGGGCAATGTTGAGTTGGACACTCTCAGATTAGGAAATGTCGGGTTGGACACTCTCAGATTAGGAAATGTCGATTTGGACACTCTCAGATTAGGAAATGTCGAGTTGGACACTCTCAGATTAGGAAATGTCGAGTTGGACACTATCAGCCTAGGGCAATGTCGAGTTGGACACTCTCAGATTAGGAAATGTCGAGTTGGACACTCTCAGCCTAGGGCAATGTCGAGTTGGACACTCAGCCTAGGGCAATGTCGAGTTGGACACTCTCAGCCTAGGGCAATGTCGATTTGGACACTCTCAGCCTAGGAAATGTCGAGTTGAACACTCTCAGCCTAGGAAATGTCGAGTTGGACACTCTCAGCCTAGGGCAATGTCGAGTTGGACACTCTCAGCCTAGGGCAATGTCGAGTTGGACACTCTCAGCCCAGGGCAACGTCGAGTTCGACACTCTCAGCCTAGGGCAATGTCGAGTTGGACACTCTCAACCTAGGGCAATGTCGAGTTGGACATTCTCAGCCTAGGGAAGTGTCGAGTTGGACACTCTCAGCTTAGGAAATGTCGAGTTGGACACTCTCAGCCTAGGAAATGTCGAGTTGGACACTCTCAGCCCAGGACAATGTCGAGTTGGACACTCTCAGCCCAGGACAATGTCGAGTTGGACACTCTCAGCCTAGGACAATGTCGAGTTGGACACTCTCAGCCCAGGACAATGTCGAGTTGGACACTCTCAGCCCAGGACAATGTCGAGTTGGACACACTCAGTCTAGGGCAATGTCGAGTAGAACATTCTCAGCCTAGGGCAATGTCGAGTTGGACACTCTCAGCCTAGGGCAATGTCGAGTTGGACACTCTCAGATTAGGAAATGTCGAGTTGGATACTCTCAGCCCAGGACAATGTCGAGTTGGACACTCTCAGCCTAGGGCAATGTCGAGTTGGACACTCTCAGCCTAGGGCAATGTCGAGTTGGACACTCTCAGATTAGGAAATGTGGAGTTGGACACTCTCAGATTAGGAAATGTCGAGTTGGACACTCAGCCTAGGGCAGTGTCGAGTTGGACACTCTCAGCCTAAGGCAATGTCGAGTTGGACACTCTCAGCCTAGGGCAATGTCGAGTTGGACACTCAGCCTAGGGCAATGTTGAGTTGGACACTCTCAGATTAGGAAATGTCGAGTTGGAAACTCTCAGATTAGGAAATGTTGGGTTGGACACTCTCAGATTAGGAAATGTCGAGTTGGACACTCTCAGATTAGGAAATGTCGAGTTGGACACTCTCAGATTAGGAAATGTCGAGTTGGACACTCTCAGCCTAGGGCAATGTCGAGTTGGACACTCAGCCTAGGGCAATGTCGAGTTGGACACTCTCAGCCTAGGGCAATGTCGAGTTGGACACTCTCAGCCTAGGGCAATGTCGAGTTGGACACTTTCAGCCTAGGGCAATGTCGAGTTGGACACTCAGCCTAGGGCAATGTCGAGTTGGACACTCAGCCTAGGGCAGTGTCGAGTTGGACACTCTCAGCCTAGGGCAATGTTGAGTTGGACACTCTCAGATTAGGAAATGTCGAGTTGGACACTCTCAGATTAGGAAATGTCGAGTTGGACACTCTCAGATTAGGAAATGTCGAGTTGGACACTCTCAGCCTAGGGCAATATCGAGTTGGACATTTTCAGATTAGGAAATGTCGAGTTGGACACTCTCAGCCTAGGGCAATGTCGAGTTGGACACTCAGCCCAGGGCAATGTCGAGTTGGACACTCTCAGTTTATGGCAATGTCGAGTTGGACACTCTCAGCCCAGGGCAATGTCGAGTTGGACACAATCAGCTATGGGCAATGCTGAAGTAAACAAAATGACGATAAACATGAACTGAAAAACAAAAATAGCTAAATGACAGTTTAACATACATACAGAAACAACAGACGAGTTTTGACGTTTTGACAAATATAAATCTTCATCAGGTATCTAATAGTTGTCCATCACAAGTGATGAAGACCACTCTCTTTGTTCAGCCGTGTAGACAGTCGTATCTCTTGCTGTGTCCGCTGAAATGGGTGACTTGCGCGGTGATTTGGATTAAGGTTAGGAAGAAACTGCGCCTTTTGTCAACCTCACTCACAGAGCCTAAGCTACCTTTTGCCAGTGGCAAGACATTCATCGAGACGACTGGAGGTAACTTATGATGCAGATTTGACCTCAGGGTTACCACCGAAGCCTTTCCGTAAACATGTAACCCGCAGGGTAGAAAGGTGGGATGGCATCTAACGCAGTTTGTCGTGCCTTTTCGATAACCACAAGAGGTCGTATGGACAACACTCAGCGTCACATGTATAAGCTGAGTGTTGTCCATACGACTTCTTGTGGTTATCGAAAAGGCACGACAAACTGCGTTAGATGCTATCCCACCTTTCTACCCTGCGGGTTACATGTTTACGGAAAGGCTTCGGTGGTAACCCTGAGGCAAAATCTGCATACTATGTTATCTCCAGTCGTCTCGATGAATGTCTTGCCACTGGCAAAAAGGTAGATTAGGCTCTGTGAGTGAGGTTGACAAAAGGCGCAGTTTCTTCATCACTTTAATCCAAATCACCGCGCAAGTCACCCATTTCAGCGGACACAGCAAGAGATACGACTGTCCACAAGGCTGAACAAAGAGAGTGGTCTTCATCACTTGTGATGGACAACTATTACACTATTATAAGCGTAGTGCCATTCAGCTGGCGTCCAGGATAAACGGATGGAAGAAATCACAAAAAAAGAACGAAATAACAAGTCCAGACGGAAAAAAACACCACGTTTCAGTGAACACAAGTGTAAGTCGTCGACTAGTGTGAATTCCAGGCAAATCCGTGGTCTAGCGGCATCCATAATGATCCAAAACAGTAGAGAAATGTAGACTCGCAGCCATTTATGGCGCCAACTTTGCCAGATTTCTATGTATCTAACAAAAAGAAAACAGCACATTTATCAAAATGACGTTTCGGGGCAAAACTTAAAAAGCAAGTATGTAAATATTGTCATCTTTCTCGTCTTCTTCTTCTTCCTCTTCTTCTTCTTCTTCTTCTTCTTCTTCTTCTTCTTCTTCTTCTTCTTCTTCTTCTTCTTCTTCTTCTTCTTCTTCTTCTTCTTCTTCTTCTCCTCCTCCTCCTCCTCCTTCTTCTTCTTCTTTTGCTTCTTCTTCTTCTTCTTCTTCTCCTTCATCTTCTTCTTCTCCTTTTTCTTCTTCTGCTTCTTCAGATCTCTGGAGATGTCCTTGTTCTGTTCTGATTTCTGATAACAGATATTCGTTGTTTTTTTGTTTTGCCTGTATTAAATATCTGCAGTCTGTGATGACGACTATTTGTGTGGGTGGTTGCTTTTCTGTCTCAAGTATTTGGTTTGTGGACGTCTTCCCTGTTGGAAAAATCTCTTCTGTTATATTTCCACTTGTGTGTCCTATGAATAAGCCTCCTCCCCCGTTCAGGCTACCCATTCTCCTGAACCATCTGTGTACACCTGTGGCATTTCCTTGGCATTTTATTTCTCATAACAAACTGTACAGGTGCGCTAGGGTCTCAGCAATACGGCCCAGTTCGATGCTTCCATTGGAGCAGCACAGGTCCTGCGGTTCAGGTCTTTACATGTCATAGATGTAATGATAATAGTTCACATTTTTACCATGTTTATATGTTATTATTATTAACCTATTTCTCTCCACTTATGAACCTACCTTTATCCTTGTCGAGGTTAAGAGCTTACCCGCTCCAATGATCCAGAGAGGTATGTTGGTGAGAGTTCTCTTCTCCTAGCAGAGTGGACCAAACTCAACAGATTCTTGCAGATGTCCAGATTACAAGACTGATGTGCAGGTGGAGCCCTAAATGTGAAGCTGCAGAGCTGACATGCGTGGATTGTGCTAATCTGACACCACCTTATTGGGCAGATGGTTCTTGTTGAAACAATAAGAGAGACATCAGTATCGCCAATTGAAAAACAGCAAATCAAACAACAGAAAGATTTTACATACTTAGGAACTACATTATCAGCAAACAAGAAAAACATTTCGGAAATTCAACAAAGTTGCAATATAGCAAATCAGATCATTGGGCAATTAATTCCAATACTTAATTGCAACCACGTGACAATAACTACCAAAAGAGCTTTATACAGCACGATTTCCGTCCCGACACTATGCTACCAATGTCAAAACTAGACACTAACATCAAAGGAAAAACGCAACATCGTAACAACAGAAATGAAACACCTGCCCAAAAAAATATTGGGCGTAAAATAGAGAGACATTATCAGAAACGATGACATCAGGAGACTAGTGGGAACAACACCAGCATTAGACTACATTAATAGACAGCAACTACAATGGGTTGGACACGTAACAAGACTACCATCAACCCCCAACAAGCATTGCTATTTAGATACAACGGATTCAAAACCAAAAGCAGACCACAAAAAAGGTGGCTTACATAAATATTTGAGGCAGTAAAGGCTACTGTGAATGAGGCACACAGACGGGCTCGTTCTAGAGATCTCTTCATAACATGACGGTGAAAGGCATTACATGATAAGCGAAAAGAAGAGAAAGAAGAAGCATTGTTGTTTCGTTTTAAACCTGTTGTCTTCTATCAATTATCGTCATTTATGGCGAGGAGATGCTGATTAGCTGACATCTGCGCTTTTATGATGATGTCCCGTTGGCAAGGAAGGCCAGACATACTCCAGTAGGACTGGCGAATGATGAGATAGCCGAGTCAGATGTGTATGCTACGTCTCTGGCAGGACGTGACGATCCTGGGACACCCGAAAGATTCGCCCATACCACCACCTGATATCGAAATAATGATACATATAGGACAGCGCGACACAATCATTAAACTCAATCCGCCCTGAAGTTTCATAAAATGAAGTTATTAAGCCAAGGGCTCCATGAAGTGAAGTTATGAAACCAAGGGCTACATGAAATGATGAAACAAAGAGCTACATGGAGTGAAGTGACGAAACCAAGACCATGTAAAGATATGAAACCAAGGGCTACATGAAGTGAAGTTATGAAACTAAAGGTTACATGAAGTGAAGTTATGAAACCAAGGGCTACATGAAGTAAAGTTATGAAACCAAAGGCTACATAAAGTGAAGTTATGAAATCAAGGGATACATGAAGAGAAGTTATGAAACCAAAACAATGTGAAGTTGAAAAACCAAGCGCCATATGAAGGGAAGTTATGAAACCAAGACCATGTTAAGTTATGAAACCAAGGGCTGCATGAAGTGAAGTTATGAAACCAAGAACACGTGAAGTTAAGTTATGAAACCAAGAGAAAAGACCAATGAATTCAACTTAATGAACAACGGACCGTATGAATTGGACAAAGGACTGTTTGAAGTCATGTTCATGGACACATGACTATGAAATCAAGTTAATGGACAAAGGAATGTGTGAAGTCATCTAAATGGAGAAAGGACTGTGTGAAGTCATCTTAATGGACAAAGGACTGTATGAAGTCATATCAATGGTAAAAGACTGTATGAAGTCATGTTAATGGACACATGACTGTATGAAGTCAAGTTAATGGACAAAGGACCTATGGAGAAGTTAATGGACACATGACTGCGTGAAGTCAAGTTAATGGACAAAGAGCTGTGTGAAGTCAAGTTAATGAACAAAGGACTATGAAGTCAAGTAAATGGACAAAGAACTGTATGAAGTCAATTAATGGACACATGACTGTGTGAAGTCAAGTTAATAGACAAAGAACATGTTGAAGCCAAGTTAATGAGCCCACGACTATATGAAGTCAAGTTAGCCAACCCATGACCAAGCAAAGTGGGTCAACAATGGGCCGTGAAGTTAAGTTTATGAAATCCGAATACTATGAAGTCAGGTCAATGATCCCAGGACCGTATGAAGACAGGTTAATTAATCCAGGACCTAATGACACAAGCAACGAAGATCCGCATCTTCAATCTGTACAGCCCACCAAACAAAGACCTGTAGCTCTCGAGTATGGAAATCAAGGACTCCAACTGCCTAGTAGTTGGAGACTTCAACAGCCACTCGGAGAGATGGGGATATTCGGACACAGACAACAGAGGTGATGAAGTGGAAGACTGGGAGATAGACACAAATCTTTATCTTATCAATAGGCCGGAGGGCAGCCCTAGCTTTTATTCTAGAACATGGCATACTACCTCTACTCTAGACTTGGCCTTTTCCACGGTGGATATTCACCACAATGCAAGCAGCTACTGAAACCATCCCAAGAGAGGCAAGGAAAAACTACAAGCCATATTGGAATGATGAATTGCAGAATGCGAAAGACGAAGTCTCAAATGCAAGGAACATGGCATAGAGAGAACAATCTATAGAGGCAAATATCGCCCTCAAAGCCATCACGGCGAAATACAAAAGAACACTAAACCAAATAACAAGAGATAGCTGGAAAAACAAAACAGAAAGCCTCAATTTAGATTAAGAAGGGAACAAACTATGGAAGTTAGTCAGAGCCATGAATGACGAAACTCCATCAAACAAACAAATTACCATCAAGCAGGGTAACAACATGCTCACTGGAAGAAAAGCAGCAAACGCCTTTGTAGAACATTATGCCAGAGCAAACCACATTGATGTCCCTACAGATAGGCATACAGACATTAGTGAAGAACAAAAGAGCCACGACAACATCAATATGGCACCAGAGGAGCACATGATGGCAAAACTAAGAATGAATGAAATGGAAGAGGCCATGAGAAATCTAAAGAAAAAGAAATCGCCCGGAACAAATGGGGTAACAAACGAAATGTGGTTGGGGCTGGGCCAAACAGCAAAGAGGTAGTTACTATCAGTCCTGAACCAAAGCTGGAGAAGGAGAATTGTACCGCAGGCATGGAAAGATGCTGTAATTATACCAGTACCAAAGAAAGAAAAAGATAGAGCAGATCAAAATGGATACAGGCCTATCAGTCTACTGAGCTGTATAGGCAAACTGATGGAGCGTATGATAAACACCAGACTGATGTGGCATCTGGAAGAAAAACACATAGTAATTCCACAGCAAGCAGGCTTTAGACAGCACAGATCCACTGAGGACAAGATCACTCTCATAGCCCAGGAAATAGAGGATGCTTACCAGGAGAAAAAGCATACAATAGCGGTTTGGGTGGATTTAGAGAAGGCATTTGATAAGGTGTGGAAAGAGGCACTTAAAGTCAAGCAACGAAGAAGTGAAGTTTGTGGGAAAATGTACAGATGGATCAGCCACTACCTCAAAAACAGAACAGCCAGAGTTCAAGTACAAGGGCAGATGAGCAAAAAGGTGACACTTGAGCAGGGAGTACCCCAAGGGGGAGTACTGTCACCCACACTTTTCCTGGTGTATATAAACAACATCATAGAGAAAATACCAAGAAGAGTCCACAGCTCCATGTTTGCAGACGATCTGGCTATGTGGATCTCTGAAAGAAATTTCACCATAGCAAGAAATCGGATGCAGCAGGTCCTAACATCACTGGAGGAGTGGGCGAACTCATGGCTGATCAAAATAAATGAGGAAAAAACAACATGTACGATATTCTCGCTTTCAAACAAACCCCATAACGCCAAAATAAGTCTTAACGGCAAATATATGCGGCCAAACGATAACCCAAACTACCTGGGAGTCACATTTGATCGGCGCATGACATGGAAAAGTCAGATCGAGAGAAATCGAATGAGAGCCAGACAAAGAATGGCAATCATGAGGAAACTTGCTGGCACAAGCTGGGGAGCAGACGAAAGTATACTAAAGAAACTGTACACTGGAAGAGTGAGACCAGTTCTCGAGTATGGCATTGCGGCATGCACAACAGCAGCAAACGCGAACTTTGACAAAAATAGCAAACTTCAAAACCGAGCCATGAGAGTTATAACAGGAGGCATGAAGTCAACGCCAATTGTAGAACTTGAAAAGATTACATATCGGCAATCCATGACCGACAGAAGAGACTGCAAAGCCCAGCAGCAAGCAGAGAAACTCAGAAGACTGACAGACCATCCAATGCACCAGAGACTAAACAGATTTGGAAATGGGAAACTAAAGCCGAGAAACTTTGCAGACATAGCCAAAGAAAAGATGAACGAAGACCCTATAAACACACTAACAACACCAAAGCCCATCCCTACTGTACGCAAACCTACCTGGAAGCAGCATATATTTCCGGTGGTGACAGAAAATATACCAGGTATTGGAAACAAGAACAGTCAGACTGAAAAAGAAAGAAGTGATAAAACCATGAGGTACATAACGAAAAACTACTCAAGCATGGACTGGACCCATGCATACACCGATGGTTCTGTAACAAACACAACACAGAATGGAGGGGCAGGGGTATTCCTGAGCCTACCAAATGGTAGAAAAATAACACTGTCAGTGGCAACTGGAAAATACACAAGCAATTTCAGAGCAGAGGCAGAGAGGGCTGCAGTAGAAGAAATGGTGACAGTCAAAAGAAATGAAAGCCAGATAGTCCTGTTTACAGATGTCCTGGCCGTAGTCACAGCACCAAAAAGCCAGAAAAATACTGAACTTAATGATTTAAGAGCAGTACTCTGTCAACTATGCCAGCAGACCCTACCAAAAAGAGTAGTGGTACAGTGGGTTCCATCCCATTGTAACATCCAAGGCAACGAGGAGGCAGACAGACTGGCAAAAGAAGGTGCAAGACTACCACAAACAGATACCAGTATGACGTACGAAGAGTCAAAACGGCTTATCAAAGCCAGATACATGACCAAATGGGAAACCGAACATACTGGTTACACCAAAAACGATGCCTATTACCAGTTGAACCGAAGAGAGCAGGTCGTTGTCTTCAGACTTCGCACTGTCCACAATGGACTGAGGTACCACCTACTCAACAAATTGAAGATAGGTGGTACCGACGAATGCCCGTGCGGTACTGGTAAAATGACCGCTGAACATCTGCTGCAGAACTGCCCGACATACGAGGATCCGAGAGAGCAGATGTGGCCATCACCAGTGGAACTGCAAGAAAAGCTCTATGGCAGTGGCGACAGCCTCAGGATGACCGCCGATTTTTTCGAAAAAATAATGGTTACTGTCTGACTGCGTACGCAGAAGAAGAAGAAGAAAGACTCTGCACAGGCCACAACAGACTGAGGTACCACCTATTCAATAAACTGAAGATAGTTGGCACTGACGAATGCAGTTGTGGTACCGGAAAAATGACCGCTGAACATCTGCTGCAAAACTGCCCGAAATTCGAGGACCAGAGAAAGCACATGTGGCCA
Source organism: Ariolimax columbianus (assembly GCA_036924085.1). Taxonomy (NCBI): domain Eukaryota; kingdom Metazoa; phylum Mollusca; class Gastropoda; order Stylommatophora; family Arionidae; genus Ariolimax; species Ariolimax columbianus. The sequence continues at coordinate 77,742,700 of JAVGWX010000004.1, read as the reverse complement.
TCACCAGTGGCAACACTAGACAAGCTGTATGGCAGTGTCGACAGCTTCAGGATGACCGCTGTTTTTTTCGAAAAAAATACAGGTTGACGTCTGACAGCGTACGAAGAAGCAGAAGAAGTAACCCAAGACCATATATCGTTAAGTTAACGAACACGTGAACGTGTGAGGTTAAGCTAATTAACCCGTGTGATGTTAGTGTGCATGGCTCAGTGAGTTGACCACAATAACAACTAAATGGGTTCTTTTCTCGAATAGAAAACCTTTCTGTTACTTCCCCTGCCAAAAATGTGATATTATTTGTCAGTATTTATTTATCGACTTGATGTGTCATAGTCATGTTTCATAGTATTACTTGTAGTGCAATCTCACAAGTAATCCTTGATGATTATTTTCCTTTGACCATTATTATCTTTTAATGAAGATTGATTTTTAAGCGTTTATAGCTTAATGCCCCTTTTCTCCAAAGTGTATTACATTTGGTTAGAGCGCGTCAGGTCAGTATATCACGTGACCGGTGACGTCATTGGGGCACTCATGAAGACAATCCCACGCCACCCACCTCTGTCAGCGACCTGTGCCTACTCTGGTCGGAGATTGGTTCATTCTTTTATGTTGTTTGTCCTCCCCATATCTTTTTTGGACGACTTCTTCGTTGTCCGCATTGCACCCTGTCCGTGCAGGATCGTAATTGCAAGACTGTTTGATCTCGATTTGAGGCCACACCAAGCTTTCGTCTTTTGACCGTTGCCAAGAAAGCGCTTGTCTCTCTTGAAAAAGAATCGGGTTCAATGCACGCTTTCCGCACATTACAATCTATCCTAATGTAAGTTTGGTACCTAACTGACATTTAGAGAGGTCAAGGCGACCGAAAAGCGATCATAAAATAGCTCAAACTTCGTCCAATAATATATTTTTCCCCAACAAAAGATTCTGCATTTGGATTACGTTAGATCTCCAATTCTGAAGCCACTTGAGTTGCGGGCATCACGTTTGAGACTCCCTGCCTCAAAGAGCTCGTTGCCACACCCAACCAGACACCGGTAACCCCTGAATGTGCTGTATCAAGCCCGACCGTAGTCACGCCACTGGACAGATTAAGGCATTTGTGTACTGCATTTTGCAAAAAGCAACTACTGGCCCGCACATTTCTAGTTCCAGAGCCTGGCTGATTATCCTATTGTTCCGGATGTTGACTTTCCGGTAACGGTCGTTGTCATTTGTACTTAACTCCCCATAGCAAGCGCGGGAATATGAAAGAGCTATAGGAGAAACAAGTGCTATTAGGCCGTACAGCGTCATCTCCTAATAGCACACGTCATTGTTACTTCTCTCACTTATTCCAGTAATTATTATCATTATCACCAGCCTGTTATGTATTCTTCGACAAATCTTCAGCAGAGTTTTTCCCGCCTTTTGTTCGGTTTTCTAATTACTGTCGTCATCCGCTGTTCCTTGTGTCTCCTCCCCCTTCTTGCCTCCCCGTTGTGTTTGTTTATCATTGTTCAACGTTTCAGGTTTAGCTATTCAATAAAATATGGTACGTTCATCCTTGTACGCGATATAATAATGTTGTCTTGTGCTTCGTTTCTTGTCAAATAATATTTCAATATTTATTGTATACATTCTAACTTTATTTATTATTCCGTAGTTCTACTTCGCCTTATTCTCCTGTTGTAAATTTATATCAAAAACAAACATGGCGTTGTCTGTTTGTGGCGATGTAAATAGTTCTTACAGTTGACGAGAAATAATATTTACCGTTCCTGATTATCACAAGAAATGAAATCTATTGTTGTGAATGTTTACCTGTGTATATTTACCGTTGGTATTACAACTTCTAAGTTATTTTGTTTAGATTCTTTTGTCATTGTTGTTGTGTCATTTGGTAAGCTTGCCCAATCTGTAACCACAAATTACATGTGTTTGGTTTTCTGCATTCGTAGAAATAAGGTAAATACATGTTCTTTGTTGAATGATTCCGGATTTCTGGCATTCAATGGCCGGCTATTGTTGTTAATCCGTAAGTTAAACTCGTTATTTTTGGTGCAGACAATAAGCAAGTTTTAGAGGGAAGAAACTCGTGTTGTTGGCCTGGTAATTATCTATCCTTGTGGTTGTCGAAGAAGCTTCTATCTATCTTTGTGTTTGTCCATTTTGAGTCTATTTTTGTGTGTAGTCGCTGTCCTTCCTTGTACGTTCGTGCTTTCTCATTATTCACCTATCTGTCTTTGGGCTTGTACAATGTTTATCTACCAGTGTGTTATTCTAGTGTCCATCTACCTGTGTGTTGGTCTTGTGTCCATCTACATGTGTGTTGGTCTAGTGTCTATCTACCCATGTGTTGGTCTAGTGTCCATCTACCCATGTGTTGGTCTAGTGTCCATCTACCAATGTGTTGGTCTAGTGTCCATCTACCCATGTGTTGGTCTAGTGTCCATCTACCTGTGTGTTGGTCTTGTGTCCATCTACATGTGTGTTGGTCTAGTGTCTATCTACCCATGTGTTGGTCTAGTGTCCATCTTGATCTACCAATGTGTTGGTCTAGTGTCCATCTACCAATGTGTTGGTCTAGTGTCCATCTACCCATGTGTTGGTCTAGTGTCCTTCTACCCATGTGTTGGTCTAGTGTCCATCTACCTGTGTGTGGAAGGGACGAAGCCCATGTAGGGGCACCAAGGTGCAATGAAGTCATGCTTTATAGCTGTTTTCCATTGCCCCTATATAACTTTTGTAGAAGCTATATACGAGACTGGCAGGATAGTTACAGGGTACCTAAGATCTACTTCAGTTTAAAAAAGATTAGCCCATAATCGTCTTAGCACTACCTGAGCCATGAAAAAGTGTCACATCAGAAATTGAAAGAGAAATTTAGGCAGACAACCGAAGATACCTTATGTTTGGATGCAAGCTCCATTGCACAAGACTGAAATGTAGAAACAGTTTCTTTCAGTCAACACAGACTAGTTTCGAGAAACGTCGCATCCAAAAATGGAATGATCTGGCGCAGGTCCTCTGGATCAAACTGCGGGAGGAACCTGCGCTTGGACGCCGCTTGCCTTACACAACATGAATCACTAAATATAGTCTTCACTGGTGTATCACGATGCAGGATGATCGTAGAGAGATGGACATACAGAGATGATGAGACATGCCACTGTGGAGCAACACAAGACCCAGGTCACCTAATGATGAGACATGCCACTGGAGCAACACAAGACCCAGGTCACCTAATGATGAGACATGCCACTGGAGCAACACAAGATCCAGGTCACCTGATGATGAGACATGCCACTGTGGACCAACACAAGACCCAGGTCACCTAATGCTGAGACATGCCACTGGAGCAACACAAGATCCAGGTCACCTGATGATGAGACATGCCACTGTGGACCAACACAAGATCCAGGTCACCTGATGATGAGACATGCCACTGTGGACCAACACAAGACCCAGGTCACCTAATGATGAGACATGCCACTGGAGCAACACAAGATCCAGGTCACCTGATGATGAGACATGCCACTGTGGACCAACACAAGATCCAGGTCACCTGATGGTGAGACATGCCACTGTAGACCAACACAAGATCCAGGTCACCTAATGATGAGACATGCCACTGGAGCAATACAAGATCCAGGTCACCTGATGATGAGACATGCCACTGTGGACCAACACAAGATCCAGTTCACCTGATGATGAGACATGCCACTGGAGCAACACAAGACCCAGGCCACCTGATGATCTGCCCTCAACCTTCTGGAAACATGCAATATGGAGGACTTGTTGAGGAGGATGACGAGCCAATCCACGTGGCTGAATGTTAGAAACATGATGTCTGGCGTGGTACCCTGGACATTGGGAACATGGTGTCTGGCGTGGTACCCTGGATATTGGGAACATGATGTCTGGCGTGGCACCTTGGACATTGGGAACATGATGTCTGGCGTGGTACCCTGGACATTGGGAACATGATGTCTGGCGTGGTACCCTGGACATTGGGAACATGATGTCTGGCGTGGTACCCTGGACATTGAGAACATGATGTCTGGCATGGTACCCTGGACATTGGGAACATGATGTCTGACGTGGTACCTTGACATTGGGAACATGATGTCTGACGTGGTACCCTGGACATTGGGAACATGATGTCTGACGTGGTACCCTGGACATTGGGAATATGATATCTGACGTGGTGGCCTGGACATTGGGAACATGATGTCTGATGTGGTACCCTGGACATTGGGAACATGATGTCTGACGTGTTGCTCATGATGTCTAGAACACAGAAAGTATGTACCCTTGTGTAAATATCCATCAAGCCCTTGGATTAGTAGTGACCATTCTTTGTTTATTGATAGTTAACTTGACTTTTGTGTCCTTTATTCATCTATCTTTGCACAAACCAGGGAAATGGGGTTGTTGTTGTTTAATGCCCACAATGAGTACATTCATTCTTTTGTGCACCCTATTCGGGCGTGAAATGGCGGGTTGTAACTGCTACGACACTGTCAGTGTGTGCCTTTTTCTACTAGTAGTTTTGATATTTATGATTATTTTTGACAACATGGTGATTAAAGCTATAGTTAGCTACATGTTTTTATTGATGATTCATCCCATGACTACCAATTGTGAGGGTCATATACATTTCTTACTGACATAAATTATATGATTTTATTTAGGGCTTGTTTTATATTTTTTTCTTGATTCATTCCTTAAGATTAGTTTACTGTAGTGCTGTAATCCTGGTGTTCATTCAGGCACATTTTGCGCCCTAGCCAGGTAGCCAAATGTCATCTAAACTCATCTCTGTCTCTTGTCTTTAAGTACCATACCGGACCTAGGTTGAGCTTCCGCTTCTTATGGGGAGAGGAGACTAATGTCTGGTCAGGCAAAACATACTAATCAAACATGTTAGTCAGGGTCAGGTCAAACATACTAATCGGACATGTTAGTCAGGGTCAGGTAAAACATACTAATCGGACATGTTAGTCAGGGTCAGGTAAAACATACTTGACAAGACCCCCACCTCACTTCCACGAACATCTCCATAGAGACGGGCAGTTTTCATGGCACAATGGCTAACCAGGTGTGGATCGACGTGTTCCTCGTAGTAGTGAGTGACAAGCAAACGAAGTCAAGCGTAGCACAACAGCCTGGAGGACCACTGATCTGCACGTTGAGGAGGTCTGGAAAGCTATTCCAACCCACTACTTAACGCCTTCTTAAGTCGCACAAAGGAGTAATCTTACTCATCATGTGCATTTGACAACAACAACAACAGCCGTTTTTTTAATATATATATGGAAAAGAAGGAACAGAGGAAACAATGGACCGTTTATGATCATGGGTTGAAAGCAAGCCAACGAAATGTGGGTAGAAGATGCAACAATGATTAAACTGACAACCGTCCACAGACTTATAGCTGGCTGCTTGCATCAGGGTCGACGAATGTTAACTGACCGAGTCCCTATTCCGCCTCCATGTGGCGTCCCTGGAATTGGACTACACCCATGCAGTCTGGCTGAGAGAATTGGGATCAAAGAAGAACAGTAAACCTGATTCTAAAAATGGCGTGCTGAAATCGGATGTGTCGAACCGGAAGGTGTTGATATCACTTTAAACTACGAAATGTCACGTCCTTTTTATGACGAACACCAGAAAGAAAGAAAAACAGATAGACAGAAAGAATGACAGACAGACAGAAATAAAGTTATACAGAAAGAAAAAAATAAAGAAAACAAGACAGACAAAAAGAAAAATAGAAAGAAAGAAAGCAAGACAGACAGAAAGAAAGCAAGACAGACAGAAAGAAAGCAAAGACAGATAGAAAGAAAGAAAGCAAGACAGAAAGAAAGAAAGTAATGAAGAAAAATAAAGAAAGCAAGACAGAAAGATAGAAAGAAAGATGAAAAAAAGGACATTAAGTCAGATATTAAACAAGAAAGAACTCTTCCCACGTCTGTTTTGCCTCTTTCATGATTGTCTTTAGTTCTTCTCGCCAAATGTGTTTTGGACGACCTCAACGTCTCATGCCTTTGCGAATCCAGTGCAACGACTCTCTCGCAATGTTATTCCAACTCTTATGCAAATGGTATCCTATCCATCGCCAACGCCTTCTCTTTCTTCCTTGATCTACTGCCATCTGCCCAGCTCGCTGCACAAGGTCAGCATTAACAACCTTATCGTACCATGTCAACTTCAATTTTTTTGTTGCAGGGACTTCTGTTTATCGACATTATCACACTATTTTATCGTTCACAAAGAGGGAAGTTCTGATTGTTCCTGATGTTATTTGTTGGTTGTTTTCATTCTTTTTTTTGTGTGTGGTCACTTATTAAGACTTTGTGGCAGTTACGTAGGTTTCATTGTGTTTCTGTTAAGGGGAGGTAACAGGGCCATACGCATTCATGTTATCGACATCTGACCTTCAGTGTCGCTTCATCTTCGATTGACTTTTACTCAGTCCGTGTGTTGGTTCCGGTCTATAAACAGCTATATGAGTACCACGAAGTGTTAGCACTAAAAATTTAGAAAAGAAAAATCAAATTCGGTATGTAAATGAAGGTTATATAAAGACCAGGTAACAAAACTGATACATTGTTACACACACAGACGAATGCACTCCCACACACACCCATACTCACACAGACACATATAATATATATATATATGCATCGGGGAGGACGACTAACGTCTGGTCAGGTAAAATGTACTGATCAGACATGTTAGTCAGGGTCAGGCAAAACATACTAGCCAAGATCCTCACCTCGGCTTCCTAGTAGCTCTCCCTGGAAATGGGCTGTTTTCATGGTAGCCTGGCTAACGAAGTGAGGGATCGATGTGATCCCCGTAACTTAACTTAACTTAACGTCTTTATACTGGTTTAGAAGACCCTGCAGAGTCTGTTTACAACCAGTTACATTTACATCACCTTGCTCTAAAAGCTATGCGCATCCAGTTTATTCTTAAATGCATTAACTGTCCCTGCCTCCACTACCTCCCCTGGCAATGCATTCCAAGCAGACACCACTCTCTGACTAAAAAAATATTTCCTAATACCTCTCTTTAGTCAGCTTGTAGCTATGCCCTCGTGTTATTGTAGGTGGCTGTATTTAAAAAAACTTGTTAAAGTCTAATTTATCGATTCCTCTGATCATCTTATAAACCTGTATTAAGTCACCACGAATTCTTCTCTCTTCGAGACATTGTAGGCCGGTTTTTCTGAGTCGTTCCTCATAACTGGAATCCCACTATCATCTTTGTCGCTCTTTTTTGTATTCTTTCTAGCATGTTTATGTCCCCTCTATGATAAGGACTCCACACCTGTACACAGTACTCCAATCTAGGTCTAACTAAAGCTTTATACAGTTTGACGATCACTTCCTTGCTCCTATGTTTACTATTTCTTTTTATCATTCCTAACATTGCATTTGCCTTTTTCACTGCTACCTTAACTTGCTCACTCACCTTTCCTGTATGATCTATTATAACCCCTAGGTCCCTTTCCTTATCTATTTTTCTAATATTGTTTTCTCCCATTCTGTAATTATGTTCCATATTGGATCTACTCATGTGGATGACTGTACATTTATCTACATTAAACTCCATTTGCCAGCTTACAGACCATTCTCAAATTTTATCTAAATCCGACATCAATATATCCACTTCCGCTTTAGATGAGACACTACTGCATAGTTTTGTGTCATCAGCAAATAAAAAAAATTTGCAATCATGGATCTCATATCAATGTCCAAATCATTTATATATATCAAGAACAAAATTGGTCCCAAAACCGAGCCCTGTGGTACACCACTTTTCACTTCACTCCTCTCAGAGTACTCCTTATTTATGCCCACCCTCTGCCTTCTTCCCATTAACCAATTTTCAATCCATTTGGCAACTTCCCCACCTATTCCATGGGATTTTAACTTTCGAAATAATCTTTGATGAGGTACTCTATCAAAGGCCTTTGCAAAGTCTAGATAAATAACATCCACTGGCTCCCCTTTATCTATGATTTTAGTAACCTCCTCCATGAATTCTAATAGATTTGTTAAGCATGATCTCCCTCTAGTAAACCCATGCTGACTATTTCTAATTAGATTAAATTTGTCTAAATGCATTACAATGTTTTCTTTGATTATTGACTCTAACAATTTACAGACTATGCTCGTTAAACTCACCGGTCTATAATTTGCTGGATCTGATTTTTTGCCTTTTTTTGAATAAGGGGATCACTCCTGCATCTTTCCAATCCCGTGGAACAATCCCTTTTGTAAGTGATTGAGAACATAATATAGCCAATGGTTTTGCTAGTTGGTCTCTAATTTCATACAGCAATTTTGGATTTTTGGATGAATACCATCTTGACCTGGACATTTATTCACTTTCAACCCCTCCAATTTTTTAAAAACCATTTCCTCTGTAATACAGATTGATCTTAATCCCGCTGTATCCATGTCTCTTTGAAAAAATATCTATAGGCTCTGGAATCTCGGAGCAGTCCTCCTTTGTGAAGACTGTGCCAAAGTACTGATTGAGCAGATTAGCTGCCTCCCTATTCTCACTTATTATTTTCCCTGTACTGTCTATGAGAGGGCCTACTTTGTCTTTCGTTCTTTGTTTATTTCTAACATAAGAGAAGAAGCTTTTACTGTCAGTCTTGATCCTCTGAGCAAGTTTTTTTTCAAAGTCTATTTTTGCTGTTTTATTCGCTTTCTGAGATATGTTTTGCTTGTCCAAATATTTTACATATGTTTCTTTTGATTTACCTGCCTCTATATATTTTTTCCATGTTTTATTTTTTGCTCTTCTACATTTCACTACAAATCTAGTTATCCACTTTTTACGCTTGGGGTTTACCTCCCTACATGGAACACATTCCTCTTTTAGCGTTTCTAGAACTGTTTTAAAACTTTCCCACTCCTGTTCAACATCTGTTCCTACGACAATATCTTTCCAGATTATGTGGTTCACTGCCTCTTTCATCCTCTTAACATCTGCCTTAGAGTAGTCGTATGTTCGCGTGTTTATGTTTACTTCTTTCCCTGCAATAAGATCCCAACGGATGATTTGATGGTCACTTGAGCCAAACAGTTCCCCAACGGTAACGTTTTCCATCATATTTTCCTCTGTGGTTAAAAACTAGGTCGAGTATGTTTTTGCCTCTGGTGGCTGCTTCTACATGTTGAATTAAAAAATTGTTAGTTATGCACTTAACAAAAGGTTTTGACTCTACAAGTGCTTCTGCCATATCCCATTTTATTTCTGGATAGTTGAAATCTCCCATTAATAATAATTTCCCTTCACTTGCCTTTGCTATGCTACTAATCAGCTCCTCATCTTCCTCTTTTTGACTTGATGGACATCTATAGCACACTCCAATCACTGTTTTTTCACCCCCACTTTCTATTTCTCCCCATACACTTTCATTTTTATTACCACGTGATAAATAATCTTTGATCGTTATATTAACAGAATTTATACAGTAAAATAAAACGCCACATCCCTTAGTCTTGTCTCCAATTATCCTATCTTTCCTTAACATTGTATATCCCTCAATTTCAAGTTCACTATCTGCAATCTCCTCATATGTCCATGATTCTGTTAACCCTATTATATCTGATTTTTCTTCTTCTACATACAATTCCAATTCTTCTCTTTTATTTACTATGCTTCTCACATTTGCATAAAAACATTTTAGTTTGTAATGTTGTTGGTTTTCCTCTTTTTGCTTCTGCTTTATCATTTTAGTGTTTGCTTTTCCACTATGTATTTCACACTTTCCTGACACCAACTTACCCCTTTGACTACACCCTCTATAGCACCCTATTGTAGGCCTATCTTTAGTCTCATACTTCATAGGCCTTACTAGTTTAAATTTCTAACACAATGATAGAACATATACTTTGCTACAACATGCTGTCCTATCTCATTTAGATGTAAACCTCCCCTATCTAACATTTTACTTTTGTCTACTTTAACATCAATAAATTCCATTCCCATGTCCGCACACATCACCTGTAACCTAAGGTTGATACCTATTATTTTGCTATCTAGATAGTCTGACCTATCTGCTCTGTCTAAAATGCCCATCATTGTGACCTTTCTAAACTTTTTTCCTTAAGTGTTCTCAGAAGTCTTTTATATTTATCCATAATTATTTCTGTACCATCTCTCTTTACATTATTTGTACCTGCCAATACTACCACATGACTGTTTCCTTTGTCATCTAACCTCTTTATTCTCCCCTCTATATCCTCTATTTTTGCTCCCCCAATATCCATTCTTTCAAACATGTTGTGTTGTTTAGACAAATGTCTGCCAACCTCTCTCACCATTGAATCTCCTACTACCAATACTGACCCCTCACCTATATGTGCATACTTCTCTCCAAAGCTCTCTGCCCTGTGAGCTGTTTCCTCACTCAAATCTCCCTTACTTCCTTGACTACACCTTGACTGCAGCTTCTTTAAAATTTCCTCCATTTTCACTTGTTTCCCTTCTATTTCCATCTGCCTCTTTTCTATCTCCTCCAATCTCTTCTCATTTTCCCTTATATTGCAATCCATTTGTGCCTGCCTCTCTTCAACTCTACATATTCTACATAAAACGGTTCCTTCATCTTCCAACGTTGTAGTAATACTAACATTCTCGCCACACAAATCACATAATCTGACTTGGCCTTAGTAGTGAGTGACACACAGATGAAGCCAAGCATAGCACAACTGCCTGGAGGACCCTGGTCAAACAACAACAATATATGCATCAATTGGAGCTCGATTGACCAAGTCTCCGCCTCACTTCCATGCAGTTCTCCCTGCCTGGAAACATTATGAATCATTACAGTCTGGTGATATCGACGTCATCTCTGTAGTAGTGAGGGACACGCAGATGATTCGAAGCATATCACAACAGCCTGGAGGACCCCATGTCACGTTCATCAGCAACTTCGTGATGTGCCCAAAGATGCAGCATTCCCCCACCTAGCGCCCTTTCCAGGTCGTACGAAAGACAAGTTCTTATGGTGGGCATTCAACTCCTTCTTCCATCAACTGATGCTATGACTCTAGTCTGGTGAGGTTCACGATCAACTGATGCTATGCTTCTAGTCTGGTGAGGTTCACGATCAACTGATGCTATGACTCTAGTCTGGTGAGGTTCACGATCAACTGATGCTATGCTTCTAGTCTGGTGAGGTTCACGATCAACTGATGCTATGCTTCTAGTCTGGTGAGGTTCACGATCAACTGATGCTATGACTCTAGTCTGGTGAGATTCACGATCAATTGATTCTATGACTCTAGTCTGGTGAGGTTCACGATCAACTGATGCTATGACTCTAGCCTGGTGAGATTCACGATCAATTGATTCTATGACTCTAGTCTGGTGAGGTTCACGATCAACTGATGCTATGACTCTAGTCTGGTGAGGTTCACGATCAACTGATGCTATGACTCTAGTCTGGTGAGATTCACGATCAATTGATTCTATGACTCTAGTCTGGTGAGGTTCACGATCAACTGATGCTATGACTCTAGCCTGGTGAGATTCACGATCAATTGATGCTATGCTTCTAGTCTGGTGAGATTCACGATCAATTGATTCTATGACTCTAGTCTGGTGAGGTTCACGATCAATTGATGCTATGCTTCTAGTCTGGTGAGGTTCATGATCAATTGATGCTATGACTCTAGTCTGGTGAGGTTCACGATCAATTGATGCTATGACTCTAGTCTGGTGAGGTTCACGATCAATTGATGCTATGACTCGTCTGGTGAGGTACACGATCAATTGATGCTATGACTCTAGTCTGGTGAGGTTCACGATCAATTGATGCTATGACTAGTCTGGTGAGGTTCACTACCAATTGATGCTTTGACTCTAGTCTGGTGAGGTTCACGATCAATTGATGCTATGACTCTAGTCCAGTCAGGTTCACGATCAACTGACGCTATGACTCTAGTCCAGTGAGGTTCACGATCAACTGAGGATATGCTTCTAGTCCGGTGAGGTTCACGATCAACTTATGCCATGACTCTAGTCTGGTGCGGTTTACGATTAACTTATGCTATGACTCTAGTCTGGTGAGGTTCACGAAGGAGACTGTAGGTTTCATGTCTTCGCCGGTCTCCAACAGCTTGTCGACCATGTTCGCTCCCCTGGGCCACACTGCCTTTCTTTGGTCTACACAAGTTGGACAGTCCTGCAGGACATGTTCTGGTATTTTTGCTTTGGTACTCTACAACCGCACGTGACGGGGAATCTGAGACCCATTCTGTGGAGGTGAACCTTGAATCTGCAATGTCCCGTTCTGAGTCTGAAGATCTTTGTCTGCCCATCTATGGCAAGTATGTCTATGCTGTAATTTTCTGGCTTGTATTCTCTGTGCTCCTTTCTCCATTGCGTCCTCATGGATCGTTTGATGAGTGTCTCTGCTTCTTTATAGCTCCGTAGATGACGAATCTGAGTGTCGGATATTCATCAACAACAGTGAAGGCACATGAGTAGACAGCGACCTTTACTCTTAATGTATCTGTCCTTTATCTAGCGTCTTATGGACGCCATTATTTATTTATCTCTTCAGAGACACGACTTTTTTATCTGTCTCACTCCCTGTTTTTATGGGATCAAGATGCTGAGCAGCACATTAGCTGCAGGGGTCAGCGACTCATAGCTGACTGCTTGCGTCTGGGCCAGCGAACCAAAGCTGCCAAGACCCTTCTACACCTCCACGCTGTGATCCTGGATAGCAGGGCAGACTTGCTAAGAAGAAGGGATCGAAGAGGGAATGCTAACCCGGTACTAAAAAAATTGTTGCTGAAGTCGGATGTGTTGAACCGAAAGGTGCAAATATCGCAGTCAAGCTGTAAACTACGACAGAACGCATTCCGTTCTCAGGACTACATTCTGCTACTTAAGCCTTTTCAGTGTTTCGTAGTGGGAGATTGAGAATAAAACGAAGACAAGCCAAGCCACTCCCTGATTTGACTCCCGTTGATTTGATTTGTTTTGTTGTTCGCAATTTCAATGATTAGACTGTATAAAGAGCTTTGGTTGTTATTGTTCTCTGCTTAGACCGGGTCCACCTAAGAAAGCAGCTTAACTTTATATTAGTACACTTGTATACAAGTTGTCTGCCTGTCACTGACATAGGTTATAGTCATGGAAGCGCTGTTATTTATAAGGGTTGAGACAAATGCGTTTGTTGATACTTGGATTCAAATACGTTCTGAAATTACTGGGAGATTATGTTCAGGAAGATTTATGGCACGTTGTCAGAGACTATTGAGAATCGTTAGAGAATAAATTCCAGTTCTTTACTCAGCTGATAGGCACAATAATGGATCTATTCTCTAGATCTGTTATTAACTCATATAATAACCTGAGATCTGGTTGATGTTCTAGATCTGTTACCGACTGATAGATACAATAACCTGAGATCTGGTTGATGTTCTAGATCTGTTACCGACTGATAGATACAATAACTTGAGATCTGGTTGATGTTCTAGATCTGTTACTGACTTATAGATACAATAACTTGAGATCTGGTTGATGTTCTAGATCTGTTACCGACTGATAGATACAATAACTTGAGATCTGGTTGATGTTCTAGATCTGTTACTGACTTATAGATACAATAACGAGATCTGGTTGATGTTCTAGATCTGTTACTGACTGATAGATACAATAACTTGAGATCTGGTTGATGTTCTAGATCTGTTACTGACTGATAGATACAATAACCTGAGATCTGACTGATGTTCTAGATCTGTTACCGACTGATAGATACAATAACCTGAGATCTGGTGGATGATCTAGATCTGTTACGGATAGATACAATAACCTGACATCTGGTTGATGATCTAGATCTGTTACGGATAGATACAATAACCTGAGATCTGGTTGATGTTCTAGATCTGTTACGGATAGATACAATAACCTGAGATCTGGTTGATGTTCTAGATCTGTTACCGACTGATAGATACAATAACCAGAGATCTGGTTCATGTTCTAGATCTGTCACCGACTGATAGATACAATAACCTGAGTTCTGGTTGATGATCGAGATCTTTTACCGACTGATAGATACGATAACCTGAGATCTGGTTCATGTTGTAGATCTGTTACAGACTGATAGATACAATAACCTGAGATCTGACTGATGTTCTAGATCTGTTACCGACTGATAGATACAATAACCTCAGATCTGACTCATGTTGTAGATCTGTTACCGACTGATAGATACAATAACCTGAGATCTGACTCATGTTGTAGATCTGTTACCGACTGATAGATACAATAACCTGAGATCTGACTGATGTTCTAGATCTGTTACCGACTGATAGATACAATAACCTGAGATCTGGTGGATGATCTAGATCTGTTACCGACTGATAGATACAATAACCTGAGATCTGACTCATGTTCTAGATCTGTTACCGACTGATAGACACGCTGATACAGTCCTCTTCACTGGCACAGTTCTGTGACGTCACCAATGCTGTCGATGTTCTTGTCCCTACAGAACCTGCTATATTACAGGTATGTGAAGTTACGTGTACGCTCTTGTTGATGTGAATCTTCTTTGTATGTATGTCAGTGTGGTCTTACCAGTGCTCTCAACATGAGGTGGTTATGGAACTAGTGGTTGTTGTTGGATGTCAGTCCGTGTGGTTCGTCCAAGGATAGCTTGTATAGCCAATCTCGACAGTTCGTCTCGCTTGTGATCCAACTCTCGCAATGAGCTTTGGATCGACAAATAGAAAGCAGGAATCGTGCCTAAAGGCCCTGTCCTCACCCGACCAACCGGTCGGAGAAGAGCAGGCCGGCAGGCAAAAATCTTCTCCAATCCGAGTGAAAATCATCGCGGGGGGCCGTTGGGATCCGTTCTGCACAAAGCGCTGCCATTCCTCCCCGAGCGCGCCCGGTCGGTCGGTTTGTGTGTGTACGGGCGCCTGCCAGGCGGTCCTTAGTTGACGGAGTGAGGGACGGAACAATCGCCAGTCGGTCCCTGCGGCTGTCCTGGAGAGGCTTTCTACACATCCATCCTTCGCCGACCGGTGTGTGTGGTTCGTCCGTCTCCGACAGATATCTGGTTGATCCTGCCAGTAGTCATATGCTTGTCTCAAAGATTAAGCCATGCATGTCTAAGTTCACACTGTCTCGCGGTGAAACCGCGAATGGCTCATTAAATCAGTCGAGGCTCCTTAGATGACACGATCCTACTTGGATAACTGTGGCAATTCTAGAGCTAATACATGCTTACCAAGCTCCGACCCTCGCGGAAAGAGCGCTTTTATTAGTTCAAAACCAATCGTCGTTTCCCCTCACGGGGTTGCGGCGTCCTCACTGGTGACTCTGGATAACGTTGTGCTGATCTCATGTGCCGGCGACGCATCTTTCAAATGTCTGCCCTATCAAATGTTGATGGTACGTGACATGCCTACCATGTTTGTAACGGGGAATCAGGGTTCGATTCCGGAGAGAAAACATGAGAAACAGCTACCACATCCAAGGAAGGCAGCAGGCGCGCAACTTACCCACTCCCGGCACGGGGAGGTAGTGACGAAAAATAACAATACGGGACTCGTTCGAGGCCCCGTAATTGGAATGAGTACACTTTAAACCCTTTAACGAGGATCTATTGGAGAGCAAGTCTGGTGCCAGCAGCCGCGGTAATTCCAGCTCCAATAGCGTATATTAAAGTTGTTGCAGTTAAAAAGCTCGTAGTTGGATCTCAGGTGCAGGCGGGCGGTCCAGTTCACTGCCTGTTGTCTCCTGCCCTACCGTCTGCCGGCTCTCTCTCGCCGGTGCTCTTCGCTGAGCGTCCCGGGTGGCCGGCGCGTTTACTTTGAAAAAATTAGAGTGTTCAAAGCAGGCCTCGGCTGCCTGAATAATGGTGCATGGAATAATGGAATAGGACCTCGGTTCTATTTTGTTGGTTTTCGGAACTGGAGGTAATGATTAACAGGGAATAAACGGGGGCATTCGTATTGCGGCGCTAGAGGTGAAATTCTCGGATAGCCGCAAGACGAGCTACTGTAAAAGCATTTGTCAAGAATGTTTTAATTAATCAAGAACAAAAGTCAGAGGCGCGAAGACGATCAGATACCGTCGTAGTTCTGACCATAAACGATGCCGACTAGCGATCCGCAGGAGTTGCTTCGATGACTCTGCGGGCAGCTTCGGGAAACCAAAGTGTTTGGGTTCCGGGGGAAGTATGGTTGCAAAGCTGAAACTTAAAGGAATTGACGGAAGGGCACCTACAGGAGTGGAGCCTGCGGCTTAATTTGACTCAACACTGAAATGATTAACAGGCCGAGAGCACTTTCGTTGGGTCTAATAGGGAACGTGTGCCGGAATTAGACCCTCGAAAATCTGGGGCTAGTCTCTCTGTGGCTCGATTGGCTCGAATTCAGTGTTCGATAAAGGAATTGACGGAAGGGCACCACCAGGAGTGGAGCCTGCGGCTTAATTTGACTCAACACGCCAACACTGTAAAATGACTGACAGACTGGGAGCACTTTCGTTGGGTCTAATAGGGAACGTGTGCTGGAATTAGACCCACGGAAGACAGGTCAGTTTTACCCTCTAAATGAAAGAGCGTCTGCTACGGTAATCCTGCTCAACCCTAGAGGAATCGCAGGTTTCAGACACTTGGTCATTGACTGACTAAAAAGCCCTCTCTTGATTCGTGGGGTCTAATAGGGAACGGGTGCTGGTATTAGACCCTCGGAAGACAGGTCAGTTTTACCCTAATAATGACAGGGCGTTGCTACGGAAATCCTGCTTAATTCGAGAGGAATCGCAGGTCGCAGACATTTGGTCCACGTACTTGGCTGATAAGCCAATGGTGCGAGGCTACCATCTGAGGGATTATGGCCGAACGCCCCTAAGCCGGAATCCCGCTCTAAATCTCAGCACCACTGCGATGGGAGGCTACGATATGGTTGGGACCTGGGGCTCGCGTCTCAGCCCGACCCAGTCGAGCCGCAGAAAGAGGTCTCTGCCGTTCGCCGATCATGGCGGGCGGGAAGCTGCTCAATATTCATCCCATACGGCGATGAGGTGTGAAACCACTAGTAGAAGACTCAGTTCTCGGTCAGGGTGTCGTAAACAGTAGAGCAGCCACCTCACTGCGAACTGTTGAGACTCAACCCTTGATCATGAGATATGTCCGCACACCAGGCGAACAACATTTCCGTGCCATGACCAGGCTTGTCCCCTGGTTAAATGCACTCCTGCCTTGCTCTTTACCTCTGTCTGCTATCAGTCATCCCAATGGAAGCAGAAGAGATGCAGGCCAGCAGACATTGTACCTCTGCCCTATTGTGACGACCTCCCAGGTGGCGGGGAATGCTAGGCGTACCATCACTGCAGAGAAGCCGAGAAAATAAAGAGAGGAAAGAGATACCCCACTCACATGCATATGCTACGTTCTGGCAGGACGTAACGATCCTGAGACACAGACACACTGGACTGCCTCTCTTCTGGGATAGTACAAACTAGTACATAGTCCATCATATCATCACCACACCCTATAGACACGAGTGGTGAAGACTCGATAGTCCTGCAAGACAACTTCCCTAAGAGAAAAAACTCTGACCACAAACAACTGCTGCCTTGCAGATAGGCTGGGGACAGCCAAAGGCTAAGGAGGGCATCCCTACAGAAACGCCTGTAGAAATCGGATGCACTGGGCCACAGGCTTAACGAAACAAGTGCAACGTATATCGCAGTCACAACCTATCAGAAAAAAGTCTGGTGCTCATCCTGTGGAGTCCCACCAGGCAGAGAGAGTGCCGGGCCTCACGCCTCGAAGGGGCCCACCCAATGCTACTAGTGGTCACCCACCCATGTGCTGTGGAGTCAAGGCACAAGGTGATGGGGCAAAAACTATTGACCAAAAACACAAGACCCTCAGAATACTACAGTGGAACGCAGAGGGAGTCATTAACAAAAAGCTTTCCCTAACACATCACCTGATGAAGGTCAGATTGACGTGGCATGTATCCAAGAAACGCACCTCAACAACAACCACAAATTCTCAATCAGAGGATACCAGACCTTCCGTCTCGATAGAGAAGGTCACTAAGGAGGGGGTTCTGATACTGACACGTAACTTATACCGAGTAGCGCGGTAGCTGTCAATCACACCGGACAAGCAGAAATTGTAGGAGTCGACATAATGACACCAGAAACGAAGATCCGCATCTTCAACCTGTACGGCCCACCAAACAAAGACCTGTCGCTCTCGAGTATAGAAATCAAGGACTCCAGCTGCCTAGTAGTTGGAGACTTCAACAGCCACTCGGAGAGATGGGGATATTCGGACACAGACAACAGAGGTGATGAATTGGAAGATTTGGAGATAGACACAAATCTCTATCTTATCAATAGGCCGGAGGATAGCCCTAATTTCTATTCTAGAACATGGCATACCACCACTATTCCAGACTTGGCCTTTTCCGCTGTGGATATTCACCACAAAATAGACCGCCAGGTGCTAAACCAATTGGCAGGTAGCGACCACAGGCCAGTTAGGCTAGAAGTTGATATGGAAGTAGGCCCACAGGAAATAAAACCGCTCCCACGTTGGAATTATAAACGAGCCGACTGGGACAGATTTGCAATCCTGACAGATGGGCTGTGTGAAACCATCAACACACAGAATGACAATATAAAACCCATGGTGGAAAGCCTAATCAAAGCAATAATGCAAGCAGTGACTGAAACCATCCCAAGAGGGGCAAGGAAAAACTATAAGCCTTATTGGAATGATGAATTGCAGAAAGCGGAAGACGAAGAGAACAATCTATGGAGGCAAATATCGCCCTCAAAGCCATCACGGCGAAATACAAATACACTCTAAACCAAATAACAAGAGAAAGTTGGAAGAACAAAACAGAAAGCCTCAATTTAGATAAAGAAGGACTAAAGAAACTGTACACTGGAAGAGTGAGACCAGTTCTCGAGTATGGCATTGCGGCATGGACAACAGCAGCAAAGGCGAACTTCGATAAAGTTAGCAAACTTCAAAACCAAGCCATGAGAGTTATAACAGGAGGCATGAAGTCAACGCCAATTGTAGAACTTGAAAAGATTACAAAACTGCAATCCATGACCGATAGAAGAGACTGCAGAGCCCAGCTGCAGTCAGAGAAACTCCGAAGACTGACTGACCATCCAATGCACCAGAGACTAAACAATTTGGGAAATGGGAAACTAAAGCAGAGAAACGTTGCAGAAATAGCCAATGCAAAGATGCACGAAGATCCAATAAACGCACTAACAACACCAAAGCCCATCACTACTGTACGAAAACCTACCTGGAGGCAGGATATATTTCCAGAGGTGGTAGAAAATATACCAGGTATTGGAAACAAGAACAGCCAGACTGAAAAAGAAAGAAGAGACAAAACCCTGAGGTACATAACGAAAAACTACCCAAGCATGGACTGGACCCATGCATACACCGACGGTTCTGTAACAAATACAACACAGAACGGAGGGGCAGGGGTATTCCTGAGCCTACAAAACGGTAGAAAAATAACACTGTCAGTGGCAACTGGAAAATACTCAAGCAATTTCAGATCGGAGGCAGAGGCACTGAGGGCTGCAGTAGAGGAAATGGTGACAGGCAAAAGAAATGAAAGCCATATAGTCCTGTTTACAGATGCCCTGGCCATAGTCACAACACTAAAAAGCCAGAAAAATACTGAACTTAATGATTTAAGAGCAGTACTCTGTCAACTATGCCAGCAGTCCGCTGTCAACTATGCCAGCAGTCCGCTCCAAAAAGAGTAGTGGTACAGTGGGTTCCATCCCACTGTAACATCCAAGGCAACGAGGAGGCAGACAGACTGGCAAAAGAAGGTGCAAGACTACTACAACCAGACCCTAGTGTGACCTACGAAGAGTCAAAAATGCTTATTAGAGCTAGATACATGGCCAAATGGGAAACAGAACACACTGGTTACACAAAAAACAATGCCTTTTACCAGTTGAACAGAAGAGAGCAGGTCGTGGTCTTCAGACTTCGCACAGGCCACAATAGACTGAGGTACCACCTATTCAATAAATTGAAGATAGGTGGCACTGACGAATGCTCGTGTGGTACCGGGAAAATGATCGCTGAATATTTGCTGCGAAATTGCCCGACATACGAGGATCAGAGAAAGCAGATGTGGCCATCACCAGTGGCAAAACTAGACAAGCTCTATGGCTGTGTCAATAACCTTAGGATGATCGCTGCTTTTTAAAAAAAAATACATGTTGACGTCTGACAGCGTACGAAGAAGAAGGAGAAGAAGAAGCATGCCCACATTGAGTACATTTACTCTTCTGTGCGCCCTGAAAATGATTTAAAGTGGCGGGTTGTAGTAACTTTCGTCACACCCTGAATGTGCTGATGAAGGCGGACCTTGGCACTCCAGATGGTTGTTGTATGCTTGATTTAATAGGCTCACTACTGCGGGGATCACGTCGATCACTCATCTTGTTAGCCATGCTGCCATGAAAACAGCCCGTTTCCATGAAGGGCTACGAGGAAGTTGATTTGAGGATCTTGGCCAGTATAGTTTGCCTGATGATGACTAAAATGTCTTATAAGTATAGTTTGCCTGATGATGACTAACATGTCTGATAAGTATATTTTGCCTGATGATGACTAACATGTCTGATAAGTATATTTTGCCTGATGATGACTAACATGTCTGATAAGTATATTTTGCCTGATGATGACTAACATGTCTGATAAGTATAGTTTGCCTGATGATGACTAACATGTCTGATAAGTATAGTTTGCCTGATAATGACTAACATGTCTGATAAGTATATTTTGCCTGATAATGACTAACATGTCTGATAAGTATAGTTTGCCTGACCAGACATTAGTCTTCCTCACCAATGGAACTGCTAATTACAATATAAATTACCTTACTAATATGACAAGTTCCGTGTTCGACCTGGAAAGGACGTTGTATTATATTTTACAGCGAGGCTGCAATATCTGCGCCTTTCGGTCCGACACATACGATTTCATTTGGCTGTTTTGAAACCCGGGTTTGCCTTCCCACAGCGATCCATATCCCTTTGCCAAACTACACTAGTGACTAGTGCAGCCTGTTTCCAGTGCCGCCACCTGGAAGCGGAATAAGGTCATAGTCAGCTCTGGATTGCTGACCCTGATCCAAGCATCCAGCTATGATGTTTGCTGTAATCTTATTTACTACTGCATCTCGGGCCCAACAAGTGTGGACAACGCCATGCTAGGCTAACATTTAACGATAGATGGAGAATGGTACCGTTTGAACATTGTGGCAGAGAATTTCTATTAGTCTACTCACCGAATTATCCTTTAACAGCTAACATGATTTTAGAGGACGTAGAATGCCGAGATAACAATGGATCAACTTCGTTGAACAAACACAAGAAGCATTTCTTGTTGTAATGATACCGACCACTGAGATATCCCGCGAGAGAAGCTTGCATCTCACGCCATCTACCGACATTAGCGAACAAATTAAACAGAACGTCAACCCTACATTGCATTGTCCATATAAGATATTCCAAAGCCATTGTTTGTTAGGATATTTCAGCATCATCCCGAAAGTTGCCATCAGTGCTTTAAAAACAGTCATTGAAAGGATTATATTCAAAGCGCATCCCGTTGTTATAATGACATTGGCATACATAAGTGTGTGTGTCTTTGTTTGTGTTTTTGTTTTTTTTGTGGTGTTTTTCACACAAACAGACAGTAAAAGAGACAGTATCACAATATAAATATTCGGGAAAAGGTTCGAGCATTTCCCTGCCTACAGTACATCTAGCAACAGAAAAGGAATTGGTTTATCCACATTGTGAGAATTGAACCGCACCACACTATTCAAGCAACCTTCTACAGGAAGGAAGATGGGCGAGAGGTATACCCAAGCATAATGTAGATAGAAAAAATGGTACACGGACCACGAGAAACGCTAATGACAAATACATACCACAACACTAGGCTACAACTCGGTAGAAAGTGAGACGACAAAAGAAAAAGATAGTGCTGGATAGACCACACACTGTGAAAGCCCAAACTCAGTATCACTAGGCAATCCAGGATCAAGATGCATGAGCTGCAGCGTTTGAAAGCTACCAAGACCATTTTACACATCCGCGCAGTGATCCTGCATCAACAAAACAGACTTGCTAACAAGAAGGGATCGAAGAGGGAAGGCTAACCCGGTACTGAAAAATACCCGCTGAAGTCGAAACCTAAAGGTGCAAATATCGCAGAAAATCTGTCATCTATGACACAACGCATTCCTTTCTCCAGACAACATTCTGCTACTTTGCAACGTCCTTTTCAGGACTTGGTAGCGGGAGATTAAGAACGCACGAAGAAGAACTAGGCAATCCCTGTCAGGGAACTCACAGGGAAAGAGAAGCAAAGGAAAACAATATAAAACATGGAGAATATGCGTGGAGCCTGATACAAAGAAAATTGGAAAAGCTGGAAAGAATTAAAGAAAATATCAAAGAACAGGTCTGTTTGTAGAACATTCGTTGATGGTCTAAGCTACCATAAGGTAATAGGACAAAGAAGAAGCAGCCGAATCCACTTGAAGCAAGAATGTTTCCAATCATTTACAATCATTCACTTTTTCAATCTAATTCTAAACATAGGTTTTAACCGTAGCTGGTCATTTTAAAGGACGCCTACGTCGAAATTATTTAAGAAATTACAAATGTATCTTGTCCCAGACTTTTCTGATCAGAGATTGCGCATCTGTACTAGTAATAGCAATTCTTAATATATATATTGCACAGATTAGAAAGACATGCCAGCTATGGATCAAATCCAAATTTTAAAATGTCCAATTGCCATCCATTTACATCGCCTTACAATGTTTGCCTCTTCATGCCAAAATGAGCTAGTATCATGAGCATGGAGCAGGTTTTGTGTAAAGGGAAGCAACCATTAAATATCTAAACGAGGAGGAAATTACGTTCCTTACATGTAAAGTAACTAATTCTGACCCGCATGCCTGCATCTATATATTCCCTTTAGCAGTTTCCTAGGTTTGAGAAACGCTACATATCTTTATTGACCGACAAATGCCAAATATGTTATCAATTATGGCAGATTATTATCACAACTAGCTGTCGCAAATTGTCAACATTGCAAATTGTCAACATTGCGTATTACCGATGTCACTTGGTAACACTTTGTCTTAATACGATATTTGAGACGTCACTTGCATTCAGCTCAGCTGCTTCCATTGGTCCTATAATAATTAGCGAACCCATCGTTATTGGTACCTCAAAAAATATAAACACATGTTCTTCCTTTAGTATCTTGTTCAAGACAAAGTTTTACTTATTAACGGCAGACGAGGGGGGGGGGGGGGAAGAAATGTAGTGGGGGAGGGTATAATTTGACTGACGTCATATCTTTTTGCACGGTAATTGCTAGTGTGTGTGTATATACACATCAGGAAACTGGTGGGAACAGCAGCAGTATTAGACTACATCAAAGACAGCAGCTAAAATGGTTTCGCCACGTAATAATACTACCACAACAGCAGCAGTATTAGACTACATCAAAGACAGCAGCTAAAATGGTTTCACCACGTAATAATACTAGCACAACAGCAGCAGTATTAGACTACATCAAAGACAGCAGCTAAAATGGTTTCACCACGTAATAATACTACCACAACAGCAACAGTATTAGACTACATCAAAGACAGCAGCTAAAATGGTTTCACCACGTAATAATACTACCACAACAGCAGCAGTATTAGACTACATCAAAGACAGCAGCTAAAATGGTTTTACCACGTAATAATACTACCACAACAGCAGCAGTATTAGACTACATCAAAGACAGCAGCTAAAATGGTTTCACCACGTAATAATACTACCACAACAGCAGCAGTATTAGACTACATCAAAGACAGCAGCTAAAATGGTTTTACAACGTAATAATACTACCACAACAGCAGCAGTATTAGACTACATCAAAGACAGCAGCTAAAATGGTTTCGCCACGTAATAATACTACCACAACAGCAGCAGTATTAGACTACATCAAAGACAGCAGCTAAAATGGTTTCACCACCTAATAATACTACCACAACTGCAGCAGTATTAGACTACATCAAAGGCAGCAGCTAAAATGGTTTCACCACGTAATAATACTACCACAACAGCAGCAGTATTAGACTACATCAAAGACAGCAGCTAAAATGGTTTCGCCACGTAATAATACTACCACAACAGCAGCAGTATTAGACTACATCAAAGGCAGCAGCTAAAATGGTTTCACCACGTAATAATACTACCACAACAGCAGCAGTATTAGACTACATCAAAGACAGCAGCTAAAATGGTTTCGCCATGTAATAATACTACCACAACAGCAGCAGTATTAGACTACATCAAAGACAGCAGCTAAAATGGTTTCACCACGTAATAATACTACCACAACAGCAGCAGTATTAGACTACATCAAAGACAGCAGCTAAAATGGTTTCGCCACGTAATAATACTACCACAACAGCAGCAGTATTAGACTACATCAAAGACAGCAGCTAAAATGGTTTCACCACGTAATAATACTACCACAACAGCAGCAGTATTAGACTACATCAAAGACAGCAGCTAAAATGGTTTCGCCACGTAATAATACTACCACAACAGCAGCAGTATTAGACTACATCAAAGACAGCAGCTAAAATGGTTTCACCACGTAATAATACTACCACAACAGCAGCAGTATTAGACTACATCAAAGGCAGCAGCTAAAATGGTTTCGCCACGTAATAATACTACCACAACAGCAGCAGTATTAGACTACATCAAAGGCAGCAGCTAAAATGGTTTCGCCACGTAATAATACTACCACAACAGCAGCAGTATTAGACTACATCAAAGACAGCAGCTAAAATGGTTTCACCACGTAATAATACTACCACAACAGCAGCAGTATTAGACTACATCAAAGGCAGCAGCTAAAATGGTTTTACCACGTAATAATACTACCACAACAGCAGCAGTATTAGACTACATCAAAGGCAGCAGCTAAAATGGTTTCGCCACGTAATAATACTACCACAACAGCAGCAGTATTAGACTACATCAAAGACAGCAGCTAAAATGGTTTCACCACGTAATAATACTACCACAACAGCAACAGTATTAGACTACATCAAAGACAGCAGCTAAAATGGTTTCACCACGTAATAATACTACCACAACAGCAGCAGTATTAGACTACATCAAAGGCAGCAGCTAAAATGGTTTCGCCACGTAATAATACTACCACAACAGCAGCAGTATTAGACTACATCAAAGACAGCAGCTAAAATGGTTTCACCACGTAATAATACTACCACAACAGCAGCAGTATTAGACTACATCAAAGACAGCAGCTAAAATGGTTTCACCACGTAATAATACTACCACAACAGCAGCAGTATTAGACTACATCAAAGACAGCAGCTAAAATGGTTTCGCCACGTAATAATACTACCACAACAGCAGCAGTATTAGACTACATCAAAGACAGCAGCTAAAATGGTTTCACCACGTAATAATACTACCACAACAGCAGCAGTATTAGACTACATCAAAGGCAGCAGCTAAAATGGTTTTACCACGTAATAATACTACCACAACAGCAGCAGTATTAGACTACATCAAAGGCAGCAGCTAAAATGGTTTCGCCACGTAATAATACTACCACAACAGCAGCAGTATTAGACTACATCAAAGACAGCAGCTAAAATGGTTTCACCACGTAATAATACTACCACAACAGCAACAGTATTAGACTACATCAAAGACAGCAGCTAAAATGGTTTCACCACGTAATAATACTACCACAACAGCAGCAGTATTAGACTACATCAAAGGCAGCAGCTAAAATGGTTTCGCCACGTAATAATACTACCACAACAGCAGCAGTATTAGACTACATCAAAGACAGCAGCTAAAATGGTTTCACCACGTAATAATACTACCACAACAGCAGCAGTATTAGACTACATCAAAGACAGCAGCTAAAATGGTTTCACCACGTAATAATACTACCACAACAGCAGCAGTATTAGACTACATCAAAGGCAGCAGCTAAAATGGTTTCGCCACGTAATAATACTACCACAACAGCAGCAGTATTAGACTACATCAAAGACAGCAGCTAAAATGGTTTCACCACGTAATAATACTACCACAACAGCAGCAGTATTAGACTACATCAAAGGCAGCAGCTAAAATGGTTTCGCCACGTAATAATACTACCACAACAGCAGCAGTATTAGACTACATCAAAGACAGCAGCTAAAATGGTTTCACCACGTAATAATACTACCACAACAGCAGCAGTATTAGACTACATCAAAGACAGCAGCTAAAATGGTTTCACCACGTAATAATACTACCACAACAGCAGCAGTATTAGACTACATCAAAGACAGCAGCTAAAATGGTTTCGCCACGTAATAATACTACCACAACAGCAGCAGTATTAGACTACATCAAAGACAGCAGCTAAAATGGTTTCACCACGTAATAATACTACCACAACAGCAGCAGTATTAGACTACATCAAAGACAGCAGCTAAAATGGTTTCACCACGTAATAATACTACCACAACAGCAGCAGTATTAGACTACATCAAAGGCAGCAGCTAAAATGGTTTCGCCACGTAATAATACTACCACAACAGCAGCAGTATTAGACTACATCAAAGACAGCAGCTAAAATGGTTTCACCACGTAATAATACTACCACAACAGCAGCAGTATTAGACTACATCAAAGGCAGCAGCTAAAATGGTTTCGCCACGTAATAATACTACCACAACAGCAGCAGTATTAGACTACATCAAAGACAGCAGCTAAAATGGTTTCACCACGTAATAATACTACCACAACAGCAGCAGTATTAGACTACATCAAAGGCAGCAGCTAAAATGGTTTCACCACGTAATAATACTACCACAACAGCAGCAGTATTAGACTACATCAAAGGCAGCAGCTAAAATGGTTTCGCCACGTAATAATACTACCACAACAGCAGCAGTATTAGACTACATCAAAGGCAGCAGCTAAAATGGTTTCACCACGTAATAATACTACCACAACAGCAGCAGTATTAGACTACATCAAAGACAGCAGCTAAAATGGTTTCACCACGTAATAATACTACCACAACAGCAGCAGTATTAGACTACATCAAAGGCAGCAGCTAAAATGGTTTCGCCACGTAATAATACTACCACAACAGCAGCAGTATTAGACTACATCAAAGGCAGCAGCTAAAATGGTTTCGCCACGTAATAATACTACCACAACAGCAGCAGTATTAGACTACACCAAAGACAGCAGCTAAAATGGTTTCGCCACGTAATAATACTACCACAACAGCAGCAGTATTAGACTACACCAAAGACAGCAGCTAAAATGGTTTCGCCACGTAATAATACTACCACAACAGCAGCAGTATTAGACTACACCAAAGACAGCAGCTAAAATGGTTTCGCCACGTAATAATACTACCACAACAGCAGCAGTATTAGACTACACCAAAGACAGCAGCTAAAATGGTTTCGCCACGTAATAATGCTACAACAACTGCAGCAAAACCCAAACAAGCAATGCTATTTAGATACAATGGATTCAAGGCCAAAGACCGACAAAGGAAAAGACGGAACTATCTGAGGCGTTGAACGCCACTGTGCATGACACACACAGTAGGGCTCGTTCTGTCCATAACCTGACAAACAATGGGTCCCTTTGCTAGAGAAACCGGGACCTTAACTTAACGTACATTAACGTTTTCTTATACAGGCTTAGAAGACTCTGTAGAGTTTGTATACAACCAGTTTCTTGAAGGGTGGTTAACCGATGTGCGAGTCCATCTTACTAGACTCAAACACTATAGAGACCCGCAGTCTGATAGGCGCCATCTATGCTGCTACTAACAAACCAACTGGGGGAAGGTACAAATAATTTGATCTTTATTTTGAACGAAGAAGAAGAAGTATTACACTACAGTCAGTCAGGGCCCCGGTCTATCTTAAGTTCACCACAGAATGTAAGAAGACCCCCACTGCAACCTGCTACCAAATAGGGGTTGTCAAGAGCTAAATCAACTCGGTACGTGTAGCTTTGAACAAGAACATCCATCAGAATTCAGAAGTAGAGAAAAGTAGAAAAGATAAAAGAGCCATCCAACGCAAAAAATATCTTTGCCGCTTCTCGTATTTGCTATCATCTCACTACGCTTAAACATAAATGACTTACAATTTCAATTTCTTATTTATTTCACATCTGTTTTATGCTAAGAGATGTCTTATCTAATTCTTCACAAAATTTTTGTGATAATTCAGCCTATCCGGTCTATTTTAACGCTTCGCTACTTTTCTTATTTTATACATGAACTAATTCTTTGATTCGCCTCCATGCTAAACCGCCAATGTTTTACCGTATTTAAACATGTGGCTTGCCTTGCCAAGGACGTCCCCGATTATCAGCCCTTAAAGCGGGTCATGGACATCGTACATTGAATATGTCCCTCTCCATCATGATCCCGCCTCAGCGACCGCACACGTCTCATCTGGTTAGGTCAAATCGCAAAGATATCATCCTCACTGAATGCATGATATGACTCATAGTGACCATCGAAGTTTGGCACGAAATACTCTTGTACAACATGAATATCCTCCATGCGATACCCATCTTCAATGTGATACACTTATCTCCTAAAAAGATGTTTCTTGTACTATCCACTAGCTATTGTTTCAAATAAATATTTCAAGATAATTACATGGATTCATTTGTGCAGCATTGTAGAAGTATATTATTGAATGCCATAGACTGGGCCGAAGATACAATGCAGTGAATGAGCTGACGATAGTCAGAGACTCATAGCTGGCTGCTTGCGTGATGGTTAGTGAACCACAGCTGACCTATTCTGCCTCGGCCCTCGAAACAGGCTGTACTAGCTTAGTCTAGCTAAGGGAATAGGGATCCCAGAGGGAAGGCAAACCTGGTCCCAGAATGCCCTGTTAACAGGAACCGGATACGTTGGGCTGAAAAGTACAGATAGCAGATGTAAACTTCGATGCAACATCCATTTTAAGGACAAACGCTGATGGAAAAGAAGGCGAGAAAGAAGAAGATGATTATCATGAACATGCTATCATTTTAGTATAAATCATAAAGAACACGCTTTTCGTAGAGGCTCAGAACAAGAGCAGAAAAAATGTGGCGTGCAAGAACAATTATATAACTCCTTTTTTTTGGCATACTGTATGTGTCTTTCTAACTTTGCAGAGTTTCTTAGATGCCTTTGTAGAAGCAGCGGACAGCCCATATGGATGCTTGGTGGTACACGGTTGTGTTGTAGTCGCCACCACTAAATGGTGGGAGTTGACAGCATCTGAGCTGCTGCTGCTGTCGCTTCTTATGGTTTCCTTGTCGCCCTGCTCCACCAGGGATGTTCCTGTTTATCTGCCTCAAGGCAGTCCCACGGTAAGTGCCAGACTTCTTAACGACAATGCAGAAAGTTCTTATATCAGACATTGATGTATGGAATGATGTGATACAGGCTTCATGATCTCAGGTCTTAAGTTTAGTCAAGTGGAGGGAAGGCTTTCCTTGTTCATTGCCTTCCTGGAGTCACAGCAGAGTTCATTCATTTTACAACTTGTAAACATGTGATCAATACAGAAACTATGATGATCAGTAGAATACCTGGGCCACTCAAAATAATTGTAAATGATATTGCTCTTCCAAAGACCCACAAGTTCAGGTGTTTGGGCGGTATTTGATTTGTTCAGCAGATGACAGGATCGACAGGGACATAGAGACTTGGTGTCACACATCTGTGACTTATCACTGCTTAGGCACCCAATCGTTAGTTTGGCAACAAAGCACCATCTGTGACTTATCACTGCTTAGGCACCCAATCGTTAGTTTGGCAACAAAGCACCATCTGTGACTTATCACTGCTTAGGCACCCAATCGTTAGTTTGGCAACAAAGCACCATCTGTGACTTATCACTGCTTAGGAACCCAATCGTTAGTTTGGCAACAAAGCACCATCTGTGACTTATCACTGCTTAGGCACCCAATCGTTAGTTTGGCAACAAAGCACCATCTGTGACTTATCACTGCTTAGGCACCCAATCGTTAGTTTGGCAACAAAGCACCATCTGTGACTTATCACTGCTTAGGCACCCAATCGTTAGTTTGGCAACAAAGCACCATCTGTGACTTATCACTGCTTAGGCACCCAATCGTTAGTTTGGCAACAAAGCACCATCTGTGACTTATCACTGCTTAGGCACCCAATCGTTAGTTTGGCAACAAAGCACCATCTGTGACTTATCACTGCTTAGGCACCCAATCGTTAGTTTGGCAACAAAGCACCATCTGTGACTTATCACTGCTTAGGCACCCAATCGTTAGTTTGGCAACAAAGCACCATCTGTGACTTATCACTGCTTAGGCACCCAATCATTAGTTTGGCAACAAAGCACCATCTGTGACTTATTACTGCTTAGGCACCCAATCGTTAGTTTGGCAACAAAGCAACATCTGTGACTTATCACTGCTTAGGCACCCAATCGTTAGTTTGGCAACAAAGCAACATCTGTGACTTATCACTGCTTAGGCACCCAATCGTTAGTTTGGCAACAAAGCAACATCTGTAACTTATCACTGCTTAGGCACCCAATCGTTAGTTTGGCAACAAAGCAACATCTGTGACTTATCACTGCTTAGGCACCCAATCGTTAGTTTGGCAACAAAGCAACATCTGATAAACAGTATATTTATGCCGTCTATGTGCTACCAGTGCCAAACATGGCTTCATTCCAGGAAATGAAGTGTTTTAGGAAGGTCATCGGTGTTACCAGGAAAGACAGAAAGCTGAACGACGACATTCCAAGTATGGTCAGCAGGTCTTGTGCTGAATATATGTCCAGGCAGAAAATAAGTTGAGAATGCACCCTCATCAACTTCCACTAATGGCTTACAGCGATGGTAGATCTGGCTACAGGGCAATTGGCGGCCGCGAGGCAGGTGGATAGATGACATTAGAGTGATTGTGCAAATGACACGGGCTCACATTGACTCACAGGACATACGACTTAAGCTCCCCCTGACGATCAACGGTACAAGTGGAAAGAAAACTAACTAAACATGTGACCTTCCTCATATGATGTTTATGTTGTTGTTGTTGTTGAATACCCACGACGAATATGTTTACTCTTTGGTGCATCCCGAAACAGGCATTAGGTGGTGGGCTGCATTGGCTTTCCTCACATCCTGAGTGCATGATGAAGGTGGGCCGAGGTCCTCCAGGCTCTTATGCTACGCTAGACGTCATCTGTGTGTTGCTCACTACTAGTGGAATCTCAGCGACTCTCACATCGTTAACCAGACTGCCATGAAACATCCTGTTTCCACAGATAACTGCATGGCAATCAGCCGAGGGTCTTGATCTGTATGCTCACCTGGCCCTGACTAACATAGTCTGATCAGTATGTTTCACCTGACCCTGACTAACATAGTCTGATCAGTATGTTTCACCTGACCCTGACTAACATAGTCTGATCAGTATGTTTCACCTGACCCTGACTAACATAATCTGATCAGTATGTTTCACCTGACCCTAACATAGTCTGATCAGTATGTTTCACCTGACCCTGGCTAACATAGTCTGATCAGTATGTTTCACCTGACCCTGACTATAACATAGTCTGATCAGTATGTTTCACCTGACCCTGACTAACATAGTCTGATCAGTATGTTTCACCTGCCCCTGACTAACATAGTCTGATCAGTATGTTTCACATTACCCTGACTAACATAGTCTGATCAGTATGTTTCATCTGCCCCTGACTAACATAGTCTGATCAGTATGTTTCACCTGACCCTGACTAACATAGTCTTATCAGTATGTTTCACCTGCCCCTGACTAACATAGTCTGATCGGTATGTTTTGCCAGACCCTGACTAATATAGTCTGAATAGTATGTTTTGCCAGACCCTGACTAACATAGTCTGATCAGTACGTTTTGACATACCCGGACTAACATAATCTGATCAGTATGAGTCGCTGACCTCTACAGCTTATGCGCTGCTCAGCGTCTTCATCCCATGCTAGTTCAGGAAATAAATAACGGGGAAATAAATCCATAAGTCATCGTTAGTATCAATAAGGTCAGATATGCATTCATCTCGGTTCACTCAATACAAGCATTCAACTCGGCTCACTCAATACAAGCATTCAACTCGGTTCACTCAATACAAGCATTCAACTCGGTTCACTCAATACAAGCATTCAACTCGGTTCACTCAATACAAGCATTCAACTCGGTTCACTCAATACAAGCATTCAACTCAGTTCACTCAATACAAGCATTCAACTCGGTTCACTCAATACAAGCATTCAACTCGGTTCACTCAATACAATATGTACTAGACTTTAGCTCGAAAACTGGACAAATAGCTACAGTACCAGATCCAGACTGAAGGCCATTTCTAACGTATATCTTTGTGACTTGGTTCATGCTATGTTGACAGGAGAGATTGAGCCGATTAAAGAGGGTTGTGCATGGGTCTAGCAAACTCATCGCCACTATGAAACCATACTGTAAATGACTCGAATCAGGCTTTCCTAAAAGCTGGTTAAGGGTGAAAAATATAGTGTTGGACCTATCCTTCTGCAAACGACTGAAATCAGGCTCTCCTAAAATCTGTTGTGAATAATAAAATATAGTGTTGGACCTATCCTTCGCCAAACGACTGAAATCAGGCTCTCCTAAAATCTGTTGTGAATAATAAAATATAGTGTTGGACCTATCCTTCGGCAAACGACTGAAATCAGGCTCTCCTAAAATCTGTTGTGAATAATAAAATATAGTGTTGGACCTATCCTTCGCCAAACGACTGAAATCAGGCTCTCCTAAAATCTGTTGTGAATAATAAAATATAGTGTTGGACCTATCCTTCGGCAAACGACTGAAATCAGGCTCTCCTAAAATCTGTTGTGAATAATAAAATATAGTGTTGAACCTATCCTTCGGCAAACGACTGAAATCAGGCTCTCCTAAAATCTGTTGTGAATAATAAAATATAGTGTTGAACCTATCCTTCAACACATGAAATGGCAATAAAATGTATTATTATTAATAATGTCTTCAACTTTTTACATCATTATCAGGTTCCTCACCGCCTGTTGACCTTTCAACTCCTACCTCACGTGGATGTGTGCGTTATATGCGGGCCGACACCATCGTTAACAGAGCTGGAGAGAGAGGTAAGCGCCACGAAAACAAATGACTTTATTGTTGGTAGTCTGTCTGTTGTGACCTTGTGTATGACAAGAGGGATAGCGGCAGCATGTGTGGCTAGCATACCCTGGGGACGGTGCATCAAACCTTTCAAGGTTGAAATACAACCAAGGTGAACAGGCAGTTTGTATATGCAACCACTAACACTACATAAACAGATCTTTATCAAGGATTAGACACGGAAACGACACAAACAAAAACCGTGTAATAAGCTCACCAATTATTAGTTCAGTTCATCCTGTGATATCTTGAGATCGTTGGGGCACCCCTGCTGACACCTCCACAACCCTGCACCATCCATCTTTGTCTGTGGTTGCTTTTTGTGCCTCTTCGGGTCACAGGTTAGTCTATTTATGTATGCTGTCTGCTCATCGTTTTCTTGAACATCCCCTCCTTCGCTTGCCCTGTACTGTGTCC
This sequence comes from Ariolimax columbianus, assembly GCA_036924085.1. Lineage (NCBI taxonomy): Eukaryota > Metazoa > Mollusca > Gastropoda > Stylommatophora > Arionidae > Ariolimax > Ariolimax columbianus. Next base: position 77,708,921 of record JAVGWX010000004.1, on the reverse strand, counting down.
TGTAGTATCGTATTTACAAGGCCCTTCGACCTTGAGATGTGGCCATACCAAGTCAGCTTTTGCCTTTTGATTGTAAAGAGGAGGTCGTCGCAAAGTGCACTTGCACTCTCGATTCTTCACCGTAGTTCATCATTTGTGATACGGTCTGTGTAGGTGATATTTAGGAGTCTTCTAAGACATCTCATCTCCATGTCCTGGGTTCTTCTCTGGAGGTCTGCTGTAATGGTCCATGTTTTTTGCAGACATAGAGGGATATTGAAAGAACCAGTTAGCACATGATCAGTATAAACAATAATACCAACCCCCATTGATAAAATTTACCGGTACCCCAAAATTGGCATAGCACCACCTGAGTTCCGAAGAAGTGTTGCAGCAGAAATTGATTAAGAAAAACAGGAGCATGACCCAAGACACCCAATTTTTTAATACAAGGTACAGAGACAAGACTCATATCGACACATTGCTTCCTAAAATCAACAAAGCCCAAACAGACAAGCTCTGAAAGCCGTTGTATCAAGAGATGGCACAGATTGATGGAGGCCTCAGAGATGGAACTTCGTGAGGAACCTACTCCCGATCATCATTTACCATACACAACATGGAGGTCGCTAAACAGACTCTAAACTGGTGTATCACGGGGCAAGAGGAACATGAAACAACTGGGATACACAGATGATGACACATGTGACTGGCAATACAGAACCCAGACCATCTGATGACCTGCCCCAACCTCCAGGAAACATGCAATAGGTACGACGTTCTGGAGGCAAATGACAAGGCAATCCCTGTCGCTGAATACTGATGCACATTGTAGGACGTGGTGCTTGGACACGGAAAGTTAGTAAGTATAAACAATATAGGAAAACCTGAAGGAATACAATTTTTAAAATCGTGTAAGTAACGCCATTTTGAGTTCTCTTTAATGGGTAGTTAAGTTCTCATTGGAATCTGCTTGTTAATATTGTTTATAAATCAGCAATGATTGGTAATTGTGCAAGTTTGTATAGCAACAGTTCTGACTGCCACCCTGTAGTCACCTTCGCAGATGCGTTATATATCTACTGCAGGCTTTCATTGGTGGCAGACTCTTGCTTCGAGGATTGTATTAAATAAGGTAGCTGTCGGAAAGCGAACCATACTTCAGTGGCTACCTTCCCACTGTGGTGAACCGAGAAATTAGAGGACATTTGGACTTGCAAAAAGGGGAGGACAGTCTTAACAAGAAAACATTTAATTAACATATTTTGAGAAAAAAAGCTATCCACGTAGTCAGAAGAGACCAGAATCACTGTTGGCTGTACCTCCTCTGGTCAGAGATTGGTCCATTCGTTTATGTTGTTCTCCCACCTCTTTTTGGGATGACTTCTTCGTGGTCCACCTTGCACCTTTCTGTGCAGGATCATATTTGCAAGATCTCAATATGTGGCTGTACCAAAAGAGTTTCCGTGTTTTGACAGATCACAAGAAGCAACAGGTACAGCAGCATAAATAAACACATTTACCTGTTTAACCACTGTCCACATGTTGACTATACAAACAAATTATTGAGAATGTACTACTGTTACTACTACTATAGTCCGTCTTTTGATTCATGAACAAGAATTCCAAAGCAATTTTCTACTAAACTGCATGTCAGATCCAAATTATTTTTTGCATGCAGCCTTAGAATATCCATGACACTAAAACATTGATATTATTTAGTCCATAGGTGTTAAGACATTTGCACATCAGCAAATTCTTTTGATCTTTTAAGACCATTGCAAGAAAATGACATTAAATTTAAGATTTTACAGTACATAGCTGAATTTATCAGCATTTTGTTCATTGGTGTATCTTCTTAATGTCTTGACTGATCAATTGATTGTTTGTGTTGCCCTTTATGTACAATCGTAAAAATTACACCAATATACAAAAGTTAGTACAGCCCTTTGGTCTTCCTTAGACTCCCAAGGCTGTATCAACTGTGCAGCTAATTTCATGTTGTGTAACTCATTTGAATATTGCAATATATTTGTTGCTATTGTATGTACACCTGTTTTGATAAACATACTCTTCCAAACCTGCTAATTAGTATGTCCCCAAAAGATTATATTAATCATCCGAATCTGTCAATTCAAAGAGGTTGATAATTGTTACTGGACGACAAGTTGAAAAATATCTCGTTGCCAGTACTGTTCTTCTTCCCGGAGCACATGTTCAACACACTTCTTCCAGAACTGTATGTCTATTTTTGAAAGGTACTCACGTGTCAACACCTCAACATCCCACATTTTAAATGTTCTGTTCTGTTTGGCAACTTGTCCTTTGACTTTAGCCACACGAGCTCTAATGTTAATGTTAGTTTCAGGAGAGTAACAAGTTGATTTTTCGTCAACAGTTTCGATATCTTCCGTTTTATGACATCTGTGTCGAAATCATCAAATATAATTTTACTTACTTGCTTTATTTGAGTGAACTCTGAGTCATGTCCAATCCAACGGTAAAAGGATGATCTATCCAGACCAAACGCCAATTGCGTTTGTTTCTCTAGGTCATGAAAATGACCCATCTTAGATTCCCTGCAGAAGAACTGTTATAGTAAAACTGTAACTTTCTGCATTGCTATAAATGTGCACTTCAAACTCATTTTCAAATTGATATCAATGTAAGTTTATAAAAAAGCAACTATATGCCACAATAACCACACCTCAAACAATTAATGAGTATTGATTGTCATCCTGTCAGTCTGGAGAGACAATGGACTTCACGCTAGCGAGGGGGCAGTCAGTTGTTGCCCTTGCTTTTGCTGCACACGTTTGGAGTCTGCATCTTGACGCATCTTGTCTTCCCCTGCCTGCAGACAAGCACACAATTCCTGGCTCTGTCTTTGGCAAGTTCCTACCAGTTGCTGATGTTCATATACAACGCCTCCAGGTCACTTTTGCAAACATCTTTGTAGCGGAGAAAGGATCTACCTATTTTACGTTTACCCGTGGTCAGCTCTCCGAATAGGATATCTTTTGGCATTCACCCATCCTCCATTCTGCACACGTAACCAAGCCACCGCAAGCGGCGCTGGCGGAGGATCGTAACTGAACTGGCAATCTTTGCATGGCCCAACTCGTCGCTGTTAGTCACTCTGTCACTTCATGAAATTCCAAGTATGCGTCTTAGGCAGCGTATATGAAAAGCAATTAGCTTTTTTTCACGAGAGACATACAGAGGAGTCCATGTTTCGCTGCAAGAGAGCAGGGTACTATTAACACAGGATCAGTACACATCAACCTTTGTGGAGATGGTCATTATATTGTTATTCCACACTTTCTGTGAGAGCCTGGCAAGTGCTGATAGGCCATTCCTAATCGTTTCTGCAGCTCTGCGTCCAGTGAAAGGTTGTCAGTGATTATAGATCCGAGGTAGTTAAAGTGATGTACTACTTCAAGATTCTTATCGTTTAAGACAATGTCTGTAGGAACTGTACCCTGTGTCATCACTTTCGTCTTTTGTACGCTGAGGATGAGTCCAAACAGATCACAAGATTTTGCCAACCTATATATGAAAATCTGTAATTCGGCTTCGGTGTGGGTGACCAGCGCAGCAATGTCTTACCTAGTATGCTGAAATACCCCCTTTGGGGCAGTTCCAAAGGCGCATATAAGCACGATAGCAAAGAAAATGCCGAATAGAGTCGGCAATTGTCCATGAAAAGACCATATCAACGGGGGACTGTTCTGCGCTGAGACTCCAGGTACACCCTTTGTGCCAGCTTTCGCAGCCAGCTCAAGATGATGCGAGCATACACTTTGCCTTCGGTGTTGGGGAGCGATATTCCCCTGTAATTGTTGTAGTCTCCACCCTCTCCCTTTTTCTTGTAATGGGTGATTACGTTGGCGTCTCTCATGTCCTGTGATATGGTCTCCTCATCCCAACACTGGCCTATAACAATTAGACAGTTTTGCTTGCATGACTTTTGCTGTCTTCCCGCATTCGACACAGTGTCTAATTGGTGGACGAGTAAATCAGGAATGTGTCTACCTTAAACATGTTAAAAGTATGTTTTTATTACTGAGGTTGCTTTTAATATAGACTAAATTCTTTGAGAGAAAAAATATTTCCATAACGTCATTGATATTCTAAAACTGCATGCGAAAAATCATTTGGATCTGACATGCACTTTAGTAGAAAATAGCTTTGGACCTTATTTATGAATTAAAAGACGGACTATACGACTGTTACTACTGTTGCTACTACTACTACTACTACTGTTACTACCACTACTACTACTACTACTGCTACTACCACTACTACTGCTACTACTAACTACTACTACTACTACTACTACTAACTACTACTACTACTACTAGTAGTAGTTGATAAAAACAAATATAAATATACTACATGGAAGAGAGATGTCAGTCATGGTCGGTATATTGTGCCTGACCCTAACGTTGTATCCGTAGTTTCAATTATTTTGTTATCATCATGTGCTAATATTGTTAGTGTAGTTGAAATATCTGCTATTTCAGGTTGGCAGATTCTGGGCTCCAGCTGTTGAGACACTTAAGTCAACGAGACAGATTTCCCCGCGTAACTTTCCTGCCAGTATCACCGTTGACAATAATATTCTGGGGTCAGCATTTTCACTGTTGTTTCCCTTTGAAAATGTTTTTCATATTCATGTGCGTGTGTCTTCGTGCTTGCGCTCGGGCGTGTCTGCGCATGTATATGCACCTACCTGTATGTGTATGTATGTGAATTTTATATAGATCAAATTGCACCTATTTTGAAACACTCTAGAGTGCTCCTTTCAACTAAGAGGAGGCTGATAAATGCACTGTTTATTCCTAAATTGTATTTTTTTTAAATTTTGGTCATACAACATTTTTCCGATTGCTGGGGAAGTCGAGGGGTTTTGAAGGCTGAGGACTACAGGCCGCTTCGCCACTTCTGTCGCGACGTCATGTGCTGGCTATGTTTGTTTATTTCACCCCCAACAGAAAAACAACATGTGTCACATTGGGGATTCAAACCGCTGCCCTCCTTGTCGGCATGCAGGCCTCAAAACCATTCGGCCACGCGCTCTTCCTATATTGTATTACCAATGTCAAACTTGGTCCTTACTAGCAACTCATAGGAGTAAGAGCTAGAGCTGTGATATTCGCTGTGTGAGATGTGCAGCCGGAAGGACAATCCGTAACCGAACCCGCAACACCACGCTGAGGCAGATAGGGGGGACAAACCCAGTTAGAGCCTACATTGACGTCCAACAAATCAAGTGGTTTGGTCATTAAGTCAGAATGCATTATGACCAGTATGTCTGCAGTCTGCAGCAAGAGCATATCATATGAAGGTTTCCGGCCCACAAGCAAGGGGCAGATCTCAACGTCGGTGGATTGAGCGTGTCTCTGACATACTCAGGAAGTTATACGTAACCACAAGCCAAGGAAAATACAATTCCTCACCTGAAGGTTTGAACTTCGAGTCAAAATGTTACAGAAAGATCCTCAGAATATCTTGGACAGAGAAAAAGACAAATGTAGACATTCGGCAAGAGTTGAGCATAGAGGAGAACCGGTTTATCAATTCCATTTTGGCTAGCAAATACAAATACTTTGGTCACATCAAGAGACACAACGGTTTCGAGAGAACAGTGATGGAAGGTATGGTGTCAGGCAAAAGAGGAAGGGGTAGACCGGGAAAGGGGGGGGGGGCGTTGTGCTGATGGAGCTGCCAAGTTCCCGTTGTCCACAAGTACGGTCGTTCATTTCACACATCACCATGGTGACCAAGTACAACATTTCTCTAGTTTGCCAGGCTCCCTACCCCCTCCGGCATGACTTTTTGTGATTTGTTTACTGTCAAAATGTTTGCACACCTGGCAGAAATGATTTATCAATATCTAGAGTTCCTGCTGACTGTCAGTGACACTTGTAGCGTCATCAGCAAACAACAAGTCCCTAATAGTAACTCCCCTGATCTTGGTTTTAGCTGTCGCATCACCTGTGGGCTCTCGCCGCTATGTGCTGCTTTTCCTAGGGCCACGTTGTCAATGGCTGTATTGAGATCTTCTAAAGATCGTTCGACGTCCAGCTCCTCCATTCTAGGATAGACTTGAACAGCTTCATGGGCTGTTGGAGTGACCGTGCAGTCCCATGAATAAAGCTCAGAGTAGTGCTCTACCCAGTGCTCCATCTGCCTTCCTAGTCTAACTATTATGGGACAAACCCTTAACTCATTACACGCTAACAGGGGACGGTGTGGGTTGAATGACACAGCTCACAACCAGAAGCTGATGGGTTTCCTCCCCAATCACAGCACCGGCCGTTACCCAGGGAAGTAAACCCTTAGAAAATGCAGGTGGAAGCAGACCTTTATATAAAATGTATGCCCAAGTCGGATGCACTGGGCCAACAGGCACAAAATAAAAAAACATAGTGCAATGAACACGGCCTTGGGAAATAGAGACATACTGCGAGGGGGGGGGGGGGGGGGGGCAATAGAGACATACGGCAAAGGATGGGGGGGGGGGGGGGGATAGAAACATATGGCGAAGGGGGGAAGACAGTACACCCTAACTTTCCCAATAGATTTTAAGAAATCATGTCTATAATTTTCTTCAACATAATCTTTCACATATATATTAAAAAGGAATATCATTTCAATCTAATTTCTAAACAAATAGTTAATGAAGAGAAAATGTATCTTGCTGGACTTATAAATATATAATTCCTATTTCAATGATTAGAGTTATAAGGATTAATGTCACCATTATGGTGATGTGCATAGCTTTTAGAGCAATGTGATGTCAATGACACTGGTTGTATACAGACTCTGCAGGGTCTTCTAAACCAGTATAAGGACGTTAAGTTAAGTTAATTATATACGAGGGCGATTTTAAAAGTTTTACCTCTATCGCCGGAACCATGACAACAGTGCCTAGAGTCGCAAAGCGCCTACGTGAAAGTAATCTCTAATGAAGCGACAATAGAGGCAACCTAAGAGGCTCACATAGGACCACTTCTTGTATTGTAAGTTATCTCTTGTGAGTGGGAAGGAAGACTAACGTCTGGTCAGGCAATATTTATTGATCAGACATGTTAGTCAGAGTCAGAGAAAATATACTGATTAGATATGTTAGTCAGGGGCAGGGAAAATATACTGGACAAGACCCTCAACTTGGCTTCCTCGTTGCCCTTCCTGGAAACGGAATGTTTTCATCACAGTCTGAGTAACAAGGTAAGGGATCGACATGATCCCCCGTAGTAGTGAGCGACATACAGATGAGGCCAAGCATACCACAACCGCCTGGAGGACCTTGGTCCACCCTCATCAGTATGCTCGGGATGTGAGAAAAGCTACGACAACCCGCCACTTAACGTCCTTTTTAGGTCACACAAAAGCGTTATCCTACTCATTGTGGGCATTCAACATCATCTCTTTTGAGTGGTCGTGACAAAAATGTTGTTAGTTAAGAAATGCTCAACTGAGGATCAGTACTATTGACTCTTTCATTGTTCAGTGACAGCATCGAAACTCGGATTCTAGGGGCGACCAACATTATAATCTGGTAGTACATATTGCAAGTTGTCCAAAAATGGATGATCACCAAAGCGATACAGTAAAGACTCCAGTTCTTCGTCAACAGATGCCTGTGTAAGATAATCTGTATAATTTGGCAGAACATTTATGTTCTGAATGAATTTATATATGTTTCACCCCTTTGCTGCTCGGATACATGGATAACAAAACGCACCACTTTGGAGCATATCAATAGTGGGGCGGCCTTCTTTTAACTTCAATTATCGTGATGACACATGCAGGACACTCTTTACATTCTTAGCAACCATATTAACAAGTTGCAATGCAAAGACCAAACACCAAGCAAAACCAGATCCCCAGGGCCCAGCCAAGAAACTAAAACGAAGAGACCAGAGTTTGATCTTCAAGCTGAGAACAGGCCATGCCCCTCTCAACAAACATCTGGATAGAATAGACCAACTAAGTGAACCAAACTGCAGATTCTGTCATGACCACGAGGAGTCAGTCGAGCATCTCCTGACTGTCGAGGGCTGGACGGTCTGCGAGACCAGCTGCTCCCACCACACCCCGCCATACACAATACATCACTACAACAATTGAGGAGGATGTGTGCTTTTATCCGGGAGGCATTGGGCTGTCAAGAGCTGCAAGATCACAGCTAAAGGCATTATATCATCATCATCACAATGCAAAGACATGGTTTTTCAAACGTCTATCCCACTTTCAAGGTTTTCATTTGAAGCCCTCTAATATCTTTTGTAGTGAAGCGAGTAACCTAATCAACAGTGAGCAGCTGGCTTGCTAAGACTGGGATTACACCGTGCCAGGGTTCGAAACCACGTACAGACAGAACAAAATCCTGGCGTGCTTCGTTCCTGGTACGACCGCTCCTCCAGTCAACCCAGCTGTAAATGGGTACCTGACGTATGAGTTGGGGAAGGTATAAACAGCAAGAACTGGCCACCCCATCTCACAAAGGATGCGGCTTAGTCCATGAAGATGTTATCTTCATCCCCGACGGCAATTGTTCCCATGTGACCCACCTGGAGGCAGAAATAAAGAAAACTGGAAAAAGCTGGAAGGAAGTGGAAAAGGTTGCTCATGACAGAGCTGCTTGGTGAGGGTTGGTCGATGGCCTATGCACCCCTGGGTGGTAGAAGGCGACCCACCTTTTCCTTTTGATACCTTTTCTGCTATTGATATGTTAGTGAAGATTTGATTATTTGTCTTCCAGATTTCTTTTAGTTAATACAAGTACTAACAGGTGCCTCAGCACAGTCACACTTAAGAGAGAGAAAGTGGAGCCTGGAAAACTGGACAAAAGAAGAGCAGTGCTGCGTTCATTTTACAAGCAGGTCGTGGGCACATACTTCTCTAGTAGTGTTCCTGGTACTGAGGCAGGTCAGTTGTTTTGGGAGCAAGAGTTCGCGGATATAAATGTTGTGACATACGAGGGTGGGAATGAAGAAATGTTAAATTCTTTGTTACGATATTCGTAGTCATTGTTTCTTATTCTTACATTTTAACTTAACTTAACGTCTTTATACTGGTTTAGAAGACTTTATAGAGTCTGTATGCAACCAGTTTCATTTACATTTCCTTGCTCTAAAAACTGTGCACATCCAATTTATTCTTGAATGTATTAATTGACCCTGACTCCACTATTTCCTGTGGCAATGCATTCCAAGCATTCACCACTCTCTTGACTAGCAAAATAGTTTCTAGTATCTAATCCGGACCTTTTTTTAATAATTTGTGGCTGTGCCCTCTTGTTCTAAGCAGCTGTACTTTGAAAAACGTGTTATTGTCGAATTTATCCTTTCCGTAGATTATCTTATAAACCTGTATCATGTCACCTCGAATTCTTCTCTTTTTTATTCACCGTAGGCTGGTTTTTCGGTCTTTCCTCATAACTGTAATTCTGGAATCCCACTATCAGCTTTGTCGCTCTTCTTTGTAACCATTTCCAGCATGTTTATATCCCCTCTATGATAAGGACTCCACACCTGTACACAGTACTCTAATCTAGGTCTAACTAATACTTTTTACAGTTTGACAATCACTTCCTTGCTCCTATGTATATTGTTTCTTTTTACCTACACAACATTAAATTAACCTTTTTCACTGCTGCCTGGACTTGCTCACTCACTTTACCTGAATGATCTAAAATAACCCGTAGGTCCCTTTCCTTTTCTATCTTTCTAATATTGTTCTCTCCCATTCTGTAATTATGTTCCATATTGGATCTACCCATGTGAATGACTGTACATTTATCTATATTATACAAGTTGACAGGGTTGAGCACTGGTCACCCCCACCTCACAAAATATCTGAGGCCGAGTACGTTGTAGCCTCCAACACTTCATCCCTGATGACAGTGTCTGATATGAGATTGTCTTCTGTTTGTTAACTCTACTGTCTTGTTTGCCTGTGTTTGTCTGTCCCATTCATCCACTTTCTCTGTGGGTTTGTTAACCATATTCCTCATTTAACCACATACATCTCCAGGCCCGGCCGAATTCAGCCATCAAGCGACAGATACATATGTAGTGTGTTCTGGGTACAAGTGCTACGCGCACACAGCTGGCCACTATCAGATTTTCATCATGTACTCTCTGCAGATACCAACCTTTGCAATGAGGTGAGGCTTCGTTGCTTAGTAACCTTCTTGTTGTTGGCTGATTTTGAGAATACTGTAGGTTCCTGTTTAGGGAGGATATAATAGGGCCACTGGGTCCTGCAAATATTGTTTGACAGCCACACTGAGGAGGGTTTTGGGAATGGGGCTAGCAACGTCATCATGTAAAATAATTTGCTAATGGAACGGCTGCAGCAAAAAGAAAGGATGAATAGATAATGTCAGTAAATGGAAACTGGACATATCCACACGGATGATTAGGTAGTGTACATACAGGTTACAGATATCCAGAAAAATGTGTAGATGGTGTCGTTAGAGGTCACAAACATACAAAACGATTTGTAGATAGTGTAGGTGAAGGTCACACACATCAAAAAAGATTTGTAGATAGATGTCACAAACATCCAGAAAGATTTGTAGATAGAGGTTACAAACATCCAGAAAGATTTGTAGATAGAGGTCACAAATATCCTGAAAGATTTGTAGATAGAGGTTACAAACATCCAGAAAGATTTGTAGATAGAGGTCACAAATATCCTGAAAGATTTGTAGATAGAGGTTACAAACATCCAGAAAGATTTGTAGATAGAAGTCACAAACATCCAGAAAGATTTGTAGATAGAATTCACAAACATCCTGAAAGATTTGTAGATAAGGTCACAAACATCCTGAAAGATTTGTAGATAAGGTCACAAACATCCTGAAAGATTTGTAGATAGTGTAGATAGAGGTCACAAATATCCAGAGAGATTTGTAGATAAGGTCGCAAATATCCTGAAAGATTTGTAGATAGTGTAGATAGAGGTCACAAACATCCAGAGAGATTTGTAGATAAGGTCACAAATATCCTGAAAGATTTGTAGATAGTGTAGAAAGAGGTTACAAACATCCAGAGAGATTTGTAGATAAGGTCGCAAATATCCTGAAAGATTTGTAGATAGAGGTCACAAACATCCAGAGAGATTTGTAGATAAGGTCACAAACATCCCGAAAGATTTGTAGATAGTGTAGATAGAGGTCACAAATATCCTGAAAGATTTGTAGATAGAGGTCACAAACATCCAGATATATTTGTGAATGGTGACTTTTGGGGTTCTACTATTCTGAATATTCTGGATTTTTTTTGTGTGCAATGTTCATAAACCTTCAATATCCATCCACTTTTGCTGTTTTTTTTGTGAGAGAGTCTGTCCAAAGTGTAGTGATGAAGATTATGTACAAGATATGATACTTCTCCTATCTTAGAGTCAAGTGAAACATACTGATCAGACTATGTTAGGGCCAAGTGAAACATACTGATCAGACTATGTTAGGGTCAAGTGAAACATACTGATCAGACTATGTTAGGGTCAAGTGAAACATACTGATCAGACTATGTTAGGGTCAAGTGAAATACACTGATCAGACTATGTTAGTCAGGGCCAAGTGAAACATACTGATCAGACTGTGATGTTAATAGCAGGATTGCAAACATGAGCTCTGCATTTTGTAGGCTGCAAACAAACCCATGTAGCCAACAGGGCATCAATGACACCACCAAGTTTGAAGTGTATTGTGCTGTAGTGTTAACAACTCTGTTTCATGCCTTTGAGACATGGACAAAGTATAGCAGACACACCAGACAGCTAAATCTTTTTCACTTGAGAAGTCAGCACTGGCTGCTCAGAATCAGGTGACAAAACAAAGTGCCTCTCTGAAATTCATGGCAAGACCAACATGTTGAGCATTCATACGCTTCTGAAATTGGTTCAGCAAAGAAGGATGGGACATGTTATTTGTATGTCATATGGGAGTATCCCCAAATAGCTGTTAAATAGGGAGCTCAGAAGAGACTGATGCTCACCAGGAGGGCAGAAGAATATTGATGTCACCTCTTTGTAGTTGATTGCTGAAAATCGTTCTACCTGGTAAGCTTTCATCAGATTGTAGAACAAAACTCTATCGCCGGGCTTTGGATTACGCGTGTCGTCTGACAGAACAGAACGCATGACGCTTACACAGCCGACTCCTCATGTGAGTGCCCCGAGTGCGGGAAAGTCTCCCGTGCCAGGATTGGTCTTAATAGCCATATGAGAACACATCTCGCAGTACAAGTCAGATAATATTGCCATCTTTGCTTGCGATGGACAACTACGAGGGTCGATCAAGTCAAACTGGGACTTTTTCTTGTAAGGAAAAACATTTTGTTTTAAAGTAGTAAAAATGGTATTTACATTTCTATGTTATCCCCTGCAACGTTTATATACTTATCCCAGCATTTAAGTAATGTTTGTAAGGCTTAAGTGTAGAAAGATTTGTCAGTATGTCCGAACCAATCCAGGACAGCCTGTTTCACTTCGTCATCAGGGCTGAAATGTTATCCTCCCAGGAATTCTTTTAGGGGTCCAAACAGGTGGAAACCGCTTGGATCGAGGTCTGTGCCGTAAGGTGGGATGTGGTATTACCTTCCAGCCGAGTTGCTGCAGATGGCACATAGCGCGGTGAGCCGTATGAGGTCGAGCGTTTTCTTGCAGAAACAGGACACCCTTTGTGATCATATCAGGCCTTTTTTTCCGCAGATGGCACATAACTCGAAATGTGGATGTACTGTTGAATGTTGATAGTGACACCACGAGGTAGAAAATCAACATGAATGATGCCAAGTTTGTCCCAGAAAACACTTGGCATCACTTCTGTGGGTTGGGAGCCACTACAGTTGGGATCATTACTGATGGATGTACAGCCTTCTCTAAAACATTGACACCATTCAAATGTCTTACTGGGGCTGAGTGTCTTATCACCATATTGTGATTGCAGTCTCCTGTAAATTTCCGCAGGTTTCACGCCTTCTTTCACAAGAAACTTCATCACAACATGCTGTTCCATGCAAGTACTAACAGTGTTGTCCTCCATTTTTATCTATCTGTCACATGACTGGCCCTCGGCAAGTGGACTACCTAGCAGTAATAGACCACAAGTGCCCCTAACTAACGAAAGTAATTCCAGAAAGCTATAACCCATTCAGGTAGAACTAGAACAAAAAAGTTCCGGTTTTATTTGAATGCCCCTCGTATTATTATATGACAGACAATCTGACCTCAGAGATTATGTACTTCAACCTTTCCATTTTTTTAATTGCAGGTCTGTGAGCCAAAATACTCTTCATCTGTTTACAAAAGACAAGACCAAACACTTATAGGAAACGTATGCTTTACATACAAAATGGACATCTAACCGAAGTTCCACCATTCCTATCTGATACAATAGCAACAATGATACCATCTCTTGTCCTCAATTCTGACAACTGGAAATCTATTCATAGAGGCTATCTGCACATAACATGGGCTGCCAAAGATGATCTGATACGACACAGACATATATTCAATTAAACAAAGACTATGACAAATGGTAGAAGTGGTCCCAATGCAGACATATGTTTTCAGGGAGAAAGTGTTAGAAACATCTTTGTACTATACGCCTTTGATTTTCTGAGAGGCCATTTTCCCTAGTCGAAGCCTTGCCTGTCCTTGCTGTAAGTCAGGTACCCATTTATAGCTAGGTAATCTAGAGCATATCGAGACAGAGGAAATAAACTGGTCCCAATGTTCCGAGAGGCAAATGCTTTAGCCAATTACACCTTAAATACCCATTACATTATGTTCAGAAACTAAAATTATTGTTTGTTTAATGCAATCATTTTTGTTGGTATTTGATGCTGTAACATGTAAATCTCATTTGTAATCAAATAATATATGAGCGTGGCAAAGAAGTATTTGATAAGAGAAACTTGATGGGAGAAAGGAACAATTAGCCAATTTGGAACTGAATATCAACATGAAGAAAACCATGCTGCTTAATATTAACTCTATCAGCAAATAACAAGTCATGCTGGAGGGAGAGCCAGAAGAGGTTGTTTCCAATGCCCACAGTGAGTAGGTTTACTCATTTGTGCGCCCTGAAAAGGACGTTAAGTGGCAGGTTGCAGTAGTTTTCCTCAGTTCCTGAGAATGCGGATGAAGGTGGATCGGGGTCCTCCAGACAGTTGTGCTATGCTTTGCTTCATCTGCATGTCGCTCACTACTATGGGAATCACGTGGATCCCTCACTTTATTACCCAGGCTGCCATGAAAAAAACCTGTTCCAGGTAGTATTATGAGGAAGCCGTGGTGAGGGTCTTGGACAGTATATTTTGCGTGACCCTGACTAACATGTCTGATCAGTATATTTTGCGTGACCTTGACTAACATGTCTGATCAGTATATTTGGCGTGACCCTGACTAACATGTCTGATCAGTATATTTTGCGTGACCCTGACTAACATGTCTGATCAGTATATTTTGCCTGACCAGACATTAGTCTTCACCCCTAATATCATTTGATAATCAAATAGTATTTTAGTCTGGCAAAGAAGTATTTTGCTAGAGAAAATTGAAGAGAGAAAGGAAAAATTAGCCAAATTGGGATTGAATATCAACATAAAGAAAACTACGCTCCGTAAAATTAACTCTCTTCTGCATCCGGGTTTTCTAATCATGCTAAATCTTTAGTACTATCGCCAGGACGAAGTCCATAGTACTTTCCAGTTCTGAGCGGTGGCATCATAGTTTTTGCTTCAGTTCTGCTTCATCGGGCTAGGTCTGGCATCTTAGTTCTTTGTGGGCCGAGCATTCTTAAAGTACGTGTTCAGAGGTCTGGACTCCTGTCCCACATGGACATTCATTTATTTCTGAGATTTTGTGGCCGATATACGCGGCCCAGTAGTCTGCTGTGGCTTGTTCTCATGCGGAAGATTTCAGGTTGCTGGTATCTTTGTAGCTGGTGAATTGGGTCTGGACTGTTACTCTCTCCCATTTCTTTCTACCATTTTATATTATATTGGCTGTGAATAATAGTTTTAGCCTCCTTATATGGCACTTTATGGGTTAATTGTTCCATTTTTCCACCTGCTTTGGATAGTGCATCGACTCTCTCGTTAAAATTAACCAAATCAGCAAGTCAATGCTGGAGAGAAAGCCAGATGAAGGGGATACCTGTGCCTATTTGAACAGTACTATTGACACATCAGAGTGAACAGATACAGTGGTAAAGACCAGAACTGAAAAGCAAGAATGGCATTTTTGACACTTAACAAGGCATACATTGACAAGTGACTAGAGTCTTTGTGGTAAGGTCGTTGTCCATGTCTTCGCCCCATATAGAAGCACCGACTTGACACTGGGGTTTAGTGTTCAAACTTTGGTTTGAATCTTGATTGTTCTGGATCTCCATATGTTGTTTAGTGTCAGGAATGTCCTTATCACTTTCAATTGAGAAACAAATCTATGACTTGCCTAGGTTTCGAAAGTATTTCATCAAGGTGTCAAGTCAGACATCCAAGCCACTCAGCCAGTCATTAATCTAGAGCTGAAGTAATTGCTTCAGTTTTTATTTTAGTGTTCATTGTTATTGTGATGCAGGCTTCGTTCTGTGCACCGACTCAAGACCAAACTATCTCACTCACTTTGTGAACTCATCCATAACTCAACCATCTCACTCGCTCTGTATACCAACCCACCAACACAAACATCTCACTCGCTCCATGCACCCACCAACGACCCAACCATCTTACTGACTCCATGCACCCACCAACGACCCAACCATCTCACTCGCTCCATACACCCACCAACGACCCAACCATCTTACTGACTCCATGCACCCACCAACGACCCAACCATCTCACTCGCTTCATATACCAACCAAGAATCCTACCATCTCTTTCACCGCATGTGTATGTGCGTCTGTCTCTGTGTGTTTTGTGAGAGCCATTGATGTCTGATAGCGAGCAGTGTAACCTGCCTTCTGAAGACTACTACAGGCGTGTCTTTGTTGGAGAGAATGATTTAAATGTTTGATGTCGAACGAGGAAGAAGTAGATGAATGTACAATCAGTAAAGCATGCCTTGTAATCGATTATATTAATTAATACATTCCTGAACTAATCTCCACATGTTTTATATCTATTTCACAAAATGTCTTTATTTTAGTTATTTTTGCGACACTTCCCCTGATATTTGGTATCCCTTGCACTTCATACGAGGCATATCCTGTCTATATCCTGGGCGAAGACCAAAGTTCAGAACCTGAGTTCCGACACAGCACCTCAGGGTATTGAAAACCAAGGTGACACGGGGTAGGGTACCAACGAATTCATCTATCTCGGTAGCATGATATCATCTGATGTGCGCAGCGGTCCCGATATGTCAAGACGGATCGAACTAGCTGCGTCCGCTATGCACGACCTCTGATGTGTGTGGAGTAATGGCAAGAACCCCATTTGGGACAAAAATCCGCACCTACCAGGCCTGCATGATCCCAGTCCTGCTTTACGGCCCCGAAACCTGGATTTTGCTAAAACATGACATGTCGAGACAAGAAGCCTTCGTTTTCTTGTTGTTGCTGTTCTTCGTCTTCTTCGGCGTTCATCCTGGAAAGGATGTTGTGTCTAGTTTACAGCTAAGCTGTGAAATCTGCATCGTCCCAGTCCTGCTTTAATGTACCGAAACATGGACATTACTCAAACCTGACATGTCGAGGATGGAGGCCTTCCACATTCGCAACCAGCGGCGAATCCTGGGTATCCGATGGCATGACCAGGAAATCGTTGCCCACAAGATACTACACAAGTCGTTCCTCAGCGCCAAAAGTCTTCCCACAACCGACTGCGCAGAAGAGGCCGTCCCCGTACAGTATGTCTCCAGCAGATACCAACCTCCTCTTCCGCTCTGGACGAGACCAGGAACCACGCCGCAGCTGTGGGTCATAGATGTTGCCGATCAACGCAACGGGCCTCAGACGCCTAAGCGAACTATTTTTATTATGTTGCTGGCCCCCTCAACTAATCCCTATAGCGATTGCCTATCCATCCATTTACATAGACTTGAAACTAGTTGTCCCACGCTGAGTGAAGAGCGCTTTTGAAACACAACATGCAGTGGGTTATATAAGAGTACAAGATTGACTAACCTGGTTGCCTAATTGACTTATATTGACTAATTTTACTTTAAATACTTTTCGGGGCTGAAGATAGAGCACAAATAATGAGCTGACAGCAGCCAGCGACTCATAACTGGCCGCTCGCATCAGGTTCAGCAAATCAGAGCTGTCCAAGACCCTGTTTTGCCTCCATACGACAGCCCTGGAAACCAGCTGGACTTTTGTAGTCTGGTTAAGAGAATGGGGATCGCAGTGGGAAGGCAAACTAAGGACCTTAACAAGCAAACTGAAACCGGATGTGTCGGGACGAAAGACGCAGATTTCGCGTAATAATAATGTTCGCTTAGACGTCTGTGGCCACATTCATGACCCACTGATATGGCATGGTTCGAGGTCTAGTCCAGAGCGGAGGGGAAGTTGCTGTCTTCTGGAGCCATACTGTATGGGGACGGACTCTTCTGCGCCTCCAGCTGGTCGTGGGAAGACTTTTGGCGCCGAGGAATGACTTGTGTAGTATCTTGTGGGCAGGTGTTTCATGGTCTAGCCGTACAACATGACTGAACAAAGAAACTCGGTGCCAGTCAAGTGTTTCTGAGATTGGTTCTCCAACTAATGTTTTAGCAGAGACCTCCATGTTGCGGATGTAGTCATGCCATCGGATACCCAGGATACGCCGCTGGCTGCGCATGTGAAAGGCCTCCATCCTCAACATGTCATGTTTGAGTAATGCCCATGTTTCGGTACCGTAAAGCAGGACTGGGACAACGCAGATTTCGATGTGCGAACTAGACGCAACGTCCTTTCCACGAAGCACGGCTAAGGAGAGGAAGAAATACTTTTTACACCCACTTGTGCCTTAATGTGGCTTGTGGAGCTGAAGTCACCCTTTCTAGGCCATGTGGGTTACGTTGGTCATTGTGAGTCCATGATGTTGTAATGTTTCAGTTATGTCATCTGAACATTGTCTTTATCTTCCCTCTTAGTCACCCATCTCTTATTTTCTCAACACGTCCCTCTCTTCCCTCTTAGTCACCCATCTCTTATTTTCTCAACACGTCCCTCTCTTCCCTCTTAGTCACCCATCTCTTATTTTCTCAACACGTCCCTCTCTTCCCTCTTAGTCACCCATCTCTTATTTTCTCAACACGTCCCTCTCTTCCCTCTTAGTCACCCATCTCTTATTTTCTCAACACGTCCCTCTCTTCCCTCTTAGTCACCCATCTCTTATTTTCTCAACACGTCCCTCTCTTCCCTCTTAGTCACCCATCTCTTATTTTCTCAACACGCCCCTCCCTTCCCCCTAAGCCGCCCATGCTCCCCCTCCTCTTAGCCCTAACCCTCCCATGCCCCCCCTCCTCTTAGCCCTAACCCTCCCATGCCCCCACCGCTCTCTTTCCCTGAAATTTCCTTATCGCTTCTCACCTCAACGCACCCAGTCTCGTTCCCATACCCCCTCCCCTTAACCTGTCCATCCTCAGTGTCTACCTCTTCCCTACAACCCAACACATCCCCATCGCATCTCTGTTCCATTAACCCACCCATCTCTTCCCCTCCCCCTCTCTGCGAAGATATTCAGAACATGGAGCATCCGTTTGTCCTTTGCTCGACAATTTCTCGACCTTTGCTCGACCATTGCTTACAAATGTTAAATCAATTACTGGGGACGGCGTGTGCTAGTGATACGGCTCACAGTCTGAAAGTGCTGGGTTCACTCCCCAATCTCTGCACCGACCGTTACCCAGGGGAAGCAAACCCTTAGAAAATGCAGACCCTTACATGAAATACATGTCGAAGTCGGATGCACTGGGCCGACAGGCGCAAAATAAAAACAAAGTGCAACACACACCACGAATAAAATAAGAAATTAAAATCAATGAATGATTATATTTTTCGGTTCCATATTGGTTCACAAAATAAAAACATAAAGCAATAAATCGTATAACTAAGTCATCTGGGGTAGTTGTCTCGCCGCCGCGATTCAATTTCAACCAGTGTTCGTAAAGCGATCTCAGTCCCGCCAGGCGGAGCGATAGCGCGGGCTTGCGGAAAACGCTCGCCTGCCTTTCCCCGTAGAGCTATTGGGGTGCGGTTTGTTTTGGCGTCTCCTCCACCGAGGTGCGCTTCTCTGGTCCATATCAGGAAACGTTGTCAGTCCTTGGTGATTTATCTAAGGCTTATAGCAGAGCTCGACAGTTCGTCTCGCTGGTGGTCAGACTCTTGAAAAGAGCTTGTGACCGACAAATGGAAAGCAGGAATCGTGCCTCAAGGCCCTGTGTTCTCGCGGGGGGGGGGGGGGGGGGACCAACCCTCGGGAGAAGGACAGGCCGGCAGGCCAAATTGTCTCTAGTCCCAGTGAAATTCATCGCCGAGGTCGTTGGGATCCGTTCTGCACAGAGCGCTGCCATCCCTCCTCGAGCGAGCCCGGTCGGTCGGTCGTCTGGTGCGTGTAGGGGCCCCTGTCAGGCGGTCCTAGGTCGACGGAGTGAGGGACGGGTGGAACAACCGTCCGTCCGTTCCGTCAGTCGGTCCCTGCGGCCGTCCCAGTGAGGCTTTTTACACACCCTTCATCCGCCGACCGGTGTGTGCGCTACGTACGTCTCCGACAGATATCTGGTTGATCCTGCCAGTAGTCATATGCTTGTCTCAAAGATTAAGCCATGCATGTCTAAGTTCACACTGTCTCACGGTGAAACCGCGAATGGCTCATTAAATCAGTCGAGGTTCCTTAGATGACACGATCCTACTTGGATAACTGTGGCAATTCTATAGCTAATACATGCTTACCAAGCTCCGACCCTCGCGGAAAGAGCGCTTTTATTAGTTAAAAACCAATCGTTGTTTCCCCTCGCGGGGTTGCGGCGTCCCCACTGGTGACTCTGGATAACTTTGTGCTGATCGCATGGCCTCATGTGCCGGCGACGCATCTTTCAAATGTCTGCCCTATCAAATGTCGATGGTACGTGACATGCCTATCATGTTTGTAACGGGGAATCAGGGTTGGTTTCCGGAGAGGGAGCATGAGAAACGGCTACCACATCCAAGGAAGGCAGCAGGCGCGCAACTTACTCACTCCCGGCACGGGGAGGTAGTGACGAAAAATAACAATACGGGACTCTTTCTTCTTCTTCTGCGTACACAGTCAGACAGTAACCATTATTTTCTCGAAAAAAGCGGCGGTCATCCTGAGACTCTCGCCACTACCATAGAGCTTGTCTTGCAGTTCCACTGGCAATGGCCACATCTGCTCTCTCTGATCCTCGTATGTCGGGCAGTTCTGCAGCAGATGTTCAGTGGTCATTTTCAGTGGTTCAGGAATGCTCCTGCCCCTCCGTTCTGTG
Source organism: Ariolimax columbianus (assembly GCA_036924085.1). Classification (NCBI taxonomy): domain Eukaryota; kingdom Metazoa; phylum Mollusca; class Gastropoda; order Stylommatophora; family Arionidae; genus Ariolimax; species Ariolimax columbianus. The sequence continues at coordinate 77,688,476 of JAVGWX010000004.1, read as the reverse complement.
TAGTGTTTGTTACAGAACCGTCGGTGTATGCATGGGTCCAGTCCATGCTTGGGTAGCTTTTCGTTATGAAGCTTAAGGTAGTGTCTCTCCTTTCTTTTTCGGTCTGGCAGTTTTTGTTTGCAATACCTGGTATATTTTCTACCACCTCTGGAAATATATCCTGCCTCCAAGTAGGTTTTCGTACAGTAGTGATGGGTTTTGGTGTTGTTAGTGCGTTTATGGGATCTTCGTGCATCTTTGCTTTGGCTATTTCTGCAAAGTTTCTCCGCTTTAGTTTCCCAGTTCCCAAATTGTTTAGCCTCTGGTACATTGGATGGTCCGTCAGTCTTCGGAGTTTCTCTGACTGCAGCTGGGCTCTGCAGTCTCTTCTGTCGGTCATGGATTGCAGTTTTGTAATCTTTTCAAGTTCTACAATTGGCGTTGACTTCATGCCACCTGTTATGATTCTCATGGCTTGGTTTTGAAGTTTGTTAACTTTATCGAAGTTCGCCTTCGCTGCTGTTGTCCATGCCGCGATGCCATACTCGAGAACTGGTCTCACTCTTCCAGTGTACAGTTTCTTTAGTATGCCTTCGTCTGCTCCCCAGCTTGTGCCAGCAAGTTTCCTCATGATCGCCATTCTTTCTCTGGCTTTCATTCGGTTTCTCTCAATCTGACTTTTCCATGTCATGCGCCGATCAAATGTGACTCCCAGATAGGTTGGGTTGTCGTTTGGCTGCAGGATTTTGCCATTTAGGCTTAATTTGGTACTTTGGGGTTTTAATGAGAGCGAGAATATTGTGCACGTGGTTTTCTCCTCGTTTATTTTGACCAGCCATGAGTTCGCCCACTCTTCCAGCGATGTTAGGGCCGTTTGCATCCGATTTCTTGCTATGGTGAGATTCTTTTCAGAGGTCCACATAGCCAGATCGTCTGCAAACATTGAGCTATGGACTCTTCTTGGTATATTCTCTGTAATATCGTTTATATATACCAGGAAGAGTGTGGGTGACAGTACTCCCCCTTGGGGTACTCCCTGCTCGAGTGTCACCTTTTTGCTCATCTGCCCTTGTACTTGGACTCTGGCCGTTCTTTGTTTGAGGTAGTGGTTGATCCACTTGTACATCTTCCCACAAACATCACTTCTTCTTAGCTTGACTCTAAGTCCATCCTTCCAGACTTTGTCAAATGCCTTTTCCAGATCCACCCAAACAGCTACTGTGTGTTTCTGTGCCTGGTAGGCATCTTCTATCTCCTGGGCTATGAGGATGACCTGGTCCTCAGTGGATCTGTGCTGTCTAAAGCCGGCTTGCTGTGGAATTAGTATTCGTTTTTCTTCCAGATGCCACATCAGTCTGGTGTTTATCATCCGTTCCATCAGCTTGCCGACACAGCTCAGTAGGCTTATGGGCCTGTATCCATTCGGATCTGTTTTGTCCTTTCCTGTTTTTGGTACTGGTACCAGTATTGCATCTTTCCATGCCTGGGGTACAATACCCCTTTTCCAGCTTTGGTTCAGGACTGATAGTAGTTTTTCCTTCGCTGTTTGGCCCAGCCCCATCAGCATTTCGTTTGTTATCCCGTCTTTTCCGGGAGATTTCCTTCTCTTTAGTGTTCTCATAGCCTCTTCCATTTCGCGCATTGTTAGTTTGGCCATCATGTGCTCTTCAGGAGCCGTATTTATGTTTTCGTGCCCCTTTAGCTCTTCGCTAATGTCTGTATGCTTATCTGCAGGGACCTCGATGTGGTTTGCTCTGGCATAGTGATCGACAAAGGCGTTTGCGGCTTTCTTACCTGTGATCAAGTTCTCGCCTTGCTTGATAGTAATTTGTTTATTTGACGGGGTTTCGTCGTTCATGGCTCTGACTAGCTTCCATAGCTTGTTCCCTTCTTTGTCCAGGTTTAAACTTTCCGTTTTATTTTTCCAACTTTCTCTTGCTGTTTGCTTGAGAGTGTGTTTGTACTTCGCCGCGGCGGCTTTGAGGGCGATGTTTGCCTCCACGGATTTTTCTCGTTCTGCCATGTTCCTAGCATTTGTTACTGCATCTTCCACTTTCTGTAACTCATCATTCCAGTAGGGCTTATAGTTTTTCCTAGCTCCTCTTGGGATGGTTTCAGTGGCGGCTTGCATTATTGCCTTGCTTAGGCTCTCTACCATGGGCTTCATTTTGGTGTTTCGTGTGTTGATGGTTTCACACAGCCCATCTGTCAGGATTGCAAATCTGTCCCAGTCGGCTCGTTTGTAATTCCAACGTGGGAGCGGTTTTGTTTCCTGTGGGCCTACTTCCATGTCAATGGTTAGCCTGATCGGCCTGTGGTCGCTACCTGCCAGTTGGTTTAGCACCTGGCGGTCTATTTTATAGTGTATGTCCTGTGTGGAGAAGGCCAAATCTGGTGTCGAGGTGGTATGCCATGTTCTTGAATAGAAGCTAGGGCTATCCTCCGGCCTATTGATTAGGGAGAGATTTGCATCTATCTCCCAATCTTCCACTTCGTCACCTCTGCTGTCTGTGTCAGAGTATCCCCATCTCTCCGAATGGCTGTTGAAATCTCCAACCACTATGCAGTTGGAGTCTCTGACCTCCATACTCGAGAGCGATAGGTCTCTGTTTGGTGGTCCGTACAGATTGAAAATGCGGAGCTTCGTCTCTTGAGCCATTATGTCAACTCCTACAATTTCTGCTTGTCCGGTGTGATTGACAGGTACCGCGCTACTCGGTATGCTGTTTCTGGTCAGTATCAGGACCCCTCCTTTGTGGCCTTCTCTATCTAGACGGAAAGTCTGGTATCCTCTGATTGAGAATTTATGGTTTTTGTTGAGGTGCGTTTCCTGGATACATGCCACGTCAATCTTACCTTCATGCAGGTGATGTGTTAGGGAAAGTTTTTTGTTAATGACTCCCTCCGCATTCCACTGTAATATTCTGAGGGTCTTGAGGTTTTGGCCAATAGTCGTTTCCCCATAGCCATGTGCCTTGACTCCACGACACATGGGTGGGTGACCACCAGTAGTCAAGGGTGGGCCCCTTCGAGGCGTGGGGCCCGGCGCTATCGCTGCCTGGCGGGTCTCCTCAGGATGAGCGCCATACGTTTTTCGAATAGGTTGTGCTGCCATCATACTGTGATTTACGTTGCACTGTTTTGTTAGGCTTGCGGCCCCGTGCATCCGATTTCAACAGGCGTTTCTGTAGGGATGCCCTCCTTAGCCTTTGGCTGTCCCCAGCCTATCTGCAAGGCAGCAGTTGTTTACGATCAGAGTTTTCTCTCCTATGGAAGTTGTCTTACCAGACTATCGAGTCTTCACTACTCGTGTCTATAGGGTGCAATGATGGTATGTGATATATGAGATGGACTGGTTTACCCGGAAGAGAGGCAGTCCAGTGTGTCTGTATCCCAGGATCGTCACGTCTCTTCATAGCGTACCATCTCTTCATAGAAGCCAAGAAAATAAAGGGAGAAAGAGATACCCCACTCACATGCAAATGCTACGTTTCTGGCAGGACGTGACGATCCTGGGATACAGACACACTGGGCTGCCTCTCTTCCGGGTAAACCAGTCCATATCATATATCTCATATATCATCTGACATATCATCATCGCACCCTATAGACACGAGTAGTGAAGACTCGATAGTCTGGTAAGACAACTTCCATAAGAGAGACAACTCTGATCATAAACAACTGCTAGATAGGCTAAGGACAGCCAAAGGCTAAGGAGGGCATCCCTACAGAAACGCCATTTGAAATCGGATGCACGGGGCCGCAAGCCTAACAAAACAGTGCAACGTAAATCGCAGCATGATGACAGTACAACTGATCAGAAAAACGCATGACGCTTATCCTGCTTAGTCCCGCCAGGCAGCGATAGTGCCGGGCCTCACGCCTCGAAGGGGCCCACCCTTGACTACTGGTGGTCACCCACCCATGTGTCGTGGAGTCAAGGCACATGGCTATGGGGCAACTTTTATTGACCAAAAACTCAAGACCCTCAAAATACTACAGTGTAATGCGGAGGGAGTCATTAACAAAATACTTTCCCTAAAACATCACCTGCATGAAGGTAAGATTGACGTGGCATGTATCCAGGAAACGCACCTCAACAATAATCATAAATTCTCAATCAGAGGATACCAGACCTTCCGTCTCGATAGAGAAGGCCACAAAGGAGGGGTCCTGATACTGACCAGAAACTGCATACCGAGTAGCGCGGTACCTGTCAGTCACACCGGACAAGCAGAAATTGTAGGAGTTAACATAATGGCTCAAGAGACGAAGCTCCGCATTTTCAATCTGTACGGACCACCAAATAGAGACCTATCGCTCTCGAGTATGGAGGTCAGAGACTCCAACTGCATAGTAGTTGGAGATTTCAACAGCCACTCGGAGAGATGGGGATACTCTGACACAGACAGCAGAGGTGACGAAGTGGAAGATTGGGAGATAGATACAAATCTCTCCCTAATCAATAGGCCGGAGTGCAGTAACAAATGCTAGGAACATGGCAGAGCGAGAAAAATCCATGGAGGCAAACATCGCCCTCAAAGCCGCAGCGGCGAAGTACAAACACACTCTCAAGCAAACAGCAAGAGAAAGCTGGAAAAATAAAACGGAAAGTCTAAACCTGGACAAAGACGGGAACAAGCTATGGAAGCTAGTCAGAGCCATGAACGACGAAACCCCGTCAAATAAACAAATTACTATCAAGCAGGGCGAGAACTTGATCACAGGTAAGAAAGCCGCAAACGCCTTTGTCGATCACTATGCCAGAGCAAACCACATCGAGTTCCCTGCAGATAAGCATACAGACATTAGCGAAGAGCTAAAGGGACACGAAAACATAAATACGGCTCCCGAAGAGCACATGATGGCCAAACTAACAATGCGCGAAATGGAAGAGGCTATGAGAACGCTAAAGAAAAGGAAATCTCCCGGAAAAGACGGGATAACAAACGAAATGCTGATGGGGCTGGGCCAAACAGCGAAGAGGAAACTACTATCAGTCCTGAACCAAAGCTGGAAAAGGGGTATTGTACCCCAGGCGTGGAAAGACGCAATACTGGTACCAGTACCAAAAACAGGAAAGGATAAAACAGATCCAAATGGATACAGGTCCATCAGCCTACTGAGCTGTGTCGGCAAGCTGATGGAACGGATGATAAACACCAGACTGATGTGGCATCTGGAAGAAAAACGAATACTAATTCCACAGCAAGCCGGCTTTAGACAGCACAGATCCACTGAGGACCAGGTCATCCTCATAGCCCAGGAGATAGAAGATGCCTACCAGGCACAGAAACACACAGTAGCTGTTTGGGTGGATCTGGAAAAGGCATTTGACAAAGTCTGGAAGGACGGACTTAGAGTCAAGCTAAGAAGAAGTGATGTCTGTGGGAAGATGTACAAGTGGATCAACCACTACCTCAAACAAAGAACGGCCAGAGTCCAAGTACAAGGGCAGATGAGCAAAAAGGTGACACTCGAGCAGGGAGTACCCCAAGGGGGAGTATTGTCACCCACACTCTTCCTGGTATATATAAACGATATTCCAGAGAATATACAAAGAAGAGTCCATAGCTCAATGTTTGCAGACGATCTGGCTATGTGGACCTCTGAAAAGAATCTCACCATAGCAAGAAATCGGATGCAGACGGCCCTAACATCGCTGGAAGAGTGGGCGAACTCATGGCTGGTCAAAATAAACGAGGAGAAAACCACGTGCACAATATTCTCGCTTTCATTAAAACCCCAAAGTACCAAATTATTTCTAAATGGCAAAATCCTGCAGCCAAACGACAACCCAAGCTATCTGGGAGTCACATTTGATCGGCGCATGACATGGAAAAGTCAGATTGAGAGAAATCGAATGAAAGCCAGAGAAAGAATGGCAATCATGAGGAAACTTGCTGGCACAAGCTGGGGAGCAGACGAAGGCATACTAAAGAAACTGTACACTGGAAGAGTGAGACCAGTTCTCGAGTATGGCATTGCGGCATGGACAACAGCAGCGAAGGCGAACTTCGATAAAGTTAACAAACTTCAAAACCAAGCCATGAGAATCATAACAGGTGGCATGAAGTCAACGCCAATTGTAGAACTTGAAAAGATTACAAAACTGCAATCCATGACCGATAGAAGAGACTGCAGAGCCCAGCTGCAGTCAGAGAAACTCCGAAGACTGACGGACCACCCAATGTACCAGAGACTAAACAATTTGGGAAATGGGAAACTAAAGCGGAGAAACTTTGCAGAAATAGCCAAAACAAAGATGCACGAAGATCCCATAAACGCACTAACTACACCAAAACCCATCACTACTGTACGAAAACCTACCTGGAGGCAGGATATATTTCTAGAGGTGGTAGAAAATATACCAGGTATTGCAAACAAAAATTGCCAGACTGAAAAAGAAAGGAGAGACACTACCCTAAGCTTCATAACGAAAAGCTACCCAAGCATGGACTGGACCCATGCATACACCGACGGTTCTGTAACAAACACTACACAGAACAGAGGGGCAGGAGCATTCCTGAACCTACCAAATGGCAGAAAAATAACACTGTCATTCGCTACTGGTAAGTACACAAGCAATTTCAGAGCGGAGGCAGAGGCACTGAGGGCGACAGTGGAAGAAATGGTGACACACAGTGAAAATGAGAGCCATATAGTCCTGCTGACAGATGCTCTCGCCGTAGTCACAGCGCTAAAAAGCCAGAAAAACACTGAGCTTAATGACTTAAGAGCAGCACTCTGCAAACTGTGCCAGCAGTCCGCACCAAAAAGGGTAGTGGTACAGTGGGTCCCGTCACACTGCAACATCCAAGGCAACGAGGAGGCAGACAGACTGGCAAAAGAAGGTGCAAGACTACCACAAACAGATACCAGTATGACGTACGAAGAGTCAAAACGGCTTATCAAAGCCAGATACATGACCAAATGGGAAACCGAACATACTGGTTACACCAAAAACGATGCCTATTACCAGTTGAACCGAAGAGAGCAGGTAGTTGTCTTCAGACTTCGCACTGGCCACAACTGACTGAGGTACCACCTATTCAACAAATTGAAGATAGGGTGTACCGACGAATGCCCGTGCGGTACTGGTAAAATGACCACTGAACATCTGCTACAGAACTGCCCGACATACGAGGATCAGAGAGAGCAGATGTGGCCATTACCAGTGGAACTGCAAGACAAGCTCTATGGCAGTGGCGAGAGCCTCAGGATGACCGCCGCTTTTCTCGAAAAAATAATGGTTACTGTCTGACTGTGTACGCAGAAGAAGAAGTAGAAGAATAGGCCGGAGGATAGCCCTAGCTTCTATTCAAGAACATGGCATACCACCTCGACTCCAGATTTGGCCTTCTCCACACAGGACATACACCATAAAATAGACCGCCAGGTGCTAAACCAACTGGCAGGTAGCGACCACAGGCCGATCAGGCTAGACATCGATATGGAAGTAGGCCCACAGGAAACAAAACCGCTCCCACGTTGAAATTACAAACGAGCAGACTGGGGCAGATTTGCAATCCTGACAGATGGGCTGTGTGAAACCATCAACACACGAAACAACAAAATGAAGCCCATGGTGGAAAGCCTGAGCAAGGCAATAATGCAAGCCGCCACTGAAACCATCCCAAGAGGAGCTAGGAAAAACTATAAGCCCTACTGGAATGATGAGTTGCAGAAAGCGGAAGATGCAGTAACAAATTCTAGGAACATGGCAGAGCGAGAACAATCTATGGAGGCAAACATCGCCCTCCAAGCCGCCACGGCGAAATACAAATACACTCTCAAGCAAACAGCAAGAGAAAGCTGGAAAAACAAAACGGAAAGCCTAAACCTGGACAAAGACGGGAACAAGCTATGGAAGTTAGTCAGAGCCATGAACGACGAAACCCCGTCAAACAAACAAAATTACCATCAAGCAGGGCGAAAACTTGCTCACAGGTAACAAAGCCGCAAACGCTTTTGTCGATCACTATGCCAGAGCAAACCACATCGAGGTCCCTCCAGATAAGCATACAGACATTAGCGAAGAGCTAAAGGGGCACGACAACATAAATACGGCACATGAAGAGCACATGATGGCCAAATTAACAATGAGCGAAATGGAAGAGGCTATGAGAACATTAAAGAAAAGGAAATCTCCCGGAAAAGACGGGATAACAAACGAAATGCTGATGGGGCTGGGCCAAACAGCGAAGAGGAAACTGCTATCGGTCCTGAACCAAAGCTGGAAAAGGAGAATTGAAAGACGCAATACTGGTACCAGTACCAAAAACAGGAAAGGACAAAACAGATCCAAATGGATACAGGCCCATCAGCCTACTGAGCTGTGTCGGCAAGCTGATGGAACGTATGATAAACACCAGACTGATGTGGCATCTGGAAGAAAAACGAATACTAATTCCACAGCAAGCCGGCTTTAGACAGCACAGATCCACTGAGGACCAGGTCATCCTCATAGCCCAGGAAATAGAAGATGCCTACCAGGCACAGAAACACACAGTAGCTGTTTGGGTGGATCTGGAAAAGGCATTTGACAAAGTCTGGAAAGACGGACTTAGAGTCAAGCTAAGAAGAAGTGATGTTTGTGGGAAAATGTACAAGTGGATCAACCACTACCTCAAACAAAGAACGGCCAGAGTCCAAGTACAAGGGCAGATGAGCAAAAAGGTGACACTCGAGCAGGAAGTACCCCAAGGGGGAGTACTGTCACCCACACTCTTCCTGGTATATATAAACGACATTACAGAGAATATACCAAGGAGAGTCCATAGCTGAATGTTTGCAGACGATCTGGCTATGTGGACCTCTGAAAAGAATCTCACCATAGCAAGAAATCGGATGCAGCAGGCCCTAACATCGCTGGAAGAGTGGGCGAACTCATGGCTGGTCAAAATAAACGAGGAGAAAACCACATGCACAATATTCTCGCTTTCAACAAAACCCCAAAATACCAAATTAAGTCTAAATGGCAAATTCCTGCAGCCAAACGACAACCCAACCTGTCTGGGAGTCACATTTGATCGGCGCATGATATGGAAAAGTCAGATCGAGAGAAACCGAATGAGGGCCAGAGAAAGAATGGCAATCATGAGGAAACGTGCTGGCACAAGCTGGGGAGCAGACGAAGGCATACTAAAGAAACTGTACACTGGAAGAGTGAGACCAGTTCTCGAGTATGGCATTGCGGCATGGGCAACAGCAGCAAAGGCGAACTTCGATAAAGTTAGCAAACTTCAAAACCAAGCCATGAGAGTTATAACAGGAGGCATGAAGTCAACGCCAATTGTAGAACTTGAAAAGATTACAAAACTGCAATCCATGACCGATAGAAGAGACTGCAGAGCCCAGCTGCAGTCAGAGAAACTCCGAAGACTGACTGACCATCCAATGCATCAGAGACTAAACAATGTGGGAAATGGGAAACTAAAGCGGAGAAACTTTGCAGAAATAGCCAAAGCAAAGATGCACGAAGATCCCATAAACGCCCTAACAACACCAAAACCCATCACTACTGTACGAAAACCTACCTGGAGGCAGGATATATTTCCAGAGGTGGTAGAAAATATACCAGGTATTGCAAACAAAAACTGCCAGACTGAAAAAGAAAGGAGAGATACTACCCTAAGCTTCATATCGAAAAGCTACCCAAGCATGGACTGGACCCATGCATACACCGACGGTTCTGTAACAAACACTACACAGAACAGAGGGGCAGGAGCATTCCTGAACCTACCAAATGGCAGACAAATAACACTGTCAATCACTACTGGTAAGTACACAAGCAATTTCAGAGCGGAGGCAGAGGCACTGAGGGCGGCAGTGGAAGAAATGGTGACACAAAATGAAAATGAAAGCCATAGAGTCCTGCTTACAGATGCTCTCGCCGTAGTCACAGCGCTAAAAAGCCAGAAAAACACTGAGCTTAATGACTTAAGAGCAGCACTCTGCAAACTGTGCCAGCAGTCCGCACCAAAAAGGATAGTGGTACAGTGGGTCCCATCACACTGCAACATCCAAGGCAACGAGGAGGCAGACAGACTGGCAAAAGAAGGTGCAAGACTACCACAAACAGATACTAGTATGACGTACGAAGTGTCAAAACGGCTTATCAAAGCCAGATACATGACCAAATGGGAAACCGAACATACTGGTTACACCAAAAACGATGCCTATTACCAGTTGAACCGAAGAGAGCAGGTCGTTGTCTTCAGACTTCGCACTGGCCACAATAGACTGAGGTACCACCTATTCAACAAATTGAAGATAGGTGGTACCGACGAATGCCCGTGCGGTACCGGTAAAATGACCGCTGAACATCTGCTGCAGAACTGCCCGACATACGAGGATCAGAGAGAGCAGATGTGGCCATCACCAGTGGAACTGCAAGACAAGCTCTATGGCAGCGGCGACAGCCTCAGGATGACCGCCGCTTTTTTCGAAAAAATAATGGTTACTGTCTGACTGCGTACGAAGAAGAAGAAGAAGTATAACTAAGTCGTCCCCAATTTGGTAAAGATGGCTACACAAAAATTGAGTCTGACATTTGCGTAAGCGTCTTTCGCATGTGCATCACACCTCGTTTTGGGTCATAGGTCACCGTTTGTATTTCTCTACACTACCTTTGTAAATATTTCAAATAAATTTGCCTTTCTATTTTATTATAATGTGGAATGAAACATTTCAATGATCAAATCAGATCCGTGAATCAAATTTGGTGCAGCTGGGATTGGAGATGCAGTCATGTATTAGAAATATAGATAATTTTCACGGACAGACACACATCCTCGCTTATAAATATACATATATGAGGTATTGTTTCTGAAACTTACCTTCACACCGAGAAGGCTTCTCAACAGCAGTACTTTGACCTAAAATTAGTACCACTGCAGAAACTGCGTTGTAGATGAATATTTGGGGGCGTCATTGTAGACGGCCATATCTTTTGCGAGTGGAGGTAGTCATTTCCCTTCCTCGCTGCCTTTTTCATAACCGTGTGTCAGGTACCATTTTGCAAATGTACCCCTGATGTTCGTCCATCACATGTGATGAAGACGACTCTCATTGTTCAGCCATGTGGACTTTCCTTTCTCTTGCTGTGTCGGCTGAAATGGATGACGTGCTGTGATTTGGATTGAAGTGAGGAAGAAACTGCGTCTTTTGTCAACCTCACTCTCCGGTCCTGAGCTGCATTTGGCCAGTGGCAAGACTTTATCGTGACGACTGGAGATAGCACAGGATAAAGATATTTCCGCATTGTTTACTCCCGAAGCCTTTCTTGTAAACAGGTATCCCTCAAGGGAGCGAGGGGTGGGGGGTGGGGGGTGGGGGGGGGGGATGACATTTGTCGCGTGTGTCTGGCCTTTTCAAATGAATCCCTAATGTACAGCTATGTCGTATGAATCGTGCTGGTAGTTAGAGTTGAATCTAGTACTTTTGTCTTAAAAAGCGAGTGTTCTACCACTCTACTAATCAAACAATTTGTGAATCTTAAAGGCTTAATGAAATCCATTCTAAAAACAGAAAATCCGAGTACAATAAGGGACCTTATTCGCAAATGGCTCATAAACAATCAATAATGCAAGAGTTTCGTCCCTTGAATACAATGTTTTTTAAGTTGAAAACTCAAAATGAGTCTGATTACTACTCTTTTGTGCGCCCTGAAAAGGCTCGTTTGCAGTAGCTATTCTCACATTCTGAGCAGGGACGGCGTGGGCTAGTGGTTAAGTGACACGGCTCACAACGCGAAGTCGCTGGGTTTCGCTCCCCATCACAGCACCGGCCGTTACCCCGGGGAAGCAAATCCTTAGAAAATGCAGGAGGAAACAGACCCTAACATAAAATGCATGCCCTGATCCTGACCGATCAGAATGTTTTGCTTGACCAGACTTTAGTCTCATTATACCCTTGTTGTTGGAGAAAAGGTTTTCAGTGTACTACGTTATACTTTTCACGTTCTGAGGCACATCCTTTCCCAAGACTGTTTGCTATTGATTAGTTGTCAGTGTTTCCATAACGAGCTTTGTTTTTATGGATCTACGAGGCGCGTTCAAATGAAACAGGACCAAACGAAAACAATTGAACATACGTACGATGCCCATGATGATGTCACTTCTGATATAAACAGCACATACCAACCGTCAAGTTTGCAAAATTGCATTATCCTTCGACTCATTGTTTCCTCAGCAGACTGTTGAGATGGCAGGTGTGATAAAATATAGTTGTGGACAAGGATTAAGTTTTGTTTTATAGACAACATTGGTTTGTTAATGTAAGCCTGGTACCAATTTACAACTGAGTGGACATCAAGTGTAAACATATTTGTAGATTGTGTGGCCCGCTCTATTTCTCGTTTCTTCACCACCCTTATGTCAGTTAGCAATTTACAAATGGGTGACACAGATCAGAGCAGAACTTGGGAATCTGCAGAGATCCTCAACAATATCACCGCATTGGCTACACTGCGGAGTCACAGGAAATGAGAGAGCTGACGCTTTAGAAAAATATGGCTGTAAAAATAGACAATTTCGTCATCGAGTAACATAAAGGGATATCATGAACATCCTCAGAAATCAGTAGATACACTAATGGAGAGAGGACAGAAACATAAGCAGCACACCAGACCCAATTCACCAGCTCAAAATAAACCAACCAACTACCTTATTTCGCCTGAGAACTGGTCACTGCAGACTACTAGAACATCTATACCGACTAAAGATCTCACACACCGATGAGTGTCCATGTGGAACAGGAGGCTAGAACTCTGAACATATTCTACATGACTCCCGACACTATAGGGAAATGAGATACCGGACCTGGCCAGAGTGTGCGGAGCTGGTCAAGACTTCACTTTGGCGTTTGACCTGTATATATAGCATGACCAAAGATCCTGAACGCAAAGAAAGAATACCACATGGATGGACATCATGAACTAGTTCTAAATATTTTCTGAGATTGGGTGACCAATACTCTATCTCGCTTTTTCACCTACATTAATGTAAGTCATGAACCAATTTATAACTGGGTAGACAAGATCGTGTCGGGACCGGGAATCCAACCATTTGTTGCTGGAATCTTGAACTGCCCTGCCACTCAGGTAATCCCTAATGAACAACTCCTAATCCACTCCTAATCCACTCCTAATCCACAAAACTTAAAATGTTTTCCTCCTTGAGTCTTTGCCATCATATGATCAATCCAGCTGAAATCGGATGTGTCGGGAGGAAAGGTGCAAATATCGTAGCCTAGCTGTAAACTACGACACAACGTCGCAACAGTCGTTTTTTTAGGACGAACCCCGAAGACAAAAAAGAAGAAGAGGAAGACAAAGAAGAAGAGCTACCTTGCTGTTTTTACTTTCCAAAACTCATATGTCAGGTACCCATTTACAGCTGGGTTGACTGGAGAAGCGGACGTACCAGGAACGAACCACGCCCGGATTGGTTTCTGTCCGTCCGTGATTTCGAACCATGGCTCGCTGTAATCTCAGTCTAAGCAAGCCAGCTCACTGTCGACAAGGCTACACGCTCCACAAAAAGAAAGATAATATTATAAATAAACGTCAATGTAGTCTCACAGTAGCGTCTGTCACCAGGATGAAGTGTTAGAGAACCTCATTATAAAATGTTCCAATGTTTTTAGGGTCCAGTTGCCTGTACCGCTGAGCTAACATTTTATAAATCAGGTCACGCACTTGGAGTATCTGGGCTCCAGAACTGACAACAATGGCGAAAGCTCGAAATAAATCAGAAGAAGACTAGCCATGGCAACACAGAGGCTGAACAGCCTGAATAAATTATGGCAGTGCACCAACAAACCGATAAAAGTAAAAGTCTTGAGAGCATGTTTTCTTTTCTCGTGGCAGCTTATGGCTGCGAATTATGGACGATTACCAAAACTTCTAAATGACAAATCTAGACATTCGGCAAGAATTGAGCATAGAGGAGACCTGGTCTATCAATTTCATTTTGGCTAGAAAATGGAATACTTAGGCCACATCAAGAGAGACAATGGTGTTGAGAGAAAAGTGATGGAAGGTATGGTGCCAGAAAAAAGAGGCAGGGGTAGACCAAGAAGACGATGGCACCAAGATATTCAGGAACGCCTACATATGATTGGCGGAGGCTGGAGTTTTGGCAATGGAAAGAGTTTCTTTCAGACAGACTGTGATGGGAGCGACGTTCTATAAAGAACATGCTACAGGATGATGATGGACAGTTTATTATGTACCAATTTACATATGGGTCAATTGGAACGTGTCGAGACCGGGAATTGAATCGATTATCAATGCCGAGAGCAGCAGGCACTCTAGCCGCACGCTCGCCACTAATGGATCTAATCGTTATTTCTCCCTCTCTGTGTGTCTCTCTCTCTCTCTCACACACATACACACACTCACCCTCTTTAAGCCACTAATGAGGTTCGTAGTTCGAGTTACAGCTCCTTGCAAATTACTAATTATAGTGGTTTCAAGACAACGGTTCCCAGCCTATGACCCAGTGTCCACTAGGGATCCACATTGAATTATGTGAAGGTCTTCAAAGAGTCAAGTGACTGACAACATATGGTCAAGTAAAGTCAAGGTAATCCGCCTGGGCGTTAACGATTATGTGAAGTTGTATCTCAGTTTAAAACGAGGTTGCGATCTCTACTGCTTTCTGCCCGACACATCCGATTTCAGCTGGCGTTTTTTAGTTCCAGTTTTGCCTTCCCTCTGCAATCCCTGTTCATTTAGTCAGAATATATTGATGTAGCCTTTTTCTGGCGAAGCCGCTTTGGAGGCGGAATATGGTAGTGGTCAGCTGTAGTTCGCTGACACAGATGCAAGCATCTATCTATGAGTCGCTGGCTGCTGTTAGTTCGTTCCCTGCTGTTTCTTCAACCCCAGCTTGCGGTTCACAGAGAAGTGAAGTGTTTTATGGGTATAGAATCAGTCTGGGGAAGGAAGAAGGGGCGGGGGGGGGGGGGGGCGGAGGTCCACGAAAAGTCCTGCGGAGATGCTTACAGAGTCATGGCAGGATCCCCAGCTTGTCATGTGGGGCGAGTGAAGGGTCCTCCAACCAAATCTAGACGTTAGTATTTGTTTCTTCGGCATAAGTTGTCAAATTCACCTCCCAGGAAATATGCAGGGTCTCAGCGAATTTACATGGGGGCTCTAGTAGTCCCCAAAACTTGGAACAAGCTGGAAACCCCTTGTTTAAGTAGACACCCGGTTCCCTCTCACCCACGTCTCCCCCCCCCCTCCCCGCCCACCTGCCACCAGATTCGCCCGTGGCGCTCGCATCACGTGCTAGCACAGGTGAGCGAGATAGAGACTCAGTAGGCACGAGGCCTGTTACTGTATGCTAAACCTAGTTTGCTTGTTGGATGTACTGTTTTCTCCATTCTTCATTCAAGGTAATTATTGTTATCTTATGTTTGGTATGTCTTGTCTCACTGCCCCCATGCCCGTGCCAGGGAGCACGGGAAAAGAACCTTCCAGGCTTGCGGTGAAATGCAATTAAAGAAAGTGGTGTGTTGAGACCAGCAGCTGCAACTTATAAAGTAAAATTATTCAAGAATCCACAAGTGCAAACATTTGAATAAGGCTTTAACACATTCATTTAACTAACAGACATATGGTTGCTCAAGGCTTGCTAGAAACCAACACAAAACAAGATTCATGTCTATGAAAGATATGTCTGCTTTATTAAATCTAGACTGTCTGATGTAATGAATCTAGACTGTTTGTTGTAGTGAATCTGACTGTCCGTTGTTGTAAGTCTAGACTTTGAGTACTGTCTTCCACAGTTGTTGTTGCTGCTCTTGTTTCCAATGCCCACAATGAGTAGGATTACCCTTTTGTGTGCCCTGTAAAGGACGTTACGTGGCGGCTTGCAGTAGGTTTTCTCACATCCAGAGAGTGCTGATGAAGGTGGACCGGGGTCCTCCAGGCAGTTTTTGCTATGCTAGGCTTCATCTGCGCATCACTCACTCACTACTGGGATCGCGTCGATCCCTAACCTCGTTAGTCAGGCTGCCATGAAAACAGCCCGTTACCAGGGAAGGCTACTAGGAAGCCGAGGCGACGGTCTTGCCCAGTATATTTTGCCTGACCCTGACTAATATGTCTGATAAGTATGTTGTGCCTGACCAGACGTTAGTCTTCCTCCCCGTCTGCTGAAGTAAATATTTGTTTATTAATTCCAAGTTAATCTCATGAGCACCTGAGTTGTCAGAGCGTTGGCTGCTTTCAGCAAATGTATTGGGTGAGCTATTGCACTGTATCCAGCCGTAAATGAGTGCCTCGCTTTCAGTTATGGGCAGTAAGGCAGCGAGGAAGGGAAACTGTCACCTAAACTAAATACAAGAAGACGAAACCTGGTTCTTTCAAGTCTGTGACACGTCGTGTCAGGTGATGGTTTGTCTATTACATCTCCATGTCAGGTCTATAATACGTCATGTTAGGTCTATAATTCCCCATGTCAGGTCTGTAACACGTCATGTCAGGTCTATAAAACGTCATGTCAGGTCTATAATTCGTTATGTCGTTTCTATAACACGTCATGTCAGGTCTGTTTTTCTGTTGTTTTTTTTGCGTTCGCCTTATTTCTCTATTCCCCAGTCGGTGTGCGTTGCACTGTAGTTTTTATTTTGTGCCTGTCGGCCCAGTGCATCCGACTTCAGCATCCATTTTATGTTAGGGCCTGCTTCCTCCTGCATTTTCTAAGGGTTTGCTTCCCCGGGGTAACGGCTGGTGCTGTGATGGGGATCGAGCCCAGCACCTTCTGAATGTGAGCCTTCTCACTTAACCACTAGCCCACGCCGTACCCTATGTCAGGTCTATAGCACTTCATGCTATGACTAAAATACGCCATGTCGGATTTATAACACGTGTCCGTTTTATAACACATCATGTGACGTGATGTCAGGACTGTGAAGCGACAAGTCAAGTCTATAACATGTTATGTCAGGTCTATGAGAGTATGTCCGGTCTATAACACGTGCTATCAGGTCTATAACATCAGTCAGGTCAATAATATCAGTTAGGTCAATAACATCAGTCAGGTCTATAACATCAGTCAGGTCAATAACATCAGTCAGGTCTATAACATAGGTCAGATCTATAACATATGTCAGGTCTATAACATCAGTCGGATCTATAACATGTGGCAGATGCATAACAGGAGTCAGGTCTATAACACCAGTCAGTTCTATAACAGATGTCAGGACTATAACAGGTGTCAGGTCTATAACATCAGTCAGGTCGATAACATCAGTCAGGTCTATAACATCAGTCAGATCTATAACAGGTGGCAGATCTATGACATGTGGCAGATCTATAACAGGTGTCAGGTCTATAACACCGGTCAGATCTATAACAGGTGTCAGATCTATAAGAGGTGTCAGGTCTATAACATCAGTCAGGTCTATAACATCAGTCAGGTCTGTAACGTCAGTAAGGTCTGTAGCATCATCAGGTCTATAACAGGTGTCATGTCAATAACATGTATTAGGTCTATAACATCAGTCAGGCCTATAACAGGGGCAGGTCTATACCGGGTGGCAGATCTATAACATGTGGCAGGTCTATAACAGGTGGCACATCTATAGCATATGTCAAGTGTCAGGTCTATAACACCAGTCAGGTCTATAACAGTTGGCAGATCTATAACATGTGACAGGTCTATAATATGTGACAGGTCTATAGCATGTGACAGGTCTATAACAGGTAGAAAATCTATAACATGTGGCAGGTCTTTAACAGGTGACAGATCTATAACATGTGGCAGGTCTATAACAGGTGGCAGATCTATAACATGTGACAGGTCTATAACAGGTGACAGATCTATAACATATGTCAGGTGTCAGGTCTATAACACCAGTCAGGTATATAACAGGTATCAGATCTATAACATGTGGCAGGTCTATAACAGGTAGCAAATCTATAACATGTTTCAGGTCTATAACATGTGGCAGGTCTATAACAGGTGACATATCTATAACAGGTGTAAGATCTATAACTTCAGTCAGGTCTACAACATGTGACAGATCTATAATATGTGCCAGGTCTATAACATGTGGCAGATCTATAATATGTGCCAGGTCTATAACATGTGGCAGATCTTCAACAGGTGCCAGGTCTATAACATGTGTCAGGTCCATAATATCAGTTAGGTCTATAACAGGTGGTAGGTCTATAACATGTGACAGGTCTATAACAGGTGCCAGGTCTATAACAGGTGTCAGGTCTATGACATGTGATGACACTTCTAAAATACGCCAGGTCAGGTCTGTAACACGTCATGTCAGTTCTATTCTGTAACACGTCAGTTCAGACGGCCTTGTCTACTAGATTTTATAGTGTGAACGGAACACTACAGAGGCAGGAATTGAAGGGGAAAAAAACTACGCCTTACGTAGATGGCACTCGGCAAAAGATTGCACGACGGCGTGTAGCCAGAATGAAAAAAAGCAAGTGAGGAAATGAGATAAAGAGTAGATAGACTACCATTTCTAATGTATGTATGTCCGTCGACATGTTGTTGTTTCATAGAAACAGGTATGTGACAGCTAGACGTACCTTGTTGTTGAGACAGTAGCTTACAACGCACCAGGCTCGATTTCTACCTTGTCCAGTTTGACAGACACGTGTTTTCTTTTTCTCAGTGCAATCGTTGCTCTCTCTGCCTACTGATAGTTATGACAACCTGCCTAACTTAACGTTTTTAATACTTATTTAGAAGACTATGCAGAGTATGAATACAACCAGTTTATTTTACATTCGTATGATGTAAAAATACCTATGCGCATCTAATATATTTTTCAATGCATTAATTGACCCTGCCTCCACTATTTCCCGTGGCAATGCATTCCAAATATTCACCACTGTCTGACTAAAAAAAATATTCTTGGTAATTTAATCTGGACCTTTCTTTAATTAATTTGTGGTGTGTTCTCTTGTTTTTTTAGGCGACTGTATTTTGAAAACAAAAACTTGTTAAGTCTAATCTACCTTTTTCATTATCTTATGAACATGTTTTCAGTCACCTCAAATTCTTCTCTTTTCTAGAACCTGTAAGCCGGTTTTTCTGAGTATTTCCTCATAACTATAATTCTGGAGTCTCACTATCAGTTTTGTCTTTCTTCTTCTTTGTATCCTTTCCAGCATGTTTATATTGTCTCTGCGATAAGGACTCCACACCTGTCCACAGTACTTCTGTTATATGAGAAAAGCGTTTGTCCTTTGTGTATTATTTACAATTCAGATTTGAAGTGCTTTTCCATAAATTGAATGCGATTCTTTGTTAGCAAAAGTTTTATCTCCACCGTGGTACTTGTTGATGTAGGGACACTGCATTATGGTAGGAAGCATTGTTCATTACCAAACGACAGAAAAGTCTACTTAATAACGGAAGTACAGTTTTCTCAATCCATTCTCTAAATTGGTGATCATTCATTTCTGAAATGATGGTCCTGGTTTTTGGTAGATTTATTACCGAACACGAGTTTACCATTCTTTAACAGTCCATTTTGTCTGCCACCTTCATGGACAATTATCAGTCGCACTCATTTACTACTTGGCTTAATTCTCGATATAGTTCCATCTACAGTTTGCCATTCCTTTCCATTAGTAGGGTGCGCATTTATCGATGTCTTATCTAAATACACAATGTTTCAGCTTTCTTGGTGTATTTCTCTAATTTTCTGTAAATATTTACTTCTACTACCTGTATGCATGCAGAATGTGAAGCCTTCACCTCTTACAAATGAAATTTTAGATATATGAATGTCATTGTTGTTTTTCTGTGAAAATCAAACATTCTATAGATTTTTTTCATTTAATAAATTATTTATCAAAGTTATCAACTTGTTTTAAGTCCTCGGTCCTTGGTGATATTTGTAGAAAGATTCATGCCCTATAGTCTAGCGTGAGAATGACTTGTTGCTAATTTCCAAGGCATACTTTGTTCTTTCTCTGATTTTGAAATACGAGAATACAGACTCGCATGTTTAATAACCTCACTTAGTACATATTTATAAAATTGTAATACTATGTTTTTGTGCAAGGAACTTAACTTTCAACGTCACTCAGATAATAAAGTCACTGTATATATATGTATATATAGGCTAAGAGTTTAGAATATGAAACACATTACATTAACAACTTAGTGCCATACATTTGTGGCGCGTCTGATACCTTTGGTGCAATAGTAATGGGCGTTTACGATTTTCCTAAAGAAATACACATGTAAAATGCAGTTCAGTGCAGGATCTTCCCCCACACATCGCCAATAGTTACTGTAGAACGCTTGTAATTTTATCCAGCTTTGATATACATTTGTCTAAATACCTAATTTTTTTTTTTTTTTTTTTTTTCTTGCGTTCGCTTTATTTTCTCTAATCCACAAGGCGGTGTGCGTTGCACTGTGGTTTTTATTTTGCGCCTGTCGGCCCAGTGCATCCGACTTCAGCATGCATTTTATGTAAGGGTCTGTTTCCTCCTGCATTTTCTAAGGGTTTGCTTCCCCGGGGTAACGGCCTGTGCTGTGATGGGGATCGAACCCAGCACCTTCGGTTTGTGAGCCGTGCCACTTAACCACTAGGCCACGCCGTCCCCTCATTTATATACCTCATTTAAACTACGATAGTGTTTCAAATGAAAACCTTAAATATATTTTTTCGAAATTTCATCTGAAAAATTGAAACACAACTGTATCATTTTTCGACGTAGTCACCATTGTGTATCCATACAAGTCACCATACATGTTCCCCCAGCGTCTATAAAATGCATTGGTGCCTGTTGGACGGTCGATACAAGTTCCCCCAGCGTCTATAAAGTGCACGAGTTCCTGTTGGACGGTCGATACAAGTTTCCCCAGCGTCTATAAAGTGCATGAGTTCCTGTTGGACGGTCGATACAAGTTCCCCCAGCGTCTATAAAGTGCATGAGTTCCTGTTGATAAACATAATCCTTGTCGCTTGTGTAACCACTCATGCAACACCTGCGGGGCCTCTTCATCGGACCTGAAAATATGTCCTTCCAATGCCTCTTTTAGTCGTCCAAAGACACGGAGATCACTTGGGGCTTGGTCTGGTGAGTACGGCGGGTGTGGTAGATACTGAAAGTAGAGGTCCTTGATGGTTGCAGCTGTTGCACGGATAGTATAAGTTCGAGTATTGTCATGTTGCAAAAAGAAACCTTTACTTGTAGGTCCAGGTCGTTTTGATTTGATAGCGGATCGAAGATGATTCCTGATGATTTTTTGCGCCGTCAGCCGGTTGGGGTGAAGACTTGTGTAGTATCTTGTTGGCCAGCGTTTCCTGGTCCAGCCGTACACCATGAGCGAACAAAGAAACTCATCGGCGGTCAAGTGTTTCTGAGATTAGGTAGAGGCCTGTTTTAGCAGAGACCTCCATGTTGCGGATGTAGTCATGCCATCGGATGCCCAGGATACTTCTCTGGTTGCTCATGTGGAAGGCTTCAAGTCTTGACATGTCATGTTGCAGCAATGTCCATGTTTCGGAGCCATAAAGCAGGACTGGGACCAAGCAGAACTGGTAGATGGGATTTTAGTTTCAATGGATATCTTGCCGTGACTCAACACACGTCGGAGGTGGTGCATAGCAGACGCAGTTAGTCATATCCGCCTTGACGTATCAGCTTCGCAGCGCCCATCGGCTGATATTATGCCGCCGAGATAGATGAATTCGTTGGTGCCCTCCGCAGTGTGACCTTGAGTTTCAATACCCTGAAGTACTGTGTTGGAAATGAGGTTCTGAACTTTGGTCTTAGCACAGGATATAGACAGGCCGATTATACAATAACTAAAAATACATGTTTTTATCAGTTTGTAGCTTGGCTTCGTTCGTTTTCAATCTCCCGCTACCAAGCCCTAAAAGGGCTTAAGTAGCAGAATGTAGTCCAGAGAACGGAATGCGTTGTGTCGTAGTTTACAACTTGACTGCGATATTTGCACCTTTCGGTCCTACACATCCGTCTTCAGCAAGCATTTTTTTAGTACTGGGTTAGCATACCCTCTTCGATCCCTTCTCCTAAGCCAGTCTGCTCTGTTGCAGCCTGTTATCCAGGATCACCGAGTGGAGGTGTAGAAGGGTCTTGGCAACTCTGTTTCGCTGGCCCTGACGCTAACAGTCAGCTATGGGTCGCTGACCACTGCAGCTCATGAGCTGCTCAGCATCTTGATCCCAAGTTTGAATCTTACAATTGCTGAAATACATTTCAGTCAAGATTGAAACTGTTTCTCGCTGTAGTCAGAAAGCCACATCGGGTTTCTCTAACCATTCGTGTAGTATGAATTTGCGTACACCAAGTGGTTTTTGTATTCTGTCTTAGTCGCTTCTATTCTTTCTTGGTTGTCTATTCTGTGTATGTAGCTGCAACTCTTGCAAGACAGTCAAAGGACAGGTCACAGGTCGAGATATGCGACCATTTGGCTAGTCATGCCAGGTCATAGATGGAGACAGGCGACCATTTGACAAGTCATGTCAGACTGCAAGTCGAGACAAGCGACCATTTATCAAGTCAAGCAAGGTTATAGATTGATACATAGGGAGTCTATCTCGACCTCCGACCTCCTCGTATTTGCGTTCGTTGATGTTGCTAGTGTTCATGTCTCAGCACCGTAGCACATCGCACCTTGGAAGTGAATACAGAGGCACGTAGGTTCTGGTCTTGCAACCATCCAGGACCATGTTAATGGACAAGAAGGCAGGCCAGTCTTGTCAGTTCAGGTTCCAGGTCATATTGAGGAGGCACACCAGATAGATGTACTCGTTGACATTCTCTAAACGCACCCCGCCAAGGAGGACTGGATCACAGTTGGCGAAACAAACGCGCAACACTTTTGGTCTTGGAGATCCTGATTTAATACCTACATCATCGAGTAACTGCATCGTTTGGTTGACTTCTGCTTGCTTACTTACTTCCCCTGTCCTATTCGCTACGTCATACATCATTCTTCCAGTGTTCAGTGTGGTTTGCCCTGTCACTGGTTCTCAGAAGGTCATCCGTTCTACTCGTCTCCGGAAGGTTTGGGCAGATCATCAGATGGTCCTGTGTTACTCCACATTCGGATGTTTCATCATCCCTGTATCCCCATCTTTTCAGGTTTTTCCTGCATCGCGATACACCAGTTCGAAGTCTATTTAGTGACTTCCATGTTGCGTAGGGCAAGGAGACGTCCATGCGCAGGTTCCTCCCGTAACTCGATCAAGGGGACCTGTGTCAGCTGTTTCCAACTTTCGATGCGTCGAATTCCTGGACTAGTCTGTAGGGGCTGAGTTGACTCTAAGACACTTCGTCTAGACTTTAGTTTTGGGCGCTGCACCTGATGTCCGAACATATAATGTCTTGGGTCATGTATCTGTTTCTCTCTTTCTATCTCTGACGCGACAGTTCTTCGTATCTCTGGTGGCGCTATGCCGAGTATTGTCTGTATTTTTCAGTTGGTGTAGGTTTTAGGTGTCAGATTCTCACTCAGTAATGGCCACTGTGTCGTCGGCAAGTCAAATATTATTATTATCATTATTATTATCATTATTATTATTATATCATTTCTACAGGATAAAGTAGATTTCACAATACCTAAACCTCCGTAATGATAACGTATACCATTACTCAGAATATCTTCTTGTTTTCTTCCTAGAATTACAACCCAAAAAGTATCCATTTATATGACTTCAAACTCACTTCACTGTTAGACTCTGCATGAAACGAACCATTAAAACGGTTTTAACTTGCGAGCTTGCGTCAGGAGTAAGGTTGCACGTGTGAAAAACGCGGTTATCTGTCATCTTTGTATCCTGTGTTGTACATCAATCATAGCCGAGGTTAGTGGAGTAGCTCCTAATTGCCAGGGATGGCTGATCAGCGTTTGTTGAAGGGCAGTGGCGTAGCTATAATATTACGGACTCGGTGCTGTTGCCAGATATAATAAACGTTTCTTCCCAATCTTATTTTGGTTCTCTTCCGCTTTAATATGCTCAATGTGTTCATTTATTTGGGGTGTCTTTCTTCCGCTTCATCATGCTCATTGTGTGTTTTGTTGTTCTCATTTTCGTTTCCTTTATCATAATGTTCTTCTTCTATCGTCCTTTTCAGTTTCTCTTACTTTTTCATTGCCATCTTTCCCTTTTTCTTAGTTTCTTCTTCATCATCATCATCAGGTGGCGTCGCCGCATCGGAGGATACTGGTAATGGGTCTCCAGCTGTCTTTGTCATGTGTCAGGTCAATACAGCCAGACTGTGTCCCGACCACATCTTAATGTTGTATGTCAATCTGTACCTCTGCCGCCCTCTAACTCTCCTGTCCTTCACTCTTTCCTCCAAATATAACCCTCAGCAGACTGCCATGTCTCTTGACATGACCAAAATAGTTAGTATGTCTGCTTTCCATTTCCTTCAGAAGCATTGTGTTCCCCTTGAGTTGCTCCAAGACCTCACTATTTGTTTTCCAATCTTTCCAAGAAACTCGTCCAAGCCTCCTGATTACCCACATTTTAAATTCTAGAACCAGAATTAACAAGGCGTCGTACGGGCTTGGTCATCTTCTAGTCCACCCAGATAGTCTTCGACGGTTGCCCGGATATAACCCTATGCGCATTTCATTTTGCTTCAACGTCATTGTACTTCCTGCAATGGGCTGTGCTGCTGAAACATGGACATTAGAAAAAAAAATGGTGAACAATCTGCGAGTTGTCCAGATCTTTCTCAGAGACGCCCAATGGACCTTACACTCTGCAACTAGTGCGTGCAGAACCTTCAATATTCCCACCAACAGAAATCGTCTTTGGTGAGTGATGAAGTTGTTCACGCAAGCAAGGCTAAATATCACTGATCAGGCCACATTCTCAGAAGACATCACGCACGCTGAAACACGACAAATCTGGTACATCGCATGTTGAAAAGACCAAAAAGTAGACATCCCACGTGTATAAAAATACCGAAAAGTAAATCTGTCGTGTGGAAAAGTACTGCTAGTCTGACCTCCGATGTGGAAAAAGACCGCAATGTAGACCCCCGATGTGTTGTTCAGATTTATGTGCACTCCACTCACGCCATCCAGATACTAGAAGATCGCCCTGGATAAAGATAATTGAAGATGAAGTTGGCTCACGCAGCGTTGAATTGCTATTGATGAAAGAGTCACTTAGTAAGTTATAAAGTCTGGATAGGTTAAATATACTGATTTGACATGTTAGTCAAGGTCAGACAAAACATACTGATCGAACATGTTAGTCAAGGTCAGACAAAACATACTGATCGAACATGTTAGTCAAGGTCAGACAAAACATGCTGATTGGGCATGTTAGTCAAGGTCAGACAAAACATACTGATCGGACATGTTTGTCAGGGTCAGGTAAGACATTCTGTTCGGGCATGTTATTCAGGGTCAGGTAAAGCATACTGTTCAGTCACGTTAATCAAGGTCAGGTAAGACATACCGATCGGACATGTGTAGTCAGGGTCAGGCTACACATTATTGATCAGATAAACATGTTAATCAGGGTTAGGTTAAACATACTAGCTAAGACCCATATTTGACTTCCACGCAGGTGTCCATGGGTTAGAGCTGTTCTTCTTAGCAGTATGGCTAACGAGGTAGTGGATCGACACGACCTCGATATTAGTGAACTATACGCGTATGAAGCCAACCATAGCACGACCGGCTAGATGACATCGGACCACATTCATCAGCACGCTTGGGATGTGAGGAAAGCTACTAGAACACGCCACCCTGTTCAGGGCGCTCAAAAGAGTAAATTTACTTGTTATGGGCATTCACAAATAACAAAAAAAAAATACAACGACCATTGGCACAATCAGTGCTAAGACCAAACACCATGTCCTATTTAGGACTATTTAGAGAAATGGGTACGCCACTGAAAAAGAGGACACAGGTAATTTTTAATGATACTTTATGCCAAGTAGGCTGGTAGTGAAATTTATCACAAAGATATATAATTGTTATACTGGAAAAACATAGATTACACAAAACAACAACATAACAACAACACAACAACAACAAAACAACAACAAAACAAAAACTGCGGCAATACGTTTTTATTTTTAAAAACAAGATGGCCCTCCAGATTGCGCCTTGCTAAAATGAAGTGACGAATTTAAAAGTTCGGCAAAATGTGTAAGCGATGTGCAATGAACATAATCATGAATATCTCAATCTCTCCAAAGCGATGTGCCATGGACATAATCATGCATATCTCAATATCTCCAAAGCGATGTGCCATGGACATAATCATGCATATCTCAATCTCTCCAAAGCGATGTGCCATGGACATAATCATGCATATCTCAATATCTCCAAAGCGATGTGGTAGTACATTATTATTCCCACATGTGTACATTTCCTAGCCACACCAACACCTACTCCAGCCGGACAAGAGAGACAGAAGCAGACCAAGGAGACGATGGTACCAAGATGTCAATGAATGCTTGGGCATGACTCTGGAGCAGGCCGGAGATCTGGAATGAGATCGAGTCAGACGGGCCGTCATGGGAGCGGCGTTCTACAAGGGACATGCTACGTTATGAGAGGCTATTTATAGATAGTAGTGTTCGTGTCGGTTCTTTTGGTGGAGCTGGCAGACTGGGAGAACATGTTAAGTGTGTCTGTTCTGTACACATGAGCACATGTCTTTGCGACCAATTGGTAATATGTTGAACAGATGATGATTTTGTCTAGAGTAGATTGTTGGATTGTTCACATTCTGAATATTGTGACTTGATATCTTCTTGGTAAGATGTATTCTTCTTCTCCTTCGTCGTTTGTTCTCAAATTCCCACTATTAGCCTTGATAAGGGCTTTGCAAGTAGCAGGAGAATGGAAAGCGTTGTGTCATAGTTTACAGCTTGACTGCGATATTTCTGACACATCTGACTTCAGCAGGCATTGTTGGATACCAGGTTAGCCTCTCTTTTCGATCCTATATCCTGATCCAGTTTTCCTGTTAACCAGGATCACCACGTGGAGGTGGAGAAGGGTCTTGACAGCTCTGGATCGCTGGCTCTGACGTTAGCAGTCAGCTAGGGTTCGCTGAACGCTACAGCTCATGCACTGCTCAGCATCATAATCCTTCTCGTACCCTATCAACTCGAACAGAGCCGGGTACCCATTTACAATTGTTCACACTGAATATCGAGGAGTGGGTAACCCAGCAGATATAATCCAGAACTCATTTTCCAGAAGACACGTGTTCGAAACCCGTTAAAACATAGCATTTTCTCTATCAGGAGTAAAAGGAAACATGATCACTGTTCAGGCACTACGTTTAAACGCGTCCTTTATTCATCGCTGATATAAATCTTCTCTTTGGCGGGTCTCTGCATTAAACGGGTCCTGATTTATTTATTGTTTTGCTTTAACATTGGAGCGGGTTGGAAACAGGTAGGTCAAGTAATCGGACATTTCTTTCTGTGAGAAACATGCTTTCTAACTTATAACACACGAACTCCCCGAGAGGAATAGTGTGACAGCATGGTCCTCTCCAAACCAACTGAAGGATAAACTGTATGGTAATAAGAGAAATCAGAGAAAACCACCAAGTTCATGAGAGAAATATATGTGAATTTATTTAGGTATACAATTTTTTTTAGCACGAAGAACCAAAGGCAGGCTTTCCAGCTCCTGAGAGAAATATATGTGATTTATTTAGAAATAAAATGTTATATGCTGAGACAAACCAGAAGCAGGACGCCAAGATCAAGAAGGAAATAAATATAGTTATTGTTAGCGCGAGCAACGAAGATGGAAATGAATATCCATCCAACGATTTCATTGTAATCTAACTATACAGATTCACAATAATAGCTCCATTGAAAACGTATAGACACCGGCCATTCAGTGTCTGGAGCTGACGGTTATTTACACACAAAATAAATGCTAAGGGCGAGGTCGTTCACCGGTATAATAGACGTGTGTGTTGGCTCTCGACGGGTCGAGACAGTTACTTGCCGATAGACAGTTTGTGTTAGTGGTGGATCCGTCCTATGATTCGCACCCGTAAGCCGGCGTAAAAATAATAAACACTAACCTATATGAGTAGAAAACTCTCTAGAAAACTCATAAAGGTTTAAATGCATCCTGTAATTCACACGTAACAAAAGCATACACAGTGTGGAATAACATTGTGAGTTTGAAATAAAGCTCTAGAAACTATACTTTATACCAGCGGCTCCCAGACGTTTCTGTGTGACGGAACGACAGTGAATTATCCATTCATGCAGGGACAAGTGCCCATCATCATCATCATGAAGTATGTCATTTGTAGAACGTCGCTCCCATCACCGTCTGTCTAAAAGAAACTCGTTCTCTTGCCAAAACTCCAGCCTCCGCCACAGTCATACACAGGAAAGTGCCCAATTGGTTTATTATTTATACTTTTCGATCCATAACTATATTTCAATTTGTTTAACTGCATGCTCTGCCAGTTCTATCTATAAATATATCTTCAGTCCACTTTTGCCGTTAGAAGTCGTGGAGAGGTATGACCTCCTTTGTTTCATATTTTTTTGGCAGGTAAATATCCGCTGGTGACTTGCCAGGTCAATCCCAGCATCTGTTACCATCCGTTAGATTGGTAGCCTCAGGAATATAAAATCGTCTGTTCGGGCACTGGTGGTGGTGGAAGCGTAAATTAGAGCAAGTTAGACCTACAGCCCGTCAGGCGCTATCCATGCCGCTCCGCTAACCACATAACCAAGAACTGATGTTATAGTCACACAGTCCCATTTTTACGATATACTCCCTGTGAGGCGAGAATTCCTAGAATAATTTGAGTAGATTTTTTTTTTAACCGGAACTTCGCCCAGTGGTTTCGAGCTAAGGTGTTCACCTCTAGTGCTGAAGGTCGTAGGTTCAAATCATGGTGGGGACCAGGGTTTTTTCATATGGATCATCCGGTAAAAAGTACCACTGATTTCAAAATAGTGATCAGACACCCGTGTGCAGTTCCGTGCACGTTAAAAATCCCTTGGCAGTTGGAAATCGAAAAGCACGGGCTTAACGGGCAGCAAATTCAAACCAATAGAAAACAAAAAAAAGTACAAAACAACCTAACAAAATGCCCTCCTTAGAACGAACATTAACATAAGGGAAGCAATATGCAGCCAGGATCAGAAGGTTGAGCATTCCATGAGCTGTAATTGCTATCGAACGAGGGCTGGCTGCTAGCGTCAGGGCCAGGGAACCAGAGCTAGCTGCTAGCGTCAGGGCCAGGGAACCAGAGCTAGCTGCTAGCGGCAGGACCAGGGAACCAGAGCTAGCTGCTAGCGTCAGGGCCAGGAAACCAGAGCTAGCGTCAGGGCCAGGAAACCAGAGCTAGCGCCAGGGTCAGGAAACCAGAGCTAGCTGCTAGCGTCAGGGCCAGGGAGCCAGAGCTAGCTGCTAGCGTCAGGGCCAGGAAACCAGAGCTAGCGTCAGGGCCAGGAAACCAGAGCTAGCTGCTAGCGTCAGGGCCAGGGAACCAGAGCTAGCGTCAGGGCCAGGGAGCCAGAGCTAGCGCCAGGGTCAGGAAACCAGAGCTAGCTGCTAGCGTCAGGACCAGGGAACCAGAGCTAGCTGCTAGCTTCAGGGCCAGGGAGCCAGAGCTAGCGTCAGGGCCAGGGAACCAGAGCTAGTGTCAGGGCCAGGGAACCAGAGCTAGCTGCTAGCGTCAGGGTCAGGGAACCAGAGCTAGCTGCTAGCGTCAGGGCCAGGGAACCAGAGCTAGCTGCTAGCGTCAGGGCCAGGGAACCAGAGCTAGCTGCTAGCGGCAGGGCCAGGGAACCAGAGCTAGCGTCAGGGCCAGGGAACCAGAGCTAGCGTCAGGGCCAGGGAACCAGAGCTAGCTGCTAGCGTCAGGGCCAGGGAACCAGAGCTAGCTGCTAGCGTCAGGGCCAGGGAACCAGAGCTAGCTGCTAGTGTAAGGGCCAGGGAACCAGAGCTAGCGTCAGGGCCAGGGAACCAGAGCTAGCGTCAGGGCCAGGGAACCAGAGCTAGCTGCTATCGTCAGGGCCAGGGAACCAGAGCTAGCTGCTAGCGTCAGGGCCAGGGAACCAGAGCTAGCTGCTAGTGTCAGGGCCAGGGAACCAGAGCTAGCGTCAGGGCCAGGGAACCAGAGCTAGCTGCTAGAGTCAGGGTCAGGGAACCAGAGCTAGCTGCTAGAGTCAGGGTCAGGGAACCAGAGCTGTAGCGTCAGGGCCAGGGAACCAGAGCTAGCTGCTAGCGGCAGGGCCAGGGAACCAGAGCTAGCGTCAGGGCCAGGGAACCAGAGCTAGCGTCAGGGCCAGGGAACCAGAGCTAGCTGCTAGCGTCAGGGCCAGGGAACCAGAGCTAGCTGCTAGTGTAAGGGCCAGGGAACCAGAGCTAGCGTCAGGGCCAGGGAACCAGAGCTAGCGTCAGGGCCAGGGAACCAGAGCTAGCTGCTATCGGTAGGGCCAGGGAACCAGAGCTAGCTGCTAGCGTCAGGGCCAGGGAACCAGAGCTAGCTTCTAGTGTCAGGGCCAGGGAACCAGAGCTAGCGTCAGGGCCAGGGAACCAGAGCTAGCTGCTAGTGTCAGGGTCAGGGAACCAGAGCTAGCGCCAGGGTCAGGAAACCAAAGCTGTAGCGTCAGCGTCAGGGAACCAGAGCTGCCAAGACCCTTCTCCTACTCCACGCTTATCCAGCCACTTGTTGACCATTCAATGATAGTTAGTTATAAAGCGATTATTATTGCGACTGCTTAAACAAATGCAAATTGTTATTTTTTTTAATGCTAAAAAGACTTAATAAACTAGGATATAAAACAAATATTGGGACTTTATTCAAATGTATATAGTTACATTTAAAACTGGGAATATTATTGTTAGAAATATCACAAATTAATTTACAGTTCTACTTATAAATCAGATAAATATTTATGAAATGAGATAAAAGCTACTATTTTCAAGGGCTCAATGACCGCCACCCGTCTTCAGACTAATTGTCTTATATGATAAGAGAATGGCGAAATCGCTATTTGGACTCATGTCTTGTTTGTAAGGCCTCAAGGAATTGAGAGTTTAGGAGCTGATTTAAATAGGATATGAAGAACAAATAGGATAAATTAGACAATAACAGGTTTTTTTTTTCAAAATTCAACCACCTACAAACACAGGAGGGCATAGCTACAAATTAACTAAATAAGGGTCTAGATATTAGATATTAGGAAATATTTTTTTAGTCATAGAGTGATGACTGCTTGGAATGCATTGCCACATGAAGTAGTGGAGGCAAGGACAATTAATGCATTTAAGAATGGATTGAACGCGCAGTTTTTAAAGCAAGCACATGTAAATGGAACTGGTTGTACACACACTCTGCTGAGTCTTCTAAATCAGTAGAAAGATGTTAAGTTAAGTTGAGTTGAGTTGAGTTGAGTTGAATTGAGCTGAGCTGAGCTGAGTTGTTGAGTTGAGTTAAGTTAAGCTGTTAAAAAGATGAAGAATAGACAACGATCTGCGACAAAGAACATGTCAATAATTGATACAGCTGGAGAGTAAGGAAATACGGTAACAATGGATTGGATACACTCTCAAATAGAAACATAACAATATAACCAGACATGTCCTGGATTTGAGCCCAAAGCAGACAAAAAATAGAGGCTCCAAAAAAAGATCTGATCAAAGTCATGGCAGTAAACTTAACGGCAACTGGGGTCTCTTGGCTAAAGTACAAGAAGACGGCCCAAAATGTGTCAATGAAAATAAATTGGAACAGCTCCATGTTGCACCTAGGAAGTATGCAGGGAAGATTTTGTATAAAAACAATTGGACAATCTTAAGTGTCAACATAAGGTGTATTATGAACATTCCCTGTACAAACAAGAACACTAGCCGACATATTGATGTGGTTTAACTAAAGCATTATCTCGCTATGGCGTTACC
Source organism: Ariolimax columbianus (assembly GCA_036924085.1). Lineage (NCBI taxonomy): Eukaryota > Metazoa > Mollusca > Gastropoda > Stylommatophora > Arionidae > Ariolimax > Ariolimax columbianus. Next base: position 77,656,584 of record JAVGWX010000004.1, on the reverse strand, counting down.
ATAACTTAATTATCACATCACCATTTTCAAAGCATTGTACGAAATTGTAATAACCCCATCTTTACTTTTAGTACACGTTATTAACGACAGGTACATCAATAGAATTACAAGCTGGTAAATGCTGCACGTGTCTTCCTTGTGCCCTTCTAAATTAATATCTCTTTCGATATTTCTCACACATATACATTCATACATACACACACAGAAAGCCATACGGACAGAGAGACATAAAATATCCACACACATACACAAAGATACGTGGGCAAAGATAAATCTCTACAGAGAAGTACTGATGTGTCAGTGCTCCGTGGTAAGAAGGCTGTTTGAGACTTTTCTGCTAGAGTGAGAGTAAGGGTCGTTGCTGAGAGAAACGGTACACACATGACAGTGATATCCAGTGTCAGGTGGGAATCTAGGAACTCTTTAATGAGGGCAATAATCGTCTCTGACTCAATTCTTGTTTTCGGATGCCCATAAGGGTTGACTGTGGCATTACTGAATAGTGGACATTGAGGACTCGAACCTCCGGGAACTTGTGTGGATCTATTGTCCTGGCCATGCTGTGGTTTGCAGGAATAAAAGAGTTGACATCTTGGTATCAGGAGCACCCGCAGTGGGGCATTGGCAATGGATAGAGGGGACATTTTGAAGTCAATCAACGACCGTTTTTTGGATAAAGACACTGCAGTCAATGAACCAGCAGACGTTTTAAATCAAGCACGGGTCCAACAGACAGGTGGGGGGGGGGGGGGGGGGGGTCTGAAAGGACCGAGCGGGAGTGTGAATAACAAACAATCTACTTGAGCCATCAGTATCTACACTCTTCCTGACTTGTTGAGAGGAACAGCACACATTGAGGCTGCTAGAAATACAATGACCTCTTAACAGAACAGATCCTAACAGAACAGATCCTAACAGAACAGATCCTAACAGAGCAGACACAAATGCAGATACATTTATTTTCATATCAAGCCACAGATGTGTGCGAGTGGTCCTCTGGGGTCTTTGTGTCTGACATGGACAAGAATAGCACCACTGCCCCACTTTAAGCATGCCATAAGAGGCGACTAACTGTGTGACTTGGCGTACTACCGGTCATGGTTAAATGTATTGTATAGAGCAGCATAGATGGCGCCTAACAGGCTGCGGATCTACTTTGCTCTAGTGTTTGAATCTGTTAAGATGTGCACACACATCGGTTAACCATCTTCCATAGCGAAGTAATAAGCTGCTCGAACTTACATGTTCCCTCCTTTTCAGGGCGCACAAAAGGGTTACCAACCCATTGTGGCATTAGCAACCAACCAACCAACCATCCAACCAATCAACTAACCAACCATCCAACCAACCAGCCAACCATCCAACCAACCAACCAACTAACCATTCAACCATCCAACCAACCAACCAACCATCCAACCAACCAACCAACCAACCATCCAACTAGCCAACCAACCAAACATCCATCCAACCAACCAGCCAACCAACCAGCCAACCATCCAACCAACCAGCCAACCATCCAACCAACCCATCCAACCAACCCATCCATCCAACCAACCAACCAACCATCCATCCAACCAACCAACCAACCAACCCATCCAACCAACCCATCCAACCAACCCATCCAACCAACCCATCCAACCAACCAACCCATCCAACCAACCAACCAACCATCCAACCAACCAGCCATCTAACCAACCAACCTACCAACCAACCAACCAACGTGAACATTCAGCATCAACAACAAAAACAACAACAATTAAGCCATGACTGCCCAACTTCCCTGTCAAGTAATCATTTCTGTCACTTCTCTTTGCTAATTGGGTTTTTTTATCTCTCTATGTTTGTCAGTCTTCACAGTTGTCTGCTTTGTCCATATACCTCTCTCATTCTTTTCCACTTATCTCTCTTACTCTCTCTCTCTCTCTCTTTTCTCTCTATTTGTTTATCTTGTTCTATTTATTATTCTTTCCCTTTCTCTCCCTATTTCTCTATTTTCTTCTCCAAACGGTATCCTTTTCTATCCATCGTTTTCTCCATCTCTTTCTGATTCTTGTCTTCATCTCACTCTTTCCAACTCTTTTTTTCCTCCTTCGCCTGCCACTCACTATTTCTCGAATTTTCAACATATTTAATTAAATTTCACTTTCAATTCCTTTTGTTCTCTCTCTCTCTCTCTCTCTCTCACTCTCTCTCTCTCTCTCACTCCCTATCTATCTCTTCCTATCTTCCAGCAACATTTAACTATCAGTCCATCTCCCCTCCCTCCCCTCCCCCACCCCCTTCCCTGAACCTACCCGGATGGTGTAGCATACTCACACAGCCTGCTCAATCATGCGCGTGTTGTGACACAGATGTAACCAGAAAATAACCCCACATTAGCTAGCCTTATATGGTGTCACAACACGTGCAGTGTAAGAGCTCTGTATATGTGTAATAGATCAGCTGCGCAATGGGAAATTAGAAACAAATTCGTTGTATAATGTGTTCAAGAATGTGTGAACGTGTACGCACGAATGAGCATGTATGTGGACGTCTCGGTGAATATTGCAAAATATATGTGATGCTTCTACGTGTGTTTTGTGTGGAATTGATTGTTGACTTAGTGAATATGTATGTCAGTATGTGTGTTTGTCTGTGTATGTGTGTGTGTGTGTATGTTTGTCTATGTGTATGTGTGTGCGTGCGTACGTGTGTGTGTGTTTGTGCATACTTTTGGTGCAGTTTATAGTAATACATATATGTACTCTGTTTTGGGAGGTGTGACTTTTCTTCTTCTTCTTTTTCTTCTTCTTCTTCATCTTCTTTTTCTTCTTCTTCTTCATCTTCTTCCTCTTCTCCTTCTTCTTCTTCCTCTTCTTCTTCTTCTACCTTTTTCTTCCTCTTCTTCTAATTCTTCTTCTTTTTCTTTTTCATCATTTTCTTAATTTTGTATGCTTCTCCACCATCGTCCACTTCATCATCATCATCATTTTCTTCTTCTTCTTCAATTTCTTGTTCTTCATCATCGTCCCTTCATCTTTTTCTTCTTCGTCTTCTTTTTCTTCTGCTTTTTCGTATTCTTCATTTCTTTATATTATTAGTTTTTTGCTCATTTCTTTCTAATTTTTCCTCTTCTGCGTGTTATCACGAGGCGAGTTCAAAAGAAACCAGACCAAGTGGCTTAGTTACAAACATATGAAAGTTACATCATCTGGTGTGACAGAATTAAATATAGCAATTGTTATGAAGCAAACATGCCACAGGGTTAGTTAGAAAAAGTCTCATAGGCATTCAGACTCGCATCCCACTGCTCGGGTAGACGACGGATGCCTTCCGACAAAAAAATGACTGGTTGCTTTTTGAACCACGAGGCCATGACGTCTGCATCAGATTCGAATCTTTGTGCCTTCAGAAATTATTTTAAGGGTCCGACAAATGGAAGTCACAAGGGGACATATCGGGGCTATAGAATGGGTGTGGCAGTACTTCCCATCTTTTCTATGCTAACGCTTTCTGAACAATGTTCGCGACATGTGGACGTGCATTGTCGTGTAACAGAATCACACTACGCAAAAGCATGCCGGGACGATTATTTTTGACTGATGTATGGAGCTTGTCTAGTGTGTCGTCGTAGCGGATGCCATTGATGTTCACGCCAGACTCTTTAAAGTCTACCAACAAAAGTTCCCCGTGGTCAAAAAACGCTGTCATCATAACCTTACCAGCGGAAATGTGTGACTTGAATGTTGTTGGTTTCGGTGAACCGTGATATTTCCATTGCATGCTAGCAGTTTTTCTCGGCTCAAGATAGTGGCATCGCAATTCATCACCTGCCACTATGCACACAAGAAACAAATCACCCTCCATTTCGTATCGCAGGAAGTGGTTCAAATTCCATCCCATGCGTTCTTCCTCATGGTGGTTGGTCAGCAACCGAGGTATCCATTGTGAATATAACTTACGATATCTCCGTACCATTCTAACTGTCCCCAGCGAACAACGAATTCCCCTGCTAGCGAACGTAAGATCCGGCGACTGTCAACCCGATTTGCAATTTTGGCGATGACATCTTCTGATGCAACATTATGCACCTGACCTGGTCTCTGAAGACCGTTCGTTAACTCACGTCCTTCTTTAAACATCGTTGTCCAGTTTTTCACTGTTGTCTTCGACACACGTTTGTCACCATACACTGCCTGCATTCTGTGATGAGTGTCAACTGGTCGACATCCTTCAGATGGTAGAAATCAAATACCGCTCGCTGGTCAACTCTGAATGGATTTCGTATCACACCCGCAATGTTTTCAACGGTCTACTGAGGAAACTATGACTAGAAGGAAAATGCAATTTTGCAAACTTGACGGTTGGTGTGTTGTTGCATACACCAGAAGTGATGCCATCGTGTGCATCGTACGTATGTTCACTTGGACGATTTCGGTCCGACTTCATTTGAACACGCCTCGTATAATTATTATTCTAGCTTCCATTCTTCATCTTTTTATTCTTCCTCCTTTTCATCTTTTCGTTATCTTCTCTGTATAATATTTAGGAAATCATCATTATAAACACGCACGTCCTATCTTCACGCCAGCACACAAACACAGAACAACATTGCACATTCTTCAAACCTACTTTACCTTATTCTGCATTTGTCAGTACTTCTCACGTCTATACTTTCACATGCATCTTTACTGTAGTTCTTGAACATTTTATTCTTCTTTCTCCTTAAAGTCTTCTTTAAACCAAGATGGTTATTAAGGACTAGACATAACTAAACTTCTTTATACATGTTTAGAAGACTCTGCAGTATGTATATAACCAGTTTCTTTTACATTCACCTGATGTAAAAAATGCATATGCGCATTCAATATGTACTTGAATGCATTAATTGTCCATGCCTGAACTATTTCCTGTGGCAATGCATTCCAAATATTCACCACTCTCTGACTAAAAAAAATATTTCCTGCTATCTAATCTGGACCTTTCTTTAATTAATTTGTGGCTTTGCCCTCATGTTGTTGTTGGTGTCAGTACTGTGGAAAACTTGTTTTTGTTTAATATATCCTTTCTCTTGATCATCTTATAAACCTGTATTAAAAACCACTTCGAATTCTTCTCTTTTATAGACACCGCTGGCCAGTTTCACTGAGTCTTTCCTCAAAAATATAATTTCAGAATCCCACTATCAGCTTTGTCGCTCGTTTTGTATCCGTTCCAGCATATTTATATCTCCTCTAAGATAAGGACTCCACACCTGTACACAGTACTCAAATCTAGATCCAACTAATGCTTTATACAGTTTGATTATCAGTCCCATGCGTGGAATGGGTGACATTTAATCCCCACGAGTTGGAGATCCTTCCAACTTGTATCTTGATGCTAGCAGCGACTGTAGCGCCTAGAAGGGGACGTTGTTTGGTAACCTGAGCGCCGTTTCGTCTTTTCTTATCTAACACGAAGTGTGGCCTGTGTAAATGTGTTTGAATCAAGCGCATGAGATGTGCTGGATTTGTTGTGACCTTCTGAGATTTATGTGGGGTTGCGAGAGATGTTCTGAACTTGTTGTGACCTTCTGAGATTTATGTGGGTTTGCGAGAGATGTGCTGGACTTGTTGTGACCTTCTGAGATTTATGTGGGTTTGCGAGAGATGTGCTGGACTTGTTGTGACCTTCTGAGATTTATGTGGGTTTGCGAGAGATATGCTGGACTTGTTGTGACCTTCTGAGATTTATTTGGGTTTGCGAGAGATATGCTGGACTTGTTGTGACCTTCTGAGATTCATGTCGGTGTGTGAGAGATGTGCTGGATTTGTTGTGACCTTCTGAGATTTATGTGGGTTTGCGAGAGATGTTCTGAACTTGTTGTGACCTTCTGAGATTTATGTGGGTTTTGCGAGAGATGTGCTGGACTTGTTGTGACCTTCTGAGATTTATGTGGGTTTGCGAGAGATGTGCTGGACTTGTTGTGACCTTCTGCGATTTATGTGGGTTTGCGAGAGATGTGCTGGAATTGTTGTGACCTTCTGAGATTTATGTGGGTTTGCGAGAGATGTGCTGGACTTGTTGGGACCTTCTGTGATTTATGTGGGTTTGCGAGAGATATGCTGGACTTGTTGTGACCTTCTGAGATTCATGTCGGTGTGTGAGAGATGTGCTTGACTTGTTGTGACCTTCTGAGATTTATGTGGGTTTGCGAGAGATGTGCTGGAATTGTTGTGACCTTCTGAGATTTATGTGGGTTTGCGAGCGATGTGCTGGACTTGTTGTGACCTTCTGAGATTTATGTGGGTTTGCGAGAGATGTGCTGGACTTGTTGTGACTTTCTGAGATTTATGTGGATTTGCGAGAGATGTGCTGGACTTGTTGTGACCTTCTGAGATTTATTTGGGTTTGCGAGAGATGTGCTGGACTTGTTGTGATCTTCTGAGATTTATGTGGGTTTGCGAGAGATATGCTGGACTTGTTGTGACCTTCTGAGATTTATTTGGGTTTGCGAGAGATATGCTGGACTTGTTGTGACCTTCTGAGATTCATGTTGGTGTGTGAGAGATGTGCTGGATTTGTTGTGACCTTCTGAGATTTATGTGGGTTTGCGAGAGATGTTTTGAACTTGTTGTGACCTTCTGAGATTTATGTGGGTTTGCGAGAGATGAGCTGGACTTGTTGTGACATTCTGAGATTTATGTGGGTTTGCGAGAGATGTGCTGGACTTGTTGTGACCTTCTGAGATTTATGTGGGTTTGCGAGAGATGTGCTGGACTTGTTGTTACCTTCTGAGATTTATGTGGGTTTGCGAGAGATGTGCTGGACTTGTTGTGACCTTCTAATATTTATGATGTGGGTTTGCGAGAGATGTGCTGGACTTGTTGTGACCTTCTGAGATTTATTTGGGTTTGCGAGAGATGTGCTGGACTTGTTGTGACCTTCTGAGATTTATGTGGGTTTGCGAGAGATGTGCTGGACTTGTTGTGACCTTCTGAGAATTATGTGGGTTTGCGAGAGATGTGTTGGACTTGTTGTGACCTTCTGAGATTTATTTGGGTTTGCGAGAGATGTGCTGGAGTTGTTGTGACCTTCTGAGATTTGTGTGGGTTTGCGAGAAATGTGCTGGACGCTGTTCTATTAGCAGACACCGCAGCTGTTGATAAAATGTTTTAAACTCCTACGTGCTATAACTCAGATTGTGTGGTGATGTAGTTACACGCTTCCTTTTCGCCTTGCATTCATTGACTGTAAAACAAACACCAAATAACAATTGGGCAGACAGAGCGTGTTATGGCCAGGGGTTGTACATGGATAGATTAAGAGACACATTTGGAGACCTTCGCATTTATTCACCCCAAACTTACTTCCCTGGTTTCCAAACGTACATACGGGACATGCCATTTCGGGTTAAGGGGAGGTTAAGTCGAAATAATTGTAAGTTAAAAAAATAAATATAGATAAGGTATGAGTGTAGAAAAGATGGTTATATTCAGTTTTGCCAAGGGTTAGGTTTAGGGTTAGTGTTAGGTGTAGGTTTTGGGTTTAGGCTTAGGACTAGGGTTAGGGTTATTTTTAGGGTAAAGGTTAGGTTTATCGTTAGGTTCAGGGTTATGGTCTATTTTCGCAGACTGCCTGACACGCCCAACAGTTAAAAAGTGGACTATTCTGTGACGTTATTACCTCAGGTCTTGGTGCTAAATATATATATATTTCTTTTGTTTGAGATGAATTAAGTACCGACATTCGCTCTAACCACTCATCTAATTGTCTTACTAAACATGAATAAAAAGTTACTATATGAAACTGGTGCTGACCTCTGGGCCTAAGTGAACCAAACCTGAAATGTAGAAAGTTAGCTCTTTGGTTTAAGTGTGTAACTTTATTTGTGTGTGGCAAGCGATAATTAGTTTATTTTATAAAAGTCCTCGCGGCGAGTGTACTACTGCTACACGGGTTCTTCTCGTTGTTGCTGTTGTTGTTGCTGTTGTTGTTGCTGTTGTTGTTTTTGTTGTTTTTGTTGAATGTCAAGAATGATTAAGCTTCCTCTCGTGTACGCCCTGAACAGAGCATTCAGTGGCGGGTGTTAGTAGCTTTTCTCATATCCCGAGCGTGCTCATGAAGGTGGGCAAGAGTTCTCCAGACGGATGTGCTTTGCTTGGTTTCATCTGCGTGTCGCTCACTACTACGGGGATCAAATCGATCCGTCGCCTGCTACGAAAAAACCTGTTTTCAGATAGAACTGCGGGGACGTGAGGTTTAAGTCTTGGTCAGACTAACATTGTCCGGTCCGATGGTTCGCTAAACCCTGACTAACATTGTCCGGTCCGATGGTTCGCTAAACCCTGACTAACATTGTCCGGTCCGATGGTTCGCTAAACCCTGACTAACATTGTCCGGTCCGATGGTTCGCTAAACCCTTACTAACATTGTCCGGTCCGATGGTTCGCTAAACCCTGACTAACATTGTCCGGTCCGATGGTTCGCTAAACCCTGACTAACATTGTCCGGTCCGATGGTTCGCTAAACCCTGACTAACAATGTCCGGTCCGATGGTTCGCTAAACCCTGACTAACATTGGCCGGTCCGATGGTTCGCTAAACCCTGACTAACATTGTCCGGACCGATGGTTCGCTAAACTCTGACAAATATTGTCTGGTCCGATGGTTCGCTAAACCCTGACTAACATTGTCCGGTCCGATGGTTCGCTAAACCCTGACAAATATTGTCTGGTCCGATGGTTCGCTAAACCCTGACTAACATTGTCCGGTCCGATGGTTCGCTAAACCCTTACTAACATTGTCCGGTCCGATGGTTCGCTAAACCCTGACTAACATTGTCCGGTCCGATGGTTCGCTAAACCCTGACTAACATTGTCCGGTCCGATGGTTCGCTAAACCCTTACTAACATTGTCCGGTCCGATGGTTCGCTAAACCCTGACTAACATTGTCCGGTCCGATGGTTCGCTAAACCATGACTAACATTGTCTGGTCCAATGGTTCGCTAAACCCTGACTAACATTGTCCGGTCCGATGGTTCGCTAAACCCTGACAAATATTGTCTGGTCCGATGGTTCGCTAAACCCTGACTAACATTGTCCGGTCCGATGGTTCGCTAAACCCTGACTAACATTGTCCGGTCCGATGGTTCGCTAAGCCCTGACTAACATTGTCCGGTCCGATGGTTCGTTAAACCCTGACTAACATTGTCCGGTCTGATGGTTCGCTAAACCCTGACTAACATTGTCCGGTCCGATGGTTCGCTAAACCATGACTAACATTGTCCGGTCCAATGGTTCGCTAAACCCTGACTAACATTGTCCGGTCCGGTGGTTCGTTAAACCCTGACTAACATTGTCCGATCAGGATGATTTGCCTGACCAGGCGTTAGTCTCTTCTCCCCAGCTTTCAAGTTAACAGCTGCTTCAGACGGTCTGTGATGAGTTAACAGCTATTTTAGGTGGTCCGAGGGAAGCTAACAGCTATTGTCGGTGGTCCGAGGGGAGCTAACAGCTATTTTAGGTGGTCCGAGGGGAGCTAACAGCTATTGTCGGTGGTCCGAGGGGAGCTAACAGCTATTTTAGGTGGTCCGAGGGGAGCTAACAGCTGTTTTAATTTGTCCGAATAACAACTGTTATTTTAGCCAGTGTTTCATTTACGTTGCTTATTTCACTTTTCATATCCGACAATTCATTTCATAAAGCCGTTAAATACTGCTGCGTATTTCAGACATCCTTTAGATCAAGCTAAGTATTGCATCCTCAATGCATGCAGTCTGGGAGTCAGCCACTCAACGTGTCCATGTACGATTGTCGCAACGTGTCCTTGTCGCCATGGTAGACTACTTTTTAGTTATTTCAAAGTTGGGACTCCAATTTTATGTTTTACCCTTGACTTTGGCCAGTGGTTCCCAAATGTTGTCGGTGCACGCACCCTTAGTGTACCTTAATTTGTCCACGGCACCACAAGTCAGAAAATAAGCCTACTTAAAAGTTACAGTGCGCCTTGGTATCATTTCAGTGAAAATATTGGAATGTTTCGTGACACCATTGGAACCTGCCAACGAACCTTAGCGTACCGCAGCACAATTTGAGAACCACTGCAGTAGACGCCTTATTTCAGCATGAAATCTCGAAAAATGTTTAAAAGCATTTCATTTCGTTTGTTTATTAAACGATATTACTCGGCTCTTTGTTACTTCTGTCAGTGGGCTGTTCTTCCATTGACGGATTTTTCTAACGTCGCTCTACTGTGTTTGAAACTTCACGGCCCAGTGCATCCGACTTGAACACACATTGTTGAATGGGTTCACTGGGGGGAGGAAGACTAACGTCTGGTCAGACAAAATATACTCATTAGACATGTTAGAGTCAGGCAAAATATACTCATTAGACATGTTAGGGTCAGGCGAAATATACTCATTAGACATGTTAGGGTCAGGCAAAACATGCTCATTAGACAAGTTAGGGTCAGGCAAAACATGCTCATTAGACAAGTTAGGGTCAGGCAAAATATACTCATTGGACAAGTTAAGGTCAGGCAAAACATGCTCATTAGACATGTTAGGGTCAGGCAAAATATGCTCATTAGACATTTTAGGGTCAGGCAAAATATACTCATTAGACATGTTAGGGTCAGGCAAAATATACTCATTAGACATGTTAATGTCAGGCAAAATATGCTCATTAGACATGTTAATGTCAGGCAAAATATACTGGTCATGACCCTCACCTTCGCTTCCCCGTAGCCCTTCCTGGAAAGGGGTTGTTTTTTATGGCAGCCTGACTAACAAAGTGAAGGATCGACGTGGTCTCCGTAGTAATGAGCAACACGCAGATAAAGCCAAGCATAGCACAACTGCCTGGAGGAGCCCGGTGCACCTTCCTCCGCACGCTCAGGATGTGATGAAAGCTACGACAACCCGCCAGTTAACGCCGTTTTCAGAACGAACACAAGAGTAATCTTACTCACTGTGGACTTTCAAGAACTACAACTGTGGTCTCACTTTCCAAAGGGAAATAAACCTTGTTAGTTCTTCAATCCAAATACAAGCCAGTTTGTGACACTTTAATCTCTACTCTTCACCGCAGCCGACCCCATGATATTAGCTTAACTCTCTTTGTTTATTGAGCAGTTGTAAGTCGTCGGTTATTTTCTGCTTACACCCAGGTGGTTTATTTTACAGTTTATATACGGCTGTTTATTTTAATCAAAGTTTATCTTGTGATGATGTCAAGGGAAGGTTGAAAGCCACCGTAACCTGATATAAATATAACTTTCAAACAAACCAAGAAGTTTACCAGGTGTAGATACAGGAGCAAGATGGAGCTAAAACTTTGATATGCTCTCGCTGCATTCTGACTAACGGACAAAACGAAATGATCTTGGGGGCAACAATGAAGGCACTAATTGGGTTTGTCCTCACTATGTGAAACACCGTAGTGGTGCGGATTTGGTCACGGATTGTCTGCTATCTGAGGATTCAGACAAATCACATAATCCTGGCCGGTGTTATGCTGTGTGACACAGAAAGAAGCCTCTTACGAATTGCTCTCTAGGAAATAGAAGATGCCTACCAGGCACAGAAACACACAGTAGCTGTTTGGGTTGATCTGGAAAAGGCATTTCACAAAGTCTGGAAAGACGGACTTAGAGTCAAGCTCAGAAGAAGTGATGTTTGTGGGAAAATGTACAAGTGGATCAACCACTACCTCAAACAAAGAACGACCAGAGTCCAAGTACAAGGGCAGATGAGCAAAAAGGTGACACTCGAGCAGGGAGTACCACAAGGGGGAGTACTATCACCCACACTCTTCCTGGTATATATAAACGACATTACAGAGAATATACCAAGAAGAGTCCATAGCTCAATGTTTGCAGACGATCTGGCTATGTGGACCTCTGAAAAGAATCTAACCTAAGCAAGAAATCGGTTGCAGCAGGCCCTAACATCGCTGGAAGAGTGGGCGAACTCATGGCTGGTCAAAATAAACGAGGAGAAAACCACATGCACAATATTCTCGCTTTCAATAAAACCCCAAAATACCAAATTAAGTTTAAATGGCAAATTCCTGCAGCCAAACGACAACCCAAACTATCTGGGAGTCACATTTGATCGGCGCATGACATGGAAAAGTCAGATCGAGAGAAACCGAATGAGAGCCAGAGAAAGAATGGCAATCATGAGGAAACTTGCTGGCACAAGCTGGGGAGCAGACGAAGGCATACTAAAGACACTGTACACTGGAAGAGTGAGACCAGTTCTCGAGTATGGCATTGTGGCATGGACAACAGCAGAAAGGCGAACTTCGATAAAGTTAGCAAACTTCAAAACCAAGCCATGAGAGTTATAACAGGAGGCATGAAGTCAACGCCAATTGTAGAACTTGAAAAGATTACAAAACGGCAATCCATGACCGATAGAAGAGACTGCAGAGCCCAGCTGCAGTCAAAGAAACTCCGAAGACTGACTGACCATCCAATGCACCAGAGACTAAACAATTTGGGAAATGGGAAACTAAAGCGGAGAAACTTTGCAGAAATAGCCAAAGCAAAGATGCACGAAGATCCCATAAACGCACTAACAACACCAAAACCCATCACTACTGTACGAAAACCTACCTGGAGGCAGGATATATTTCCAGAGGTGGTATAAAATATACCAGGTATTGGAAACAAAAACTGCAAGACTGAAAAAGAAAGGAGAGATACTACCCTAAGCTTTATATCGAAAAGCTATCCAAGCATGGACTGGACCCATGCATACACCGACGGTTCTGTAACAAACACTACACAGAACGGAGGGGAGTGAGCATTCCTGAACCTACCAAATGGCAGACAAATAACACTGTCATTCGCTACTGGTAAGTACACAAGCAATTTCAGAGCGGAGGCAGAGGCACTGAGGGCGGCAGTGGAAGGAATGGTGACACACAAAGAAAATGAAAGCCTAATAGTCCTGCTTACAGATGCTCTCGCCGTAGTCACAGCGCTAAAAAGCCAGAAAAACACTGAGCTTAATGACTTAAGAGCAGCACTCTGCAAACTGTGCCAGCAGTCCGCACCAAAAAGGGTAGTGGTACAGTGGGTCCCATCACACTGCAACATCCAAGGCAACGAGGAGGCAGACAGACTGGCAAAAGAAGGTGCAAGACTACCACAAACAGATTCTAGTATGACTAACGAAGAGTCAAAACGGCTTATTAGAGCTAGATAGATACATGACCAAATGGGAAACAGAACATACTGGCTACACAAAAAACCATGCCTAATACCAGTTGAACAGAAGAGAGCAGGTCGTGGTCTTCATACTTCGCACTGGCCACAATAGACTGAGGTACCACCTATTCAACAAATTGAAGACAGGTGGCACTGACGAGTGCTCGTGTGGTACCGGAAAAATGACCGCTGAACATCTGCTGCAGAACTGCCCGACATACGAGGATCAGAGAGAGCAGATGTGGCCATCACCAGTGGAACTGCAAGACAAGCTCTATGGCAGTAGCGACAGCCTCAGGATGACCGCCGCTTTTTTCGAAAAAATAATGGTTACTGTCTGACTGCGTACGAAGAAGAAGAAGAAGAAGAATTGCTCTCTGTGGGGCAGTGGCCCTATTCTTGTCTTTGTCATACTGTAGCAGAGTCCAGGTTTCCACTGGGGTTATTCTACCTAGAATGTAACCACACTCATCCACATCATCCACGACCACACACAGCAAATAATATAGCATGCAGCTGGTGGCATATTTTTTATATCCTACTCATACAACAACTATAAAGTGCAATGAAATCACAAACAACACAAGAAATATAATCTTAATTAAAAAGATTCGCGGATTTATAAGCATAAGCTATTGATGTTGCTCCAGACTAATTCAACCCAGTTCTAGCCGCACACTCCCTTCCCCTTATCTGCACCCTCAACACACTCTCAAAATCTCGTCTTTACCATCGTATTCAGTGCAGTCACTCACACTCAGATCCCCTCAGGCGGGTGATCCGCACATTATACATTCAATCTATTCAATGTATACTCACATATGATCACACACTCAATCGATGCGTATACACACGCTCTAGAATTTACATCGTTCCCTCGGTGTCTACACACAGCACACACACATCTAGATCTCTCTTAGTCGAGCTGTACACTCACGTAACTTTTCAGAACATACATCGTTAACAAGGGGTCCTGCTCGTACAACACACATTCATGTCTCTTCTAGACAAAGGGTGCCCAATACACACCTTATAGAGCGACTGGCCAAGACTCAAAGGCGTATGCTCGTTCTGCAATCCTATTCTGTCTCACTAACATTTGCAACACAGCCTATCAATCACTCTTCTATTAAGACGGTGAGCTAAACAGAATGCTAGCTAAATTATCTCTCTCTCTCTCTCTCTCTCTCTCTCTCTCTCACACTCTTTCTCTCCGTGGCCAGTCTGCTTGAGTTAAACTTTGTCTAGTATTATATAGTCTCAAGCAGTATCAGAACTGTCCAATGGATCTCTGGGGGATGGCCTCTGTCTGTCATTAATCCCACACTACCCAAATCGGAACGCTAGTGGTCAGTTCCTAGCGTGTACCTGCACCAAACATATTCTTTCCCCCAACCCCCCGTTTTCCTTTGTTGACTTAGTATCGAGACGGTGAGTGACCTTGGCGTAGTGTCCAGACGGAGAGTGACTTTGGCATACATTCAGGTACCTTTGCTCTCGGAGTCGCCGACCACATCACCCCTACCCTAAACGCTCATTCTCGAGCTGGAACTGTTTCAATGCACAAAGACCGTGGTACAGCATTCGTTCTGATATCACCCAAAGGACTACAGTCTTGTGTGGAAAGGGGCGTGATGTCGCAGTAGAATCATGAAAGGCAAACCTTTAATCAAACCAAATCGTATCGTATTTGCAAGACCCTTAGGCCTCCAGATTTGGTCATACCAAGTGAGTTTATTGTTGCAAGGACTTCCTTATTAAAACCCCACCTTGCGCCATCGTTCGTGCGCTTGGAACAGGCTGTGCCACGGCAGTCTGACCAATGAAGTGGGTATCGACAGCGCAATCCCTTATAGTTAGGTTTTACTGAGGTCGTTGCATTACATCCAGAAGGTCCCCTGTTCATCTCCTCATGTGCGCTCAACATGAAAGAAGAGCCACTGTAACTTGCTATTAAATGAACGTCGTCAAGACTTAACTAAAGTCTGCACAAGTAGCTTCTAACAAAAACAATTTCTCTAGTTTACCTTAAAAACGTTTTAACTTTCGTTTCTTCGCACCAAGAGTTGTTCAACTCTCATTTGTTTGTTATATTTGTAACACCGGCTGATCCCTGGTTATATTTGTAACACCGGCTGATCCCTGCGATCGAGAATGAACCGGTTAGATTTTAACACCACGAAAATGCTAGCTAACCTTTTTTGTGAATGGGAGTACAGTAGAGCCCCCACGTGCCGAGAGACGTGGTTGTGTTTATTTGTTCGTGCATAGCTCACAAGCCAGCACAATTAGGTCAGTGCACAATGTCCTACTTTGTCTGCATCAACATGTTTATACCGTGATCGTAGTTTGGGTTCATTCACCACGCCTTCCCTTAGAGCTTCGGAGGCATATCGTAAGGAAACCCTTATCTTGCCTTTCTTATAAGTTGATATGCAATTTGACATGACCTTTGCGGGCCTTTTTTCCGCCTATTTTAATCCTTCCCCAAAACCTAGAGAGCTGAAATTTTGTACAAAGCCCTTTCTATTGCGATCTGTTTTAATCTATTCCATTTTGGCGGATCTTGGACCGGTCATTCAAAGGCTATTACTGAAAACGTAGTGTCTTTTATACTTCATTTCTTCATTGACGTGAACACGATTTTGTTTAATCCTCGACTATTTGTCGCCCGAGCTTGACACTCATTTCTTTGTCGCAGCGTAAGAGAGGATTGCCAAATCGCCGAACGTGTTATTTAGAAATATCTTTTTGTCTGATTGTTAGTCAGTAAATCAGTTCATTTCGTAACAGACTGAGCTCATCTGCCCTGAAGTTCCTTGATCACTCCAAAGGCACTATTTCTGCCCAAAACGGCTTGCCATACTCTACTAACATTTTTGTTTGAAATCATTCATTGTGAAAGTTTAAATTAATGAAAAAGTAAAGCTGGAAATTAAAGATGCATCAAATTATGAAATAACTTAATTTTCTCACAGATCAACAAGGTACACAAGAATAACAACAAATACTAAAAACGCCAAATTATATTCAGAACAGTATTTACTCCTTCATTTACCTGAGACGTCAAAATTACAAGAAGAATATGTCTGTTCGCCAAACATTATTTTATGCGCCACAAAAATACGTTATACGTTCCAAAATTACTTCATGCGTCCCAAAATTACTATATACGTTCCAAAATTACTTTATACGTTCCAAAATTACTTCATGCGTCCCAAAATGCCTAATATTTTAGGTTTGGCACTAAAACACCAAAGCACTGATAAATAAACAATTCACAAAACGTCAAGACACTAATTCACTAAAGTAACATAAAAATAGAGAACAAAATCTGCTCATGTAGTTTTCCCGAAGAAAAAAAAATAAACAAGCCTTAGTATATCTTAGCACAAGCACAAGAAGGAACAGTTTTTAATTGTTTAAAGAAAGGTCCAAATCAGAAATTAAGAAATGTTATTTTAGTAGATACGTAGGCTATAGTTGAGCAGTTATCTTATCAAAGATATCATGGTCACTCGGACCAATATTTATACTATAGCAGGGTGGGTTTTACTTAATGCATTACTGACTCACAACATAGACTGTTAGAAGTTAACTTCAATCACAGATTACACTAACACTATCCTGAACTATTGAAACAAAACAATATCATTTGTTTACAAGAATAACTGTTACATAATATAAACAAACGAACAAAACTACTACACTAAATAATATGTGTATTTTATTAAACTAGCAGAGAAGATCCAAGTAGGTACTACTGATGTTACTTCAAACCCAGATTCAACGTCTCATATGAAATAACATAATTTCTAAACTTAGTCTAGTTCAATAGTATCACAACTCAATGGTTATATCTAGGTCATCTCCTGTCTTCCTCCAAACAGTCTACGTTGGTGATGATCTGTCGTTGCTGTCAGGGTTGCTGCTTTAGGCTGTCAAACGTACCAACATATGTATGTCGAACAATTTCGTTCTCTGAGGGCTCAAATGATGCACCTCTCTTTCCGAACTCACGTTCCTTCGGGATTGCAGTCCCTAGGATTCACATAACCCTTAATCGTGCCGAACTCTCGTACTACTAGAATCACAGTTCCTAGGATTTGTTAAAACCTTCATTGAACCGAACTCTCGTTCCACTAGGATCATAGTCCCTATGATTCGCTGAATCCGTAATTCGTGCCACCGTGATCGTAGAAGGACCGTTCGCCCAACAGACACCAATTCCAATGGTCCTTTGGAGAACAGCTGGACTGCCTTCTAGATCAACTCAATTAGTTCCGAGACGGATCTTCTCACTCGATGTGATCAGTTCTCTATCTCATTTTTGTTGAAAAGGTGTCCACCATCCATACCAATGCCAACAGGATGTCCACAAGCCACACCAATGTTGACAGGATGTCCACAAGCCACACCAATGTTGACAGGATGTCCATCAGCCACACCAATGTTGACAGGATGTCCACAAGCCACACCAATGTTGATAGGATGTCCATCAGCCACACAAATGTTGACAGGATGTCCACAAGCCACACCAATGTTGACAGGATGTCCATCAGCAACACCAATGTTGACAGGATGTCCACAAGCCACACCAATGTTGACAGGATGTCCACAAGCCACACCAATGTTGACAGGATGTCCACAAGCCACACCAATGTTGACATGATGTCCATCAGCCACACCAATGTTGACAGGATGTCCACAAGCCACACCAATGTTGACAGGATGTCCACAAGCCACACCAATGTTGACAGGATGTCCACAAGCCACACCAATGTTGACAGGATGTCCATCAGCCACACCAATGTTGACAGGATGTCCACAAGCCACACCAATGTTGATAGGATGTCCATCAGCCACACCAATGTTGACAGGATGTCCACAAGCCACACCAATGTTGATAGGATGTCCATCAGCCACACAAATGTTGACAGGATGTCCACAAGCCACATCAATGTTGACAGGATGTCCATCAGCAACACCAATGTTGACAGGATGTCCACAAGCCACACCAATGTTGACAGGATGTTCACAAGCCACACCAATGTTGACAGGATGTCCACAAGCCACACCAATGTTGACATGATGTCCATCAGCCACACCAATGTTGACAGGATGTCCACCAGCCACACCAATGTTGACAGGATGTCCACCAGCCACACCAATGTTGACAGGGTGTCTACAAACCGCGCCAATTAGCACAAGTGCAAGAATCTAGGTGTATGATGGGATAACCAACCCGTAAACGCTTTCTCTCTCTCTCTCTCTCTCTCTCTCTCTCTCTCTCTCTCTCTTAATCTCTCGAATTCTGTCGTCCTTGTCTTTTATATCTTATTTACTTAGCTGTGGAAACAAACTTGGCTGAAAACGGTCCTCCTCAGTTGGCTGGTTAGCCATCACTCTTATTTGTTCCCACCCAATCTAGAATCTCATTGGCTGTACGAAAAATAGGTAATTGTCCCTTTACTATGAAATCCTATTATGTGTATTCTTATCTTCAATCGAAACCCCTACCACTTAGGTCCAATACTAGAATTTGTCAAACCTACACCCACCCCCAAACTAGCCAAGTTTCCCACATTCGTTGTGAGCCTTTACCTCTCGCTTCGGACTTCGCGAAGGCTTGGTGTCAGGACCGGAGTTTGACCCCTGATCGCCCAAGAACATCCAGGAAACTTTTTATTCTTAGAGTCGCTAGCCAAATCTCCCCTGTCCTAAACACCCATGCTCCAGCTGAAACTGTCGCATGTGCTATCCGGCATAGTACCCTTTCATTATCATTTATATCTTCATATCTCAATTGTATATATTCTTCCCTTTCACCGCGAATTGTTAGTTCGAATTTTTGTTCGTTTTTTCTGTTGTTCCTGGTGAAGGCCGTAAACGTTGGTTTTATTTATGTGTTCGTCTTAACGCGTTATTTGACCATACATAAATGTTTTTTTATACTTTGTTTTAATTCACAATACTACCGCAACCTCGCCTTATTTATAAAGGTTACCTAAAAGGTAAGCCTAGCGTAAGATGCAAACATACTGTATTTTCTCATGTGAAAGACTGATAGTATTGTTGAAAATGTTTGACTAGCACGACTGACTTGGTATCTTCTACCTGCAGTGGTCAGTTATGGAGACGGTCAAGCTGCTAGAAGATGGGGTCACTGACGCTCGAGTAGATTGTGTGACACCACCATGAGCTACCGAGCCGCCTATGACCACTATGGCCAGTTCTGGAGTTTCTCTAGAGACTATTGGAGCACCGTTCCTGGGTCTAGGGTTGGTATAACTAGTTATTTTGTTCTTTTGCTTGTCTATTTGTTTACCTCTCCATGTATCCATTTATCTATCTCATACATCTTGATGGCCCGTTCCTCATCGTAGCTGCGGGACCCAACTTTGTCTTCAGCAAACCCTGTATTAGCCTACATAAGTCCAGTGAATGGTAAGCATTTCTCCAGAGGCGTTTCGGATGTTCTTCCGTACAGCCAGGGAGTCCGACCAAAGTTGTGGAGGTCTTCCCCGCGGTCTCTTTTTACCTCGAGGTTACTAGATTGCTATCGCTGTGCTCCATCGACCATCGTTTCGTCCCAACATGTGACCTGCACATCTATGTTGTGCCCTATAAATCCATCTAATGTTATGCCGTATATATGTATTTAATCGTTTACATTCATTTAGAAAGCATGTTCGCCTCGCTGTATGTCTAATCTATCTGTCGCATGAATCTTTTTTTATATGTCCAGCTGCATCCTAATTTAACAAACAGAAAATACATGTATCATTTTGTCCGTGTTGTAAAATCTCTTAAAAGGCGAGTTCTAGCGAAGTGACATTTGCACAGCTCATTCTGTCTGGAATTTCCCCATCACTACAATTATTTTCAGATTCCGCGTATTTCCCTTCCCGAATAAATAGTCATTAGGGAATTTAAACTATTTACATCGAATGTATTATTTTGGTGTGCCGTACAGTGCGATTATTTTTTATGCGTGACCCCTCAAGGTGAAAAAAATGTTTGATCTTTATTATTTTTATTAGTTAGAATTCTTTCCACTTGTACCGTTGAGCGTCGTGGGGATTTTAAGTTGTCTATCCTGCGCCAAGTGCCTTGCGTAAGTCAAGGTGAGCCCTTGTCTCTGCACAATCACTCTAATATCATCTATCCGCCTTGCCGCCTTTTCCTGTAGCCAGATCTACCACCGTTGTAAGCCATCAGTGGAAAATGATGAGGGTGCATTCTCGTGAGATGACCAAACAAACTTATTATTCTGCTCTCACGCGCCCTGGACATCTGCCATGTTTGGCACCGGTAACACAGAGTCGGCATACATATACTGTTTATCAGCTGCTGCTGTGTTGCCAAACTAATGCTCGGGTGACTAAGCAGTGGGGACAGCTGATATGTCACAGCATATGCTTTCTGACACCTAGTCTCAATTTCCCTGTCGATCCGACTGTTTGCAGAAAATATATTTCCCAAATACGTGAACTCGTGGGCCTGTTGAAGAGCAATATCTTCTTCTTCATCGTACGCTGTTTACAGAGATATACGTTGCACTGTTGTATTTTGTTACGCCTGTGGCTCAGTGCATCCGATTTCAACAGGCGTTTCTGTAGGGATGCCCTCCTTAGCCTATGGCTGTCCCCAGCATATCTGCAAGGCAGCAGTTGTTTTTGGTCAGAGTTGTCTCTCTTCTTAGGGAAGTTGTCTTGCAGGACTATCGAGTCTTCCCCACTCGTGTCTATAGGGTTTGGCAATGATATGATATGATGGACTATGTACTAGTTTGTACTATCCCGGAAGAGAGGCAGTCCAGTGTGACTGTGTCTCAGGATCGTCACGTCCTGCCAGAAACGTAGCACTAGCATGTGAGTGAGGTATCTCTTTGCTCCTTTTAATTTCTCGGCTCATCTGCAGTGATGGCACGCCTAGCATTCCCCGCCACCTGGGAGGTTGTCACAATAGGGCAGGGGTGCAATGTCCGCTGGACTGCATCTCTTCTGCGTCCATTGGGATGACTGATAGCAGACAGAGGTAAAGAGCGAGGCAGGAGTGCATTCAACCAGATGCATTTTTGCGGCTCGACCGGGCCGGGCTGAGACGCGAGCCCCAGGTACCAACCATATCGTAGCCTCCCATCACAGCGGTACTGAGACTTAGGGCGGGGTTCTGGCTTAGAGGCGTTCGGCCGTAGTCCCTCAGACGGTAGCTTTGCACCATTTGCTTATCAGCCAAGCACGTGGACCAAATGTCAGCGACCTGCGATTCCTCTCGAAGGAGTGCATTTGACCAGGGGACAAGCCTGGTCATGGCACGGAGATGTTGTTCACCTGGTGTGCGGACATATCTCATGGTCAAGGATTGAGTCTCAGCAGTTCCCAGTGAAATAGCTGAGCTACTGCTTACGACATCCCGACCGAAAACTAAGTCTTCTACTAGTGGTTTCACGCCTCATCGCCATATAGGGTGAATATCGAGCAGCTTCCCGCCCGCTTTGATCGGCGGGTGGCAGAAACCTCTTTCTGCGGCTCGACCGGGTCGGGCTGAGACGCGATCCCCAGGTCCCAACCATATCGTAGCCTCCCATCGCAGTGATGAGAAGATTTAAGGCGGGATTCCGGCTTAGAGGCGTTCGGCCGTAATCTCTCACATGGTAGCCTTGCGCCATTGGCTTATGAGCCTAGTACGTGGACAAATGTCTGCGACTCCTCTCGAATTGAGCAGGATTACCGTAGCAACGCCCTGTCATTAGTAGGGTAAAACTGACCTGTCTTCCGAGGGTCTAATACCAGCACCCGTTCACTATTAAACCCAACGAATCAATAGACGTCTTTTTAGCCAGTCAATGACCAAGTGTCTGAAACCTGCGATTTCTCTAGGGCTGATCAGGATTACCGTAGCAACGCTCTTTCATTTAGAGGGTAAAACTGACCTGTCTTCCGTGGGCCTAATTCCAGCACACGTTCCCTATTAGACCCAACGAAAGTGCTCTCAGTCTGTCAGTCATTTTACAGTGTTGAAGAGCAATATGATTTACACTTATCTTGAGTGACTCAGGTGTTCTACTGATCATCATAGTATCTTATTATTTATAAACAAAGGGCCGCTATGTTTTGGGTGAGTAAATATTTAAGGAATTGCAATCCGAACTAAAATTTTTTTTAAAGTAAACAGTTTGAAATTCTAGAGGGGGTTGATGGAAATGTCATGCAGGTAGGGTAGGCTAAAAGTCAACAAGGATACGCCTGGAGACTTGTCACTCCAGAAATGGATCTTCCCTTCACATTAAAAACCACAAGATTAGAACTAACCCCAAATTAACTACTAATAGTCAAATGAATCTGAAACCAGGGAAGATAATGAAACTGTACCTTTTAAGAACCGTCCAGGTAGATTTCCAGAACAAAAGGATAGCGTTTGGCTACCTGGAATCAAAGACTTCCCGAGTGGTCTGCAGGTGTCTTGGTGTATGACAAGAATAGCACCCCTGCCTCACAGAGAGCATGTCGTAAGAGGCGACTAACTGTGTGACATGGCATTACACCAGGCATGGTTAGCTGGTTTGTTTAGAGCAGCATAGATGGCGCCTAACAGGGTGTGGGTCTACTTTGCTCTAGTGTTTAAGTCTATGAAGATGAACTCGCACATCGGTTAACCATCTAACTCAGCGGAGTATTAAGCTGCTCAAGCCTAGCCCACTAAGCAGGAAATGCTTCTCCCGGCCATATCCAGCTCATACCAGAGCTGGGACCTGCACAGGGGCATCTGCCGCTGTAGAAGTTCCGGTCGACTAAGAACTAAGAATCAAACACTGATCTTAGTCTTAGTCGACCTGTACTTCTACAGAAGCATATGCCCCTGTGCATTTCCAAGCTCAGTATGAGCTGGATGTAGCCGAAATGAGGATTTTTTGTTTAGCTGGCTAGGCTCGAGCAGCCTATTACTCTGCTGTGTCGGACAAGCCCTCCGGAGGGTGATTAACCGATATGCGAGTCCATCCTAATAGGCTTAAACACTAGAGCAAAGTTAGACCCGCAGCCTGTTATACGCTATCTATCCTGAATTTAACAAACCACTTAACCATGGCCGATGTTATGCCATGTCACACAGTTTGTCGCCTCTTTCGACATGCTCTCTGTGGGGCAGTGGTGCTATTGTCTGTGTCATAGACAAAGTCCCCGGCGGACCACTCGGGAGACACTGATCTACCTGATTGAATATCAGGATTCCAGTATAGTTTAAACACTACATACACTAATAAACATTAACAGTTTCGTATATTTCTGAAAAATGCTCAATGAAATTAGCAACACTGCAGAAATCTATAACATGGAAGTGATGATAGACTAGATCAAGACCATGATTATAGCCAAAGAACCAAGAAGTGTAAGAGTAACCATAAAAAGAAAAGAGGTCGAGCATGTATTCCAAATCCCATATGTAGGTTAAACCATAACAGAAGATGCACGATACACAAAGAATCCTTACATCCAATAACATTAGCATGTCTCTAAGGACAAGAATCGTATACACATATGTTTGGACTATGGCAACGTATGGCTCTGAAACATAGACTATAAAAAAAAAAGAGGAAAAATACTTGGAGGCTTCTGTGATGTAGTGTTACCGAATGATAGAAGGAGTGAGCTGGACCGAAAATAAATCAAATGAAAAGTTATTGACGGAGATGGGAGAAGAAGCGAAAGTTGATACGGAATAAAAAAAAGAAATCCACTTGGCTGGTTGGGACATAATCTGCGGAGAGAGGCTCCAGTCGAAAAGGTTTTGGGATACATTTTGCAGGGAATGAGAGGGAGGGGAAGACCTAGAAATACCTTTTTGTCTCAAGCTTGAGGCTGTGAAGACGTATGCTGAGGATAGGCAGAGATAGAAGGACACAATCCATGAGCTTGTTGACCAGTCCTATGACTGACTGACAGGATGATGATGGTGATGATATTTCTTAATAGCAATAGCGTAGCAATATTAAAGTCATGTTAACCGTTTTATTGTTCTCATGTGAGCATGTGTATCATGAGTACGCACCACAAGGTCAAAACATTACTCAGGAAGTACTACCTAGAGGTCATCCGTCACCTTCGATGCAAACGACAGGACCTGTGGACAACGGGAGCTTAGCAGCTCCATCAAGTCAATGCACTCGCCCATACTTCGCATCTGATTCCCCTGGTTCTCCAGGCTCCCTACTCTTCCGACATGGCTCCTTGCCATTTTTGGCTGTTCCAGAAGCTGAAAGGGACCCGATTTGCCTCACGTGAAGACATTATGCGGAATGCAAGGACCCAGCTATACTCTTTTCTCAAAGAGGCCTCCCTGAAATGCTTCCAACAAAGTTGGTACATCTGAGAGAAGTGTGTGGAGTCCCAAGCAGAGTACTGTTAAGGGGATTAGGGTTTCAAACCTTCAGGTGAGTAATTGTCATTTCCCTGCCCAAAGGTTGATTTGAACATACCTCGAATATACAATTCTTGAGAGAAAATATGTGTGTAACAATGAACACGTTCGTGTTATATTTATTACTGCCCTGCAGCTCTCAAAAATATAAAGTATGTTGTAGATGTATCTCATATTGAGAACGTATGTCATCCACACAGTGAGTAAATTGTGTTCATGGGGATTAGCAAAGTGTGATAGGGGGAAACACTGGGGTTGTACTCATTACACAATATTAAAACAGTTATATCCCTTCTTTACAATTCAACGTCCTTATTCGTTGATCATCTGTGTGTGTATCCAGGGCCATATCACAGGGGCCACAAAGGAAACGCATCATTGTGTTCATGAGCATATCGTAAATGATGAATTAAGACAGTTGTGCATTGTACTAGCAGCCTCATCATGTAAACAAATTGCTAGAGAAACCGCACCTACAGAATACACGATGTGTTTTGTCGCAGACTACCGTTAGCGGGTCTAACATTGGTCTGATGTTTTAGTTGATTAAGGATGCCGCCAGACCCGGAATTTGCTTGGAATTCACTCTAGTAGTCAATGACTAACACTTGTGTTAACGGAAACATGTCATTGGTTTCCACGTGGACTAGTTAATTTGTTCATTGTGTGTGTTTTCCTGTTTATCCAGGCCTGGATATCGTCTATATGAATTAGTACTATGGTTAAATATGTGTCGTACTTTCACGGTCTAGTGCACATGGGCCTGCATTCTGCGATGAATGTCAACTGATCAATGTCCTTCAGCTGTTAGAAACCTAATCACCGCTCGCTTGATCAACTCTGGACGAGTTCCGTATCACACCGGCCATGTTTTCAACGGTCTGCTAAGGAAACTATGAGTCGGAGGATAATGTAATTTTATAGACATGACGGTTTGCATGACAAATGCTGTTTACACCAGAAGTGACGTCATCATTCACATCATGCGTATTTTTACATGGCGTCGTTAGGTCCGATTTCATTTGAACACGCCTCGTACAAATAGTTATAAATGTGTCACTTCATAGCGCACAGATGGCTTTGGTGGAGGGTTCTGTAAAAGCAGGAGTTACACGGGTGTTGGCAGAAACAAATGATGTGGTTCAGGTATGTGTCATGAGGACACATTTTAGGGAATATTTGCTTTTCTCTCTATCACTATCTTTCTCTCTCTCTCTCGCTCTCTCTCTCTCTCAATATATCTCTCCTTTATTGTTTTCGTTGTTAACTACGAAGCAAGAGATTTGTGACGTTACCTCTGAAAATAACTTAACTTGTCGTCTTTATACTGGTTTAGAAGACTCTGTAGAGACTGTATACAACAAGATTCATTTACATTTCTTTGCTTTAAAAGCTATGCGCTTTCAATCTATTATAAAAATGCATTAACTGTCCCTGCCTCGACTACCTTCTGTGGCAATGCACTCCAAGCATTCACCAGTCTCTGACTTCAAAATATTTCCTAATATCTAATCTGGACCTTTCTTTAGTTAATTTGTAGCTATGCTCTCTTGTTCTTCTAGGTGGTTGTGTTTTGAAAGACTTTTTATAGTCTAATTTATCCGTTCCTTTGATTATCTTAAAAACCTGTATTGTCACCTTGAATTCGTCTCTTTTCAAGACACTATATGCAGGTTTTTCCTCATGTGTAATTTTAGAATCTCACTATCAGTTTTGTTGCCCTTGTGTATCCTTTCCAGCATATTTATATCTCCTATACGATAAGGACTACACACCTGTACACAGACCTTCAATCTAGGTCTAACTATTGCTTTATACAGTTTGACTATCACTTTCTTGCTCCTATGTTTACAATTTCTTTTTATCATACCTAACATTGCATTTGCCTTTTTCACTGCTACCTGAACTTGCTCACTCACTTTACCTGTCTGACCTATTATAACCCTAGGTCCCTTTCCTTATCTATCATTTTAATATTGTTCTCGCCCATTCTGTAATTATGAGAATTCACGTTTCTCCCCTCAATATAAATATAAATATGTTACAGAAACAACCACTTTCATCTGTCTGCGTGGGTAGATTATTTTCAGAGTGAAAAGGAAAACATTGACGTAAAGACGGAGAGGCAATATTCATCATTCTGCGTTTTGTTGTGCATCTTGTAAATGGATAAACAGGTGCGATCCTGCAGGTTTCTAGATCTTGTTTTCAGACAGCTTACTTTTTGTGGCGGGGGTTATTAACATTTTTATACGATTCTCTCAGACATTATTATAATTCGATTTATGGTGTATATCCTGTCAGATGATACCATTCTTCAGTTTTTTCTAAACTGTTGCTCCGTCTCGATGACACCGTTATCTGTTATTCGTGTGCATTTTTCTTTTATTCACAAGCACATACTTCCGTGTTTCAGCCCTGGTTTCTTTGTCAGACACTGCACTTTAATTTCCTACTGCCATTTATCACTTCTTCCATACACCATAACATAGTTTCCTGCTGCCATGTAGTACTTCTACCATGCACTTTTATAGTGTTTTAGTGCTATGTGCCACTTGTTCCATACACCATACTATAATTTCCTGCTGCCATGTAGTACTTTTTCCATGCAACAAATTTACATCGTCCTTTTCTTCTGATGCCATTTACCACTTTGTTCATTTATATTCTTGTCATATTCTGATTTCTTATATATTTCTTATATATTTCTTATATATTTCTTATATATTTCTTATATATTTCTTATATATTTCTTATATATTTCTTATTCCAAACAAATGTTTGTGAGTTGATTTGCCATCTTCACATCGAAGGTCGACTGTAATTTATTTCGAACGAACTACGCCTGCTGGTACAAACTGGCAGGTATTTCACCTGTCAATATTTTGGTTTCATCCTCCAGCCTATATCATGACACTTTGCTCTCCACAATTTCTTCCAGTATTGTTTTCAACAAGATAGTATGCCTTTTGACGTGTCAAGATATCTAATTATTTCTCGATTGTGCGTTAGTCCCGAGTTAAAGGAAATGATTTGATTCGCTGATGAAATCACGATGTAGATGTGTGAATCTCGCTCACGGTGCCAGAAGTCCAGGACAGTTCAGTTCAGTTTATCCGGTAACCCATCAGGTCGTTGGGGCACACCTGAAGACGCTCCAACAATCCCACGCATCTATCTCTGCCCGCCGCTGCCAGTCTGGCCTCACCGCGACAAAGGTTTGACCACTCAGTGGTGTAGTCTGCCCGTCTCTTCCTTGGACGACCCCGCGTTCTCTTTCCTGGTACGGAACCATGCAGTTTCGAATTTGTAATTCCGCTGGACATCCATGACGTCCCCATACAAAGCCATCTAACACTAACACCTCCGCCCTGGTGTGAGACTTCATACACAGTCATTGTTAACCCGGGCTGCAACCGAGCCGGTATAATAGATTTTGATTGTGTCTTCATGTGTGAATCTTGGCGCTCCCCATCCCCTCTCCAAGCTGTGGTGGGCCAACATCTGCATCAGCTCATCCCCCCAGGATAGCCATTTCCTCGTTAGCCTAAAGTCTCGCAGCTCTAATTTCCCAGTGTGTACTCCGAGTAGGTGAGGTTGGCTTGTGAGTTCACTTAATCGGCAGGCTACTAAATTTCACTTTTCACCCTTCCGAAGAAGAGCTAACCGACCCCAACACCGCAGGATTGTGATGCCGAGAAAGACCAGACCTTACACAGGAAAGTCCAGGACACAGCTCTCAAATTTCGGACCAATTCTAAAATGTGTTTCTTATAATTGTTTTCTTTATTCCTGATACTTGATTCCAGGAACCAACATCAGCACACAGGGGACATTCCCCTAAGTACTCCGTGCTCCGTTCAAACAACCAGCCAAGTGTATATGTACTGAAAGTCCCAGTCATGTGTTGATTTCGTGTTCTACGGATCTTAACAGACAGGCCACTCTTTCTCCCCTCTCCAATAGTCACTCCCAAATCTATCATCCTCTGTTCATATGCATTTTAAAGATATATTTTTTTCGTATCTGATCAATACATTGTTTTCATAATGTTGTCGTTAGCAGATAATCTCAGCGCAACAAAAGGCCATAACTAGCTGCGGTTTGTTTATTTTCCCGCATATTTCTTTCGTTTTAATTTTTTTTTTAATATGGTAAATACATCCCTGTAGTTATGACGTCATTTTGGGATCGATAAATAAATTTATGAGATCGGGGAAAAACAACGGTTTGTTTATTTTCCCGCCAAATTAATATCTCATTAACTGTAATCAATAAAGCAAGACAGTTTTTTTTGTACGAAACGAAACATGTTTCCGTTCGCCTGCGTAATAAAACATATCAACACTAGATACTTCCCGTGGAAACTATTTTCAGACGTCACGAAGTTGTAAGGTTGTGATTTGCATAGGGAACGAAAGTTCTGGGGTTCAAATCCTAGACATCTATGTTTTTTTCTAATTACTTTTTGTTTACAATCCTATTTAAACTGTTATCAATATACATACGATGTATTATTACGTCATTTTAGGAAGACCTCAGCAGGCACACATACATACAATTGTTGTTTTTGTCAATGTAAACGTATATTGCAGTCTTCCGGTGAGAGATAGAGCAGCGGGTTAGTTGTTGAAGAGAAGGAAGGATGGGCGAGGAATGGTGGGGGGGGGGGGGGGGTGAGGGGGTGGGTGGTGAGGACGAGTTGGGGAAGGGGGTAGAAAGGAGCAGGTTAGAGGGCACGAAAAGAGTGCATTGAGGAAGAGTGTTGGTAGGGAGAAAATGTAATCTTTAATTTGCTGTTGTTTCTCTTTTAGTGTTTAATTCGCCTGGCTGGCAGTAATGTCACAAAATATCTTCTGTTCCATCAATTCGCTTTACATCCGTAATTTATCTAAGACTGCCTTATTTGTTTATTTTGGGAACAATGTGCTGAGCAGTGCATGAGCCGTAGCGGTCAGAGACTCAGAATCTGACTGCTGGCGTCATGGCTAGTGACTTGGAGTTGTCAAGACTTTAATCCACCTCCACGTGATGATACTGGATAACAGGCTGCAACAGAGCAGACTGGATAAGGAGAAGGTGATCCTGGATAACATGCTGCAACAGAGCAGACTTGATCAGGAGAAGGTGATCCTGGATAACATGCTGCAACAGAGCAGACTTGATCAGGAGAAGGTGATCCTGGATAACAGGCTGCAACAGAGCAGACTTGATCAGGAGAAGGTGATCCTGGATAACATGCTGCAACAGAGCAGACTTGATCAGGAGAAGGTGATCCTGGATAACAGGCTGCAACAGAGCAGACTGGATAAGGAGAAGGTCGTCTTGATAGAGAAGGTCACAATGGAGGTGTGTTGATACTGACACGAAACTGCATACCAAGTAGCGCAGTATCTGTAAACCACACGGGACAAGCATAAATTGGTGGAGTCGACATAATAACACAAGAAACGAAAACCCGTATATTCAACCTGTATGGCCCACCCAACAAAGACCTGTCGCTCTCGAGTATGGAAATCAAGGACTCCAGCTGCCTAGTGGTTCTAGACTTCAACAGTCACTCGGAGAGATGGTGATATTCAGACACAGACAGCAGAGGTGATGAAGTGGAAGACTGGGAGATAGACACAAATCTCTATCTCATTAATAGGCTGGACGACAGCCCTAGCTTCTATTCCAGAACATGGCATACCACTTCCACTCCAGACTTGGCCTTCTCCACGGGGGATATTCACCACAAAATAGATCGCCAGGTGCTCGACCAATTGGCACGTAGCGACCACAGGCCAATTAGGCTAGAAATTGGTATGGAAGTAGGCCCCCAGGAAATAAAACCGCTGCCACGTTGGAACTATAAACGAGCCGACTGGGACTGATTTGCAATGCTGACAGATGGACTGTGTGAAACTATCAACACACGAAATAACAATATGAAACCTATGGTGGAAAGCCTAAGCAAAGAAATACTGCAAGCAGCCACTGAAACCATCCCAAAAGAGGCAAGGAAAAAGTACAAGCCATATTGGAATCATGAACCGCAGAAAGCAGAGAATGAAGTCTCAAATGCTAGGGACATAGCAGAGATAGAGCAATCTATGGAAGCAAATATCGCCCTCAAGGCCATCACTGCGAAATACACAAGAACACTGAACCAAATAACAAAAGGGAAAGTTGGAAAAACAAAACAGAAAGCCTCAATATAGATAAAGAAGGGAACAAACTATGGAATTTAGTCAGAGCCATAAACGACGAAACACCATCAAATAAACAAATTACCATCAAGCAGGGCGACAACATGCATACCAGAAAAAAGGCAGCAAACGCCTTTATAAAACATTATGCCAGAGCTAACCACATCGATGTCCCTACAGACAGGCATACAGATATAAGTGAAGAACAAAAGAGCCACGACAACATCAAGATGGCACCAGAGGAGCACATGATGGAAAACTAACAATGTACGAAATGGATGAGGCCATGAGAACTCTAAAGAAAAAGAAATCGCCAGGAAAAGATGGTATAACAAATGAAATGCTGATAGGGTTGGGCCAAACAGCAAAGAGGAAGTTACTATCAGTCCTGAACCAAAGCTGAAAAAGGGGAATTGTACCGCAGGCATATGAAGATGCTGTACTTATACCAGTACCAAAGAAAGAAAAAGATAAAACAGATCCAAATGGATACAGGCCTATCAGTCTACTGAGCTGTGTAGGAAAATTGATGGAGCGTATGATAAAAACCAGACTGATGTGGCACCTGGAAGCAAAACACATACTAATTCCACAGCAAGCAGGTTTCAGACAGCACAGATCCACTGAGGACCAGATCACTCTCATAGCCCAGGAAATAGAGGATGCTTTCCAGGAGAAAAAACACACAGTAGCGGTTTAGGTGGATTTAGAGAAGGCATTTGACAAGGTGTGGAAAGGGGGACTTAAAGGAAAGCTACGAAGAAGTGAAGTTTGTGGGAAAATGTACAGATGGATCAGCCACTACCACGAAAACAGAACAGCCAGAGTTCAAGTACAAGGGCAGAAGATCAAAAGGTGACACTTGAGCAGGGAGTACCCCAAGGGGGAGTACTGTCACCCACACTTTTCCTGGTGTTTATAAACAACATCACAGAGAATATACCAAGAAGAGTCCACAGCTCCATGTTTGCAGACGATCTGGTTATGTGGACATCTGAAAAAATCTCACCGTAGCAAACATTCGGATACAGCAGGCCCTAATATCGTTGGAGGAGTGGGCGAACTCATGGCTGGTCAAAATAAATGAGGAAAAAATAACATGTACGATATTCTCGCTTTCAAATAAACCCCAGAACATCAAAATAAGTCTTAACGGCAAATATCTGCGGCCGAACGACAACCCAAACTACCTGGGAGTCACATTTGATCTACGCATGACATGGAAAAGTCAGATCGAGAAAAACCGAATGAGAGCCAGACAAAGAATGGCAATCATGAGGAAACTTCCTGGCACAAGCTGGGGAGCAGACGAAAGAATACTAAAGAAACTGTACACTGGAAGAATGAGACCAGTTCTCGAGTATAGCATTGCGTCATGGACAACAGCAGCAAAGGCGAACTTTGATAAAATTAGCAAACTTCAAAACCAAGCCATGAGAGTTATAACAGGAGGCATGAAGTAAATGCCAATTGTAGAACTTGAAAAGATTACAAATCTGCAATCCATGACCGACAGAAGAGACTGCAGAGCCCAGCAGCAAGCAGAGAAACTCAGAAGACTGACAGACCATCCAATGCATCAGAGACTAAATAGATTTGGAAATGGGAAACTAAAGCGGAGAAACTTTGCAGAAATAGCCAAAGCAAAATTGAGCGAAGACCCTATGAACACCATAACAACACCAAACCCATCCCTACTGTACGCAAACTCACACGGAAGCAGCATATCATTCCGGAGGTGGTAGAAAATATACCAGGTATTGGAAACAAGAAAAGCCAGACTGAAAAAGAAAGAAGAGACATAACCTTGAGGTACATAGCGGAAAACTACCCAAGCATGGACGGGACCCATGCATACATCGACGGTTCTGTAACAAACACAACACAGAATGGAGGGGCAGGGGTATTCCTGAGCCTACCAAATGGTAGAGAAATAACACTGTCAGTGGCAACTGGAATATTCTCAAGCAATTTCAGAGCGGAGGCAGAGACACTGGAGGATGCAGTAGAAGCAATGCTCACAGGCGAAAGCAATGAAAGCCAGATAGTCCTGTGCACAGATACTCTGGCCGTGGTCACAGCACTAAAAAGCCAGAAAAATACTGAACTTAATGATTTAAGAAAAGTACTCTGTCAACTATGCCAGCAGTCCGCACCAAAAAGAGTAGTTGTACAGTGGGTTCCATCCCACTGTAACATCCAAGGCAACGAGGAGCAGACAGACTGACAAAAAAAGGTGCAAGTCTACCACAACCAGATTCTAGTGTGAACTACGAAGAATCCAAAAGGCTTATTAGGGCCAGATACATGGCCAAATGGGAAACAGAACATACTGGCTACAAAAAAAGATGATGCCTACTACCAGCTGAACAGAAGAGAGCAGGTCGTGGTCTTCAGACTCCGCACAGGCCACAACAGACTGAGGTACCATCTATTCAATAAATTTAAGATAGGTAGCACTGACGAATGCACCTATGGTACAGGGAAAATGACCGCTGAATATCTGCTGCAAAATTGCCCTACGTACGAGGACCAGAGAAAGCACCATCACCAGTGGCAACACTAGACAAGCTCTATGGCAGTGTCGACAGCCTCAGGATGACAGCTGCTTTCTTCGAACAAATTCAAGTTGGCGTCTGACAGCGTACGAAGAAGAAGAAGAAGATAAGGAGAAGGTGATCCTGGATAACTGGCTGCAACAGAACAGACTTAATAAGGAGAAGGTGATCCTGGATAACAGGCTGCAACAGAGCAGACTGGATAAGGAGAAGATGATCCTGGATAACTGACTGCAACAGAGCGGACTGGATAAGAAGTAGATAATCGTGGATAACAGGCTGCAACAGAGCAGACTGGATAAGGAGAAGGAATCAAAGAGGGAAGACTAATCTGGTACCCAGACTGGCCAAGGAGAAGAGGTCGTAGAGGGAAGGCTAACCTGGTACCCAGACTGGATAAGGAGAAGAAGTCGTAGAGGGAAGGCTAACCTGGTACCCAGACTGGCTAAAGAGAAGGGATCGAAGAGGGAAGGCTAACATGGTACCCAGACTGGCTAAGGAGAAGGGAATGAAGATGGAAGTCTAACCTGGTACCCAGACTGGCTAAGGAGAAGGGATCGAAGAGGGAAGGCTAACCTGGTACCCAGACTGGCTAAGGAGAAGGGATCGAAGAGGGAAGGCTAACCCGGTACCCAAAAAATGCCATGATGAAGTCGGATGTGTCGGACCGACAGACGGAAATATCACAGCCAAGCTGTAAACTACGACACAACGCATTCCGTTCACCAGACTGCATCCTGCTACTTATAAAGACCTTTTCGGGGATTGGTAGCGAGACCGACAACGAACGACGAAGAAGAAGAAGAATTGTCTTCTCTTTCTCCAACACAAGCCTAGTTCTTTTGTATATATCCACATTTCAAAGCAA
Organism: Ariolimax columbianus; assembly: GCA_036924085.1. Lineage (NCBI taxonomy): Eukaryota > Metazoa > Mollusca > Gastropoda > Stylommatophora > Arionidae > Ariolimax > Ariolimax columbianus. The sequence continues at coordinate 77,622,367 of JAVGWX010000004.1, read as the reverse complement.
TCCGTTCTCTTCTCCAAATGTTTGCACACTGTCTACCTGACTACGCCATACAGTAAAGACTAATATACATAACACATGACTTATCTCATTTCTACTTTGTCAGTTGCATTTTTTAAAAGTCAATTTCTGACTCGTGCTAGTAGAAATCATTGTCTTTCATATTCTCTTCCCGATTTCTTTATTTGTTATTATATTTCCAAGATAAAGAAAGTTGCTGACCTTATTCTAGTGTTTGATTCTCTGTAGTTTTCTGAAGGAAAATCCAACTTTACGAGTTATAATTATGATAATTATTATAACTTACTTTGTTCAGCGTTAATGTTCATTTAGTATACCAAACACCATCCAACTATTTCTGGTGTTTACCACTTTAGCAGTCAGCATGCAGCTATTTCTTCGTATTTTTCTATTCAAGCCACCATCCATCAATCTGTTAATGTTTTTCACTGTTTAAGCCACCATCCATCAATCTGTTAATGTTTTTCACGCGTCAAGCCACCATCCATCAATGTGTTAATGTTGTTTCACTATTTAAGCCACCATCCATCAATGTGTTCATGTTTTTCACTATTTAAGCCACCATCCATCAATGTGTTAATGTTTTTCACTATTTAAGCCACCATCCATCAATGTGTTAATGTTTTTCACTATTTAAGCCACCATCCATCAATGTGTTAATGTTTTTCACTATTTAAGCCACCATCCATTAATGGGTTAATGTTTTTCACTATTCAAGCCACCATCCATCATGCTGTTAATGTTTTTCACTATTCAAGCCCCCATCCATCATTTCGCTAGTGTTTTTCACTTAAACAGTCAGGATCAAGCTATTTCCTGGTATTTTTCAGCATTAAAGCCTCCATACATCCATGTGCTGGCGTTGTTGGCTATTCAAGTTATCCATGTGCTGGCGTTGTTCGCTATTCAAGTTATCCATGTGCTGGCGTTGTTCGCTATTCAAGTTATCCATGTGCTGGCGTTGTTCGCTATTCAAGTTATCCATGTGCTGGCGTTGTTCGCTATTCAAGTTATCCATGTGCTGGCGTTGTTCGCTATTCAAGTTATCCATGTGCTGGCGTTGTTCGCTATTCAAGTTATCCATGTGCTGGCGTTGTTCGCTATTCAAGTTATCCATGTGCTGGCGTTGTTCGCTATTCAAGTTATCCATATATTAGCTGACGTTTTTTCACAATTCCAGCTACCATCCTATTTGACTATTTGAGCCATAATCTTGCAACAATTTGTTGTTTTTCATTGAAAACATAATCTATACGTAAAATGCTTTTTGTTTCATGCGTCACATGTGCAGGAGAACATGAAGTGTAAACTGTAAAAATTAGCCTTTTTCTGCTTATTCTTTTGTCCTATTGCGTCATCATACATCGATTCACATTGCACTGTTTCGTTGGGCCTGTGGCCCAGTGCATCCGATTTTATCAGGCGTTTCTGTAAGGTTGCCATCCTTAGCCCTTGGCTGTCCCCAGCCCATCTGCAAGACAACAGTTGTTTGAGGTCAGAGTTGTCTCTCTTAGGAAAGTTGTCTTGCAGGACTGTCGAGTCCTCCCCACCCGGGTGCAAAGTGAAAGGTTACCACAACCAGATTCAGAAGGTGCAAGGTACTATAACCAGATTATAGTGTGACCTACGAAGAGCCTAAAAGGTTTATTAGGGCCAGATACATGGCCAAATGGAAAACAGCATACTGGCTACACAAAACATGATGCTTATTACCAGTTGAGCAGAAGAGAGCAAGTGGTGGTCTTCAGACTCCGCACAGGCCACAACAGACTAGAGTACCATCTATTCCATAAACTGATGATAGGTGGCACTGATGATGCACCTATGGTACAGGGAAAATGACCGCTGAACATCTGCTGAAAAATTGCTCATATATTAGGACCAGAGAAAGCACATGTGGCCATCACCAGTGCCAACACTAGACAAGCTCAATGGCAGTGTCGACGGCCTCAGGATGACCGCTGCTTTCTTGGAACAAATTCAAGTTGACGTCTGGCAGGGCACGAGGAAGGAGTCCTACTGCCATTGCCATTAAACGTTGCAGGGAGAAGGAATGCGTAGGTGTCTTGTTATCGCCAGGTAGGAGGCTTGTGTTCTCAGGTGAAACGTCCTGGGTGTGCCACATACATCCTTGATCCACCTATTTCGAAGTCGGCCACTTGTGCGAGGAACAGAGACCTGCATGTGATATGCTCTCGCTGCAGCCGGCTCATAATGCATTCTGACTAAATGTCTAAACCACTTTATTTGTTGGCTATCACTAGCTGCGTTTTCCCTTTGTATCTGTCTCAGTGTGGTGTTGAAAATTCGATCACAGATTGTTTTTTCCGACTGCTCTTCTCACACAGCACATCTCCCAGCTCCTGGATCTTACTCTTATGTGTTTATAGTAAAGACAAAAATATACATTGATAACACACTGTTGAATTAAACAGTACATTTATCAGGCTCCTCTTAGTTGAAAGAAGCACTCTATAGTGTTTCAAAATCGGTGCAGTTTAGTAGTAGACATTGTTTGCCTTCAGTATTCTATGTACAATCTCTCTTTCCACTCTGCCACCATCAGTGAACCTATGTATTTGAACTACCGTAATTGCTTGATGCTTTCGTCCCCGATGTAGAGATTTCTTTGTAAGTGTTCACGAGATAGCAACTTTTTTTTTTAATGCTCATGTAAAATAATGTTTATTAAACCAATGATCTGATATCCTCTTCTACTTCTTTATCGATCAACTGATGCTATGCTTCTAGTCCGATGAGGTTCACGAAGGAGACTGTGTCTTCGCTGGGCCCCCACAGCTTTTCAAGCATGGTCGCTCCCCCAGGCCAGACTACCTCTGTTTGGTCTGCATTGGTAGGGCATTTTTGTAGAATATGTTCTCGTGTTCGCTTGGGTGCTCTACAATCGCACGAGGCAGTGTCTTTGAGAGCCATTCTGTGGAGGTGGGCCTGGAGTCTACAATGTCCCGTTCTGAGTCTGAAGATCTTTGTCTGCCCATCGCCGCCCAGTTTGTCTATGCTGTCATTTTCTGGCTTGTATTCTTTGTGCTGTTCTATTCATTCTGTCCTAATGGATTGTTTATCAACATAATGTATCATTATGAGGTTTGAGCAATCAAGTCCTCCATAACCGTCTGCCGTGCGACCATTTGAAATATAATGTCTCCCTATCAGACATGTACTGCCAACATTCAACAGCCAACTCAGAATCGCTATGGAGTACGAGAATCTGACTGTCCAATAAAAACAACGAATTGCTCTGACTCTCATCACGTGACCAAATGCTTCGTCATTTAATTAGTGACGTAAAACACGCTGCTTTTTACAAATGAGATCATTTCATTTACGCTGAATCGGCGTCGCCTCTCTGTCTTCGGCTTCGGTCAGGGCGTATTATACTCAAAAACTTCTACGCTTGTCTATGGAAATCAGAGGCAGGAAAAGACGGCATCCATCTCTGAGTCTCCCCCGATGCAACACTTAGCTGAGACATATCGCATCCTCTCCATCTGCCGTTCATCCTACCTGGTTCTCAGTGTGTTCACGGACACCTTTGTGCACACGGCAGACTCTGGTTGCCTAGATGGATTAATTGACTGGACATGCTGCTTGCTTGTTCACCCTGGCTTTTTAACGAACATACCAAGAAGAAGAGGCTCACTCAGGGATTAACCTTAAAGGTTTCACTGTATATGATGTTCGTCTTCTGTTGTAATGGGTGACCTCATCCCTTTTCTCGCCTCAATTACTTTTCTAACTGTTAGCCTGGAACTATTTTTAACTGGATGCACTTAAGCGTGTCACGATCAGGATTTGAATCTGGTTTCTTTGAAGTACAAGACGAGTTCTCTAACTGTGACTATTTAATTATTTCAGACCGTGAAGTCAAACAAGAAGTCCTTCGTGCAGACACCTTGTAGAAACATTCTGGAATTCTATCATTGCGTTCTGGATACTTGCATATGATACTGACCAGCGAGCAGCTTAGTCGACAGTCAGCTGGCTGACTTGACAGGGATTAAAGCGGGCTAGAGGTTCGTGTTCATGAACGGACATTGACAAACCCGGCCGTGGTTCGTGCATAGTATAACTGCCTCTCCAGTCAACCCAGCTCTAAATGGGTACATGACATATGGGTTCGAAAAGGTAAAAACAGCAAGGAAGAGAATTGGACACCCCACCTCACACAGGCTTCGGCTAAGTACATGAAGAGTTATCTTCATCCCCGACGGCAATCGTTGCCAAGGGAGTGACCTTTACCTTTACTAACAATCAAGTCTCTGGCAATGAAACGGAATGGAAGAGAGAGCGAGAGAGAGAGAGAGAGAGAGAGAGAGAAAGAGAGCGAGAGAGAGAAAGAAAGATACAAAGAGAAAACGAGAGAGGTAGTGTTTTTTAAAAACTTTTAGGATTGTATATGCAAATCGTGAACAATCAAACACAGACATATCTTACGGCTACAGAAATGCACATTGAAGAGTTAAGAAATCTAATTACCGTCTATGACAAGAAAAATACTGACCTACAACATTAGATATTTTAAACAAGAACAGACAATGTTCAATTGGACACACAATCAGAAATGTGCGCCTGGAAACAGATTTTACAACTGGGAAGTTGGAAGAGAACAAATCTTAAGAAAGCCAAAGTAAAAAAATATAGGATGGCATGACAGACTGGGTGGGAAAATAAGATGCTGAAATATTCAAAGAACAGATGACTGTGCTGTAAATTGACTTAACTTAACTTAGCGTCATTATACTGGTTTAGAAGACTCTGCAAAGTTTGCAAACAACCAGTTCTATTTACATTTCCCTGCTCTAGAACCTATGCGCATCCAATCTAATCTTATATGCATTAATTGTCACTTCCTCCACTACTTCAAGTGTTAATTTGTAGCTATGCCCTCTTGTTTTAGTGAGTGGTTGTATTTGAAGAAAAAAAACGTGTTGTAGTCTAATTTATCCTTTCCTTTGAACACAGGGATGTATGATTCTTGATGACGATCGTTGCACCAACTTATCTGATCCAATCTATTTGATATAAACTGTTCTTAGTTACTCGATTTAAAAACCTTACACAGAAGGTTGGGAAAGTCGATGTCCTTCTAACGACCAGACCACGGCGCACGTTACGTATCCCGCCGACCTCTGATATTTTTACCTGAAGTGTGTCGCGTGTGTGTAGGCCGCCTGATCAGTCAACGTGAGCACTAGAAACGAATTGTTCGCTGCTCGAATTATCTTGTAAAAGAGGGAATTCTGAAAGAGATTCAGTGAGTGGGAGATTCAGTGTGTCGTGTGTTGCTGTGCTTATTGTTTAGGAACTGTGCTTATTTCCGTGACATCTGGATTGTGAACTGTAATTGTTATCGACATAGTAAGGATAATTTGTGTAATAGCCAGAGAATTGCACATATAAACAGAACGCGAACTGTTGCCATTATATCATTTATGAATGAATACAATCATTTCAAGTAGTCCTCGGGGTGTTGTTGTTGAATGGACACAATTAGTATAATTACTCATGTCTGCGCCATGAAAAGTGCGTTAGCTGTCCGGTTGCAGTAGCTTTTCTCACATCCCGAACGTGCTGATGAAAGCAGACCGAGGTACAGATTGCAGTTGTGCTATGATTTGGTTTCACCTGCCTATCGCTTACTACTATCATCACATCGATACCTCAACTCATCAGCCAAAGTACTATCATCACATCGATACCTCAACTCATCAGCCAAAGTACTATCATCACATCGATACCTCATAAGCCAAAGTACTATCATCACATCGATACCTCATCTCGTCAGCCATAGTACTATCATCACGTCGATACCTCATCTCGTCAGCCATAGTACTATCATCACGTCGATACCTCATCTCGTCAGCCATAGTACTATCATCACATCGATACCTCAACTCGTCAGCCATAGTACTATCATCATATCGATACCTCATCTCGTCAGCCATAGTACTATCATCACATCGATACCTCATCTCGTCAGCTATAGTACTATCATCACATCGATACCTCATCTCGTTAGCCAGACTGTCATGAAACAGTTTCCAGTTTGCTTTCGTGAAAGTGGGACGGGGGCTTGGTCAGTATATGTTGTCTGACCTTGAAGAACGTTGTCCGATCTGTATGTTTTGCCTGACGATATTGTATTCTCGCCTCAACTAACATTGTTCGATCTATATGGTTTTCATAACCAGACGTGAATCTCCTCTCCCCCACATGACCAGACGTCAGTCTCCTCTTCCCCACCTGACCAGACGTCAGTCTCCTCTTTCCCACCTGATCAGACATCGGTCTTCTCTTCCCCACATGATTAGACGTCAGTCTCATCTTCCCCATATGACCAGACGTCAGTCTCCTCTCCCCCACATGACCAGACGTCAGTCTCCTCTCCCCCACCTGACCAGACGTGAATCTCCTCTCCCCCACATGACCAGACGTCAGTCTCCTCTCCCCCACCTGACCAGACGTCAGTCTCTTCTTCCCCACCTGATTAGACGTCAGTCTCATCTTCCCCACCTGACCAGACAAACGTTAGTCTCTTATTCCCCACTTGACCAGAAGTTAATTTTCTTTCCCCACCTGACCAGACTTTAGTCTCCGCTGCCCACCTGAACAAACGTTAGTCTCTTTTCCCCACCTGGCCAGACATTAGTCTCCTCTCCCCCACATGACCAGACGTTAGTCTCTTCTCCCCACCTGACCAGACGCTAGTCTGTTCTCCCCACCTGACCAGACGTTAGTCTTCTCTCCCTACCAGACCAGACATTAGTCCGCTCTCCCCCACCTGACTAGACGTTAGTCTCCTCTCCCCACCTGACCAGACATTAGTCACCTCTAACCCACCTGACCAGACGTTAGTCTCTTCTACCCACCTGACCAGACGCTGGTCTGTTCTCCCCACCTGACCAGACGTTAGTCTTCTCTCCACACCTGACTAGACATTAGTCACCTCTCCCCCACCTGACCAGACGTTAGTCTTCTCTCCACACCTGACTAGACATTAGTCACCTCTCCCCCCACCTGACTAGACGTTAGTCTCCTCTCCCCACCTGACCAGACATTAGTCACCTCTAACCCACCTGACCAGACGTTAGTCTCGTCTCCCCACCTGGCCAGACATTAGTCACCTTTCCCCCACCTGACCAGGCGTTAGTAAACTCTCCCCACCTGACCAGACATTAGTCACCTCTCCCCCACCTGACCAGACATTAGTCTCCTCTCCCCCACCTGACCAGACATTAGTCACCTCTCCCCCACCTGACCAGACATTAGTCACCTCTCCCCACCTGACTAGACATTAGTCACCTCTCCCAACCTGACCAGACATTAGTCACCTCTCCCAACCTGACCAGACATTAGTCACCTCTCCCCCACCTGACCAGACATTAGTCACCTCTCCCCCACCTGACCAGACATTAGTCAACTCTCCCCATCTGACCAGACATCAGTCTCCTCTCCCCCACCTGACCAGACATTAGTCACCTCTCCCCACCTGACCAGACATTAGTCACCTCTCCCCCACCTGACCAGACATTAGTCACCTCTCCCCCACCTGACCAGACATTAGTCAACTCTCCCCATCTGACCAGACATCAGTCTCCTCTCCCCCTCCTGACCAGACATTAGTCAACTCTCCCCATCTGACCAGACATCAATCTCCTCTCCCCCACCTGACCAGGCGTTAGTCTCTCCCCCACCTGACCAGACATCAGTCTCCTCTCCCCCACCTGACCAGGCGTTAGTCTCCTCCCCACCTGACCAGACGTTAGTCTCCTCTCCCCCACCTGACCAGGCGTTAGTCTCCTCTCCCCCACCTGACCAGGCGTTAGTCTCCTTTCCTCGGTATGTGAGATGAGAAGAAAAGGTGGTAATGAAGATTATGTTGGGGCTTGCAACATTATCATGTAAGAACAAAACATTGCTATTATCATGAGTCACTGTAACATCTCGGATACAGCATCCTGAAAATGGGGTGGGCCAGCCGCAGTGTGGACCTAACCTTGACTCTGAAGCGAAAATAAGAATAAAAGGAAATACTTGGACAGATGCTTCATTAAGAAGTCGTTCGATGCAGTGTGTCCTTTGCTTCAAATTAGAGCACAAGGTGCATAAACTCATTGATCCTCAAGTAAATAACATAGGGAAGGGGTTGATATGCATAAATATATCAGTAGCTACGCTACCACTAAAAACGTCTTCATCAAGAGCTAGAACTTACTTGAATGCTTGAGTCCTGGTATTCAATCAGGCAAGCTTGTCTGATGCCAGGTAGCCAAGAGCTGCTTCTATCTGTGAATGTTCTTGGCCTTGATGTAGGACAATGGTCCGAAGGCGTGATACAGGTCATCTCTTTATTTCGTTGACTACAGCGAGAACAGTTATAGTTGTATGGCCACCAGAAAGACAACATCTTCATCCATCTACAGTCAGCCATGAGGACCACATGGCCGGCCTATTTGTACTTTCGCTTTGGTACAGAGTCCACGACATTCCGGAGAGCCTCAGGTGGTGTGTCGGTTTTTAAAATATGATTCCTTTGGGAGATATATAGAACTCCTCTCTCCATGGCTCGTTCAGTAATACGGAGCGTCTCTGCGTCTGATTTGCGCAGAATCAAAACTTCACACCCATATACCACTGCTGGAATAACCATATTAGTGAAGGTGTGAATGCTCGCCATGCAGTTATGTCATCTGCTTGAGTATCGGTTTAATGCGCTTGAAACTGAGCCAACCCGCCGCTCTCCTGTGTGAGGTCTCCTTATCAATGTTGTGGTTGCTGTTGATTTCCTGGCTTAGATAAGAGTTAAAACATTGATAATTTCTATGGGCTAATTTTCCAAACGCAGTTTCTCTTGGAGCCCGTGTTTTTCCTGTGGCAGCTTATGGCTGTGAATCATGGACGATTACCAAAACTTTTAGACAAAGAATCGAATCCTTCGAGTCAAGATGTTACAGAAAGATCCTCAGAATACCCTAGACAGAAAAAACAAACAAATGTAGACATTCGGCAAGAGTTGAGCATAGAGGAGAACTGGTTTTCTATTTTGGCTAGAAAACGCAAATACTTTGGTTACATCAAGAGACACAACGGTCTTGAGAGAACGGTGATGGAAGTTATGGTGCCAGGCAAAAGAGGAAGGGGTAGACCAAGAAGACAATGGCACCAAGATATCCAGGAATACCTGAGTTTGACTGGCGGAGGCTGGAGTTTTGGCAAGAGAACGAGTTTCTTTCAGACAGACGTTCTACAAAGGACATGCTACATGATGATGATTAGTTTCTCTTGAGAACAGAAATAGTGAGGTAGAAATTGGGTTTTCTTTCTATTTATGTTCAGGCCAACGGCATAGTCTGCTTTATTCAGCGCATTTAGCCTTTGATTGGCTTTTGTAGTTCTGTGGCTAACGATCTTAAATGTCGTTTTAAAAAGCGTAGGTTTAAGAGCAGCTCGTCATCTACAAGGGGCTTGTCATGTCCTTACATTGACCATGAAGAAGTAGGACGAAAAAATTGTAATTTGGCTCACTGCTTATTCCTTCTCAATGTAGCCACCACCTGAATTTATTCATTTCTGCCATTTCTGCGTGACTCTCAAAAGACCTTCAGAATAAAGTAACTTATTTTTCGAACTAAACCAGTTATGACAAGCCAGTGTGACATCTTCGTCACTGTCAATATGATTTCCTTTCAGCTGCTTTTTAAGTTTTATGAAAAGAAATAATCTGGGTCATAATTGTGAACCCAAGTCTCATCTACTGTCACCAAGGTCGTCAACATGTTTTTCGACCGACACATTTTGAGCAACTGGCCACAACAATCAACCCTCGTTTGTTTCTGTTCACATGTCAGCAGACATCGGACCCAACGGGCACACACTTTTCTCATGTTCAGTCTGTTGTGTAAAATTCTAAAAACTGTACTTTCATTCAGTTTTGCTGAATTAGATATCTCTGCAATTGTCATTTTCCTATCCTGGTCAATGATGTGTTTCATTCTTGCAGCATTTTCATCGCTGCACACTGAGGATGGTAATTCTGATCTTAGACCATCAGCAACATGGGAACGACCACACTTAACCGCCTACACCATGATTTTTAAAGAAGCATACAAAGGACAGAATTCCTGAAACACTGGTTCCATCTCCCTGTGTACTTCTGTAGGTGATTTTCCCTGCAACATCAAGAATGTTATCACAGTTCTGATCTCTGATGTCTCCATTGATCTGACAAACCATTAAAGTAGCAGATCCGGTCAATAAGGTGTGTTGCGCCATGCACCAGACCAGGTAAAACCGTCAAGGATGGAAATTCATACTTCTCAAGTCTTCTTCTTCTTCTTCTTCGTACGCAGTCAGACAGTAACCATTATTTTTTTCGAAAAAAGCGGCGGTCATCCTGAGGCTGTCGACACTGCCATAGAGCTTGTCTTGCAGTTCCACTGGTGATGGCCACATCTGCTCTCTCTGATCCTCGTATGTCGGGCAGTTCTGCAGCAGATGTTCAGCGGTCATTTTACCGGTACCGCACGGGCATTCGTCGGTACCACCTATCTTCAATTTGTTGAATAGGTGGTACCTCAGTCTATTGTGGCCAGTGCGAAGTCTGAAGACAACGACCTGCTCTCTTCTGTTCAACTGGTAATAGGCATCATTTTTGGTGTAACCAGTATGTTCAGTTTCCCATTTGGTCATGTATCTGGCTTTAATAAGCCGTTTTGACTCTTCGTACGTCATACTAGTATCTGTTTGTGGTAGTCTTGCACCTTCTTTTGCCCTTCTCAAGTCCAATACAAATTGAATGAGCTACATATGTGCCAAATTTCAGATTTCTCCTCCTACTCCTTCATAGTCAGGGTAAAGACTTACGACAAGTCCCTTGTATGTTGACACCTCGATCCTGCCAGTTTAGGGACCTACAAACGTCTTCAATGGCAGCTGAGAACCGCTTTGGGTACGATAAGTAAATCCTATCTCCCCAAAATGGTCACAGCTCATAACAACACATACAAGTAAGTAACTAGTTAGAATGAAAAGCAGCGTGCCCGCTATTCTTAAAGTCAACCATTTTCCTGAATTGTAGTAGGGAAAGTAAAACAGCGAAGAAGGAAACATGTCTCTCTATTAAAAGAAAACGCGTTTGCAGACGAGTAAAGGGAAGTCTTTAACACTACATCCGTGGCGAAAGTAGGACCATCCTTAACATTTCTCACTATTAATGCAGAATTCAAAACAAATCAGTCACATTATCTGAACATCACGTGTTTGAAGGATCTATAAAACATTATACACAAACGGCAGAAAAGAACGTTTAGAACAATTTGTCTTTGTCGCTGTACGTGTTTCCCAAGTCCTATTTCCGATGTATGTTACTATTCTGTTTGCTGTGCATGCTTTCTAAGGTATGTTTATGAATGTTGCTATTATTATGTTTAGTGTTTAGATATTTTCCTGAATCCTCTTTTCAATTTCTGTTTCTGTACTTTTTTTTCTTTTTTTTCGTTCAGGATCTTTTGGTCATGCTATATCTGCAGGCCAGTCGCCATGATGAAGTCTGTAATCTTCACCAGGTCGGAGGGGCTGCCCCACAGCTGTTGTCTCAGCTTCGCTGGCATCTAATTTCCCTATAGATTGGGCGTTCTTGTAGAATATGTTCAGGGTGCTGGCCTCCTGTTCCGCGTGGGCAGTCATGGGTGTGGGAGATCTTCAGTCGGTAAAGATGTTCTAGTAGTCTGCAGTGTCCAGTTCTCAGACGAAATAAGGTAGTTTATTGGTTTCTTTAGGGTTGGTGAATTGGGTCTGGTGTACTACTTATGTTTCTGTCTTCTCTCTATTGGTGTAGCCGAGTCCATGTTTCCACTGGGGTTATTCTATCTAGAATGTTACCACATTCATTCACATAATTCACGACCACACACAACAAATAACATATCACGCAGCAGGTGGCATATTTATTATATCATACTCATACAACAATTATTAAAATGAGTGCAATGCAATTACAACAATACAAGAAATACATCTTATCTAAAGAGATACTCGGAGTTTATAAGCATAAGCTATTGATGTTGCTCCACACTAATCCAACCCAGTTCTAGCCGCATACTCCCCTCCCCTTATCTGCATCCCCAACACACTCTCAAAAACTCGTCCTCGCGTTCGTATTCTGTGACCATCAGATTCTCTCAGGCGGGTGATCTGGACATAATATATTCAACTTATACTCACTTATGATCACACACTCAATCGATCTGCGTATACTCACGCTCTGGAACATACATCGTTCCCTCGGTGTCTACACACACCACACACACATCTAGATCTCACCTAGTCGATCTGTACATTTGCGTAACTCTTCAGAACATACATCGTTCCCTCGGTATCTACACACACCACACATACATCCAGATCTTTCTTAGACACAGGGCGCCCAACACACACCTTATAGAGCGACTGGCCAAGGCTCGAAGGCGTATGCTGGTTCAGCGACCCTGTTCTTACACATTCGTAAAAACAGCCTATCAATGACTCTTCTATTAAGTCAGTGAACTAAACAGACTCCTGGCTAAATTCTGGCTCTTACGCTCTCTCTCTCTCTCTCTCTCTCTCTCTCTCTCTCCATGGTCAGTCTGCTTGAGTTTAACTTTGTCTAGTATTATATTGTCTCAAGCAGTATCAGAGATGTCTAATGGAATCTCTGGGGGATGGCCTCTGTCTGTCACTAATCCCACACTACCCAAATCGAAACGCTAGTGGTTAGCACCTTGCCTCTTACCTGTCTAGACACCTTCTTTCCCCCAACCCCGTTTTCCTTTGTTGACCTAGTATCGAGACAGTGAGTGACCTTGGCGTAGTGTCGAGACGAAGAGTGACCTTTGCACACATCCAGGTACCTTTGTTCTCAGAGTCGCCGACCACATCATTCCTGCCCTAAACGCTCATGCTCCTGCTGGAACTGTTACATTGGTGTATATACCAATTTATTATATTATTGATCCCTCTGTATGGTACTCGATGATAAAATTGTGCCTTTTTGCTGCCATCTATTGCCAGAGCATCAGTTCTCTCGTTTCCCGTGATTTCGCAATGGGCGGGTAGTAACTGGAGCGCTGTTGTTGAGGATCTAGAGTTTTCCTAGTTCTGCTCTGATCTCTGATAACAGTGGTTTGTTGTTTGTTTTTTTGTATTGCCTCTAATAGTACTCTGCAGTCTGTGAATACATCTATTTTTGTTGGTGGTTGCTTTTCTGTTTTAAATATTCTCAGTGCTCGCAAGAGTGTCATCGATTCTGCTCTGAGGTTTGTGGGCGACTTTCCTGTTAGGAGGGCTTCTTCTGTTATATTTCCACTTTTGTGTCTTATGAATATGCCTCCTCCCCCGTTTCGATCTTCCCCCTCTGCTGAATCATCTGTGTCCATTCCTTGGTATTATATTTCTCCTCAATCACTGTTTGTGCTCAAGTTTGCAGCTCGTGGACACTGTGTTGATCTTTTCTTCTGATTCCTGGGATATCTGTGCTTATTGTGATGTTGTTTAGTTTATATTGTAGCTTAGCTGTTGATAGTTGATAAGCATTTCTATTTCTGCAGGTTGGTTGGGAATTAGTTCTCCATATTTTGGTGTAGGTGGTTGGATATATGGACGAACCTGGTTCTCTTTAGCCTATTTTTAACTTGGTGTTTCAGTTTGATATTTATGGGATGATCAGGCATGCGTAGCATCTTTTCACTATGTGTCAGCACTCTTTCCTCTCGTCTAGTATTTAGGGGTCTTATATTTGTATATGTTTCCATTTTCTGGATTGGTGTAGTCTTCATTCCTCCTGTTATTATCCTTAAGCCCGAGTTTTGAATTTTGTTTAGTCGTTCCGTGTTTGTTTTTGATGTAGTCCAGGCTGTCATGCCATATTCAAGTACTGGCCTGACTGTGCCAGTTTTTACATTTGTTAGAATGTTGCTATTTGCACCCCATCTTGTTCTGGCCAGCCTCTTCATAGGGGGTAGTTTCTTGGGTTAGGTACACTAGTTGGTCTTCTGTGCCACGGTTTTTCCTAAAGGCTGACTGTGAGTTCAGTAGAAGCCGGTTATTTTCCAGATTTTATTAGTCTTGCGTTTACCATTTTTCAATTTGTCCATGACTTTTCCAACACAGCTGAGCAGACTAACTGGCCTATAGCTTTCCTTACTTGTCTTCTTTTTTGGTTTTCTGATGAGGATAATGATAGCTTCCCGCCACTGGTCTGGGATCTTACCCGTGATCTATGATTGGTTGAAGATTTTCAGGAGTTTTCTTCTTGCCCCTGGATCTAGGTTTTTCCTGAGCGTTCTTGTTTTTACAGTTTATGAATAGCAGTGTGTAACTCTACCATTTGGGCCAATGAAGCTAACGTCTGGTCAGGCAAAACACACTGATCAAAGAATGTTAGGCAGGGTCAGGAGAAATATACTGGCCAAGACTCTCACCTGACCTCCTCGTTGGTCGTCCTGGAAACGGGCTGTTGTCAAGGACAACCGTATGGCTAACAAGATGAGGTTCGACGTAATCTCCGTAGTAATGAGCGACACGCAGATGAGGCCAAGCATAGTACAGCCACCTGAAGGATCCCCGTCTACCTTCATCCGCACGCTCGGGATGTGAGGAAAGCTACTGCAACTCGTCACTTAATGCCCTTTTCAAGGCGCACATAAGAGTTACCTACTCATTGTGGGCATTCAAAACAACAATAACTCTACCATTTTCCTTAATGACTGTCTTCCCATGGCTCCCTCTGGTTTCCTCATGTAAGGCTCTTGTCAGGTTCCAGAGTTTACTTGTATCCCTGTCCATGTTGAGGCTTTCAGTTTTTTCATGCCAACTTCTTTGGATCTCGTTCTTCTTTTGCTCTATGAATGTTTTTTTTTAAAATTTTCCCTATGTTTCTTGGTGAAGGATTTTTTCCATGGTATTTCTTGCCTCGCTTAGTTCTTTGTGCATTTTCCCTAGTCTAGCGCTCCAATAGAGTTTATAGTTTTTCCCTGCAGATGCAGGAAGAGCAGCCCAGGAATCTGCATGCTGTCAGGATGTTTTCATTTGCCTATCTATCGAGAGAAGTGACGGGATGTGATTGATTAATTGAATCGATCGAATCGTCCCTTTATTTACTTACTCAACATCAAGACTAACAGCGTTTCCTCCGATAAAACAATATTAGACTGGTAAACACAAACATATTTTTTTAAATATCCCTCTCGTGTTGCGCGGGAATATGACATTAAAAATTAATACCCCAGGTAAACAAAACAAGTAAATATTGTTTTTAAACTGTGTCTTTCGGTAGAAGTTGTTGTTTAAACTAAGACATGTTTTTATATTTATCGGACTCATATCATCATGAAGCATGTTCTTTAAAGAACATCGCTCCCATCACAGTCTGTCTGTAAGAAACTCTTTCCCTTGCCAAAACTACAGCCTCCACCACAGTCATACACAGGCATTCCTGGATATATTGGTGCCATCGTCTATTTGGTCTACCGCTTCCTCTTTTGCCTGGCTCCATACCTTCCATCACTGTTCTCTCAAGACCGTCGTGTCTCTTGATGTGACCAAAGTATTTACATTTTCTAGTTCAAAATGGAATTGATGAACTAGTTCTCCTCTATGTTCAACTCTTGTCGAAAGTCTATGTGTCTTTTTCTCTGTCCAGGATATTCTGAGGATCTTTCTGAAACATTTTGACTCGATTCTTCGTCTAAAAGATTTGGTAATCGTCCATTATTCGCAGCCATATGTTGCCACTGGAAAAACACAGGCTCTCAAGACTTTGCCTTTTGTCGTTTTGTTGGTGATCTGCCATAATTTCTTCAGGCTGTTTAGCCTCTGCGTTGCAATGGCTAATCTTCTTCTTATTTCTTTGGAACAGTCGCCATTGTTTGTCAATTCTGTACCCAGATATTCAAAATGCGATGGACTACAGGAGTGTCACTGAATAGAAGATCACACTTGCATGGGCTGTTTACACAATGTCCAGTCTCTATGGGAAGTTGGTTAAAATATGAGAAATAGAAGTACATGCAAACGGACAACGGCCATGGCGTTACGAAATAAAATCTTGTAAAAAGCGCTCCACTTAGTACATATGGTTGCAACCATCGCTCTCTGCCGACTTCAATTCTGGTTTATCTTGTTCAGCTCGGCTCACAATAGATTAGAGATTCCCTGGTATCATTTTCCATTTTGTTTCGCTTGGCGTTCTTCGGCCGCCTTAATATACTCGTTCTCTACAGGTTCTAATCAAGTGCATATCTGGTTAAAATGTTAGGTTCAGGTTTCCCGCATCATGGCTTTAGGCTTTTAGCGGAGCGCGCAAGGCTAGCAGGCATAAGGCTTCCAAACACATGCTATGGGGTTCCTCAACGAGCGATGAAAGCTAGCAAGCCTAGCTCTTGATTTGCTGCCCTGCTCATCATTGATTAGTCTTCTTCTTCTTCTACTGATTTTATTTTCCCCCTTCTTCTTCCTCTTTCTCTTCTTCTTCTTCTTCTTTCTTTCTTCTTTTTCTTCTTCTTCTTATTCTTCTATTTTCTCTTCTCATCCTTCTTCTTCTTCTTCTTCTGATTTTTATTCTCCCCTTTCTTCTTATTCTGCTTCTTCTTCTTCTTCTTCTTTCTCTTCTCCCCTTCTTCTTTTTCTTTTTCTTCTTCTTCTTCTTCTTCTTCTTCTTCTTCTTCTGCTTCTTTTTCTGCTTCTTCTTCTTCTTCTTCTTCTTCTTCTTCTTCTTCTTCGTCTTCTTCTTCTTCTTCTTTCTCTTCTCCTCCTCCTTCTTCTTCTTAATATGCTTATTCTTCATTTTCTTCTTCTACTCTTCTTCTTCTTCTTCTTCTTTTTCTTCTTCTTCTTCTCCTTCTGCTTATTCTTCGGCATTTGTCCCCAAAATGACGGTGTAATGTTTTGTCATAGTTAACGTTGAGTCTGCGATGACTTCGCCTTTCTGTCCGACACATCCGATTTCAACTAGCCTTTTTGGAATGTCTAGTTTGCCTCCCTACTATAATCTATATACTTCTAGCCAGACTACACTAGTTCAAACTCTGTCCCAGGAAATAGAAGATGCCTACCAGGAGCAAAAACACACAGTAGCAGTTTGGGTGGACCTAGAAAAGGCATTTGACAAAGTCTGGAAAGAGGGACTTACAGTCAAGCTAAGAAGAAGTGAAGTTTGTGGGAAAATGTACAAATGGATCAACCACTACCTCAAAAACAGAGCAGCCAGAGTTCAAGTACAAGGGCAGATGAGCAAAAAGCTGACACTTGAGCAGGGAGTACCCCAAGGGGGAGTACTGTCACCCACACTCTTTCTGATGTATATAAACGACATTACAGAGAATATACCAAGAAGAGTCCATAGCTCAATGTTTGCAGACGATCTGGCTATGTGGACCTCTGAAAAGAATCTCACCATAGCAAGAAATGCAGCAGGCCCTAACATCGCTGGAAGAGTGGGCGAACTCATGGCTGGTCAAAATAAACGAGGAAAAAACGACATGTACGATATTCTCGCTTTCAAACAAACCTCAAAACACCAAAATAAGACTTAACGGCAAATACCTGAAGCCAAACGACAACCCAAACTACTTGGGAGTCACATTTGATCGGCGCATGACATGGAAAAGTCAGATCGAGAGAAACCGAGTGAGAGCCAGATAAAGAATGGCAATCATGAAGAAACTTGCTGGCACAAGCTGGGGAGCAGACGAAAGTATACTAAAGAAACTGTACACTGGAAGAGTGAGACCAGTCCTCGAGTATGGCATTGCGGCATGGACAACCGCATCAAAGGCGAACTTCGATAAAATTAGCAAACTCCAAAACCAAGCCATGAGAGTTATAACAGGAGGCATGAAGTCAACGCCAATTGTAGAACTTGAAAAGATTACAAAACTGCAATTCATTACCGACAGAAGAGACTGCAGAGCCCAGCAGCAAGCAGAGAAACTCAGAATGCACCAGAGACTAAACAATTTGGGAAATGGGAAACTAAAGCGGAGAAACTTTGCAGAGATAGCTAAAGCAAAGATGCACGAAGACCCTATGAACGCACTAACACACCAAAGCCCATCCCTACTGTACGAAAACCTACCTGGATGCAGCATATATTTCCAGAGGTGGTAGAAAATATACCAGGTATTGGAAACAAAAACTGCCAGACTGAAAAAGAAAGAAGAGACATAACCCGCAGGTACAAAACGAAAAACTACCCAAGCATGGACTGGACCCATGTGTAGCAGATCCTCTATTTCTTTGCCCTGGCCGTGATCTAACTTAGAACATTCTCACACTCATCCACATCATCATGACCATACTCAGTAAATGACATATCACACATCAGGTGGCATATTTATTAAATCATACTCATATCATAGAATGAGTAGAGAAATTACAAACACAATATAATACATATCTTAACTAAACATTCTACTAAAACGGGAATTGTAAGCATTAGCTATTGATGGAATTCCCAACTATCTAAAAACCCAGTTCTATTGCCTTGCAATTACATCACACACACATCGCCTTAACTGCGTCATCAAAACACCTTATCAAATACTCTTCCTCACTGAAATCCCCTCAGGCGGGCGATCTCGACATAACTCGTTCACAATGTGTCCTTGCTTACAAACACACTTTCACATTATCTATTAATGCAAAACTCACACACCTATTTGAGCGATCCTGTTCTATCACTAAACATTCGTCCAACCGTCAATCAATCGCTCCTCTATCTAAGTCGGTGAGTTAAACATACTATCCACATTCAGTCTCTCTCTCTCTCCAGCCTCACTCTCTCTCCCCTCTCTTCCAGCCTCTCGAGCTAAACTTTGTCTCGAGTTATATATCCTCAAGCAAGGCCAGAGCTTGACCAATCGATCTCAGGTATGGTCATCTTCAATTCCAATTGGACCGAAACACTTTGCCCACCTGTCATTCATTCTCTCGCAGCAAGCCCCGCTGCCAATTTCGTCTGTCAATCAATCTCCCCCTACCAAAATCGGAATGCCAGTGGTCAGTTTCTACCTGTCCACATTCCTTAACTCAACTCTGTTCTCCTTTGCTGAGACGGTGAGTGACCTTGACATGCATTCATGTAGCTTTAAGCTTTAACATGTTCAGGCATCCTAAACTCCCCTTGCTCCGGCGAGAACTGTTACATTACCTCCCTAAACTACAGACCGAAACATGGATGGTCATTTTTTTCATCTGGCAAATGACCACCATTTTCGTCTCTACTATCCAAAATGTAAACACTACTCCTGTTTACAACTCCACTCAAATTGTACCTGCCTTGAAAAGAAAACACTACACTTCACTCACATCGTACATGCATAAAAAGACATGTCATTTGATACATATAAACCTTTTTGTAATACATACACAATCAATACAAGCAGAAGAAAAACACCGTGGCTGGTCGTTTTTACAACACAAGCCACCACTTTTACATCGTTTTGCAGTCAAATACACCCAAGTCTGTCCCTGCGGGACCTTTAACTCATCAAAACAGAAACACCTTAAGGAATTCTCCTTACTCATTGAGGTCAACATACCTCGCCCTGTTTCCCGTGCCTTCCTCTAAGGACACGAACCTTCATTGTTACACTCGACCAGTTCAGGTCAATTTTCTCAGGCGGTCTCATTACACGCCTGGCCGACGATTCACTTCATACTAACTCCTGTGAGGCCACGAATTTACGTGGGTTATCCTCGGGCTAGTTATCACTGTCTTTCTTGACAGCTATCCCCTCTCAAAGAAAACAGCAAAATTCTTTATGTTTCCCACAAAAACGATATTTGACAACATATGTCATAGTCAATATTACAACTTCTGATCAATGTAGTCTTCTCTGCAAAGACTCCACATACATGTGATTCTGGAACTCGTGGTGACTTGTGCTTGCGGAGGCCTACAGTCTGGATGAGATATACTGCTCTGTAGATCACCTAAATAACCTGAATCAAATACCTGTAAACATGATGATTCAACAACAACAAAAAAACAACAACAACAAAATAAAGAAAAATTCAATGCATACTATATCGACCATACAACCCACTAAAAATGCAAGTAATACCATTAGTCAAAACCCAAACACCAAATGCAAATGTCAAAATATTTGCACACAAAAACATGATCAAATGCCATCAACCTTCACTCCTGCTCGTGCCCCACAGATGAGCACCTGTTAATGCCCCCTTCAAAAGATACTAAACTGTGACTAAGTTCTAACTTAATCAGGTACTAAACTATGTCCCTAAACTATGACTAAGTTGTAACTTAATCAGATACTAAACTATGTCACTAAACTATGACTAAGTTCTAATTTAATCAGATACTAAACTATGTCACTAAATCAGATACTAAACTATGTCACTAAACTATGACTAAGTTCTAACTTAATCAGATACTAAACTATGTCTGAGTCAAAAGTCAAAAACCGAATCGTCCACCTGTCGAATTACGTCATGCTGTAACCCTACTAGTCCAGGTGCAGTCTTTGTCCCGAGGAATCAAAACCGAGTGTTGTGATCTAACTATTTCACCGCTATTTCCCCAAATTCTCCGCATCAAAGCTACCTGGTCAGATATTAACCGAAACATCACGTCCACGTGTTACCCTGCGTCGCGTAATCATTACCTGGCGCATCCAGCTATCCTGCGTCTCTTGTCCGTTCTGTCCGTTTCTCTGGTCGGAAATGTCCCTTTGATCTCGGTCAGTCTAGCTGCAGACTGACCGTCCGTGGTACGCTCATTGTCTGGCGTTTACTTGAGACAACGAATTCAAAGGAATTTTTAACATCTGGTCATTCCTCCATCTCTATACCCTACCCCCTAATTATCAAAATCTCCGTTCTCAAGGATAACGGTAGATGAAACAAATTTTATGCAAATGCATACATCAACTGGAGTTTCACATGATAGCCCATGTGTGTAAGTACTCCACACGACTTTACCTAATTCCATTTCTGAATTCCATGTTTTTGGCTAGCGTCAGTAAACATTGCATCAACCGTTCCTTATCACTACTGCTTATTTTAACCAGACTATGCGCTGCCCCATCAGCTGTCTCTGATTGCTGCGCGATTTCCTCCTGTAAAACGCCCATCGTCTGGTCTGTTTGTTTCACGGTTGTTTGGTTCGTACCCACCGGTTCTCTGGTAGTGTTACGTACACTTACATCGTCCGCTACTTCAGCCTTCCGTCCATCTGTATTCACTATTTGTGGGAAAGACTTTTCACACTGTTCGTTTGACTGTTGGCTTATCTCGAACTGAGATCTTTTCATCTTTGCTTCGATGACTGGTTCGCTGTCCTGGCTGTGGTTAACCTGTCTTTCCCTTTTCTTCGTTTTCCTTAGAAACTCTGTTCCTCCTTTGTTGGCTGCTGTTGGTGCGTCCGTTTCGCATTCCAACTGTGCGCCATTTCCACTTCCTTCCTCGGTGGCCGAAAGGTTGTCCCTTCTTTCGGTCTGTTCAACAACTTCTCCCGCATGGCTAGGCCCTGCCACCATTCCTCCCCCTCTCATTTCCTCTTTATCTGACGAATCTCCGACTATTTCCTTGTTCGATTCTTCGTCGACTTCAACTAATGTTCTACCAGTCTTGACCACAAGTTCCTGGTAATCTTGGCTCCTTTCAGCACGCCCGACCATGTTAATCGATGTAATACCCTCTTCCTGAATTCTCGGCCTACACTGTCCGATGCGGTAACATTTTATCTGGACCTCTGAGCGAACGTTTGTCTCGTTTGTATTGCGTAACCTGCCCTCCGTCCCTAACTTTTCTGGATACACAAAACCTGTATCTCTTTCTTTCCGTCCATCCGCCTCGTGCTCAAAGTCTCTTTGATAGCTCCTGTCCTGCCTCTCCATCTGTAACCGTGCAAAAGGCCTCTTCTGGGCTAAGAATCTGCCCGATTCAAACTTCTGCCCAACCATTCCTCCTCCTCTCATTTGACTTGGCCTCTCCACCTGGGTCAAATTCCCGTTTTTGCCACCTCTGTCCAGCCGTCCACACACGTCCGTCCTGAGATTTCCACCTCTGTCCCTCCACGGATCGGAATGTGGAAGTTGGATGGGCTTCCTACTCACTTTCCTACCACTCTGTCCCCTTTCAAAATACTGGACCGTGTTTACTTCTGTGATTTCTTGATTTCTTCTTTCCTTCCTAGCTGGTTTGAAAGCTCTGTTTTCAAACTGTTGCAACAGCTGTCGCAGCTTCCATTGGAGATCTTTTTCCTGTCTTTCCAGTCGAATGACTCTGCTTGTTAGTTCTCTTAGCTGGTTTTGTAGTTGACTTCTGTCCTCCCACTTATCGCTGACTGTAGCTCGTGCCATGAAAGGCTTGTTTTTGACAAACAGTCCTCCTCTTCTCCAGGAACTGTTAATATTCCGAAGAATATTAGGGCATCCGATAGACAAATGTCCAAAAGCTAGACAATGATAACATTGTTTAACATTGTTTAACCTCGACATATTGAATAAACCCGTCTGGCCCACCCAAAAAAAATTATAAGACTGTCAAGTACGCACAAAGTCTTGTCAATAATACAACAATGGGTGGAAGAAAAATGTCACACTTACCAGTCAGATGATTGGAAAAGCTGTCTATGATTCTAACACTCTAACCACTAGATACTCCTCTATTCCTAACTACGCACACAAGTTATATATAACTGCGACACTTGTGTTAAACAGGCAATTAAAGATCTGTAGCTACACACTATATTTATAAAACTATAACTATCCGTGGTCACTGGCACCAAAATAATAATAACGTGTAGCAGATCCTCTATTTCTTTGCCCTGGCCGTGATCTAACTTAGAACATTCTCACACTCATCCACATCATCATGACCATACTCAGTAAATGACATATCACACATCAGGTGGCATATTTATTAAATCATACTCATATCATAGAATGAGTAGAGAAATTACAAACACAATATAATACATATCTTAACTAAACATTCTACTAAAACGGGAATTGTAAGCATTAGCTATTGATGGAATTCCCAACTATCTAAAAACCCAGTTCTATTGCCTTGCAATTACATCACACACACATCGCCTTAACTGCGTCATCAAAACACCTTATCAAATACTCTTCCTCACTGAAATCCCCTCAGGCGGGCGATCTCGACATAACTCGTTCACAATGTGTCCTTGCTTACAAACACACTTTCACATTATCTATTAATGCAAAACTCACACACCTATTTGAGCGATCCTGTTCTATCACTAAACATTCGTCCAACCGTCAATCAATCGCTCCTCTATCTAAGTCGGTGAGTTAAACATACTATCCACATTCAGTCTCTCTCTCTCTCCAGCCTCACTCTCTCTCCCCTCTCTTCCAGCCTCTCGAGCTAAACTTTGTCTCGAGTTATATATCCTCAAGCAAGGCCAGAGCTTGACCAATCGATCTCAGGTATGGTCATCTTCAATTCCAATTGGACCGAAACACTTTGCCCACCTGTCATTCATTCTCTCGCAGCAAGCCCCGCTGCCAATTTCGTCTGTCAATCAATCTCCCCCTACCAAAATCGGAATGCCAGTGGTCAGTTTCTACCTGTCCACATTCCTTAACTCAACTCTGTTCTCCTTTGCTGAGACGGTGAGTGACCTTGACATGCATTCATGTAGCTTTAAGCTTTAACATGTTCAGGCATCCTAAACTCCCCTTGCTCCGGCGAGAACTGTTACACATGCATACACCGACGATTCTGTAATAAACACAACACAGAACGGAGGGGCAGGGGCATTCCTGAGCTTACCAAATGGCAGGAAATTAACACTGTCATTGGCAACTGGAAAATACACAAGCAATTTCAGAGCGGAGGCAGAGGCACTGAAAGGCAGTGGAAGAAATGGTGACAGGTAAAAGGAATGAAAGCCATATAGTCCTGCTTACAGATGCCCTGGCCGTAGTCACAGCACTAAAAAGCCAGAAAAATACTGAACTTAATGATTTAAGAGCAGTACTTTGTCAACTATGCCAGCAGTCCGCACCAAAAAGGGTAGTGGTACAGTGGGTTCCATCCCACTGCAACATCCAAGGCAACGAGGAGGCAGACAGACTGGCAAAAGAAGATGCAAGACTACCACAACCAGATACCAGTGTGACATACGAAGAGTCAAAACGGCTTATTAGAGCTAGATAGATACATGACCAAATGGGAAACAGAACATACTGGCTACACAAAAAACGATCCCTAATACCAGTTGAACAGAAGAGAGCAGGTCGTGGTCTTCATACTTCGCACTGGCCACAATAGACTGAGGTACCACCTATTCAACAAATTGAAGACAGGGGGCACTGACGAGTGCTCGTGTGGTACCGGAAAAATGACCGCTTAAAATTTGCTGCAAAACTGCCCGACATACGAGGACCAGAGAGAGCACATGTGGCCATCACCAGTGGCAACACTAGACAAGCTCTATGGCAGTGTCGACAGCCTCAGGATGACCGCTGCTTTTTTCTAAAAAATAAAGGTCGACGTCTGACAGCGTAAGAAGAAGAAGAAACTCTGTCTAGTGCCGTCACTTGGAGACTAATAGCGTCTTGGTCAGCTTTGGTTCGCAGGCCCTGACGCAATGAGCCAGCTCTGAGCACTGAGTCGCTGACTGCCAGTCACTGGCTGCTATCAGCTGATTTACTGTGTTGCATCTTCGGCGCCTTACGCTAGTGAACGGAGTAGCACGTGACATCAACCAATATCCGTCCAGGAAAAATTGTACAGCAGTTGACTGCTGGCTTTGTTAGTGCTATTGGAGTCGGCATGAAAACAAACGTAGTAATGGAAGAAGGTTCCCCACCTAGTGCTGAAGATTAGGTGGTACTGAAAGAGAGCTCTAGAAACACATCCTCAAACAGTACATGTTTTAGGGAATACAAACGTGAGTTTCTCTCTTTTAGCTATGGTCCATAAGAGGTAGCAGAAGAAGATGGAGAAGGAGAAGAAATTGATAATGTGCTAATGAAGACTGAAAAGAAAAATTCAGGAAGAATAAACAAAACAAGTGGAGAAAATAAGAAACATAAGATGAAGAGAAGAACACGAAGAGGAAGAAGAAGTAGAAGAAGAAGAGGAAGAAAAAAGTTCAAGTAACAGAGCAAGAAGAAATAAGGAAATGTGAGAGGAAAGAAGAAGAACATGAAAAAGAAAGAAAGAGGCAATAAAAAGAAATAGAAAAAAAAGAAATAAAGAAAAAGAAGCATACCTAAGAAGAAGAAGAAGAAGATTTATTTCTAATTGTGCGCGCTATTGATCTCTACGTTCCACACTCAATCTAGCACTGTAATATTGTACACACATATTTTGCATTGCATTCGATGTACCAAACTTCTTCTTCTTCTTCCTCTTCTTCTTCTTCTTCTTCTTCTTCTTCTTCTTTTTTCTTCTTCTTCTTCTTCTTCTTCTTCTTCTTCTTCTGTCTTCAGACCTCGACTTCAATGTACCAAACTATTTGTACTATATTTTTTGTAGCCGATGTTTCGAATCAATCCTTCCCACGTTCCAACCATTCATCATGATCAATAGCAGAACTGAGTTACTACTAAAGTTTGCTCCCTTTGAAGGACGTCTGCAACAAATCACAATTGTGACCTTTGTAGTGTAGTTTCTGAGGAATTTTGTTTACATTATACAGTTGTCAGTCACACAACCCTATTCAATTGCCTTTTTACTGCATGCGTAGTTGTAACCAGCACCTGGCTCCTTGATCCAAACAGGTATCCACGAACCGTTATCCAGGATAATGGAGAGTTTACTATTGTTCGCGAGCCGTACAACGGAAAGAACAAAGGTCACGCCCCGTTTGGAAACAATCGTAAAAAAACGCAAGAACAGCAACACGAGTAAAAATGTGACCTTAACTACAGAATAATATCAAAACAAGGAGACCTGGAAGAGTTTAATGTGAATAGTAAAGCGAAAGTCTGGTACAGGAATCAAAAGTGAGAAAAAAAAATGACTGGGTTATAATGGTGTGTATGTGCATGTATGTGTGTAGTTGCATGCGCTATTACGTTGGTAGGGAAGCATTTGGTTTGTGTCTGATTTCGTGAATGTACGTCGGCATTTCAGAAATAACGTTGGCTTCTAATAACGCCTAAAGGGCAAGTGTAGGTGCTGGCAAATGCTGACCTTTGAAGTAGTGTGGTATAAGCTGAGCTGTTAGTAGACTGAAACTGTACGCGTTGAAGATTGAAGGGTCCACTCTTTAGGGGATCCTTCGGGTTTGTGGGGATAGCCATTTGATTGACAGCTTGTAACAACAAGGATTTGATTGACGGATTTGAGGAATAGGCTGTTGTTGTTGTTGTTGTTATTGTTGTTGTTGTTGAATGGCCATAATGAGTAGGATTACTCTTTTGTGCGCCCTAAAAAAAGGACGATAAGTGACGGGTTGTCGTAGCATCCTTCACATCCCCAGCATGCGGATGAAGGCGGACCTGGGTTCTTAAGGCGGTTGTGCTATACTTTAGAAGGTACAGAACGAATGGCTTAGGTAGGAGTGGATAGCAGATGTTGAGGCCTCAAACCTCCAGGTGTTGACATGGATCTACTGTCCTGGTCATACTGTGGATTAAGACCAACGAAAGAGCTGACATCTTGGCTTCACAAGCTCCCAACTTTGAAACGTTAGTCATGGATAGGAGTGACATTTAGAAATCAATCAATGGCCGCTTGTTAGATGGGGACACTGCAATAGATGAACCTGCAATCTACAGGCTTCAAAGTATTGACATTAAACGAGGTTCGAGCGAAGTAGGCGCATGCGAGGACAGAGCAAGAGAGTGCACAACCAGCGTGCTACAGGGACCATATCATGCGCCATTTTCTGAGAGAGACTGAGCACCTATGGGTATGCCCGAAGTGCAGTAACGTCGATTATTAGAAACAGAAACAACTGTACTTAGTTTCATTTGCGTGTCACTCACTACTACGGTGATCACGTCGATCCCTCACCTTGTTAGCCAGGCTGCCATGAAAACTGCCCGTTTTCAGGAAGGGCTACGAGGAAGCCAAGGTGAGGGTCTTGGCCAATATGTTTTGCTTGACCCTGATTAACATGCCTGATCAGTATATTTTGTCTGACCCTGCCTGACTAACACGTCTGATCAGTATATTTTGCCTGACCCTGACTAACATGTCTGATCTGTGCATTGTGCATGACCAGACGTTAGCCTTTCTTCCCTGAGGAATAAGTAACCCAGTTTGTCCTAAAAAATGTCGTGCCATGTGAAATGTCTAAAAGTGTGTTTTCCCCATCTCTATTTCTGATTCTATCTTCGCTTCTTTTTAATATATTTATGTTTATTTATTTTTTGTCGGGGGACTTGTTCTCTAAGACAAAGTACATTGTCCAATGCTTTGTACCTTACAGTAAAGTGCAACCGACCTCAGCAATCCTTTTCTGACTGATTAGCTTCCCATAAGGGAACGATCATGCTCGTCCATAAATCCGAACCCAAATAAATTTGGTTTGTCAGCCGTTCCTCTAGCCACTGGACTTCAACGCGACGCCTCTTCTGTTTACTTCTTCTATTTTGCTGGAAGTGTTCTTCTTTTGCTTCTTTTTGTTATTATTATTACTGTATTTTTATTATTATTACTGTATTTTTATTATTATTACTCTATTTGTATTATTATTACTGTATTTTTATTATTACTGTATTTTTATTATTATTACTGTATTTTTATTATTATTACTGTATTTTTATTATTATTACTGTATTTTTATTATTATTACTGTATTTTTATTATTATTACTGTATTTTTATTATTATTACTGTATTTTTATTATTGTTACTGTATTTTTATTATTATTACTGTATTTTTATTATTATTACTGTATTTTTATTATTATTACTGTATTTTTATTATTATTACTGTATTTTTATTATTATTACTGTATTTTTATTATTATTACTGTATTTTTATTATTATTACTGTATTTTTATTATTATTACTGTATTTTTATTATTATTACTGTATTTTTATTATTATTACTGTATTTTTATTATTGTTGTCTGGCCTTCATTTTGTCATGCTGTTCTTCTCGTGATTGTAAGTCATAGGCGACTCGCGCCTCAACAAGATAGTTTATCTTATGCGTTTCCCAAACCTCGTCTCAAGTCGCGGGCAGTTTTGTCCCAGAGTGACCAGTAAACATGTGGATTGTTCTTGTCTTCTGAACTCGTCCCCGGTCAAGCTGTAGGGGTCTGGGCTGTTCGTCCTGGGGTTGGCTTTCGCCATCTTTTTCTTGATCAGCAGCCCAGGCTTGAGCATAGTCGTTTGTTTCCCTACTTTTTTCTGGCAACTGCACCGCTCCCCCTGCCTCTGTTACCCTGTGTTTATTCGTAAATTGGCTGCCCCTTGTGTAAGAGCATTAGTGAGGTACCTGGAGCAGGCTATACTGCATGATATCTCTACCGAAACGGGGTGAGTGAAGTCAATTTCTGGAAATATTGTCGGTTATTCAAAAATAGTTGACGAGGTCACGGTGACCTACACCATTCAATGACGTTGAAATCAAACCGGTGTGAACGCACGATGTGGAGATTTGGGTAGGATTACATTTAGTGTTTGAAATAACTTGCACACCGCGTAATGATCACGCTGGTGAGATCCGTTCTGTGAATCCATTTCTAATACGGCCATTGAGTGAACAACATTATTTTTTGACATCTTTTGTTTGTTTGTTTTGTTGCTAGCCTTCTTGCATTATTTATTATTATTATTTTCTCCCCAAATGTTTGTGCTGTTCTTATCGTTACTATTACTATTATTATTATTATTATTATTATTATTATTATTATTATTATTATTATTATTATTATTATTACTACTGTTATTATTATTATTATTATTATTATTATTATTATTATTATTATTATTATTATTACTACTGTTATTATTATTATTATTATTATTATTATTATTATTATTATTATTATTATTATTACTACTGTTATTATTATTATTATTATTATTATTATTATTACTACTGTTATTATTATTATTATTATTATTATTATTATTATTATTATTATTATTATTATTACTACTGTTATTATTATTATTATTATTATTATTATTATTATTATTATTATTATTATTATTATTATTATTACTACTGTTATTATTATTATTATTATTATTATTATTATTATTATTATTATTATTATTATTATTATTACTACTGTTATTATTATTATTATTATTATTATTATTATTATTATTATTATTATTATTATTACTACTGTTATTATTATTATTATTATTATTATTATTATTATTATTATTATTATTATTATTATCCTTATTTTCTCATGTCCTTTTCTTTTTGCTGTTCTTTTCTTTTCTATTTTGTTCTTTTTTCTTCTTGCTGTTCTTATTATTATTCTCTCCCGTACTTTTTTCATGATGTGCATCTCATTATTGTTATATATTGCTGTTGTTCTTACTCGTTCTTTTTTTCTTTTTGCTGCTCTTCTCCTTATTCTGCTCCTTCCTTCTCTTCATCTGCTGCATGTCTGACCTAATCTTTCTAGTTCTCTATGGAACACAAGATTACAATAAGTGCTAACAATGAATCCCTACTTTATATTGTCTTCCTCTGTTATCAATGAGATCTAAACTGCAGTCTCCTTGTCTTAAACCATTCTTGGCCAGATATTCTTTGCTCTTACACTCTAGTCTGCCCTTGGAGTTAAGCGTTTATGTCCCTCTACAACTGTCTGTCCCAAATGATGTTAACCAGAGCTGTTTCTGGTTATCTATCAAGCTGTCTAGTATCTTCTCTCTTCGGCATCCTCTTTCTCTTTCTCGAAAAAAACGTTACCTTTTGTCAGACCGGGAGTCGCGTAGCGCAGTGGTTAGCGCCCTGGCTTCGTATCTGAGTGGTCCTAGGTTCATTCCCCAGTTGATGAGATATCGGTTTTTTTCAGATCCGCAGTGGCTCCTGGGTCGACCCAGCCTTAAATAGGTACCGGAAGTAAAGGCAGCCGGCGTGATGCTGACCACATCATCCACTAAGTGCCGTGGGTTACAGAATAATATGGGCCTAACACCATATTTCCTATGTTCCGCATGGCGTGACGGGATCTTTACTTTTGTTTCTGTTGTTGTCGGACAGTACTCTAATCCTTCAGTCCTCGTGAAATGTTAAACAAACAGGAGGGAGGGAGGATTGGGGGGGGGGGGGGGGGGGTAAAAAGTTGTCTTAAGTACTTAATTCCAGCATGGCTTCCGCATTAATGAGCCATTGTGTGACCAGGTAAACATAACTTGAATTATTCTTGCTCTTCTCTTCTTATTCGCCACGTTTTTGTATTACGTCTATACGTGAAGTCAGTTCTCCGAATAACGGTTGCTATAGTGACATGCTCTTCAAGGCTTTCGACAATATTTGTGTGGAGGTTTGTCTCCGTGGGCTAGTGCTCAATATGCAGATAGACAAGCACATACCAGTCTTGTAGGATACATTCGGCTGTCTGTGCTGTGAGTCTTGGTGCACATGGGAGATAAAGTCGATTCAGTGTAAGTGGTAATTCAAACTGTTATGTAACGTTGTTGTCATGCAGAACATGATCACTTCCTCCGTTCGATCAATACAGTGATAGTTGTCTCTCGTTTAGTCGACTTTCCTTATGGCTTGGATAAGGGAATTCTTTTCTTGGAAAGTGAGTGTTTGCTCCTTTTGTTCCCGTGTTGCCACCTCATTTACTAACCTGTCTTACCCCCCCCCCCCCCTCCATTTCATGGTAATTCACAATGTGGATTTGTCCACTGTAGCATTGCAATGTTCTTGGCTTTTAGTTCATCTAAGGCCGTTTAAAACTCTGGTATTTAATCATTCTTGTGGGATTTGCAGAGCTGACTTTGCAACAAAAAAGAAATACAACCATCCCACATTAGCTTGTTGTGTTGCTGATCATTTCTGTAACAGTAATTAGCGCCTGTATGTCAGCCGAGTAGTTCAAACTTAGTTTTCCAGTGGATGAACTAGTGATCACGGGAATTGAAGAACTAGCCTTTGTTGTTCAAAGCTGCTCACAATTAGTTGGGTTGATTTTTCTTGACGTTTCTTCAGTAGCAGTTTCATTGGCCCTTCTCATATCTAGCAGCATACCTCATAAGGTGGACCTGTATTGCAATGCCAGACTCCTCAGTAGTCTCACTAATATGGGGATGGCATTGTCGATCTCCATCTCGTTTCCTATATTGTTTTGAGAAAGTCTGTTTCCAGGAGCATGAACGTGGAAGTGAGGTGGGATCAATATGTTTCACCTGGGACCCCGAGTACTCTCGACCAGATGACAGGCCAATAAAATGTTAAACTAGCAAGCAGTGTTATCAGTTTCAAGTATCAATATAATACTATAAGTCCTCAAAAATTGTGTACATATATATATATATATATATATATATATATATATACATAACTCGCGAATTTTCACTGAGCGTACTATCGCCGATTTGTAGATCATTACAACTTATTTCACATCACTGTGTCATTCCCTTTATGAGTTATGAGCGTATGATATATATATATATATATATATATATATATATATATATAAATATATATATATATATATATATATATATATATATATATATATATATATATATATATATATATATATATATATATATATATATATATATATATATATATATCATTGGCTTTTTTCGTCATGTCAGACGATAGTAATTGTGCTTTTAGCACAAAGCCGGGGCAGAACGATACAATGTGTCGCCCATGCAGTATGGTCCCTCTTTCGGTCTGCGTTGTTTGCTGCAATTGAAAGGTGATACCAATATATTTATTTACAAAGTTACCGGCAATTTAGAAAAAAAGGGGGATGTCAATCCCAATTTGGCTTATCCAAATTGCACATGTGTAAGATACCATGTCACTTTTAATTCCCGGGCAACGCTGTTCAACAAAATTATTTGCCGGTTTACTGAAACGATGAATCGAGGAAATCATGACAGAATTGTTTCGAGGCATGCCTGCTTAGAAGGAGGGCAACAAGCGAATCTGACACCATACGATTTTGTTTTCTGACACAGCAAAATGGCAAAATGAACTAACACTAATTCCCTTCTATTTATTGTATGAAATCTGTTGGTTTCATAAGTATCTACTAGCATATGTTGTGTTCCCAGAAATGTCAGTTATTTCATAAGCGAATAGTGTGGAAGAGATGGTGGAGGGATTGGCAGTTTTTGTAGAGAATGACGGATTAAAGAGGGAAAGAAAGAAACATAATTGAGTACCCTTTCTTGAAATGAGCTCACAGAGGGGACAATATTTTCGTTCCAAGAATTCCGCTAATTCAAACTTATCTGAACCATGTATGGAGATAGTACAAAGCGCTCAGTTACAATCCCACCAAAGGAAGAGAAAGAACCTGAACCAACTTTGGAAGAAGTACGCTCTGCAATTAAAAGCCTGAAAAAGGGAAAGTCCCCAGGAAGCGATGATATCCCAGCAGAGCTAATACAAGCAGGAGGGGAGGCATGTGCTTGAGTCTATCACAAGCTGTGTAAACAGATATGGCACAGTGCAGAGTGGCCAGAAGCATGGAAGAAATCAATTTATATTCCCCTTCCCAAAAAAGGCAACCTGACACTGTGCACGAACTACCAAACTATCGCGATGATCAGCCATGCTGGCAAGATACTCTTGCGAATCCTGTTAAGAAGGATATAGAAAAGATTAGAATCTGAAATTCACGTTGTTCCGGCAGGTTTTAGGAAAGACAAAGGGATCCGGGACCACATATTCAATTTAAGGAATATCTATGAAAAATGTAGAGAGTTTAATGTAGACCTGTACACATGTTTCATTGATTACACTAAGCCCTTCGACACGGTAAAACATCAAAATATGTGGAGAACCATGAAGGAAATGGGATTTCTTTTACACATAGTCCATCTCATTGAAACATTATACCAAGATCTTCTTCTTCTTCTGCGTACGCAGTCAGACAGTAACAAAAATGGCGACTGCTCGAAAGAAATCAGAAGATTAGCTATGGTTATGCAGAGACTAAACAGCCTGAAGAAATTATGACAGGACACCAACAAAATGATAAAAGTAAAAGTCTTGAGAGCCTGTGTTTTTCTTGTGGCAGCTTATGGCTGTGAATCATGGACGATTACCAAAACGTCTAGACAAAGATACTTCTTCTTCTTCTTCTGCGTACACAGTCAGACAGTAACCATTATTTTTTCGAAAAAAGCGGCGGTCATCCTGAGGCTCTCGCTACTGCCATAGCGCTTGTCTTGCAGTTCCACTGGTAATGGCCACATCTGCTCTCTCTGATCCTCGTATGTCGGGCAGTTCTGCAGCAGATGTTCAGTGGTCATATTACCAGTACCGCACGGGCATTCGTCGGTGCTCCCTATCTTCAGTTTGTTGAATAGGTGGTACCTCAGTCTGTTGTGGCCAGTGCGAAGTCTGAAGACAACGACCTGCTCTCTTCGGTTCAACTGGTAATAGGCATCGTTTTTGGTGTAACCAGTATGTTCGGTTTCCCATTTGGTCATGTATCTGGCTTTGATAAGCCGTTTTGACTCTTCGTACGTCATACTGGTATCTGTTTGTGGTAGTCTTGCACCTTCTTTTGCCAGTCTGCCTGCCTCCTCGTTGCCTTGGATGTTGCAGTGTGCCGGGACCCACTGTACCACTACCCTTTTTGGTGCGGACTGCTGGCACAGTTTGCAGAGTGCTGCTCTTAAGTCATTAAGCTCAGTGTTTTTCTGGCTTTTTAGCGCTGTGACTACGGCGAGAGCATCTGTCAGCAGGACTATATGGCTCTCATTTTCACTGTGTGTCACCATTTCTTCCACTGCCGCCCTCAGTGCCTCTGCTCTGAAATTGCTTGTGTACTTACCAGTAGCGAATGACAGTGTTATTTTTCTGCCATTTGGTAGGTTCAGGAATGCTCCTGCCCCTCCGTTCTGTGTAGTGTTTGTTACAGAACCGTCGGTGTATGCATGGGTCCAGTCCATGCTTGGGTAGCTTTTCGTTATGAAGCTTAGGGTAGTGTCTCTCCTTTTTTTTTCAGTCTGGCAGTTTTTGTTTGCAATACCTGGTATATTTTCTACCACCTCTGGAAATATATCCTGCCTCCAGGTAGGTTTTCGTACAGTAGTGATGGGTTTTGGTGTTGTTAGTGCGTTTATGGGATCTTCGTGCATCTTTGCTTTGGCTATTTCTGCAAAGTTTCTCCGCTTTAGTTTCCCATTTCCCAAATTGTTTAGTCCTTGGTACATTGGGTGGTCCGTCAGTCTTCGGAGTTTCTCTGACTGCAGCTGGGCTCTGCAGTCTCTTCTATCGGTCATGGATTGCAGTTTTGTAATCTTTTCAAGTTCTACAATTGGCGTTGACTTCATGCCACTGTTATAATTCTCATGGCTTGGTTTTGAAGTTTGTTAACTTTATCGAAGTTCGCGAATCTGGGCAAACATCGGATTGGTTTGCAGTACAAAAGGGAGTCCGACAGGGATGGATCCTCTCACCGTATCTGTGCAACATATATGTGGAATGTATAATGAAAAATGTTCGAGAAGATGAGAACATTCAAAGTTTCGACCCATTTACGATTGGGGGGTACGAGATTCCAGAGTTACGATACGCAGATGACACAGTGATACTATCAAGAAGTGCGGAAGGGCTAGATCAGCTACTTTCAGCCGTTAATGGACATAGTAAAGATCAAAACCTGTTCATAAACATAAACAAAACAAAGATAATGACCACCGACAAACCACAATGTCAACATAAATTTACAGTGGGTGGTGAGGAAGTTGACCAGGTCACGCATTTTGAATATCTGGGCTCCAGATTTGACAAAAATGGCGACTGCTCGAAAGAAATCAGAAGATTAGCTATGGTTATGCAGAGACTAAACAGCCTGAAGAAATTATGACAGGACACCAACAAAATGATAAAAGTAAAAGTCTTGAGAGCCTGTGTTTTTCTTGTGGCAGCTTATGGCTGTGAATCATGGACGATTACCAAAACGTCTAGACAAAGATACGATTCCATAGAGTCAAAATGTTACAGAAAGATCCTCAGAATACACTGGACAGAGAAAAAAACAAATGCAGACATTCGGCAAGAGTTGAGTATAGAAGAGAACTGGTTTATCAATTCTATTTTAGCTAGAATATGCAAGTACTTTGGTCATATTAAGAGACACAACGGTCTTGAGAGAACGGGGATGGAAGGTATGGTGCCAGGCAAAAGAGGAAGGGGTAGACCAAGAAGACAATGGCACCAAGATATCCAGGAATGCCTGAGTATGACTGTGGCGGAGCCTGGTGTTTTGGCAAGGGAACGAGTTTCTTTCAGACAGATTGTGATGGGAGCGACGTTCTACAAAGGACATGCTACATGATGATGATGATCTGAACATTGCTATTTTCAGTGCAATTCAATGCACTTTGTTTGTCGTGGTATAGGTTATCCCATCCTCTACCATCCCCTGGTTTTCCCTTCTACCTTTTAAACCAATAAACAAAATTCAATAAAATTTGACATGGGCATACCTTGCTGTGTTAGAAACATAATCCACTCATATTATATATTACAAGTGTGTGTATGCGTGTGTGCGTCTAAATACACTCACTGACCTACTGACTGTTGACCCCTAGTTTTTCCTTACAATTTTTTAATCAATGAACCTAATTCAATATAATTTTACATGGACATACTGTGAACAAGAATGGACGACGAGGAACTAGGTCGTTGCTATTTACAGCAGGAAAGAGATTGCTTCCTTCTTTTAAGATCGTGTCATTTCTAAGTGATTTTAACCACCAAGGTCGCTTGACCTTATCCTACCTGATTTCTTCCTACCGCGCATGCTTAAAGGGAAAGCGTATCGCAGCAAGCAATGTAGTCTCATGGAACTGCAAAAAAATAGTTGAACGGGATATTGAGTCTACAACTCCTGATGCGTTGCTGAATACTTTCCGTAATTTGGATAATAGTGTGCAGGCATGCCTTGATACTAATGGTGACGACTTGCAACATTTAATTTTAGCTGATTATGTTTCTCACACACTGAGATATGTCACTGTCAAATTTTATTGAATTACGTTCATTGATTTAAAAGTTATACGCGAAAACCAGGGGCAGGTGACGAGTGGAACCTCCTGCACTTATCACATGTTATGAGATAGCTTCAAAAAGTTCCCGGAATAGTCGACACATGTTTGAATGAAAGACAAATTATGAAGATAGGATATTTTTAAGTTGGTAGTGACTTTGACGAAATGCCATGGCAGACGTGGCCTTCACATATACTCTCGAACAGATATTAGATAATGTTGTTTGTGTGTTGTCCTGATTGCATCGTTTGAGTTGAAAATGTCCTGGATTGAACAACGTACAAATGTCAATGTCTGTGTTTTAATTGAGAAGTAGCCCTCAGAGACACCAACATTGCTTAATAAAACATATGGTGATATTGAAATGAAGAAATTGCAAGTATTTGAGGGACACAAGCGTTTCCATGAAGGTCGTGTTAGTGTCGATGATGATGCACGTAGTGGACGACCGCCAAACTCGTTCAGCAACGAAAACATTGAGCGTGTTCGAAACTCTGTGTGTGCTGATAGAAGACTTAGTGTCGAGAAAATAGCTTCAGAAGTTGGAATATCAGTTGGAAGCTGCCACAGTATTCTCCACAATGAACTGCACATGCACCGTGTTTGTCAACATATGCTTCACAAGGATGCTGAGAACGCTATCACCAATGCGACAAGACATCTGAGAGAGGTGTCATAGATTGGTTCCACGAATGTTTCCAATAACTGTATGCACGTTGGTAAAAGTGTGTAGTTGGCGAAGGGAACCACTTTGAAGGAAATGTAGTACAGATAATTCTATTGTAACTTATTTCTGTAGAATCCCCTAATTCCTGAAAATGATTTGAAGCTTCCTCGTATTAGCATCTTTAACTTGTCCATCAAGACAACGCTAGTCACATGTCTGAGGATGTCGTTGTTGATTGGCTATTAGGATAATCCCTGTTCAAGGTCTAATCTTGTGTAAGATGGGAACAATGATAAGTTCCATTACCGGCTACTAAGTGCTTAGTCCGCCACTTCTTGCAATCCTTACCAATACCTCACGTTTAAACATATCAGTTTATGTAGTTCTTTGTATCACTGAACGCATTTATAGCTCGATAGATGGCAGAGTGATCCAACAGTGCAACGAAACAGGATATTTATGTCATTAGAGACAAGGTCTCCAACTACTCTGCCATTATGTTTGGGGGATATACGTATACTTAAGACAACTGCGGTGCTGGACCTATGATTCGATAAGTTGAACAACACGAAGTCTGTTATTCTAATATGGCCAGTGGCGAGAGAACTTGGCGAGGGTCCTTGACATTGGCGGTCAAATATGATGTCAGAGTTGACCTTGACACATCAGAGGCGTACCTATTCCCAGCATGTGACGATCAACCTTTTGAGGTAAGATTGTTTTGACAAATGACTTTTCCCGTACATCTTTTTTGTATATGTATATTAAGGTATCCATGTGAAAACCCCAGACCTTATTTGGGGAAAATAATTACGTCACTATATCATCCCCCCCCCTCCCCCCGCATATCGGGAATGGCGACTAAAGATGGATGCGTATTGGGGTGTCAACCTTATAATGCGTGCTAAAGTGTTGCAGAAAGTTTTTTAAAAGTGCTCACTTAGTGCTCAGACACAAGCTTCCTGAAAGGAGCCTTCTAAAGCGGCGCCTCCAATGATTTATAAGGAACTAGGTGAAGAAAACGAATTTGAAAGTTAATGTTGCAGAGTGACGTAACTATAGCGCAGATAACACAGAACGTGTCCGCTGGTCTCCTGCACAGAGCTGTTATTATCAAGGGCGTTCCCCTATTTACGTCATAGCCTAGATTATGTTATAATAGAAGCACAACAATAAACAATTTGCCACGCCCCCGTAAACTGTGCGCCACTGTGATTTGTTTTCTCTCCATCTCTTCCATTATTCCATCATACACTCCTTCTTGTATCCACCGTTATCCATGTGTGTATAGCCAGTGATATTGTTGTATTATATATAATGACAAATATGCATGGATATTTCATATCTTAATTTCTGTAGTTTTTCTATACCCTGTATTCTTCGTCCTTCTGCAGTTTGTAGCAGCTCGAAATTGATGAGCCTAAAGAAATGATAATTGTATGTATCTGGGGTAGTTGTCTCGCCGCAGCGACTCAATTTCAACCAGTGTTCGTAAAGCGATCTCAGTCCCGCCAGGCGGAGCGATAGCGCGGGCTTGCGGAAAACGCTCGCCTGCCTTTCCCCGTAGTGCGAATTGGGTGCGGTTTGTGGTAGTGGCTCCTCCACCGAGGTGCGCTAGTCTGGTCCGTATCAGGAAACGTGGTCCGTCCCTGGTGATTTATCTAAGGCTTATAGCAGAGCTCGACAGTACGTCTCGCTGGTGGTCCGACTCTCGCAAAGAGCTTGTGACCGGCAAATGGAAAGCAGGAATCGTTGCCTCGAGGCCCTGCGTTCTCCCTACGGAGAAGGGCAGGCCAAATTGTGTCTCTAGTCCCAGTGAAATTCGTCGCCGAGGTCGTTGGGATCCGTTCTGCACAGAGCGCTGCCATCCCTCCTCGAGCGAGCCCGGTCGGTCGGTCGTCTGGTGCGTGTGGGAGGCCCCTGTCAGGCGGTCCTAGGTCGACGGAGTGAGGGACGGGTGGAACAACCCTCCGTCCGTCCCGTCAGTCGGTCCCTGCGGCCGTCCCAGTGAGGCTTTTTACACACCCTTCCTCCGCCGACCGGTGTGTGCTGTACGTACGTCTCCGACAGATATCTGGTTGATCCTGCCAGTAGTCATATGCTTGTCTCAAAGATTAAGCCATGCATGTCTAAGTTCACACTGTCTGACGGTGAAATCGCGAATGGCTCATTAAATCAGTCGAGGTTCCTTAGATGACACGATCCTACTTGGATAACTGTGGCAATTCTAGAGCTAATACATGCTTACCAAGCTCCGACCCTCGCGGAAAGAGCGCTTTTATTAGTTCAAAACCAATCGTCGTTTCCCCTCGCGGGGTTGCGGCGTCCCCACTGGTGACTCTGGATAACTTTGTGCTGATCGCATGGCCTCATGTGCCGGCGACGCATCTTTCAAATGTCTGCCCTATCAAATGTCGATGGTACGTGACATGCCTACCATGTTTGTAACGGGTAACGGGGAATCAGGGTTCGATTCCGGAGAGGGAGCATGAGAAACGGCTACCACATCCAAGGAAGGCAGCAGGCGCGCAACTTACCCACTCCCGGCACGGGGAGGTAGTGACGAAAAATAACAATACGGGACTCTTTCGAGGCCCCGTAATTGGAATGAGTACACTTTAAACCCTTTAACGAGGATCTATTGGAGGGCAAGTCTGGTGCCAGCAGCGGCGGTAATTCCAGCTCCAATAGCGTATATTAAAGTTGTTGCAGTTAAAAAGCTCGTAGTTGGATCTCAGGCGCAGGCGGGCGGTCCGGCTCGCGCCGGTTCACTGCCCGTTGTCTCCTGCCCTACCGTCTGCCGGCTCTCTCCCACGGGTGCTCTTCGCTGAGCGTCCTGGGTGGCCGGCGCGTTTACTTTGAAAAAATTAGAGTGTTCAATGCAGGCCTCGGCTGCCTGAATAATAGTGCATGGAATAATGGAATAGGACCTCGGTTCTATTTTGTTGGTTTTCGGAACTGGAGGTAATGATTAACAGGGACAAACGGGGGCATTCGTATTGCGGCGTTAGAGGTGAAATTCTTGGATCGCCGCAAGACGAGCTACTGCGAAAGCATTTGTCAAGAATGTTTTCATTAATCAAGAACGAAAGTCAGAGGCGCGAAGACGATCAGATACCGTCGTAGTTCTGACCATAAACGATGCCGACTAGCGATCCGCAGGAGTTGCTTCGATGACTCTGCGGGCAGCTTCCGGGAAACCAAAGTGTTTGGGTTCCGGGGGAAGTATGGTTGCAAAGCTGAAACTTAAAGGAATTGACGGAAGGGCACGACCAGGAGTGGAGCCTGCGGCTTAATTTGACTCAACACGGCCAACACTGAAATGATTGACATGCCGAGACCACTCTTCTGGGGCCTAATATGGAACTGGTGCTGGACTTAGACCCCCAGAAATCTGGGGTTATGCCCCCTGTGGCTCGGTTTTGTCTGCATCCAGTGTTTGATAAAGGAATATACGGAAGAGCACTATCAGGAGTGGAGCCTGAGACCTAAGTTAACTTACCACGCCAATACTGCAGAATGACTATCAAAAAGTACACCATCGTGGGGTCTAATAGAGAACATGTGCTGGAATTAGACCCTCGAAAATTTTGGGGCTACCCTCTAAGAAACTTGATTGTCTCGCTAAGGGAATTGACGGAAGGGCACCACCAGGTGTGGAACCTGCGGCTTAATTTGACTGAACACGCCAATACTGTAGAACAACTGACAAATCGAGAGCACTGCCGTTTTGGTCTAATAATGAACGTACGCTGGTATTAGACTCACGGATGACAAGTCAGCTCTCAAACACTCAAATGAAAGAACGCTACGGAAATCGTGTTTAACTCCGCAGAAACCGCAGATTTCAAATACCTGGTCATTGACAAACAAAAGCCCTCAATAAATTCGTCTGACCAAATAGTTAACGGGTGCTGGAAATAGATCATCTGAAGACAGGTCAGTTTTACCCTACAAATGACAGGGCGTTGCTACATAACCAGCTCAAATCGAGAGGAGCCGCAGACACTTTGGTTCACGTACCAGGCTGATAAGCCAAGGGCGCGAGGCTACCATGTGGGGGATTACGGCTGAACCCTTGTAAGCCGCAATCCCGCCCAAAATCTCAGCACCACTGCAATGGGAGGCTCCTACATGCTCGGGACCTGG
The DNA here is from genome assembly GCA_036924085.1 of Ariolimax columbianus. NCBI lineage: Eukaryota > Metazoa > Mollusca > Gastropoda > Stylommatophora > Arionidae > Ariolimax > Ariolimax columbianus. The sequence goes on along the minus strand of JAVGWX010000004.1, from coordinate 77,581,344 downwards.
GGCTTGCGCCCCAGCCCTATCAGGTAGAGCCACAGTAAGAGGTTCTTGCCGCCCGCCAATCAAAGCGGGCGGACAACTGCTTGATACTCACCCTATACGGCGATGGGGTGCGAAAAAACACCAACCAAAGACTTAGAACCTGGTCGGGGTGTCGAAAACAGTAGAGCAGCCACCTCACTGTGAACTGTCAAGACTCAACCACTGACCATGAGAGTTGTCCGCACACCAGGCGATCAACATCTCTGTGACATTACCAGGCTTGTCCTCTGGCTAAATGCACTCCGGCTACGATATCTACCCCTGTACGTTATCAGCCATAACTATCATGCTGGACGCAGAAGAGATGCAGACCAGCGGACATTGCACACCTGCCCCACTGTGTCAACACCCCAGGTGGCGGGGAATGCTAGGCGTACCATCCCTGCATAGAAGCCAAGAAAATAAAGGGAAAAAGAGATACCCCACTCACATGCAAATGCTACGTTTCTGGCAGGACGTGACGATCCTGGAATACAGACACACTGGACTGCCTCTCTTCCGGGTAAACCAGTCCATCTCATATATCACATATCATCATTGCACCCTATAGACACGAGTAGTGAAGACTCGATAGTCTCTCCATAGGAGAGAAAACTCTGATCGTAAACAACTGCTGCCTTGCAGATAGGCTGGGGACAGCCAAAGGCTAAGGAGGGCATCCCTACAGAAACGCCTGTTGAAACCGGATGCACGGGGCCGCAAGCCTAACAAAACAGTGCAACGTAAATCACAGTATGATGGCAGCACAACCTATTCGAAAAACGTATGGCGCTCATCCTGAGGAGACCCGCCAGGCAGCGATAGCGCCGGGCCTCACGCCTCGAAGGGGCCCACCCTTGACTACTGGTGGTCACCCACCCATGTGTCGTGGAGTCAAGGCACATGGCTATGGGGTAACGTCTATTGGCCAAAACCTCAAGACCCTCAAAATACTACAGTGGAATGCGGAGGGAGTCATTAACAAAAAACTTTCCCTAACACACCACCTGCATGAAGGTAAGATTGACGTGGCATGTATCCAGGAAACGCACCTCAACAATAACCATAAATTCTCAATCAGAGGATACCAGACCTTCCGTTTAGATAGAGAAGGCCACAAAGGAGGGGTCCTGATACTGACCAGAAACAGCATACCGAGTAGCGCGGTACCTGTCAATCACACCGGACAAGCGGAAATTGTAGGAGTTGACATAATGGCTCAAGAGACGAAGCTCCGCATTTTCAATCTGTACGGACCACCAAACAGAGACTTATCGCTCTCGAGTATGGAGGTCAGAGACTCCAACTGCATAGTAGTTGGAGATTTCAACAGCCACTCGGAGAGATGGGGATACTCTGACACAGACAGCAGAGGTGACGAAGTGGAAGATTGGGAGATAGATGCAAATCTCTCCCTAATCAATAGGCCGGAGGATAGCCCTAGCTTCTATTCAAGAACATGGCATACCACCTCGACTCCAGATTTGGCCTTCTCCACACAGGACATACACTATAAAATAGACCGCCAGGTGCTAAACCAACTGGCAGGTAGCGACCACAGGCCGATCAGGCTAACCATTGACATGGAAGTAGGCCCACAGGAAACAAAACCGCTCCCACGTTGGAATTACAAACGAGCCGACTGGGACAGATTTGCAATCCTGACAGATGGGCTGTGTGAAACCATCAACACACGAAACACCAAAATGAAGCCCATGGTATTGAGCCTAAGCAAGGCAATAATGCAAGCCACCACTGAAACCATCCCAAGAGGAGCTAGGAAAAACTATAAGCCCTACTGGAATGATGAGTTACAGAAAGTGGAAGATGCAGTAACAAATGCTAGGAACATGGCAGAACGAGAAAAATCCATGGAGGCAAACATCGCCCCCAAAGCCGCCGCGGCGAAGTACAAACACACTCTCAAGCAAACAGCAAGAGAAAGTTGGAAAAATAAAACGGAAAGTTTAAACCTGGACAAAGAAGGGAACAAGCTATGGAAGCTAGTCAGAGCCATGAATGACGAAACCCCGTCAAATAAACAAATTACTATCAAGCAGGGCGAGAACTTGATCACAGGTAAGAAAGCCGCAAACGCCTTTGTCGATCACTATGCCAGAGCAAACCACATCGAGGTCCCTGCAGATAAGCATACAGACATTAGCGAAGAGCTAAAGGGACACGAAAACACAAATATGGCTCCTGAAGAGCACATGATGGCCAAACTAACAATGCGCGAAATGGAAGAGGCTATGAGAACACTAAAGAAAAGGAAATCTCCCGGAAAAGACGGGATAACAAACGAAATGCTGATGGGGCTGGGCCAAACAGCGAAGAAAAAACTACTATCAGTCCTGAACCAAAGCTGGAAAAGGGGTATTGTACCCCAGGCATGGAAAGATGCAATACTGGTACCAGTACCAAAAACAGGAAAGGACAAAACAGATCGAAATGGATACAGGCCCATAAGCCTACTGAGCTGTGTCGGCAAGCTGATGGAACGGATGATAAACACCAGACTGATGTGGCATCTGGAAGAAAAACGAATACTAATTCCACAGCAAGCCGGCTTTAGACAGCACAGATCCACTGAGGACCAGGTCATCCTCATAGCCCAGGAGATAGAAGATGCCTACCAGGCACAGAAACACACAGTAGCTGTTTGGGTGGATCTGGAAAAGGCATTTGACAAAGTCTGGAAGGATGGACTTAGGGTCAAGCTAAGAAGAAGTGATGTCTGTGGGAAGATGTACAAGTGGATCAACCACTACCTCAAACAAAGAACGGCCAGAGTCCAAGTACAAGGGCAGATGAGCAAAAAGGTGACACTCGAGCAGGGAGTACCCCAAGGGGGAGTATTGTCACCCACACTCTTCCTGGTATATATAAACGATATTACAGAGAATATACCAAGAAGAGTCCATAGCTCAATGTTTGCAGACGATCTGGCTATGTGGACCTCTGAAAAGAATCTCACCATAGCAAGAAATCGGATGCAGACGGCCCTAACATCGCTGGAAGAGTGGGCGAACTCATGGCTGGTCAAAATAAACGAGGAGAAAACCACGTGCACAATATTCTCACTCTCATTAAAACCCTAAAGTACCAAATTAAGCCTAAATGGCAAAATCCTGCAGCCAAACGACAACCCAACCTATCTGGGAGTCACATTTGATCGGCGCATGACATGGAAAAGTCAGATTGAGAGAAACCGAATGAAAGCCAGAGAAAGAATGGCGATCATGAGGAAACTTGCTGGCACAAGCTGGGGAGCAGACGAAGGCATACTAAAGAAACTGTACACTGGAAGAGTGAGACCAGTTCTCGAGTATGGCATTGCGGCATGGACAACAGCAGCGAAGGCGAACTTCGATAAAGTTAACAAACTTCAAAACCAAGCCATGAGAATTATAACAGTGGCATGAAGTCAACGCCAATTGTAGAACTTGAAAAGATCACAAAACTGCAATCCATGACCGACAGAAGAGACTGCAGAGCCCAGCTGCAGTCAGAGAAACTCCGAAGACTGACGGACCACCCAATGTACCAGAGACTAAACAATTTGGGAACTGGGAAACTAAAGCGGAGAAACTTTGCAGAAATAGCCAAAGCAAAGATGCACGAAGATCCCATAAACGCACTAACAACACCAAAACCCATCACTACTGTACGAAAACCTACTTGGAGGCAGGATATATTCCCAGAGGTGGTAGAAAATATACCAGGTATTGCAAACAAAAACTGCCAGACTGAAAAAGAAAGGAGAGACACTACCCTAAGCTTCATAACGAAAAGCTACCCAAGCATGGACTGGACCCATGCATACACCGACGGTTCTGTAACAAACACTACACAGAACGGAGGGGCAGGAGCATTCCTGAACCTACCAAATGGCAGAAAAATAACTCTGTCATTCGCTACTGGTAAGTACACAAGCAATTTCAGAGCGGAGGCAGAGGCACTGAGGGCGGCAGTGGAAGAAATGGTAACACACAGTGAAAATGAGAGCCATATAGTCCTGCTGACAGATGCTCTCGCCGTAGTCACAGCGCTAAAAAGCCAGAAAAACACTGAGCTTAATGACTTAAGAGCAGCACTCTGCAAACTGTGCCAGCAGTCCGCACCAAAAAGGGTAGTGGTCCAGTGGGTTCCGTCACACTGCAACATCCAAGGCAACGAGGAGGCAGACAGACTGGCAAAAGAAGGTGCAAGGCTACCACAAACAGATACCAGTATCACGTACGAAGAGTCAAAACGGCTTATCAAAGCCAGGTACATGACCAAATGGGAAACCGAACATACTGGTTACACCAAAAACGATGCCTATTACCAGTTGAACCGAAGAGAGCAGGTCGTTGTCTTCAGACTTTGCACTGGCCACAACAGACTGAGGTACCACCTATTCAACAAATTGAAGATAGGGTGTACCGACGAATGCCCGTGCGGTACTGGTAAAATGACCACTGAACATCTGCTCCAGAACTGCCCGACATACGAGGATCAGAGAGAGCAGATGTGGCCATTGCCAGTGGAACTGCAAGACAAGCTCTATGGTAGTGGCGAGAGTCTCAGGATGACCGCCGCTTTTTTCGAAAAAATAATGGTTACTGTCTGACTGTGTACGCAGAAGAAGAAGAAGAAGAAGTATGTATCACAATATGTATGTATATCGTGAACATTTCAACTGAAATGATATTATTGCAAGTACCACATCATCTATATCGTGCCCATTCCAAAAACTAATGGAACTATTGTGCGTACCACACCATTAAAGTCGTGCATGTGTATATTTCCAATGAAAATGGAACAATTTCAGCACATCATGTATGTCGTACACATTCATAGCGTACACTGACACTTTTCTTCTTCATTTTCTTGTGCTTCTTCTCCAACGTGCTTTCGTTTCGCTCTTTTGAAAACACAAGATGACCACTGCAGCTGGTTCCTTACAGTTTTAATGCATTGAAGAACTTTTGTCCAGTGAATATAACCATTCATTTGTTTGTCTGACCTGGTATGTGGTTTGTTTCTGCTTTGCAGGTCAATTCAGGAACCAGGTCTCGTACATATGACGTCATCCGAAGACTAGAAGATGACAATCAAACTCTAAACTTACAGGTCAGTGATTCTTCTTTGGCGTCATCTAAACACTCCTTCACAGATTCACTGCCCGTTAAGGCTGTTCACTGGTCTGTCAGGTCAGGGACATCACAAGTTAATGCCTAATCTTCTTATTTTTCTTCTTCTTCTTCTGCGAGAATTGCTCATTAAGATTGGAACTCCTGATTCTTCAATAAATTCTGCTTTCCTTTTCGGGATTTGAATACAGCGGTACGTTTCTCATCGAGAGGAGTCAGAGTGGTTCATATCCCTCTCACCAGATCTGTGTGCTGGGGGCAGTCTTGAAATGCATGTGCCGCTGTCCAGTGGCGCACCTTAAAATCTCAAACCAGGGTGTGCTTTAAAACTTCAAAATGTATTAAACAAAATAATTTAGAAAAAATATTAGACAAAATATTTTAAACAAAATATATTCATCCATCACAGTCTGTCTGAAAGAAACTCGTTCCCTTGCCAAAACACCAGCTTCCGCCACTGTCATACTCAGGCATTCCTGGATATCTTGGTGCCATCGTCTTCTTGGTCTACCACTTCCTCTTTTGCCTGGCACCATACCTTCCATCCCCGTTCTCTCAAGACCGTTGTGTCTCTTAATGTGACCAAAGTATTTGCATTTCCTAGCCAAAAAGAAATTGATAAACCAGTTCTCTTCTATGCTCAACTCTTGCCGAATGTCTACATTTGTTCTTTTCTCTGTCCAATGTATTCTGATGATCTTTCTGTAACATTTTGACTCGAAGGATTCGATTCTTTGTCTAAAAGTTTTGGTAATCCTCCATGATTCACAGCCATAAGCTGCCACAGGAAAAACACAGGCTCTCAAGACTTTTACTTTTATCATTTTGTTGGTGCCCTGCCATCATTTCTTCAGGCTGTTCAGTCTCTGCATTGCCATAGCTAGTCTTCTTCTGATTTCTTTCAAGCAGTCACCATTTTTGTCAATTCTGGAGCCCATATATTCAAAATGTGTAACCTGATCTGTAAATTTATGCTGACATTGTGTTTTATCGGTGGTCATTATCTTTGTTTTGTTTATGTTTATGAACAGATTTTGATCTTTACTATGTCCATTAACGGCTGAAAGTAGCTGCTCTAGCCCTTCCGCACTTCTTGATAGTATCATTGTGTCATCTGCGTATCGTAACTCTGGAATCTCGTACCCCCCAATCGTAAATGGGTCGAAACTTTGAATGTTCTCATCTTCTCGTACATGTCTCATTAAACATTCCGCATAAATGTTGTACAGATAAGGTGAGAGGATACATCCCTGTCGGACTCCCTTTTGTACTGCAAACCAATCCGATGTTTGCCCAGATACTCGGACAGCGGCTTGTTGATCTTGGTAAAATGTTTCAATGAGATGGACTATATGCAAAGGAAACCCCATTTCCTTCATGATTCTCCACAGATTTTGATGTTTTACCGTGTCGAAGGCCTTAGTGTAATCAATGAAACATATGTACAGGTCTACAACATATAGTAGACAAAATAATCTAAACAACATTTTAGACAAAATATTTTAGCCAAAATATATCAGACAAAATATTTTAGACATAATATATTTGACAAAATATTTTCAAAACAAGTATATTACTTTCCAATTTCATTTATAAATCAACTGGACCCTCATTTAAAAAAAAAAATCTTAGCAATGACGTCGTTGTTAATTTCAAACTGCACTGTCTTTATAAAATAATAAACACGGCGAACACAAAAGGTTAGATCGAACCTCACAACCTGTCAACCATTCTGTCGTATCATATTGTGAAACTACAAAGTGTCGTGCATTCACATTTCTTATCTTTTTGTCTGGAAACTAAACTGTCAAGACCAGGACGAGGTTTATTCAACATTTTCATTTTATCGCCGTAACTTCTCAAAGAAATTGATGAACTTCGCAAGATGTTTAGTTCTCATGAACTTGGGGAAAGGCGTGCTGCTTGGTTCCAGCACCGCTAGACTGCTTAACACACCCGCTATTTTCTTCATGAACCCTTTCTCGACTTCTGGGGTTCTGTTACTATTAGTATGATTTCCATTCATCTATTCAGTTCACTTCTGTTATCTCCCTCACGTCTGTTCACTTTCTCGACATCATGGACCCTTCTAACCTCTCCAACACTGTCTGCTACAAACCTACTGAAGCCTACAACTGCCTCTTCTACACTTCTTGTCATCCTCAATCCTGTCGCAACTCGCTCCCCTTCTCCCAGCTCCTCCGCCTTTGTCATTACGACGAGGATTTCCGTCTCAGGGCCCACGTGATGCTTGACTTCTACTCTGAGACTACTCTATCCTCCGCACTCCAGCGGGTTTTCCCAATCTCCCGTTACGCCTATCTCACTCCCACTCACCGTCCTCCCTCTGACCGTGTGAAACTTGTTATCACATATCATCTTCACTGCGCCTCTGTCCGGAATATCTTATTCCGACAACTTCCTATCCTGCACTCTGATCTTTCCACTCTTGTGGTATTTCCTTATGCTCCACTTGTCGCCTACAAACGGGACAGAAACCTGAGGTACTTGGGGACTTGCTGGTCAGTAGCCGTTTGCACACGAGCCCAAGACCGTGCAATGCCGCATATTGCTGTGTTACTTGTCATCACATCATCCTTACACGCTCGAGCACCTCCCCCAAAGCCGATTCTTCATCAAAGAAGGTTTCACATGTAAGTCTCGCTACCTCATCTACTCTATCATCTGTCACCAGTGTGGTATGACGTATATGTGGGAAACTGGTCTGGAACTGCGTGATCATTTTCACTAACACCTTAATGATATCTATATTCGCACGGGATCCCCTATTGCCAGCCACTTCAATGGTCCTGGGCACCGGGGTAAGGTTGATGTTAGTGTCTCAGTCCTAGTTTCTTGCTTCTCTGACGATAGTCATCGATTCGGCCTTGAGAACAAACTGATCTCCCCCATGGGCTGCCTCCAGCTACATGCCATTAACATCTTCCATACCTTTTCTAGAATCCTTCTTCTCCTACCTGCCTCCATCTATCCGCCTGCTCCTTTCGTCTTTCCTCTTTACCTGAATCATTTTTTTGGTTTTACCCCATGTGACCGCCACTGGCTTACCCGGCGTTTTCCCACTTTTTAAGCCCTCCTCGCCACCTCAACCCCTCTTTGTCTGTCACTTGGGTTCCTGTCCCCGTCTCACAATGAGTGACTTTTTCTCAGTTAAGTAAACCCTTTCTCCGACCCCCCCCCCCCCTTCCCCCACCCTCATATATATTGATAACCCCCATTATGTATTAATCCCTTCTTCTTTGATTCGTTAGTTAATTAATGTTTTTATTTGTTGTCCCTGATGAAGGCATAATGATCGTAACGAAGGTACCATTCGTGTTTTCGTCTCATCGCGTATCGGACCCCACACATTTATGTTTTTTGTTCACTTTGTTTTTTTACATTACATATCCACAGTACCGCCGTAGCCTCGCCTTATTTTAACTCCATATCTCAAAGAGTCGTGGCATTGATAACTTCCTCTTCTTTCTTTCACTTAAAAATGTAATGACCGAATCTGCAATGTTTTTCTCTTGTATAAACTTTACTTTCTTGTATAGTTCCTATACATGTCCACACAGTCTCTCTACCAGCGTTGTTTCAATGAGTCAGTGGGTTTACCCACAGCTATGGTTTGCCTTTGTAAATTAGATTCAGGACATTTTTGTAGTGTGTGCTCTGCAGTCTGTGGTGCCTGACCACATGTACACATGTCTCAGTTGTCAATCTTCAATTCCGTGTACGTGTGACTGCGGTATCCGGTTGTGCTTTGTTCTGATACGCAACCCAACAATGTGCTTTTGTCGGTTTATATTATGGTAATAATCCTGTATTGGGGGACTCTCTAATTGATTCGATCATCCTTTTCTTCTGTTGGTACGTAACTGGTACCTCCGGTTGCTCACCTGCAGAATTCTTCTTTGCCAGTCGATATACTTTTTCGTTTCACTGTAATGTACAATCAGACGGTATTGCAATCTTGAGCCGGCTGTTTAGTTAGTTACGAATAGTTGGTTTTCTTTCCACGGGCCGTTGAGCGCTGTGGGGAGCTTACTTCATCTGTCCTGCACCAAGTGCGTTGCATTGGTCAATATGAGCCTCTGTCGCTGCACAATCACTATAATGGCATCTACCCACCTGCCTGGCGTCCGCCCTCTTGCCATGTAGCTAGATCTACCAGCGCGGTAAGTCATCAGTGAACGTTAATTAGGGCGCAGTATCATGAGATGACTAAACCAACGTATTTTCTGCCTGGAAATGTATTCGGCACAAGACGTAGTGCCGACCATACTTCGAATGTCGTTGTTCCTGGTAACACCAATGACCTTCTTCAAACACTTCATTTCAAGCGTCAAAATTCTGCTCTCACGCGCCCTGGACATTGGTCGTGTTTGGCATGGTAGCACAGAGTCGTTCAGCTCAGATAGCAAAGTCTGAAGACCTAGCAATTTTTCAGTCTTCAGTCCTTGATGTGCTGATTTAGCATCTGTCAGAAATACTACAAGTCATGGAACGAGATTAATTTTTAACAGTTTTCTAAATTGCGACCTTAATTGGCTGGATTTGTGCATATTAATTATGACACAATGTAACAGTTCCAGCCTGAGCATGAGCGTTTAGGGCAGGGGTGATGTGGTCGGCGACTCTGAGAACAAAGGTATCTGAATGTGTGTCAAGGTCACTCTCTGTCTGGACACTACGCCAAGGTCACTCACCGTCTCAACAAAGCAATACGGGGTGAGGGGAAGAATGTTTAGTCCAGGTAGACGCTGACCTCTGGCGTTCCGATTTGGGTAGTGGGGGATGAGTGACAGACAAGGGGGCAGCAGCGCTTGCTGCGATATTTGAGTGACAGGTGTTCAGAGTAATTCGTTCCAATAACGACTGAATAGAGCCATCCCTTTGATACTGCTTGAGACTATAAATTGCTAGACAAAGTTTAGCTCAAGCAGGCTGACCTTGGAGAGGGAATGAGAGCGAGAGAGTGAATGTAGATAGGAGTCTGTTTAGCTCACCGACTTGATAGAGGAATGATTGATAGGCTGTTGTTATGAATGATAATGAGATAGAACAGTGTCGCTCAACCAGCATACGCCATTGAATCTTGGCCAGTCGCTCAATAAGGTGTATGTTAGGCGTCCTGTGTCTAAAGGTAATCTGAATATGTGTTGTAAACAGGACACCTTGCGATGTATGTCCCGACGGGTTAAACGACCACAGAACACAAAAATAAGTATTAACGGTAAATATCTGCGGCCAAACGACAACCAAAATTACTTGGGCGTCACATTTGATCGACGCATGACATGGAAAAGTCAGATCGAGAGAAACCGAATGAGAGCAAGACAAAGAATGGCAATCATGAGGAAACTTGCTGGCACAAGCTGGGGAGCAGACGAAAGAATACTAAAGAAACTGTACACTGGAAGAGTGAGACCAGTTCTTGAGTATGGCATTGCGGCATGGGCAACAGCAGCAAAGGCGAACTTTGATAAAATTAGCAAAAACCAAGCCATGAGAGTTATAACAGGAGACATGAAGTCAACGCCAATTGTAGAACTTGAAAAGATTACAAATCTGCAATCCATGACCGACAGAAGAGACTGAAGAGCCCAGCAGCAAGCAGAGAAACTAAGACAACTGACAGACCATCCATTGCATCAGAGACTAAATAGATTTGGAAAAGGGAAACTAAAGCGGAGAAACTGCAGAAATAGCCAAAGCAAAGATGAGCGAAGACCCTATGAACCCCATAACAATACCAAAGCCAATCTCTACTGTCAGTGACAACTGGAAAATTCTCAAGCAATTTCAGAGCGGAGACAGAGGCACTGAAGGCTGCAGTAAAAGATATGCTGACAGGCGAAAGCAATGAAAGCTAGATAGTCCTGTTTATAGATGCCCTGGCCGTGGTTACAGCACTAAAAAGCCAGAAAAATACTGAACTTAATGATTTAAGAGCAGTACTCTGTCAACTATGCCATCAGTCCGCACCAAAAAGAGTAGTGGTACAGTGGGTTCCATCCCACTGTAACATCCAAGGCAATGAGGAGGCAGACAGACTGGCAAAAGAATGCCCAAGACTACCACAACCAGATTCTAGTGTGACCTACGAAGGGTTCAAAAGGTTTATTAGGGCCAGATACATGGCCAAATGGGAAACAGAACATACTGGCTACACAAAAAATGATGCCTATTACCAGTTGAACAGAAGAGAGCAGGTCGTGGTCTTCAGTGTGTAGATCGACTAGGTGAGATCTAGATGTGTGTGTGGAGTGTGTAGACACCGAGGAAACGAGGTATGTTCTAGAGTTGTGCGAGTGTACAGCTGTGTCTAGGAGAGATCTAGAGGCGTGTGCAGCAAGAACTGGGTTAGAATAGTTGGAGCAACATCAATAGTTTATACTTACAACTCCTGAGTATATAATTAGTTAAGAATTATTCTTGTATTATTTGAATCGCATACCACTCACTTTGATAGGGTTGTATGATAATTATATAATAAATATGCCATCTGCTGTGAGCTATATTATTTGCTGTGTGTGGTTATGAATGATGTGGATGAGTGTGGTACATTCTAGTTAGAATAATCCCAGTGGAAACAGTGGGATCTGCTACATCAATTACCCTGCTTGTACCCCAATTCTCTTTCTACAGTCTTTTAACGTCAAAGAAGGCGCATACGGCAGAACTTAAAATTCTCCACCTCGATCATTCCACCGCCAGTCTCTGTCATTTCTACATGTTCCATAGCCCCATTGTTGCACCATCCTTTTTGATTGTTATGCATAGTCTCTCTGGGTCTACTCCGCTTCCTTTTGTCACGGTGTTTCTACATAATCACCTGTAACGGGAGACTATTATTGCTCATCCGCAGCACGTGTCCGATGTACACCCAACATTTCATCCATTGTGATTGAACTGCAGTCGTATTTTCTCATTCATTCCTTCCAGCCAATGCTCAATAGTCGTCTAAGACATGTATTTCCAAATGCATTCAATCTTTTTTCAAGCGTCTTTGTCATTTTCCAGCCTTCATTACGATATGTCAGCACTGAGATGACGTTAGAGTTCAGTATCCTGAGCTTGATACGCTCTCTCGGTATTTAAATATGTATTAATTAATTGAGGGAATTAAAGGCCAAATTGATTCGGGCGAGAATTTTCTATGTTGCGCCCCCTTTAACTGTCTAAATAGGTAACATTCTAAACGTTCTGTATCACTTGGCCATTTAGCTGAACATCAGTTCATGTGGGTTTGAGATCCGTGGTTTTAGTTTTAAAGCCATGAATCGCACGTCATATCCGTTTAGCCTTTTTTTTCCCTGGATCCTTAATAGTGTCATGATCTTTGGCTAGTCTCTATAAATGTGAAAGTCACTCTCGTGGTAAATTGCAGTCGCAGATGAAGATAACTCTTCATGTACAAAGCCGCAACCTGTGTTAAGTAGAGTGGACAGTTCCCTTTCTTGCTATTCATACCTTCCCCAACTCATATGTCAGGTACCCAGTTACAACTGGGTCGACTGGAGGAGCTGTCGTACCAAGAGCGAACCGTGTCCGGATTTTTGTTTATGTACGTCCGTGATTTTGAACCCTGTCATGCTGTAATCCGTCCTAGCAAGCCAGCTCACTTTTTCTTCTTCTGTGTTCGTTCTCAATCTCCCGCTAACAAGCTCTGAACAGGGCTTTGCAAGTAGCAGGGTCAAGTCCGGAGATCGGAAATCGTTGCGTCGCTATTTTACAGCTTGACTGCGATATTTGCACCTTTCGGTCCAATACATCCGTCTTCGGCAGGCCAGCTCACTATCGATTACACTACACTCTGAACTATTTTATGTACCACATTTCTACCAAGTTGGGAACCTCTGTCTCAAGAGATTTCTGTTTGTTTCAGGTTACCGTGCTGTTAGAACAAATATCAGCACAAACAGAGAAGATACACGATATGGAAATGTGCATGGAAGATTATAAACAGAGGCTAACAGACGCCAGCGGTGTGCTACAGCAGGTAAGGTCAACGCGCATATGCCCAGTGACGTTATCAGAGACACCATCATGAACTCAATGGGGGCGGGCGGAGAGAGAGGGTAGGCAGTTGGAGTGAGAGACTGGAAACACTGCTTTAAAAAAATTCTCGATTGCACAAAAAACATCAAATTTCTAATTTTCACATACTAATGATAACCATTCTCAAATTTGCACATAATAGGAACAATTTTCAAATTTTGAATGTAATAACGATAGTCACATTCTTAGTCTTAGTCGAACTGTACTTCTACAGGGGAGGATGCCGTCGTGCAGATCCAAGCTCTGGCGTGAGCTGGATGTAGCAGGGATGAGGATTTCCTGCTTAGCTGTCTAGGCTCGAGCAGCTTATTATTCCGCTGGGTTGGGACAAGTGCCTCAGAGGGTGGTTAACCGATATGCGAGTCCATCTTAATAGACTCAAGCACTAGAGCAAAGTAGACCCTCAGCCTATTAGGCACCATCTATGCTGCTCTTAACAAACCACATAACCATGGCCGGTGTCATGCTATGCCACATACTTAGTCGCCTCTTACGACATGCTCTATGTGGTGCAATAGTGCTATTCTTGTCTGTGCCATTAAACAAAGACCCCGGCAGACCACTCGGGAGATTCTCAAATGTGCACCAAATAATGATAGTATTTTTCAAATGTGCATACAATAATAATAACAATTTTCAAATGTGCATACAATAATAATAACAATTTTCAAATGCGCATACAATAATGATAACAATTGTGAAATTAATCTTCGTGTGAAGTGAGCTGGTACGTTCCCATTACGTGAAACATTAGTAGGTGGTCATTACAATTGCTTCTAACTTTCCATATCCGGCAACCTCACAAAGTATTGGACCAGAAATCAGCTGTACTGGAACCTTTTTCATGTACTGCCATGAAATCCACCAGCTCTTGCATTCTTCGGCAGGTATACAAATTCTCGGAGTCTTGGACGACTCCGCACTCGCAGACACCGTCGTGCGCATATTCTCTATCTTTTCAAGTTCGATCTATACCTTAACACTCCCGTTGGTAATCTGTTCAGGGCTCTTTGCATAATCATTCTAATGTCATCTATCCACTTACCTCGCGGCCGCCCTCTTCCCGTGTAGCCAGATCTATCAGCATTGTAAGCTATCAGTGGAAGATGATGAGGGTGCATTCTCATGAGATGACCAAACTAACTTATTTTCTGCCTGGAAATGTATTGGACACAAGACGTAGTGCCGACCATACTTCGAATGTCGTCATTCCGCATTCTGTCTCTTCTGGTAACACCGATGACTTTCCTCAAACACTTCTTTCACAAGTCGAAATTCTGCTCTCGCACGCTATTGACAGAGACCATGTTTGGCACTGGTAGCACAAAATCGGCATAAATATACTGTTTATCAGCTGTTGCTTTGTTGCGAAACTAATGCTCGAATGTCTAAGCAATGGGGTCAGCTGATAAGTCACCGCGGATGCTTTCTAGCACCTTGTCTCGATTTCGCTGTCGATCCTATAGTCTGCCGAAAAAATACTGCCCAAATACTTGAACTCATGGACCTGTTGAAGAGCAATATCATTTAGACTTATCTTGAGTGGCCCAGGAGTTCTACTGAATATTATAGTTTCTGTTTTGTTCTCGCTAATTCGCATTTTGTATTTAGCAGAGGTAGTCGCAAGCGCGTTCATGTGGTTTTGCAGTTTGTTTTCATCGTCGTACAGCAAGCACTGATCATCTGCAAAGAGTAATTCGTGAATTGAGTTATGTTCTGCTTCAGATGTCTCAATTTGACCATTCTCTGATGCGATTTTGCCCATATAGATGTTAAACAACAGAGGAGAAAGCACACACCCTTGTGACACCATCAGTCGTTCTGACGACGTTTGTACTCGAACGATATGGTGCTCTGACATTATCAAGAAGCTGGCCTTATACACCATAATCTTCCAATATCTTCCAAAGTTGAATCCTGTCTACCCTATCGAACGCTTCTTCCTGATCAATGAAAGCAACACATATATTTTCGTTGAATTCTATTGATCTTTCGCGAATTTATCTTAATGTGAACAAGGCGTCCGTGCAGCTCATACCTCGGCGGAATCCAAATTGAGCTCTGGATAGTTATGTCGTCTGAAAATATGAAATATGGACTGATTGATTGATCATTGATGTAAATATGGACTGATCAATTGATCATTGTTGTAAATATGGACTGATCGATTGATCATTGGTGTAAATATGGACTGATCAATTGATCATTGCTGTAAACATGGACTGATCGGTTGATCATTGATGTAAATATGGACTGATCGATTGATCATTGATGTCAATTTGGACTGATCGGTTGATCATTGATGTAAACATGGACTGATCGGTCGATCATTGATGTAAATATGGACTGATCGGTTGATCATTGATGTAAATATGGACTGATCGGTTGATCATTGATGTAAATATGGACTGATCGGTTGATCATTGATGTAAACATTGGACAGAGTAGTTGCTAAAGCGCTATTCGCGACATAAAATTGTTTCGGTTTCTCCAACGACTACTGTTATTTTGCAATGTCTTATAAAGTCGTTCTATTCTATAGCAGACATTTAACTACCTGAGTCAGGCACCAAGCATCTGTGACCTTGTAAATCTTTGAAAGAAGTAGGCGGTGATTTTCCGTGTCCTATGTCAATGGAAGGGAAATAAAAATCAGCAATCGCATGCTTGCGCTCGTACCCGTTATCAATATGTTGATTTAGGTTAAGGATTTTACAGCAGCACGTATTGCCGCGCCTAAATCTTGCCTGTTCGGGACAAAGTTTACCATCGATAATGCCTGATATTCGGTCCTGAATTATTTTTTCCAAACACTTAGGTTATATACAAAGAGATTATATAATAATCACACAGGTCACTGTTAGCTTCTGTTGTCGGTCTCCGTGGTCACGCAACAATTCAGGCATTCATCCAGCAGACCTATTAGACTTGCGTTCATTGACCAGTACAAACCTCTTGGTATCCAGGAAGAGAGGGGGAGTAGGAGATATAAAATTACACTTGTTCTAAATAAGTTTGTTTGTTTTAATTCAAGGGGTGCATCCTATGAGGGTGGTCAAATGTAGGGTGAAAGTATTTGTACACTGATATGTCTGTTGTAAAATGCAACTAAGGAAGGCTGGGATAATGCTGACAGATTGGTAATGTACAGAAAAATGTTTCTTCTGATCTGCTTAAAAGTGGGAAACGTTTATTTTGTATTGTAATCGTGTTTCATATATGGCGAACTGCACTGTATGGGGCTAAAACATTGACAAGGAAGGATATACAATGTTTGGAAACGTTTGAAATGTGGTTCTACCGTAGAATGGAAATAGTGAGCTGAAAATAGAGAAGATTCAATGACAATGTCCTCACTGAAGTAAGCACGGAAAGAAAAATATTGAACATGATACAGACAAGAAGATTGAGTTGGCTGGGACACAATATGAGACAAAGTTTTCTCTACAGAAGATGATTGAGGACAAGATTCGAGGGAGAATTAGAAAGGGGCTACCAAGACTCACCTTCATATCTCAAACATGCAGGGACATTAAAATACTTTGTCTGACAGCAAAATACTGTACGAGGTTGGAGGGTGCGGATATTTTGCGTCTTCTATTTAACTAAAATCCGGTAAAGTTTACACACATATTTCCATTCGTTGTTCATTTTGAAATATACAATTTATTCAAACCACATCTCTCATTATTTGGTACCACTAATTCTTCCGGAGCTCTAAACATGATTCCCACTAGGAGAAAACAAAACTGTCACGCTGATCAGTTTTTACCCACCGACAATGACCAATCTAGATTAAACCACAGATTCCATGAATAACTCGACTCTATTATCTAGTCGGACCCAAAGTCCAAGACGCTAGTCATCCTTGGAGACTTCAATGTCAGACTTGGATCTGGGATGGAATACTCGGTGTGCGCGACACAGACAAATGCAACATCAGCGTCTTCCTATTGTTGAGACAATACGCCTAACAATAACGAGCACGATGCTTCACCTGACCACCCAGAATAAATCAACATGGATGCATCCCCAATCAAAGCAATGTTACTTAATCGATTATGTTATCATCAGGAAGAGTGACAGGGGTGGTGTAAGAGTGACCAAAGCTGTGTGTGGTGCAGACGGCTCGGCGGATCACAGGCTAGTTGTGTCCAAACTGAACTTCCACATCAAGCCCAGGATGTGCCACCTGCATCGGAGACAAATTGATACAAAAAACGGATCCCACAAAGCTGTAACTGACAATGATCATTGAAAGACTGGGCCATCATTGAGACTGTATACTCCTTCGCCTCTAAGGACATATACATCAAACATAAACATTACGATTGGTTCGATGAGAGCTGCGCGGGTCGAGATATTCGGCTTCCCAGGCCGATTTACGGCGATCTTCAAACAATTCCACGAAAACATGAATGTTCGTGTACGGCCCCAAGCAGGGCTGTGTACTGGCCCCAACACTGTCTACCATGATGTCTGCTGTCATAGTCAGCAGCACTTCTCTGGGTTGTGTTAATAAGCGAGTGAAAATAATATACAGAACAGATAGTAAAACTGTTGAATCACAGGCGGCTGCAGGCCCATACCAAGGTAAAGAATATAACCATCTCCAAACTGCTATTTACTGATGACTGTCTCCTCACTGCCAGCACTGAGAAAGATATACATACCTATGTGGACATGTTCGAGCTCATCAACATGTAGAACGTCACTCCCATTACAGCCCGTCAGAAAGAAACTCGTTCCCTCGCCAAATCCCCAGCCTCGGCCAAAGTCATACCCAGGCATTCCTTGATGCCATCGTCTTCTCGGTCTACCCCTGCCTCCATTGTTCGGTACCATACCTTCCATTACTGTCCTCTAAAGACCGTTGTGTCTTCTGACAGTATTTCAATTTCCTGGCAATGATGGAATTGATAAACCAGTTCTCATCTATGTTGAACTCTTGCAAATGTCAATATTTGTCCTTCTCTCTTTCCAGTGTATTCTGAGGATCTTTCTGTAAAATTTTGACTCGATCCTAGATGTTTTGGTAAATCGTTAATGCTTTACAGCCGTATGCTGCCACGGGAAAAACACAGACTGTCTGGACTTTTAGTTTTGTCGTTTTGCTGGTGTTCTGCCATAATTTCTTCAAGTTGTTTAGCATCTGTTTTGCCATGGCAAGTCTTCTGATTTCTTTTCAGCAGTCACCATTTGTGTCAATTCTGGATCCTAGATATTCAAAATGCGTGTCCTGGTCTATTTCCTCCCCCACCTTTTGTAAATTGATATTGACATCATGTTTTAATATATGGTAATTATCTTCGTTTTGTTTATGTTTATACAAGGTTTTGACCGTTTCTGTATCTATAAAACGCTGAAATAACTGCTCTAGTCCTTCTGCACTTCTTGAAAGTATCACTGTATTCGGGCTCACCATTAATAACATAAAAAAGAAACTGAAATAAAATTGCGCTACATTAAGGAAGCTGCCAGGTCCACCTTATAAAGTACGCCTCTCTGAGGAAAACCACTGTAACCCGCCACTAAAGAAAGTAGCCACATGTACATTGTGGACAGAGATTACAGCTCAGCAAAAGAGATTTCACAGTAGCTTCCCTTAGCAAAAGTAGCCTTGACCTTGTGATCAAAAGTAGTCAGGAAGGCTGGCAGAAAACCAAGTAAGGACATCCATTTCTGGAGTTTGTAACCTGTTTCTTCTCTGGCAGGTAAGTTATATGTGTTGGTTCACTGTCTCCCTGATTTACAGGTTATGCATTTTTCATGAGATGTAACCTGAAAGTCTTCGTCGAATTGTGTATCTGAGCCTGAGTTGTGGAACAGGTGCCGACAACAAACTGGTTAGTCTGCTCTGACTGACTGCAGCACCTGCACACAGGGCTCTGCTTGAAATGCTTGATTTATTTGGTCCTCTCTCTCGTTCTTCCATGCTTCCAGCTTTGCACGATCATAATTTATGTGAAATTTTCATGACAGTTTCCAAAGTTCGTTGTCGTAAAATGATTTTTGTTAAAGTTCTAAAGTCCTAAGTGCCAAATATTACAACAGCTGATACTGTACTAGTGTACTATGGGGGAAGCTACTTGAGGCAATCATTCAGAGAGTTCTAGAATTGCATTGCTTATATAAATAATAAAGGGATACATACTCCGTTATTATCTTCAAATTTCCTTTTTTCACTATTGTAGGAGGATGTGGTCACCACTACAGTAGGTTTCCTTGCAGGCAGTCTGTGTAAAAGCTTGTATGTGTTCTTGTAAATGTTTTCTTTAGCAGACTACTTTGTTTGACATGCTGAGGTTGTCAACCTCATGCAGAACGTTACTTAGTCATCTTTCACAACATATAAAGTAGGGTGCTTCGTTCCTTTCTTTATTTCCTACTTATGGGTCCAGGGGAACATATATCCAGTGATCAATGAAAATCCAAGTTAGTAGTTTTACCAAAGAAACAATGGATCAATGTGAAGTTTACTCACAATTAGTCGTATTATTAGTCAAATGGCTAAAATACTGTTAGGAATTTATTTATATGTATAAGCTGTTTAAAGACCCCTTTACTTCAATCTATCTATATTCTTTAAGTGTCAAACACCCACATAAGGCAGAAACCAGTTGGATCTCTGTGACACCATTCATTTCTGTTCATGTATACTGTTCAAGACCATAATTGAGCCCTTTCTGATGATTGTTCTGCGGAGAGTTTCTTTTGGTCTTCCTATTTTTTTCTGCAGCCAGAATATGACCACATAAATTGCAGTCTGTTGCTGTCCATTCTAAGAACATGACTAATGTATGTTCACAATTTCTTTCTAATGAGTGATGAAACATATTGTTGATTGGTGACTTCTCTAATAGTTTTGTTGGTTATGAATTCCTCCCAGCCAATGTTCAACAGTTTTCTAAGACACTTATTCTCAAATACATTTAGTTTCTTTACAAATCCCTTTGCTATTTTGCATCATTCACAATCCATCTGTGAGTATTGGTAATGTATTGGAGTTTAACAACCTAAGCTTCGTATGGTGACTCAGTGATTGTAATTTCAAGATGTGCATTTATTGGATAAAGGCGTAAAGTTGCAAGAGCTAGAGCAATACGAGTGAAAATTTTCTTAGGTGTATCTCCATCTTGTCATTTTGCTTTCCAGTTAGGTGAAACTGTCAACTAGATAATAGCAGGTCTGTTGGTGAAATTCATTACTTTTATCTTGGAAGCATTGATTTGAAATCCTATCTATTCCGATAAGTGGCATAGTTGATCTAACTTGTTTTGCACTTCTTCAAGAGTGGAAATCAAGTAGTTTGTTCTCAAACTCCCGCTACCAAGCCTTGAAAAGGGTTAAGGCAAGAAGTACGATGTTGTCCGGAGAACCAGAATGCATTGTGTCGTAGTTTCCAGCTTGACTGTGATATTTTCACCTTTTGGTCCGACACATCCGACTTCAGCAGACATTTTTGAGTACCGGGTTAGCCTTCCCTCTTTGATCCTTTTACCTTAGTCAGTCTGCTCTGATGCAGCCTGTTATGCAGAATCACTGATGGAGGTGTAGAAGGGTCTTGTAGCTACAGTTTTTTTTCTCTTCAGCCTCAGATGGGATTCTTTATGATCAGCCCTTGTAGCTGCAGTTTTTTTTCTCTTCAGCCCCAGACCGGATTCTTTATGATCTGCCTTTGTAGCTGCAGTTTTTTTTCTCTTTAGCCTCTGACCGGATTCTTTATGATCTGCCTTTGTAGCTGCAGTTTTTTTTCTCTTCAGCCTCAGATCGGATTCTTTATGATCAGCCCTTGTAGCTGCAGTATTTTTTCTCTTCAGCCTTAGATTGGATTCTTCATGATCAACCCTCTTAGCTATAGATTATCACATTTTTACACAAACATTTACAAGGTTCTTTCCTGAATTTATCTTGTCCATTTCCCTCCTTATCAAACAGAGGGTCTACCATTGTCATGTATCCTCTGCTAAAATACTTTGGGTACTCTTACAGTGGTGATTTGTAATCAGTTTGTTTTACATGATGAGGTTGCTTGCCCCATGTACAACTTTCTTTAGTTACCTTTTACAACAGGCATGGAGGGGAAGTTGTTCTATTCTTTCCCAACTTGTTAACGTTTTTACTGGTTTAGAAGACTCTGCAGTCTATATACAACCAGTTTCATTTACATTTCCTTGCTCTAAAAGCTATGCGCATCCAATCTATTCTTAAATGCATTGATTGTCCCTGCCTCCATTACTTCCTATGGCAATGCATTCCAAGCATTCACCACTCTCTAACTAAAAAAAATATTTCCTAATATCTAATCTGGACCTTTCTTTAGTTAATTTGTAGCTATGCTCTCTGGTCCTTCTAGGCGGTTGTTTTTTGAAAAAACTTGTTATAGTCTAATTTATCTGTTCTTTTGATTATCTTATAAACCTGTATTTGGTGACCTCGAATTCTTCTCCTTTTTAAACACTGTGGGCCGGTTTTTCTGAGTCTTTCCTCATAACTGTAATTCTGGAATCCCACTATCGTCTCCAGTAAGAGTTCTTGAAATCCACCTGAAGAACTTCTGTATATTGTGTACAAAGTATATGTACCTGTTTATGCCACCTTGAATGTACTGAACATGTGTGGAGCATGTGTTGCACTCTATTTAGGAATGGGTTCAGTTGTGGCAGTAAGGTTTGTCTGTGGCTCCAATTTGTTTATCTATTTGTTGTCTGATGTCTTCTGTCCCAACTTTAATATTCTAGCCTTTTCTGTGTTGATTGATGCTGCGATTGCTGCCATACAACATGCCTATTTTGCATGTATAATATGTGCTTACATTGAAGGTACAGCTAGATAATAATGTTGTTGTTGTTATCTCATAGCTGCTAAGCAAACCTGCTCTTGGCAGCCCAATGCCATTCTTATATACATACAGGTCTTCTTCAGTTGTTTCACTGCTCTGTACAGTGTGTTGGTAATTGTCTGCAATGCTTGTAAGAATCACTTCCTCATGTTTGCAAGCATCATGCACTCAATGAGTAGATGTCGAACTGTTTCATCAGGATGAGAGCAAATTCTGCACAAGGGCAGGTGTTGGGAATTGATGTAGTTCAAGTGGATATTGACTCTGGTATGTCCTGTTTGGAACTGAAAGAAAAGACTTTGATCTCTTCTATATAGTTTATTTATGTCATTATTTACTTTTTGGCTGTGACATTTTACTAGGTGATGATAATAATAATAATAATAGTAGCCGATCACAAGCTAATATGGTGACAGCGTCAGAAATGTATTTTCAGATGCTTGTCTGCTACAGTTGGTATTTTTCCCCCTTGATTCTTTATCTATTCAAAATATTTTCTTTCTTTTTCCTGTTGTGTTGGTTTTGCGAACTATGCTGCAATTTATAATAAATATATTTCCTGCACAGTTTTCTGTTTCCAGATTTTCTAGTTTTTCTTATGTGATATTTGGTGGTTTTATGGCTTTATTGTTGAGTGACTTAGCAAGTTTCCATAGTTTTGTACCATTTTTATCTGGGTCAACCCAGTTTTTTCTTTATAACTGTTTCTGGTTGCCTAATTCAAAGCTTTTCTATATGTGGTGTTTTTAGTTGAAAATTCATTTCCATGTTTTTGTCTATTTCTGCCAATTGTCTGGCAGCTGTTAGTTCTTATTGAAGTTTCTGCAGATCTTCAGACAAGTATGTTATGAAGTTCTTTCTAGCTCCACCGGGGATTTATTCCTTGGCTGTTATGCAATATTGCTCTATTAAACTTTTCTACTATTTCTTCCACCTCTCTCTCTTGTACATGCGTGGGTGTGTGTTTGTGTTTATTTTTAGTACAGAAAAAAAACTAATGTGCAACAAAGGTTCCACAGAAACAACCTTTGGAAGATCACATCATTTCGATAACGGAGGCTTCCTCTTAGAGGGCTGTCGGGAATGATGATAACTCTTTATGCACTAAGCCGCAGCCTTTGTGAGGTAGGGTGGTCAGTTCCCTTCCTCACTGTTTTTATCTTCCCCAACTCATACATCAAGTACCCATTTACAGCTGGGTTGTCTGGAGGAGTGGTCCTACCAGGCACGAGCTACGGCCTAGATTTTCTTCTGCACGTTTGTGATTTAGACCCCTGGCACGCTGTAATCCCAGTCTAGCAAGGTTAAATGGTACTTTCTATCGAATATGCAGACACAAAGCTGATTGACTTGTGACTTTAAATGGTGGAGGACCCTCCTATCCACCTCCAATTTGGTCCTCGTGCAGACCACTATTGGGCTGGAATTTTATTACTTTTATAATTTTTCCCTGATCAACAGCTAACATTCTAGTCCCATAGATTTTCAAATGCTTAGGCATCTTTTATGCACACAGCGTGTACATGATATCTCAGAGATTATCGTCCATCTCCAATAGGACTAGTCCCTGCTCCTACCTCACTTGAGACTAGCATACGCTTGAAACTTGCAGGATACTGTTTTGTGCTTTTGTTGTTCGTTCATTCCTTGAGAGGCAAGCGCTTTACCTCTCACCTGCAACAAACCTCTGGGGGGGGGGGGGGGGAAGGGGGGGGGGGGATATACAACCACAATATCTTCTTAAACGAGATTACTCATGAGAGAATTTGTTCACTAACATTTATGAGAGTTATGTCCCCTATAGGGACACTTCTAGTTAGCAATTTCTGTGACTATATTCGAGGCTTTTTCAAAATTTATTTTCAATCTCTTATTTATCACTTTTTGACGGATCCAGAACATGCCGTTCTAACGCTTGTGCAGAAAATCGTAGTTTTAAAGAAAATATTTACATGTTCACTTGTCAGTTTTATTCGCGAATTTTTTGTTACTTTTTCTTGTCTCCCCTTTCCCGTTTTCTTATGAGCAAAAGACGTTATGCAGGAAACATGCGCAATATGATTTGACGAGATATCGGAGCAGTGTACTGTCATAGTGTGCTGGAAATTTTAGATGGGGGAATCTTATCCTTCTTCTTCTTCTGCATTCATTCTGAAAAAAAACTCTGTAAAGTTGTGTCATAGTTTACTGCGATATCTGCGCCTTTTGGTTAAGGAGGAGGGATCGAAGAGGAAATGCAAACCCGTTACTATATATGGGTGATGTGGTCAGATTGTTTTCTGGTACCCAATTTCTGTGGCTGGGTAGACCACAGGAGCCGGTTTGCGGTCGCCAAAAGATCCTGTACCGTCTGGGGATTGAACCATGGCCCACTTTAGTATCTACAGTAGGCTGTGATTGAAACCTGATCGCTTGACTGGGAAGCCAGTGCTATCCGGCTCCCCCACCCCCCCCCCCCCCCCCCCTCTCTCTCTCTCTCTATATATATATATATATATATATATATATATATATATATATATATATATATATATATATATATATATATATATATATATATATATATATATATATATATATATATGTTGCGGTCAAAGTGGAACCATTGCAAATTTGCAAATAGTTAAATAGTTTAAATACCCGAGAGCACTGGTGGATGCTAACAGTTCCAGAACTGAGAATCAGGCAAAAATATGATGGTCATGGCTGCTCTGACCAAACTGGGGCCGCTATGGAGGGACAGAAGCATCAACCTGAAATCCAAGCTGAGTTTAATGTATGCACTTGTCACTTCCGTGTACCTTACAGCGTGCGAAACTTGGACTCTGACAGTCGTTCTAGAGGGAAGAATTTGTGCAATAGTGATAAAATGTCTGCGTCGAATCCTCGGCTTTTCATATCTAGACCAAGTCACGAATAAGGCAGTTTGAGACACCGTTAAAAGATAGGTCAGCCAATATAAACACATATTGACTATTGTAAAAGCATGCAAGCTCACCTGGTATGGGCATGTTTCAAGATCGTCTGGATTGACCAAGACGGTCCTGCAAGGTGCTGTGCCTGGGAAGCGTAATATAGGGAGGTAGAAAAAGAGAAGTAAAGACAACATCAGAGAGTGGACGGGAATGTCCATAGCTAGAACAAATATCCTTGCAGAAAACCGAGTGGAGTGGCGGGAACTGGTCCAACAATCTGCAGTATTGGTGCCCCAGTGATATTTTAGGTTACGGGACTGATAATGATGATTGATATATATATATAATATGTGACCTTCTTTTAAATGCGATGTTGACAAACAGAATGTACAGCTCTGCCTTTTGAGATGGGGGGGGGGGTTCTACGGGCCTACTTCAAGTAGCTAGCCAGCCAGCCACGATATGTATACTTGAGAGATATGTAAACCAGACATGCAGGCCCTTATTCTCTGTCTGGTGTTGTAAACTGACACAGCTGGAGTTTATTGGCTGTGCGGATGGAGCTGGGAAGTAAACAATGGTTTGCCAATGTTGCAAGTGGTTGTTATAATTACATTGTCGGGCTTGTAAGGAGCCGGCCTATAGGGAGTCGGGAGCGTTTAGGGATACGGACTTGTAGGGAAGCATTTTTTCTTGTATTCGTAGTCGATGGCTAACGAAGCAGTTGTTGTTGTTGTTGTTGCTTAGATGTTTACCCCACTAGTTTCTACTGGTGGAGGCGCGCACATTCCACCACAGACCGTAGTCCATTGGGTGATATCATGACGCATATACCAGTGCTTGGATGGATGCTATGTTTGTGCGCCCTCAGAAGCTAGCCCAACCAAAGTGCAAT
The DNA here is from genome assembly GCA_036924085.1 of Ariolimax columbianus. Lineage (NCBI taxonomy): Eukaryota > Metazoa > Mollusca > Gastropoda > Stylommatophora > Arionidae > Ariolimax > Ariolimax columbianus. The sequence goes on along the minus strand of JAVGWX010000004.1, from coordinate 77,555,466 downwards.
GGAAGGTGGTCGCGTGTGAAAGTTGTGCAGGAGTGTGACTGTATGACAGTCAAAGTAAACAGAGTGAAGCGAGAAGAGAGAGTAGGGGAAGAGTTGCCCCCAGTTAACTTAACGTTTTTATACTGGTTTAGAAGACTGCAAGAGTCTGTATGCAACCCGTTTCATATACATTTACTTTGCCCTGAAAGCTATGCGCGTTCAATCTATTCTTAAATGCATTATCTGTCACTGCCTCCACTATCTCCTGTGGCAATGCATTCCAAGCATTCACCACTCTATGACTAAAAGAAATACTTTCTAATATCTAATCTTTGAGCTGAACACTTCATGCCGTCTTTCAGAGTAGGAACAAAGTTCCTCCGCTTTGCTCGGTCAGCGTCTTATGCCATTATTTGCACGATGCTTTTACTCTTTGTTTGCGATTGTTAACTTCTATATTTGTCATGAGAACCTTATGGCAGAACACTAATAAACTGACGAACGTGCATCTTCCCGGTGGCAACGTACGGATGTGAAACGTGGACCACCACACAAACACTTAAGAAAAGGATTGAATCTTTTGAACTAAAATACTACAGAAAGGTGCTCAAAATATAATGGATAGCGAAAAAGGAAACAGACATCCTAAACAAAATACAACTGGATATCGAAGAATATTGGTTGGTAAAGAATATCTTGTCTAGACAGCACAAATATTTTGACCAAATCGAATGCCATAATGGCCTGGAGAGGTAGATACATGAGATTATGGGGCCTGGGAAGCGGAGCAGAGGCCAAGGAAAAGATGGACATCACGGAGGTCCTGAAGATGACAGCACCAGAGTGGGGGGGGGGGGTTTCTGGCTAGAGATCGAGGGATGACAGCAACAGATGAGGGGGGGGGGGGGGGGGTGAGAGAGAGTTCTAGCTAGAGATCGAGAGATGACAGCAACAGATTGGGGGGGGGGGGGGGGTTCTGGCTAGAGATCGAGAGATGACAGCACCGATGAGGGGGGGGGGGGGGTGAGAGAGAGTTCTAGCTAGAGATCGAGAGATGACAGCAACCGATGAGGGGGGGTGGTGAGAGAGAGTTCTAGCTAGAGATCGAGAGATGAGAGCAACAGATTGGGGGGGGGGGGGTGAGAGAGAGTTCTAGCTAGAGATCGAGAGATGACAGCAACCGATGAGGGGGGGGGGGTGAGAGAGAGTTCTAGCTAGAGATCGAGAGATGACAGCAACAGATTGGGGGGGGGGGGTGGGGTTCTGGCTAGAGATGGAGAGATGACAGCAACAGATTGGGGGGGGGGGGGGGTTCTGGCTAGAGATCGAGAGATGACAGCAACAGATTGGGGGGGGGGGGTGGGGGTTCTGGCTAGAGATCGAGAGATGACAGCAACCGATGAGGGGGGGGGTGAGAGAGAGTTCTAGCTAGAGATCGAGAGATGACAGCAACCGATGAGGGAGGGGGGGGGGGTGAGAGAGAGTTCTAGCTAGAGATCGAGAGATGACAGCAACAGATTGGGGGGGGGGGGGGTTCTGGCTAGAGATCGAGAGATGACAGCAACAGATTGGGGGGGGGGGGGTTCTGGCTAGAGATCGAGAGATGACAGCAACCGATGAGGGGGGGGGGGGTGAGAGAGAGTTCTAGCTAGAGATCGAGAGATGACAGCAACCGATGAGGGGGGGGGGGGGTGAGAGAGAGTTCTAGCTAGAGATCGAGAGATGACAGCAACCGATGAGGGGGGGGGGGGGGGGGGTGAGAGAGAGTTCTAGCTAGAGATCGAGAGATGACAGCAACCGATGAGGGGGGGGGGGGTGGGGGTGAGAGAGAGTTCTAGCTAGAGATCGAGAGATGACAGCAACAGATTGGGGGGGGGGGGGGGGTTCTGGCTAGAGATCGAGAGATGACAGCAACCGATGATGGGGGGGGGGGGGGAAGAGAGTTCTGGCTAGAGATCGAGAGATTCCTGCAACAGAGTGGGGAGTTCTAGCTAGAGATCGAGAGATTCCTGCAACAGAGTGGGGGACTTCTGGCTAGAGATCGAGAGATTCCTGCAACAGAGTGGGGAGTTCTAGCTAGAGATCGAGAGATTCCTGCAACAGAGTGGGGAGTTCTGGCTAGAGATCAAATGTCTTAAAGATAGGCTGTTGTGAGAGCAACCTTCTGCAAATGAGATGCTACATGCTGAGATGATATTTATCAACAAGTTGATTTAAGTCGAATTCTCTTCCGCCTCTGCGTCTGATCGGAGTAGTGAGCATCTGGTTAGTGTAGTGGTAGGGCTGTCGATTTTCAAAGTTGGGTTACGGGTTTCAGATCCCGATACCAGCACCTTTCAGTCGACCCAGCTGTATTGGGGGTTTATTTGTAAGTGGCTACCTGATCAGTTGTTGTGGAAAGACAGCGAGGAGGGGAATTGACAAGCTCTGACTTAGTACAGTGAAGTCCTCAACACTTCATTCCAGAAGGACGTTACTGTTATAGGGCTTGTTAGAAAAAAAAATTAGCGCTGACGAAGGTACGGCGTTAGATTTCCGCTTCAGTCGACCCAGCTGTAAATTGGTAAATAGCTTACTGTTAGGGAAGCAGTGGCTATGACCAGATACAACGAAGTCTCTAACACTTCATCCCTGACGGCAGTGTTCAGTGTTTTAACAACTTCCACCTCCATTTTCCTTTTCTTTCCTTCATCGTCTTCTTCTTCTACTACTTTTTCTTCTTCCTATACTTCTTCGTACGCTGTCAGTCGTCAACTTGAATGTGTTCAAAGAAAGCAGCGGTTATCCTGAGGCTGTCGACACTGCCATAGAGCTTGTCTAGTGTTGCCACTGGTGATGGGCACATGTGCTTTCTCTGGTCCTCGAATGCCGGGCAATTTTTCAGCAGATGTTCATGGGTCATTTTCCTAGAACCATAGGTGCATTCGTCAGTAGCACATACCTTCAGTTTATTGGATAGATGGTACCTCAGTCTGTTGTGGCCTCTACGGAGTCTGAAGACCACCACCTGCTCTCTTCTGTTCAACTGGTACACCTCCGTTTTAAGGTCCACGGCACTGCAGTTGTTGCTATGTTATGGAGGTCTTTTCTGAGGTCATCAGTGACCTCATTATAACGTTAAGGTTCCGAAAATTTTGATGTGAACAAATTACTTATATCGAATGGAAAGCCATTTAATGTTATGGTCTTTGGAAACAGTAATACAGCAATCAACAGAAAGAAATAGAAGTCATTAGCAGAAGGGAACTGAGTTGCAACGGTCAGCGACCCATAGCTGACTGCTGGCGTCGGGGCCAGCGGTTCTTCTTCGCCTCCACGCTGTGATCATGGAAAACAGGCTGCAACCTGGAAGTCTGGCTAAGAGAAGGAATCGAAAAGGGAAAGCTCACCCGGAACCTAAAAATACCATGCTAAAGTCGGATGTGTCGGACCGAAAGGTGTAAATATCGCAATCAAACTGTAAACTACGACAGAACGCCTTCCGTTTTCATGATAACATCCTTCTATTTGCAGAACTCCTTTGAGGGCTTGGTGGCGGGTGTTAAGGACGAACCACGAAGAAAAGGCTGAATGAATCATGCCTGTTGTCGGAAGTATGGCTGCAAGTGAAAAAAACAACCAGGATAAGACGCATCTGTGCGCCTGGTGGCCATACATTTCCTCTTATCTTGATCTTCTTCATCTTGATGTCCCGTTCCTCAGAAGATCTCCCTCCGCGGTCTCTTTTTACTTCGAGGGTTTACCAGATTGCTGTCTCCGTGCTTCAACGATCATCGTTTCGCTGTAAAGGAAATTAACCACATCTTTCCAGCATTCACGGTCCGAGCCTACTTTGTCCGCCTCTCTCCAGGCGTAACAATTGAACCGTAGAATCAAGGCCTGTAAGTACTCAGTGGGGTAATGGAAGATGAGACCGGTCTATGTATCGGAGCTGGCTTTTGTCGGTGATTTGACCCGTATTACTAAATCAGAGGCACATCTCCAGACCAAATTTCATTTCAGGAAGATGAGCCCGGAATGCGAGGCATGACAATTAGCAGTTCAAAAAACAAAAACCAAGGTGGTCTGGAGAGAAGACCCATCACATTGCTCTGAGTGGACCAGCCTCTGGAATAGGTCAAGCAATGGGGATACATTGGAGCTGTTAGTTTTTCTTCCAATTATGCCGTTAAAGGTCGCGAGGTGTTTATTATATGTCCTGCGCCAAGTGTGTTGCGTCGATCAATGTGCGCCCGTGTCGCTGTATAATCACTCTAGTGTTAACTATCCACCTGCCTCGAAGCCGCCATGTAGTCAGATCTCCCAGCGTTGTAAGCGGGAGTTGATCAGGGTGCATTCTCATGAGATGAACGAATCAGCGTATTTTCTGCTTGGAAATGTATTCAACACAAGACGTAGTGCCGACCATTCTACGAATGTCGTCGTTTCGCATTCTGCCTTTCCTAGTTAACGCCGATGACCTTCCTCAAACACATTATTTCACACGTCGAAATTCTGCTTTCACTCGTCCTGGACAGAGGTCTTGTTTGGCACTGGTAGCACAGCGTCGGCACAAATATATTGATTATCAGCTGTTGTTTTATTTCCCAACTAATGCTCGGGTGCTTGAACAGTGGTGACACCTAAGTCACGGCACCACAGTTGCTTTCTGGCACATAATCTCGATTTTCCTGCCGTCTGCCGACAAAAATACTGCCCAAATACTTGAACTCATGGGCCTGTTAAAGCGCAATATCATTGACACTTATGTTTGAGTGACGCAGGTGATCTACTGATTCAGAAAGTTTATATTTTCTTCTCGTTACTTCGCATGTTGTATTTAGCGCAGATAGTCGCAAGCGCGTTCATGTGATTTTTTAGTTTACTTTCATCGTTGTACAGTAGACACTAATCATCTGCAAAGAGCAATTCGTGTATTGAGCTCGGTTCTGCTTCAGATGTCTCAATTTCACTGGTCTCTGTTGCGATTTTACCCATGAAGATGTTAAACCACATGGTTGTTATGGTACTTATCTTTGGTACCAGCGTTTATATCCGCGCGGCAAAAAGAGACCTAGGGAACGGCCGCCAAATTGCTGGCGAGTTTCACTAGAGAAGCACAACACACACGACCCGACAGCAGAAGGACTACTGGACGACACGCGCCTACGACAGAAACGACTGCAAAAGGGCAACTACCCCTTGGCGAAGAACGGGTCCAACTAAGAACTAAGAGGTTAAACAGCAGAGAAACTATAACATACTATAAATAGCGTGTTAACCAAGAGTTTGCAACGCGAAGGGCAGCAATTGACAAACTTTTGTCATGCCATAAAAAGAGAACTCCTCATCAAAAATAGAAATAAGTAAGAAACCAAGATGGCTGTATACCGCTCCATCTATGTACGAGGCGTGTTCAAATGAAACCGGACCTAACTACACCAAGTGAACACACGTACGATGCGCATGATGACGTCACTTGTGATGTAAACAGCACATACCAACCGTCAAGTTTTCAAAATTTCATTATCCTCCGACTCATAGTTTCCTCAGCAGACCGTTGAAAACATGGCGGGGGTGATGCGGAATTCGTCCAGAGTTGATCAGCGAGCGGTGATTCGATTTCTAACAGATGAACGATTTCGACCAATTTGACATTCATTCTACCTTAATCGCTCCAATTATGCCCTGAAGTGTAGAGTCTTCTACCTTAATCGCTCCAATTATGCCCAGGAGTGTAGAGTCTTCTACCTTGGTCGCTCCAATTCTGCCCAGGAGTGTAGAGTCTTCTACCTTGGTCGCTCCAATTCTGCCCAGGAGTGTAGAGTCTTCTACCTTGGTCGCTCCAATTCTGCCCAGGAGTGTAGAGTCTTCTACCTTGGTCGCTCCAATTCTGCCCAGGAGAGTAGAGGTTTGCCAGAAATAGCGGCAGACCATTACTTCCGCTGTCTACCTCTTGGCCTGGTTCTAGTCCACTGCCGGCTATGTTGCCATCACAGCAGACTTTTGGGTTATCCTCGGAGCCTGGATACTTGACGCTTTGCTTCCCACGACTGCAGTGGTAGGCGATCTTCTTCCATTCTGCAGACATCGTTAAACCATTGAAGTTGAGAATGATCTACTCGAGTCTGCAAAGGCTCGTATTGTATTGTCTGATTTCGGAACTCGTTACGCAGACCACCTTTGTGGTTGAAGCTGGCTTTTCTGTGTTGTCCACATCCATAAAGGCAAAGAATGATGACAAAAGTGTGTCGAAGACAACAGTGAAGAACTGGACAACGATGTTTAAAGAAGGACGTGAGTTAAAATACGAACTTCCGACACCAGGTCAGGCGCATATTGTTCGTCAGAAGATGCCATAGCCAAAATTGATGTAGCAATTCGGATGGACCGTCGCCTGAGCTATTTTCGTCATACTTGTGTCACCATACACTGGCTCCATTCTGCGATGAATGTCAATTGGTTGACATCCTTCAGCTGTTAGAAACCAAATCACCGCTCGCTGATCAACTCTGGACGGATTCCGTGTCACACCCGCCATGTTTTCAACGGTCTGCTGAGGATAATGAAATTGAGCAAACTTGACGGTTGGTATGTGTTGTTTACATCAGAAGTGACATCATCATGCTCATCGTACGTAAGTTCACTTTGTGCAGTTATGTTCGGTCTCATTTAAACACGCCTCGTACTAGTTTTAACTTATGGATGTGGACAACACAGAAAAGCCAGCTTCAACCACAAAGGTGGTCTGCGTAACGAGTTCCGAAATCAGACAATACAATACGAGCCTTTGCAGACTCGAGTAGATCATTCTCAACTTCAATGGTTTAACGATGTCTGCAGAATGGAAGAAGATCGCCTACCACTGCAGTCGTGGGAAGCAAAGCGTCAAGTATCCAGGCTCCGAGGACAACCCAAAAGTCTGCTGTGATGGCAACATAGCCGGCAGTGGACTAGAACCAGGCCAAGAGGTAGACAGCGGAAGTAATGGTCTGCCGCTATTTCTGGCAAACCTCTACTCTCCTGGGCAGAATTGGAGCGACCAAGGTAGAAGACTCTACACTCCTGGGCAGAATTGGAGTGACCAAGGTAGAAGACTCTACACTCCTGGGCAGAATTGGAGCGACCAAGGTAGAAGACTCTACACTCCTGGGCATAATTGGAGCGATTAAGGTAGAAGACTCTACACTTCAGGGCATAATTGGAGCGATTAAGGTATAAGACTCTACACTCCTGGGCATAATTGGAGCGATTAAGGTAGAAGACTCTACACTTCAGGGCATAATTGGAGCGATTAAGGTATAAGACTCTACACTCCTGGGCATAATTGGAGCGATTAAGGTAGAAGACTCTACACTTCAGGGCATAATTGGAGCGATTAAGGTATAAGACTCTACACTCCTGGGCATAATTGGAGCGATTAAGGTAGAAGACTCTACACTTCAGGGCATAATTGGAGCGATTAAGGTATAAGACTCTACACTTCAGGGCATAATTGGAGCGACTGAGTAAGTGAGGTAAAAGACTCTACACTCCAGGGTAGAAGAGGAGCGACTGAGTAAGTGGTGTAGAAGACTCTACACTCCAGGGTAGAAGAGGAGCGACTGAGTAAGTAAGGTAGAAGATTCTACACTCCAGGACAGAATTGGAGCGATTGAGTAAGGTAGAAGACTACACTGGTGTGACAGACATTGAACAGAATATGTAACTGCTCGCACTACCGGTCTCTCCTGTCAAAACTGCCATCTACCGCACTGCAGCTCGTGAGAGTATTGGTTTTTTGAAATAATTGAATGAACTCGAATGAGCGGGAGGCTTTTATCCTACTATTGTTGCTTCTGCCAAACTAACACAATCGAAATCAGTGCTTTTCAACCTGGGAGCTAACGCTTGTGGCCGATTTTAGCTTGAATCAGGTGAACTATAGCAGGATAATTACATTCTGTATTACAAATATATTATCATTATTATTATCGCAATGCAGAGACTACACAAGCTGAGGAAACCACGGGAGAATACCAGCAAACTAACAAAGTGAGCATTTTGAGAACGTGTTCTTCTCGTGACAGCATACGGCTGTGAAACATGGACAGTTATCCAAACCTCCAGGAAGAGAATCGAGTTTTTCGAGTCGAAATGTTATAGAAATATCCTCAGAATACCATTGACCGAAATGCAAAGATTCGGCAAGGGTTGGGCATAGAGGAACACTGGCTCATTCATTCTATAATGTACACAAACGACACAGCTGTCTTGAGAGAACGGTAATGGGAGGTATGGTGCCGGGCAAGGAAGGCAAAGGCAGACCACAAGAAGGCGATGACACCAAGATGTCATGGAATTCTTGGGCATGATTCTGGAGCAGGCTGGAGATTTGGCAAGTAGGCGAGTTTCTTTCATGCGGGCTGTTATTGGATAGATTTTCTGCAAAGGACATGCCACATAATGATGATGATGCATTAAAAACATCCAAAATACACAGACTCAGTGGACGATCTCGAAATTTTCTTCAATTGAGATTTTTGTGGGCTCACCAAAGTTATAGAAGTGGACGGTAAGGAAAATGTATCCTCACCAAAGTTATAAAAGTTCGCGCCACGTAAAAAACTGTTGACGAGTCGTGACCTAAAGTATAAACTCAATAATTCGAAGCTGCTTTGCTTTATATATTACATTTGCATCTTTTCATTGAATAAATAATACAACAAATACCATTATATACACACTAGCAATAAAACAATATAGAAGACAAAAATGTCTTTTAGCCAAAGAATATACGTCATTTTGACAATATTGTCGATTTTAACCGCTTTTGAAAACATTTCTTGCTGAAAATATCAAAGTTAGGCTGGCAACTCTGCCTGGCCCGTGCCCAACTCTAATTAATCGATTCCTGCTTGCCTGTCAGGTTACATCTATTTTTGCTCTCTCTGTGCTCTGAACTAACGCGTGACATCATCGGAAGTGAACAAGTGGTTATCTTCAGACAATATTATTCAACCACCCGCACAATGTAAACATCCTGCCAGGAAGGGGCAGGGGAATCCTGTTTACTGGCTGTAGCGATTTGTTATCTTTGTGTCTGGTTATCGCTATTTCTGTCGAATAATCAGCTGCATGGAGCCGACGGGCAGGGAGCCAGGTGCGACTAATTGTGTATGGGCAGTTGTTGCCACTTCCCGTTGCTTGTCCATCAGTTGCTTCAAACACTCAGCTAGAGAATTACCAACATCGTCGTCTGTCATCATCATCAGTCCCGTAACCTTGAAGGGCGTTGAGACACCTTTATTCCAGGTTGTCGAACCAGTTCACGCCACATTACTCGATTTTTCACCAGGGTATTAGTTTCAGCTATAGGCTTTCCCGTCCATTCTTTTATAGTGTCCTCCCATCTCTTTTTTGGTCTTCCTCTCCCACGCTTCTCAGACACAGTGCCTTGCAGGACGGTCTTGGTCAGCCCCATCGATCGTCATTTGTGTACATGCCATGTCAATTTTCGTGTTTTTATTTTGTTATTTGACGTGTTTGTCTCACTAGTTTCTACTGGCGGAGGCGCGCCTAGTCTACCCCAGACCGTCAACGGATTGGGCGATATTAAGACGCATAAACCAGTGCTTGGATGTATGTGTGCGTCTGTATGTACCATTTGCTAGGTTTGTGCGCTCTCAGAAGCCAGCCCAACCAAAGTGCAATGGAAGGGCGTCACCCTGAAGGTGCGTGTGAAAGTTGTGCAAAGTGTGATTGTTGGACAGAGTCAAATGAAACAAGAGTGTGATTGTTGGACAGAGTCAAATGAAACAAGAGTGTGATTGTTGGACAGAGTCAAATGAAACAAGAGTGTGATTGTTTTACAGAGTCAAATGAAACAAGAGTGTGGGGTAAGAAGAAGTAGTGAAGAAGAAGCGGTGACACAGTTACCTCTTGCCAGGTAAGTATCAATTTTTCGTTTGTAAAGGGATCCAAATATGAAATGCAAAAAATTCTTCGCAAGCATCTCATTTCCATTGCGCAAATGTTACGTTCTAGTGCAGCCGCCAATGTCCAAGTCTCTCACGCGTAGAGGTATACCGAGGTGACCATTGTGTACATTCAAGTCAGCTTCGGTTTAAGGCTAATGTTCTTGTCTTTCCAGATTATTCGCAGTCTGGTCAGGGCGACCATGACCATCACTCTTCTTGACTGGATCTCCGCTCTAGACCCCTCCACATTCAGTTCTGCTCCCTGATATTTGAACCGCATAACACTTTCCAGAGGTTCACCTTTGACCATAATCGGGTTTGAAATACCGTCTGGGTCGTTGACCATGATCTTACTCTTTTATGCACTAACTTCCATCCTAAATTTCTGGGCAGCGCTGTCCAGATTTTCGACTAGGCTCGCAAGTCGTCTGTCTTAGTCGACCTTATTTCTGCAAGGGTGAATACCTTTGTACCGCTCCCAGCCCTTCAACGCGTTGGGAGTAGCCGGTTAGTGTTATTTACAAGCTTTAACTTAACTTAACTAAAGATCTCCATACTGGTTTACATGACTGTCTGTATACAACCATTTTCTTGGAGTGTGGATTTTACCGATATGAGAGCGTCGCACGTATGTTCACTTGGGGCAGCTAGGTCCGGTTTCATTTGAACACGCCTCGTACTTAACTTAACGTCTTTATACTGGTTTAGAAGATTCTACAGAGTCTGTATACAACTAGTGTCTTGGAGGGTGGTGTTTTGTCGATGTGCGAGTGCATCTTAATAGCGTCAAATACTAGAGCTAAGTAGACCCGCAACCAGTCAGGCGCCATCTATAGCTGCTCTTAACAAACCAGCTGGGGAAAGGTACAAATAACTTCGTAGATTTTTAATTTGAATGTTGTTCTAGCAGCGGCCATCACTCATTTCGATTTCCAATTGTCAAGGAATTGTTAACGTCCTTGGCAGTGAACACGGGAGACCGATCTCACTACTCAGAGATCAGAGGATTTTGTACCAGAAGATCCACGCTAAAAAATCGCCGTCTCCACCGTTATTCGAGCACGCGACCTCCTTTACCTGAGGCGGACACCCTTACCTCGAGACCACTGAGTCCTCTGGATTTAACTGTTGTCCGGATGCGTGAGTTTCAATGTTTTTAAATGTTAACCATCTGCCCGATAACCAAGAAAGCTGAAGTTATGTACGTAGCCTTGTCTAGCGCGACCGGTTATGTACATAGTCTTTTCTAGCATGACCGGTTATGTACATAGTCTTTTCTATCGCGACCGGTTATGTACATAGCCTTTTCTAGCACGACCGGTTATGTACATAGCCTTTTCTAGCGCGACCGGTTATGTACATAGTCTTTTCTAGCACGACCGGTTATGTACATAGTCTTTTCTATCGCGACCGGTTATGTACATAGCCTTTTCTAGCGCGACCGGTTATGTACATAGCCTTTTCTAGCACGACTGGTTATGTACAGTCTTTTCTAGCGCGACCGGTTATGTACATAGCCTTTTCTAGCGCTACCGGTTATGTACATAGTCTTTTCTAGCGCGACCGGTTATGTACATAGTCTTTTCTAGCACGACCGGTTATGTACATAGCCTTTTCTAGCGCGACCGGTTATGTACATAGACTTTTCTAGCGCGACCGGTTATGTACATAGACTTTTCTAGCACGACCGGTTATGTACAAGCCTTTTCTAGCGCGACCGGTTAATCTTTCTATTAAACATTGATGGGTGTTATATATTAAAATGATTAGGCGGAAACAAATTTAGTTACTTTATAATTCCTTTGTTCAGTCGGGTGGAATTCCCTGGCAATTTGCCGCCCGTCGTAGCGGGAGGCGCGATTGTCAACGTGGACAAAAAGTTGGTCGTAAAAGCCAGAAACGTGTGGTTTAGCGATAAGGTTTGTTGATAGAATAATCCGTCTATCGGTTCATTTTTGTCTCAGAAGGATCTTATCTTAAATGAAGCTCTTAATACAGTTTCTTAAGCACTTAAATAAATAACAGTCGTTTAACTTGACTTAACGTGTTTATGTTGGTTTAGAAGACTATGCAAAATCTGTGTACAGCCAGGTTCTTTTACATTCACTTGATGTAAAAATAACTTTGCCCATTCAATCTATTCTTGCATCCATTAATTGACCCTGCCTCCATTATTTTCGGTGACAATGCATTACAAGCATTCACCACTCTTTGACTAAAAATATATTGCCTGTTATCTGTAAAGTTCAGTTTCTGTTTCTAAGAATCCATGTCACTGCACTCCGGGCATACCCATAGGTGTCCAGTCTTTCTCAGCAAATGTTGCAGGATCTGGAAGCTGATGGTCCCTGAAGCTCGTTGACTGTAATGTTCAACTATGTGTAGATGATTACCTGAGACCAAAAGTAGAAATTGGTGATTCATCAAATTATGAAATAGCAAACTTTAGTTAATCAGCTTTCACCATACCTCTAAAATTACTTTATGTGCCCCAAAATTTAATATATTTCAGGTTTGCCACCAAAAACCAAAACACCAATAAATATTTTTTTTTTAAAGAGAAGAAAAGCCCCAAATTAACCGTAGAAACACTACACAGATAGATTTCACTTCACTCAGTCTTAGCAACAATTACATGTCTTAATATCAATGCAGATTTGTAGACGAATTTATTGAAATGTTTTTTTTCCGCTTAACCAATCTTAAGTAACCTTCTTTAACTTGCAATGTTCTTTGCTACTAGGGTATCGAGTATGGATGCGATTGGAATTGTCTTTTTACGGTACTTGGTCCGTTAACTTGACTTAGTGGGACCTTCGTCCTTTAACTTGACTCAGTGGGACCCTTGATCCTTAAACTTGACTTAGTGGGACTCTTGGTCCTTTAACTTGACTTAGTGGGACCCTTGGTATTTTAACTTGGTGGGACTGTTGGTCCTTTAACTTGACTAGTGGGACCTTGGTCCTTTAACTTAGTGGGACCCTTGGTCCTTTAAATTGACTTAGGTAGACCTTGGTCGTTTAACTTAGTGGGACCCTTGGTCCTTTAACTTGGGTGGACCTTGGTTCTTTAACTTGGGTGGACCTTGGTTCTTTAACTTGGTGGTACCCTTGGTCCTTTAACTTGACTTAGGTGGACCTTGGTCCTTTAACTTGGTGGTACTCTCTTGGTCCTTTAACTTGACTTAGGTGGACCTTGGTCCTTTAACTTGGTGGTACCCTTGGTCCTTTAACTTGACTTAGGTGGACCTTGGTCCTTTAACTTGGTGGTACCCTTGTTCCTTTAATTTGGTTGGACCTTTGGTCCTTTAACTTGGTGTGACCCATCGTCCTTTAACTTGAGTTAGTGGGTCCCTTGGTCCTTTAACTTCACTTAATGGGACCATTGTTTCTTTAACTAGACTTAGTGGGACTTCTTTCCTTTAACTTGATGGGACATTTGGTCCTTTAACTTGACAATGGGACCCTTGATCTTTTATTATAGTGGGAGTATCTTGGGGGTATCCTTGGTCCTTTACCTTGGTGGGATTCTTCGTCCTTTAACTTCGTGGGATCCTTGGCCTTTTAACTTTGTTGGATCCTTGGTCCTTTAACTTAGTGGAATCCTTCGTCCTTTAACTTGGTGGAATCCTTCGTCCTTTAACTTGGTGGGATCCTTGGTCCTTTAACTTGGTGGGATCCTTCGTCTTTTAACTTGGTGGGATTCTTCGTCCTTTAACTTGTTGGGACCCTTAGTCCTTTAACTTGGTGGGATCCTTGGTCCTTTAACTTGGTGGGACCTTGGTCCTTTAACTTGGTGGGATCTTTCGGCCGTTAACTTGGTGGGATCCTTCGTCCTTTAACTTTGTGGGATCCTTCATCCTTTAACTTGACTTAGTGGGACCCTTGGTCCTTTAACTTGGTCGGATTCTTGGTCCTTTCACTTGGTAGGATCCTTGGCTCTTCAACTTAGTGGGACCCCTGTTCCTTTAACTTGACTTAGTGGGACCCCTGTTCCTCTTTAACTTGGTTGGACCCTTAGTCCTTTAACTTACTGGGACCCTTGGTCATTTTACTTGACTTAGTCAGACCCTTAGTACTTGAACTTGACTTAGTGGGACACTTGGTTCTTTAACGACTTAGTGGGATCCTTGTTCTTTTAACTTGATATTGTAGGCCAATTTTCGATTAACTTGATTTTTGAGGACCACAGCCGTTTAACGTCATTTTGAGGACCATGGTTGATTAACTTGATTTTTGAGAACCATGGCTGATCAATCAGATTTTTGAGGACCATATTTGAATAACTTGGTTATTTAGGGGCCTGGTTGATTAACTTGATTTTTTAGAACCATCGCTGATCAATCAGATTTTTTGAGGACCATATTTGAATAACTTGGTTATTTAGGGGCCTGGTTGATTAACCTGATGTTTTAGGACAATGATTGATTAACTTGATTTCATTGAGCCTTTGTCCAGCAACTGAACTTATTTCAGGTCTTGTACAATTAACATGGCAACATACGGCCCGTTGTAATTAACTGAAATATAATGCACCCCTCATGATGTTTAGAGTTTGAGACTCCTCAACCACCCATCAATAGATAGGTTTCTGTTTAACATCTAGTCTTATTACACTTGTACCTCGCTCATCTTTGTTTTCCATCAGTCCTCAAGCGGCAAAGGAGCCCATTGTTGTGTGAAAACAAAACCAGCCGACATTACGTAAACATCATTGAAACCTGAAACCTGCAATGTTTAACGTCACGATTACGCAATCTGAGGTCGCGAGGCTCTTTCCTGACAACGTGTTTTTCTCATCCGGGCAAATCAGTGATCGTCTGTGGGTATGTTACGCGAAGAGAATGTAGCCGAGAGGGTAAGACGCCAGTCTTCTTGGCGTGTACACATGAGTTCGAACCCCAATGAAGACTTCAGTTTTATTTTTTATCTCCTCGACTAAATGAAAACCCCAGTGTTCACACTGCCAAAACAAGCAGTTTTAATTTCTCTTGAAGTACTGGTGTTCAAATAGGTCTACTGCCAGGTAGCCGAAGCTATCCGTAGTAGGTTCTTTTTGCACGCTATTATTTAACCTGACATGACCGTCTCCGTTTGCGGGGACTTCTATTTTTCATATTTTAACCAACTCCCTTATAATCTAGAGAGCTGAAATTGTGTACACTCAGCCTCTACGGGCACATTTTGACCGATTCAGGACAGGTCATTGACAAGCGCTTTCTTCATCGTACGCACTTCTTCTTCTTCATCGTACGCAAAAGCGCTTTCAATAGTGGGTACATTTAGATTTTAGTTTTTGTATACCCTCCTCGTAGAAAGGTGCTACCTGTGATGTTAGACAATCCTTCACATAACTAGTCTTTCTATGTGTTGGTTACAGGTGAATGTAGTAATTAAACATAGCTAGTCGTCCCATGTATTGAATACAGGTGAATGTAGCAACTATGCATAGCTAGTCTTCACATGTGATGGATACAGCTGAATGTAGTAATTCTAGCTAGACTTCCCATGTGATGGATACAGGTGAATGTCGTAACTAAACATAGCTAGTCTTCCTATGTGCTGGATACAGGTGAATGTCTTAACTTAACTTAACGTCTTTATACTGGTTTAGAAGACCCTGCAGAGTCTGTATACAACCAGTTACATTTACATCACCTTGCTCTAAAAGCTATGCGCATCCAGTTTATTCTTAAATGCATTAACTGTCCCTGCCTCCACTACCTTCCCTGGCAATGCATTGCAAGCAGACACCACTCTCTGACTAAAAAAATATTTCCTAATATCTAATCTGGACCTCTTTTTAGTCAGCTTGTAGCTATGCCCTCGTGTTATTGTAGGTGGCTGTATTTTTTTTAAAACTTGTTATAGTCTAATTTATCCATTCCTCTGATCATCTTATAAACCTGTATTAAGTCACTACGAATTCTTCTCTCTTCGAGACACCGGTTTTTCTGAGTCGTTCCTCATAACTGTAATTCTGGAATCCCACTATCATCTTTGTCGCTCTTTTTTGTATTCTTTCTAGCATGTTTATGTCCCCTCTATGATAAGGACTAAACACCTGTACACAGTACTCCAATCTAGGCCTAACTAAAGCTTTATACAGTTTGACGATCACTTCCTTGCTCCTGTGTTTAGTATTTCTTTTTATCATACCTAACATTGCATTTGCCTTTTTCACTGCTACCTTAACTTGCTCACTCACCTTTCCTGTATGATCTATTATAACCCCTAGGTCCCTTTCCTTATCTATCTTTCTAATATTGTTTTCTCCCATTCTGTAATTATGTTCCATATTGGATCTACCCATGTGGATAACTGTACATTTATCTACATTAAACTCCATTTGCCAGCCTACAGACCATTCTCGAATTTTATCTAAATCCGACATCAATATATCCACTTCCGCTTTAGATGAGACACTACTGCATAGTTTTGTGTCATCAGCAAATTTTGCAATCATGGATCCCATATCAATGTCCAAATCATTTATATATAGCAAGAATAAAATTGGTCCCAACTAAACATAGCTAGTCTTCCTATGTGCTGGATGCTGGAGAATGTCGTAACTAAACATAGCTAGTTTTCCTATGTGCTGGATACTGGAGAATGTCGTAACTAAACATAGCTAGTCTTCCTATGTGCTGGATACTGGAGAATGTCGTAACTAAACATAGCTAGTCTTCCTATATGCTGGATACTGGAGAATGTCGTAACTAAACATACCTAGCTAGTCTTCCTATGTGCTGGATACTGGTGGATGGAGTAACTAAACATAGCTAGACTTCCTATGTGCTGGATACTGGATAATGTCGTAACTATACATACCTAGCTAGTCTTCCACTGTACTAGATACTGGTGGATGGAGTAACTAAACATAGCTAGAATTCCCATGTACTGTAAGATTTAAAGAACGTGACATTTATTCCGATATTTAAGCGGAAGCAGCCGAGATGCTGATTTCAATGTTTTAATCTGGTCTCTGTAAACGTAAAAATACAAATTGGGAAGTATAGGTGCGATGTTATCAGACGCCATGTGTATAAAACAAAATGGCCAGGCGGTAAAGTTTTAGAAACTTTTTATGTGTGTATGTTAGTGGAGCGTGATTGACGTGGCTTGTGTTTACTTCCGGTGAACTCTTACCTTGGCGTGAGGAATATGATATACTGCACCTTCATCCGTGCTGTAAAATATGACTAAGAAGGCTGTGGATGGGAAAAGCCATCTCGTTGCGCAAAGATAGTAGTGCAGATATTATCATGACAAGAGTGTTTTGGTGCAGGCTTTCTGCAAAAGAGCTGCTGATTAGCGGGTTGGCAGAATACTGGCTTTAAATATGAACGGTTCTTAGTGGAACTGTACTTGTTCAGGTGCAGATGTCCCTGGTCCTAGCTCTGATGTGAGCTGGGTGTAGTCGGGATGAGGATTTCCTGCGTAGCGGGCTAGGCTCGAGCAGCGTATTACTGCGCTGCTTTGGGACGCGAAGGGTGGTTAACAGATGTGGGAGTCCATTTTGATAGACTCAAAGCACTAGAGCAAAGTAGACCCGCAGCTTGTTAGCCGCCATCCATGCTGCTCTTAACAAACTATCTAACCATGACCAGTGCTATGCCATGTCACACAGTTAGTCGCCTCTTCCGACATGCTCTCTGTGGGGCAGTGGTGCTATTCTTGTCTTTGTTATACACAAAAAATCCGGCGGACCACTCAGGTAAAGGTACGGGGTTCAATTCCCGCTGCCGGCTGGTCGACTCAGCTGTAAACGGGTACCTGGTTGACGGATAGAGAAGGAAAAGGGCAGCAAGGTAGGAAACTGATCACATGACCTCACAAAGCTATGACATAGTACAGCGAAGGCCCTAACGCTGTTTCCCCGACCTGGGGTAGTGTCTGATATGGCATTATCTGTTTTGTCTGTAAGAGGACATGTCTGCTGAAGACCTGACCACAATGCATACCAGCACGTGACTTATTCTGTTTATCGTTAGACAAGTGCATTGTCTTATCTGAGACTTGCTCTGTGTATCGTTAGACAAGTGTATTGATTATCTGAGACTTACTCTGTTTATCGTTGGATAAGTGTATTGTCTTATCTGAGACTTACTCTGTTTATCGTTGGATAAGTGTATTGTCTTATCTGCATTTTTCAGCCAGACGCAACTGATCTAGGCAAATCATTTTGAGAAGGTTAATTCTCACTTGCCTTTGAGTGCCCACAGCTTTTGCAAGGCAACATGTTGTTTAGCGTCATAGTTTTCCTTCTCCTGAATGAGTTGCTTAACAGGCTGACAAGTCTCATCTTCATTAAGCGACTGGTTGTAGGGCTGTAGAGATTTGGCCGCTGCCCATTCTTACATAAGTAGACGTTGATCTGTCATTTAAAAGGAAAGAATTTGATTTTTCTGCCACGAGACGCACGACTTGGAACATTGAACTGGAGTTGAGAACTGATCCTCGATTCTACTCCTGGTTATGCGAGTATAGCTTTACTTACTTCCTGTGTCCAAGTCACTACGTCACACTTCATTCTTCCAGTATGCAACCACATGGATTGCTATGCCGTGACCACTCAGCGTGTCGTTCATAATGCAGGTCTCCAGTATGTTTGGGCAGATCATCAGGGGGCCATGGACTTGTGCTTTAATCATTTATGTATCCCCATCTTTTTAGGTTTGTCTTTCTTGCATCATTATACTCAAGTTCGAAGTCTATTTAGTGAATTCCATGTTGTCGAAGGCAGACGATTTCCAGGCGCAGGCTGCTTACGTAACTCGATTTAGGCTGCACTCTCCATCTGCACTCTCCATCTGCACTCTCCATCTGCACTCTCCATCTGCACCGTTTTACAAGACTAGTCTGTAGGGACTGTGTTGAATGTAAGAAACTTCGTCTTGATTTCAGTCTTCACCTGATGTCCAAACATAGGATGCGATTGGGAAGTGTGCCTGTTTCTCTCCTTCTATCTCTGACGCGAGAATTATTCTTGTCTCTGGTGACGTTACACCGATTATGGGTCTTTCTTAGTGGGTCTTACGCACCAGGAGACTATCCAGTCCGTCTCATTCATTCTCTATCCCGGACTATGGGGGACCATTGTTCCAGCTTTCCTTTTAACACATCGTTGATGTTACAGTCGAGTCTGACCAACGCATCGGAGGTTTATCCCGTGGTCTTTGTCTGCCTCAAGTACCAGACTGCTTTCGGCGTGCTCCAACGATCATTATTGCTTCTGTTTACGTTGCCTGCGCAACATTGTATTGCCTTGTTTACGTGAACCACTGAGTCGTTCGTCAATTAAAATAGCTGTTAGTTGGAATTATGGAGGTTCTGCGTACGCTGGTTGCGGAGAGTAAGGCCGACTGTGGCTCTCTCTCTCGAAAGAGGTCTTGGTCACTCGCAGTTTGTTTTACATTGCTTTTGCAAGTGTCCGTGCTTCATCAGCATTGTACATTGCAGGAAGCACCGCGAAGTTGAAGACAGAAGCGCTTGAGTCCGATCTCGGCATCCTTACATACAGACTGGATGGACCAGAAGGCCGCGCAGTCAGCTCGAAGACTTCTTGTTAGTTCTGGTTCTAAACTGTTATGCATGTTGAGGAAGCATCCGAGATAACAGTATTCGTCGACGTTTCCCAAGTTCTTCCCATCGAGGACAACTGGGTCACAAAGCACACGTTTTGTGTGAATGTTCTTGGAAATGCTCATTTCTAGCCGTGCTCACTTTCATCGCTTTGTTTAGCTTTTCTTACATGTGATCGGCTTTTGTGAATTGCTGTGTGATGGGCACTATGTCGTCCGTGACTCGGATATCATTGAGGCGTCTGCCATCAACATTGATGCTAACGTCATCCTTACATAAATAGATATTGTTGTTGAATGCACAATGAGTAGGTTTACTCTTTTGTGCGCCCTAAAAAGGACGTTAAGTGGCGGGTTGTCGCTGCTTTCCTAGCATCCCCAGCACGTTTATGAAGGTGGACCGGGGTCCTCCAGGCAGTAGCGGGGTCCTTCGGGTAGTTGTGCTATGCGTGGCTTCATCTGCGTGTCGCTCACTACTACGTTGATCACGTCGAACCTCACCTTGTTAGCCAGACTGTTGTCCTCGATAGCAGCCCGTTTCCAGGACGACCAACGAGGAGGTCAGGTAAGGGTGTTGGCCAGTAAATTTCTCCTGGTCTTGGCTAACATTGTCTGATCAGTGTGTTTTGCATCAAATGTAGCATGTACTTTGTACTGTCTGAAAGATACTAAATATCTTGGCCAATATCCAGTCTGCTCTCTCCCATAACAGACTGTCTGAAAGATACTAGATCTCTTGGCCAATGTCCAGTCTGCTCTCTCCCATAACAGACTGTCTGAAAGATACTAGATCTCTTGGCCAATATCCAGTCTGCTCTCTCCCATAACAGACTGTCTGAAAGATACTAGATCTCTTGGCCAATATCCAGTCTGCTCTCTCCCATAACAGACTGTCTGAAAGATACTAGATATCTTAGCCAATATCCAGTCTGCTCTCCCCATGCATACACCGACGGTTCTGTAACGAACACTACACAGAACGGAGGGGCAGGAGCATTCCTGAACCTACCAAATGGCAGAAAAATAACACTGTCATTCGCTACTGGTAAGTACACAAGCAATTTCAGAGCGGAGGCAGAGGCACTGAGGGCGGCAGTGGAAGAAATGGTAACACACAGTGAAAATGAGAGCCATATAGTCCTGCTGACATATGCTCTCGCCGTAGTCACAGCGCTAAAAAGCCAGAAAAACACTGAGCTTAATGACTTAAGAGCAGCACTCTGCAAACTGTGCCAGCAGTCCGCACCAAAAAGGGTAGTGGTACAGTGGGTTCCGTCACACTGCAACATCCAAGGCAACGAGGAGGCAGACAGACTGGCAAAAAAAGGTGCAAGAGTACCACAAACAGATACCAGTATGACGTACGAAGAGTCAAAACGGCTTATCAAAGCCAGATATATGACCAAATGGGAAACCGAACATACTGGTTACACCAAAAACGATGCCTATTACCAGTTGAACCGAAGAGAGCAGGTCGTTGTCTTCAGACTTCGCACTGGCCACAACAGACTGAGGTACCACCTATTCAACAAATTGAAGATAGGGTGTACCGACGAATGCTCGTGCGGTACTGGTAAAATGACCGCTGAACATCTGCTGCAGAACTGCCCGACATACGAGGATCAGAGAGAGCAGATGTGGCCATTACCAGTGGAACTGCAAGACAAGCTCTATGGCAGTGGCGAGAGCCTCAGGATGACCGCCGCTTTTTTCGAAAAAATAATGGTTACTGTCTGACTGCGTACGCAGAAGAAGAAGACAGTCTGCTCTCTCCCATAACAGACTGTCTGAAAGATACTAGATCTCTTGGCCAATATCCAGTCTGCTCTCTCCCATAACAGACTGTCTGAAAGATACTAGATATCTTGGCCAATATCCAGTCTGCTCTCTCCCATAACAGACTGTCTGAAAGATACTAGATATCTTAGCCAATATCCAGTCTGCTCTCCCCATGCATACACCGACGGTTCTGTAACAAACACTACACAGAACGGAGGGGCAGGAGCATTCCTGAACCTACCAAATGGCAGAAAAATAACACTGTCATTCGCTACTGGTAAGTACACAAGCAATTTCAGAGCGGAGGCAGAGGCACTGAGGGCGGCAGTGGAAGAAATTGTGACACACAGTGAAAATGAGAGCCATATAGTCCTGCTGACATATGCTCTCGCCGTAGTCACAGCGCTAAAAAGCCAGAAAAACACTGAGCTTAATGACTTAAGAGCAGCACTCTGCAAACTGTGCCAGCAGTCCGCACCAAAAAGGGTAGTGGTACAGTGGGTTCCGTCACACTGCAACATCCAAGGCAACGAGGAGGCAGACAGACTGGCAAAAGAAGGTGCAAGAGTACCACAAACAGATACCAGTATGACGTACGAAGAGTCAAAACGGCTTATCAAAGCCAGATACATGACCAAATGGGAAACCGAACATACTGGTTACACCAAAAACGATGCCTATTACCAGTTGAACCGAAGAGAGCAGGTCGTTGTCTTCAGACTTCGCACTGGCCACAACAGACTGAGGTACCACCTATTCAACAAATTGAAGATAGGGTGTACCGACGAATGCTCGTGCGGTACTGGTAAAAATGACCGCTGAACATCTGCTGCAGAACTGCCCGACATACGAGGATCAGAGAGAGCAGATGTGGCCATTACCAGTGGAACTGCAAGACAAGCTCTATGGCAGTGGCGAGAGCCTCAGGATGACCGCCGCTTTTTTCGAAAAAATAATGGTTACTGTCTGACTGCGTACGCAGAAGAAGAAGACAGTCTGCTCTCTCCCATAACAGACTGTCTGAAAGATACTAGATCTCTTGGCCAATATCCAGTCTGCTCTCTCCCATAACAGACTGTCTGAAAGATACTAGATATCTTGGCCAATATCCAGTCTGCTCTCTCCCATAACAGACTGTCTGAAAGATACTAGATCTCTTGGCCATAATCCAGTCTGCTCTCTCCCATAACAGACTGTCTGAAAGATACTAGATATCTTGGCCAATATCCAGTCTGCTCTCTCCCATAACAGACTGTCTGAAAGATACTAGATCTTTTGGCCATAATCCAGTCTGCTCTCTCCCATAACAGACTGTCTGAAAGATACTAGATATCTTGGCCAATATCCAGTCTGCTCTCTCCAATAACAGACTGTCTGAAAGATACTAGATCTCTTGGCCAATATCCAGTCTGCTCCAGAGGCATGTCTACGCACTCCTTGTCATCTTGGTGCCATCTTCTTCTTGCTCTGCCTCAGCTGCCTGGCACCAGTATTTTCCATTACCGTTCTCAAGACCGTTTGTTTCTTTTGATGTGGCCAAAGTATTTCAATTTTATGATCATGATAGAATTTATGATAATTTTTTTTCTATGGTATTCTGAGGATCTTTCATTAACATTTCGTCTTAAGGACTCGATTATCTTCCTTGAGGTTTGGGTAACTGTCCATGACGTTTGCTGTCACGCCAAAAACACAGGTTCCCAAAATTGTAGCTTTTGTTGGTTTGCTATTATTTTGCAATAGTTTTATCAGGCTGTGTATATAAATATAAATAAAGATAGATAAATAGATCGGTGACTTTGAGTAGAAGAATATGTATACGTCTTGCCATTTGTCCAAAATAGCTTTTGACAACAGAGTAAGGTTGATGACCAGCGCAGTTTTTTTCCTCACTATAATCCAAATACAGCGCAAGTTACATCATCAAGACAAACCTGACCTATGTCGGCATCATCAATCGTGTGGACAACTAACTTTAACTAACTCTTTGGGGACGGCGTGGGCTAGTCGTTAAGTGACACGGCTCACAATCCGCAGGTGCTGGGTTCGATCCCCATTACAGCACCGGTCGTTACCCCGGGGAAGCAATCCCGTAGAAAATGCAGGATGCAGACCCTTACATAAATGCATGCTGAAGTCGGATGCACTACGCCGACAGGCGCAAAATAAAAACCACAGTGCAACGCACATAGCTTTGGGGAATAGAGAAATAGTCGAACGCTAAAAAAAAAATTAATTAAAATTACATTTTGCTCCCGCGTGGAAGGATATATACATATATAGACGGATATAAACTTGGACGCACAGGTGTTTGGGGGAATACACAGACGGATCGTTGGAAAGAAAGAAACAATTTAAATTGAAGTACTGATGAACTATCCGATTATTATTATTACCATTATTATTATCATTAATATTAATTTTTTTTTAAAGCATCATATTATTATTACTGTTATTGTTTATGGTAATTGTTAGCATTATTGTTGTTGTTTTATTATTATTATTATACGAGGTGTGTTTAAATGAAACAGGACTTAACTGCACCAAGTGAACATACGTACGATGCGCATGACGGGTGTGATGCTGAACCCGTCCAGAGTTGATCAGAGAGCGATGGTTCGGTTTCTAACAGCTGAAGGATGACGACCAGCTGACATTCATCGCAGAATGGAGGCAGTGTATGGGGACAAAAGTGTGTCGAACGTAAGCGCCGGCTACGGTCCACCCGAGTTACTGCATCAATTTTGGCGATGGCATCTTCTGACGCAACAATATGCGCCTGACCTGGTCTCGGAAGATCTTTCATGGAACTCACGTCCTTCTTTAAACATCGTTGTCCAGTTCTTCACTGTTGTCTTCGACACACCTTTGTCACAATACACTGACTGCATTGTGCGATTAATGTCAACTGATCCTTCAGCTGTTAGAAACCGAATCACTGCAAGCCGATCAACTCTGGGCGGATTCCATATCACACCCGCTATGTTTTCAACGGTCTGCTGAGGAAACTGTCGGAAAATAATGAAATTTTGGAAACTTGACGATTGGTATGTTATTTATAATAATATATATATATAGGGATGTAGGACCGGGTCTCTTCACAATGAAAGACAGAGAAGGCGGCGGTATTATAAGTTAGATAGAAAAACAATTACTAATTGAAGTGTTGAAATACTTAAATAGCTGAGGGTTCTGCAATACGCCTATCGTCGATGCTACAAGGCATACTACATAATGATGATGCTGTTACTAACACTTGAATAAAACGATCTGTGGTCGCTCCTTACATCTCAAAGTGTACCATGACACCTGAGGTGTCGATCAGTATGTTTCACCTGACCCTTATCGCTCTTAGCTCCCCTGTAGCGTATGTATCGTAAATGTCTTGGTTTAAGAGTTTTACAATGATTTGTATCTCGCTGCAGAGGGATTAGATTTACACCTATATCGCCGCACGTTCCAGTATACCCATCTGTAAATGGGCACCTTATGTAGGAAACGCAAGACAGCGAGGAAGGGAACTGTCACTCCAATACACACATAGTCAAGGATTTCGTATTATGAAGTTACAGCTTGACTTTTGACAGCGTACGAAGAAGAAGAAGTATAATGAAGCTCCAACATCCCATCACAGTATCTCCCTCTGTGGGATCATTTTACATTTATTTATCGCTGTCCCCAGACCTACCTGCAAATCAGTTGATTACTTTCAGGATGAGCTTTAAAACCCCCGGATGGGGTCGAAGATCCAGCGGTGAATGAGCTGACAGCAGCCATACATTCAAAGCTAGTCAGCGAACCATAGCTCACAAGGCCTTATTCCGCCTGCACGTTGCGACCCTGAAAACAGACTGTACTCGTGTAGTCTGTCTAAGAATATTGATCGAATAGGAAAGGCAAACCAGTTTCCAAAAGTGCCGTGCTGAAACCGGATGTATCAGGCCGAACGGCGCATATTTCTCAGGCTCACCGTAAACTGCGTCATAAGAGTCATAACGTCCTTTTTATGACAAAGGCTGGAAAGAGAAAGAAGGAGCCACCCGGTTGAATTATCATCAATGACTTACGGACAACTAAGAGGAGGCTGATAAATGCTCCATTTATTCCTACATTGTGTTACCAATGTCAATCTTGGTCCTTACTAGCAAGACATAAGAGTAAGGTCCAGAGCTGTGAGAAATGCATCAAGAAAGACAATCCGTGACTGAATCCGCAACACCACGCTGAGGCAGAGAGTAGGGACAAACTCAGTTAGTGCCTACATTGATACACACTAAATCAAGTGGTTTCGTCATTTGGTCAGAATGCATTATGAGCAGCCTGCAGCAAGGGTATATCATATGCAGGTTTTTCGGTCCACGAGCAAGGGTTAGACCTCGACGTCGATGAATCGAGGGTGTCTCTGACACTCTCAGCAAGTTACACCTAACGACAGCACACTCCACCAACTCCTCGATCACTAGAAATATATGCATCTCGCCTCTCTGCGACGCCGTGTGGCAAGGACAGTAGAACAAATGAAGAAGACGACGTCACTCGGACGTTATGAACCCAGAGCATTATGGTTTCAGGGCGCCAGATCAGAACATGGACCCTGGTAACACGTGTTGAAAAAGATAGTCTTCATTACAGTTTCCCTGTCAATCATAATGACCCTCAGAAACCATAAAAACAATGAATTAGACATCATGTCTGAGGCACTCATGAATGCCAGCACAAATTTCAACCGTGAAAATTCAGTCGATCCCTGCTCACTCTAAGATACACGGGATTGAGAAGGCAGATAGAATAGCAAACCTCAAACTGAGCTACATATGAAGACATGAAGAGAATGCTAAGATTTAACTTCAAAGCGAAGTGGCACAGAGAACAGCGAAGATCTGATATAGTAGAAGCATTCTACTCTTTGCTAAGAAGAGATCCAGTAACAATTTTCAGACTCCGAATGGGTCACTGCAGACTGACAAATGATCTGTTCAATAGATTAAAAATTGGACACACAGACATGTGCCCATGTGGGAAGAACAAACAAACAGTGGAACATGTTCTGCAGGTCTGCCGGCTCCACGAGAGGAGCAGAGTGACTACATGGCCCTTCCCAACACAATTGCGAGATAAACTGTATATTGATGAGACAGGCCTGAGAAGGATCGCCAGGTTTATGAGGGAGATGGGGGAGGAAGACTAACGTCTGGTCAGGCAAAATATACTGATCAGACATGTTAGTCAGAGGCAGGCTAAATATACTCATCAGACATGTTAGTCATGGTCAGGCTAAATATACTCATCAGACATGTTAGTCAGGGTCAGGCAAAATATAGTCATCAGACATGTTAGTCAGGGTCAGGCAAAATATAGTCATCAGACATGTTAGTCAGGGTCAGGCAAAATATACTCATCAGACATGTTAGTCAGGGTCAGGCAAAATATACTCATCATACATGTTAGTCAGGGTCAGGTTAAATATAATGGACAAGACCCTCACCTTGGCTGCTTCGTATCCCTTCCTGGAAACGGGATGTTTTCATGGTAGCCTGGCTACCGAGGTGAGAAATCAACGTAGTAGTGAGCGACACGCAGATGAAGCCAAACATAGCACATCCGACTAGAGGACCCCGGTCCACCTTCGTCAGCACGCTCGAGAAAATGTGAGGAAAGCTGCTGCAACCCGCCACTCAACGTCCTTTTCAGGGAGCGCAAAAGAGTAGACCTACTCCTTGTAGGCATTCACAACAACATCAGCACGAGGGAGATAGATGCGGTTATTTGAGAGCCAACGACGACGACGAAGAAGAAAAAGGAGAAGAAGAAGACTACCGCTTTGAGAACCACCGCTGCCCACTTTGGCGCACGTTGGAGATGTAGGAGTGGAGGTAATTTGTTTCCGTCTTAACGGGAAGTCCCACGGGGAACAGTATACGTATGTCGGCAATATTTAGGCAGAAGTAGTAGCTAGTGCCACTCGCTCAGTCGCTCACTGATCCACAGAGACTTGTTGGTACATGTTCATATTGTGCTCTTGGTGGGATCATTGCCGTTACTGGACCTGATGGATTCATAGACAGTTTAGATATGTTCATTTAGAGTTGGCCTTGTGCAGTGATGTATACGTAATGGATTGTGTATCGTATAGTTTAGATGAAATATATAGAATGTGTTATGTATCATGTAGTGTTGGTGAAGTATATAGAATGTGTATATGTATCCTATTGTTTAGGTGAATTGTGGGGATTCCGTGGCGAAATGGTTAAGCCGTCGGCCTCGTGATCAGGTGGTGTGAGTTCGACTCCGGACTCCGCCGTCTTTTTCACGGGTGCTTGATGCGGAGTACCCTGCATCTCGTAGTCACCCTAGTCGTATTGTCCTTGACTTGCCACTGGGGTCGGGGGACTCAAGACGAGAGAGTGAGGATAAAATATAGCGCAGTTAATCCTTACTAAAAATAGTGCTGGCAAAATTAATTATGCGATCATCGTCTACGATGGACGGCGGCCTTTGCCTGTTTAGGTGAAGTATGTAGAATGGGTTGCATGTCGTAAAGTTTAGGCGAAGTATATAAAATGGGCAGTCTGTCGTATAGTTTAGGTGAAGTATATAGAATATGTTTTGTATCGTATTATTTAGGTGAAGTATATAGAATGGGTTACGAATCGTGTCTTTTTGATTAAGTGTATATAAACTGAGCAGTGTACTATATGTTTTATGTCGTGTACATAAACTGAGAAGTATACTATGGGATTTGTGTGTGTACAGTATCTTTTAAGTGATGTATATCGACTAGATAGCAACTGAGAGGGATAGTGGTTAGAATATTTGCTTCTCACGACAACGGGGCGGGGTCTGATTCCCGGTACACACACGTACACATCTGTCTAACTATAAATGGTTACTTGGTTTATAGTTATAGAGAACAGGACAATTGAAAAGCGCAATGGTTTGGCCAACTCACAAAAATGGTGGGCTGGGTACTATCGTGCAATGAAGTTTATATTACTTCCTCACCGACTGCAATGTCCGTTATGGGCGTCGAACCTTTTTCTTCGTCATATTAATCAAATAGTAGTTATACGTCATACGAATGGCAGGCTTGAGATACGCGCCTCCAAGACAGAAGTAATGCGCAACCGTTTTTCTACCTGCGAACCAGTCATCCTCGATGGCAGGATTCTGAGGACGTTGTTGTTGTCTGTCGTCGGTGGCGTCGTCGTTGTTGTCTTTCTTGAAGGAATGACCACAATGGGTAGTTTACCCTTTTGTGCTCCCTGAAAAGGACGTTTAGTGGCGGCTTCTGGTAGCTTTCCTGACATCCCAAGCGTGCTGATGAAGGTGGGCCTTGGCCCTCCAGGTGGTTGTGCTATCATCTGCGTGCCTCTCACTACTACGGGGATCACGTCGATATCTCACCTTGTTAGCAGCCAGGCTACTATAAAAACAGCTCGTTTCCAGGAACGGCTACGAGGAAGCCAAGGTGAGGGTCTTGACCAAAATATTCTGCCTGACCAGATGTTAGTCTTTCTTCCCTCTGAGGACGTAGAGGTGTATATCTCGCTGGGACGCCTATTGAACATACAGAGCTATCTAAAATCAGCATTAGCAAGACAGCGTCGAGTGGGCTGGGTGACTTTCTCGTCCTTAAAGACAGTATTCTTCTGCTTCTTCTTTGTTGTTGTTCTGCTTCTTCTTTGTTCTCAATCTCCTGATACCAAGCCTTGAAAATGGCTTAGCATGTAGCCAGAGAATGGAATGCGTTGTGTCGTAGTTTACAGCTTGACTGCGATATCTGGACCTTTCTGTCCGACACATCCGACCTCAGCAGGCATTTTTGAGTACCGGGTTAGCCTTCTCTCTTTGATACCTTCACTTTAGCAAGTCTTCTCTATTGCAGCCTGTTATCCGTGATCACAGCGTCGGGATGTAGAAATGTCTTGGGACTTCTGGTTCGCTGGCCCTGATGCTAGCAGTCAACTATAAGTCGCTGACCATTGCAGCTCATGCGCTGCTCATCTTCTTGATACCTAAAGTATTAGACCATACCCCCGACCAGATCGAGTCCGGCTCCATCTTTCACTCCCAATACCTACTGCAACGTGCTACTGTTCCGAAACTTGATGACTTACAAAATAAATGGTCTCCAAACTCATGAGTGACCCAATCCTTCCTCGGGAGACTCCTGATTGTTTTGATGCCCCACAACCAACGTTGGAAAGGTTTTCACGATCCTAACGTACGGCTCCATTGGTGAAGGATTAGGTCAGCCATGTAGATCAGATAAAACATCGCTTGGCTGACCACCTGCTTTGAAGAAGGGACACGATAGAGCACCGCGACATTAGCCTGGTACCCACGAGACAGACAACGACCACGGGGAAGACACCAACACACTGGACCGACTCTATTGAACTCAGATACAGTGTCCTAGATGTTTCAACTTAAGAAACGTCTTTATACTGGTTTAGAAGACTCTGAAGGTGCTGTATACAACTAGTTTCTATTACATTCATTCTATTTAAAAAATACCTATGTGCATCCAATCTTTTCTTACATGCATTAATTGAGAATTCCTCCACTATTTCCAGTGGCAATGCATTCCAACCAATTACCATTCTCAGACTAAAATAATATTTCCTGGTATCTAATCTGGACCTTTCTTTTATTAATTTGTGGTTGTGCCTGGTTATTCTTGTAGGCAGCTGTATTTTGAAGAAAAAAAATACTTGTTATAGTCTGTTTTATCCTTTCTGTTGTTATCTTATAAACCTGTATCAATCACCTCGAATTCTTCTTTTTTTCTAGACATTGTAGGCCGGCTTCAGACATAACCTTTATCGCCCTCGGGTCAACCATGGTCCAAGACAGAGCACATTGGAAAGGAAAGTTGGGACCCACAGTGGATGATTTCTCTTTAGTTGGAACTCTGTCGGTTGATTTCTCTTTAGTTGAAACTCTTTCGGTTGATTTCTCTTTAGTTGGAACTTTGTCGGTTGATTTCTCTTTAGTTGGAACTCTGTTTCTTGGCGGGTGTCTCTTTAATTTAAACACTGTTTATAACAAAAAATGTAAGTAGATGAGCTCTTCTATTATAGTATATAGTGGCCTATATCTTGTGTAACTTATCCATTAACGCACACTACAACGCCAATCTCGTCGCTGGCCACACAAACGAATTCGCGAGCCCACACGGTCCGTGTGCCGCTAACATGTGCCTTCTGCTCTACAATACCAACCTGACTAGCCTACACCCGGATTGAACTACAATACCAAAGCTTTGTTCTCTGACTTCAAACACAGAACCGCAAACTCCTTGACCAGGTGAAACATATTCAGCTCACCACTTGTCCTCTGTCTAGTAAGGCTCTCTGCTACGTTTCGAATGCTCATCTTGATGCTCGTCCATACCACACATCTCACATTCAGCCACACCCTACCTTTATCGTTGTTTGAGTTCAGTGCTAGTGAGGACCCTTCACTCTGTCAAGCTGTCCTCCCCTGCACTCCCCGTTGTCCTCCCCTTCACTCTGTCAAGCTGTCCTCCCCTGCACTACCCGTTGTCCTCCCCTTCACTCTGTCAAGCTGTCCTCCCCTGCACTCCCCGTTGTCCTCCCCTTCACTCTGTCAAGCTGTCCTCCCCTGCACTCCCCGTTGTCCTCCCCTTCACTCTGTCAAGCTGTCCTCCCCTGCACTCCCCGTTGTCCTCCCCTTCACTCTGTCAAGCTGTCCTCCCCTGCACTCCCCGTTGTCCTTTCCGTTTCATCCAATCTCCTCCTTCTCTTATATTTAACTATCGTTTCCTGTCACTCTCTGCCTCCCCCCCCCCACCCAACACTCTATAACCACTAGTGCTCTCACCATCTCTCCCTCTGTCGTTCTCTATCTTCCTGTCCTCACACGCACTACTTCCCTCTCTTCTCCCCCACTTTCACTCGCTCTTGCCTTCTTCTCCAGCTCGTATCATTCTCTGTACCCGCACACACCCTACCTGCCTCCTTTCTCCCCCACTCGCTCTCGCCTTCTCCAGCTCGTATCATTCTCTGTACCCGCACAACCCTTTCTGCCTCCTTTCTCCCCCACACGCTCTCGCTCTTGCCTTCTCCAGCTCGTATCATTCTCTGTACCCGCACACACCCTTTCTGCCTCCTTTCTCCCCCACACGCTCTCGCTCTTGCCTTCTCCAGCTCGTATCATTCTCTGTACCCGCACACACCCTATCTGCCTTCTTCTCCAGCTTGTATCATTCTCTACACCCGCACACACTCTATCTGCCGCTCTTCTCCCTCACTCAAATTCTACAAATTCTAAGTCCATAATTTCTCCACACCCTCCTTTTATGCGTCCTTAATCTGTAACATTTCGTTCTGGTATTTAATCAAGTTACATCTGGTGAATAATGGCAGGTAATCAAATATTAGTAACCAATAGCCTTCCTAATTTCCCATAAAAATCTTGAGTATTTACAATTAATACGTTACATCAAATCTCACGTCTGATCGTCTCCATGCCTGCATTCCTGTCTTAACTTCCCACCGATTGCGCAACTGCTCAGTGTTTTGACAAATCGCTGTCGGAGTTCTGCAGACGTGCTAAATGCCGGGGGTGCACTGTCCCTTTAAAACTCACGTGATTCCACAAATATTACTCAAGAGCTTGAATTTATTTTATTTTTTTCAAACTATTTTTTATTTGTCTCTCAGGATTTTGCCGAGTTTACAATTTTAAAATTGTTCAAAGACGAAACAGAAAATTTAAGTATTTAAAATGTGTTTTAACAATGCAAACCCCCCACTGCCATCCTTGCACCAGGCCGTGAATAACGCATATTGCTGGGTTACTTGCGATCATCCTTACACGCTGGAGCACCTCCCCCAAAGTTCTTCACCAAGGAAGGTTTCACATGTAACCCCCCCCCCCCCCCCCCAACCTCACCTTCTCTATCATCTGTTGCCAGTGTGGTATGACGTACATTTCGGAGACTGGTCTGGAATTGCGTGTGTTTCCGCCAACACCTTAATGAGATATATAATCGCACGGCTCCAATAGTGGCCAACCACTTCAATGGTCCTGGGCACCGGGGTAAGGTTGATGTTAGTGTCATAGGCCTAGTTTCTTGCTTCTCTAACGATCGTCATCGATTCCCCCTTGAGCACAAACTGATCTCCCGCATGGGCTGCCTCCAGCCACAAGCATGAATATCGTCCACACCTTATCTTGAATCCTCATCTCATACCGGCCTCCATCTATGTTGTTTACCCCTTTTCTCTTTTTTCTCTTTACTTAAATCATGTTTTGATCTTTCCGTATCTTGCCGCCACTGGATTACCCGGCGTTTTTCCACTTCTTGCGCCCTCCTGGCCACTTCTTGCTGCTTTTGTCCGTCATTCGAGTTATTGCCCCAACTCGAAAATTGTGATCTTTTTCTCAGTTAAGTAAACTCTTTTTTCACCCCTATGTATTGACATCCCCCAATTTAAGTATTAACCCTTTCTTTGACTCGCTAGTTAATTATTGTTGTTATTTTGTATCCCTCATCAAGACGAATTAGTCGTCGTAACGTAGGTTTCGTTCGTGTTTTCGTCTCCATGCGCGTTATCTGACAATACCCATTTATAATTTGTCTACACTGGGTTTTTTTTACATTGAACAATACAATGGACTGACCATATAATATACCTCACGCGATTATGGACAAAACATGATTATCAAACTAACATCAGGTCAGGCGTACCACTGTAATCGTTCATGTTTGTCAAGCTCAGCTAAAATATACTTGTCAAGACACCCACCTTACTTCCACGGAATTCTCCCTGCAAATGGCTGTTTTCATGGCAACGTGGCTAACGAGGTTAGATATCGCTGTGATCCCCGTAGTAGTGAGTAACACGCATATGAAACCAAACATAGCACAGCTATCTAGAGGACCCCGGTTTCAGCTTCATCAGCACGCTCGTGATGTGAGGAAAGCTACAGCAATCTGCCACTTAACGCTCTCTTCAGGGGGCACAAAAGAGCAATTCAACTCATTGTGGGCATTCAACAACATCAATAGAGTGAACGCACCCTATAATGAATCTCACGCGATTATGCACTACACGTATGGCTTCCTACACTCCAACCATCTGTACGGCTTCCTACAGTCCAACCATCTGTACGGCTTCCTACAGTCCAGCCATCTGTACGGCTTCCTACAGTCCAGCCATCTGTACGGCTTCCTACAGTCCAGCCATCTGTACGGCTTCCTACACTCCAACCATCTGTACGGCTTCCTTCAGTCTAGCCATCTGTACGGCTTCCTACAGTCCAGCCATCTGTACGGCTTCCTACAGTCTAGCCATCTGTACGGCTTCCTACAGTCCAGCCATCTGTACGGCTTCCTACAGTCCAGCCATCTGAACGGCTTCCTACAGTCCAGCCATCTGTACGGCTTCCTACAGTCCAGCCATCTGTACGGCTTCCTACAGTCCGACCATCTGAATGGCTTCCTACAGTGCAACCATCTGTACGGCTTCCTACACGGCTAATCATCTGTATGGCTTCTTACACGGCCAACCATCTGTATGGCTTCCTACACGGCCAACCAGCTGTATGGCGTCCTACAGTCCAACCATCTGTATGGCTTCCTACAGTCCAACTATCTGTATGGCTTCCTACAGTCCAACCATCTGTATGGCTTCCTACAGTCCAACCATCTGTATGGCTTCCTACAGTCCAACTATCTGTATGGCTTCCTACAGTCCAACTATCTGTATGGCTTCGTACACGGCCAACCATCTGTATGGCTTCCTACAGTCCAACCATCTGTATGGCTTCCTACAGTCCAACCATCTGTATGGCTTCGTACACGGCCAACCATCTGTATGGCTTCCTACACGGCCAACCATCTGTATGGCTTTCTACAGTCCAACCATCTGTATGGCTTCCTACAGTCCAACCATCTGTATGGCTTCCTACAGTCCAACTATCTGTATGGCTTCGTACACGGCCAACCATCTGTATGGCTTCCTACAGTCCAACCATCTGTATGGCTTCCTACAGTCCAACCATCTGTATGGCTTCCTACAGTCCAACCATCTGTACGGCTTCCTTCAGTCCAACCATCTGTATTAACTCTGGGTTGGCAAAGAAAGTTTGTAGATTGATATATATCACATATAACGAAGTGCTTCAACGTATCACAGATCATGAAGAGATACCCAGAGCCAACATGGTTGGTATTTATGCAGTTTTGCAAAAAAGCCAATTGGGATGGGCTTCCGACATTATCCAAATGTCAAGCGAAGCTCACAAAGAGGCTCCTATATATTGAACTGTGAAGGAGAACTGTAAATGAGAACTGTGAAGGAGAACGATCACGGGGACATCACCAATATTTCAAGGACGGTCTGAAGGAGTCACTTAAGTGCTGTCAAATAGACATTAACACTGGGAGAACCTGGCTCAAAATCATTAAACATGGAACACTGCGGTCTGAAACATCATTGAAATCAGCGAGGGCCTCCCTGTTCAGACAACCCAGGATCTGTCAAGCAGTCAGCAAGTCTAGAGCAAAGGGAATACCAGAGTCATCTGTGGACTAAATTTGCCAGTCGTGCCATAGAACTGCCCACGATTGCATTTGCTTGATCAGTCACACGCGCACTCACAGACTCAAAGATGCAGGTTAAAGTTGGATGATGATGGCGATCCTCATCGACGACCATGGGCGAATGTTTTTATTATTATTATTATTATTATTACGCGAAGGAGCCCAGACGGACAGTTTTGTAGTACATATTGGAGTGAGGCAGGAATGTCTGTTATCGCCACTTTTGTTCCTGATGGCGGTAGACTGGATAATGAAGATGTCAACGTCAGGGATGAGAACTGGTATGCAATGGCCATTGTGGTCACAGTTGGGGGACCTGGACTAAGCAGGCGACCCTGTACTGCTGTCACACATCCACAGCCAGCAGCAAGAACAACTAGATAAAGTGAGGGAGCATTCAGCCTTGACCATGTGTAGTTTAGATGTAGAGTAGGTGATGATTCAGCCAAGCTAGGACTAAATATTGTTGATGAAGAAAACCTAGCTGTTTAACATCAACACATTGGAAGAGATGGGCACTTACACACGTTTGAGCAGCAGATTTAGTAGGGGACACAGAGACAGTTGTGAGGTCTAGGATTGGAAAGGCAAGGCCCCTCTTACTCAATGATATATGGAAATCCAGGGAAGTAAAGGCGAATACAATGTTAAGATTTCTTCTTCTTCTTTTCATTCTTCTTCTTGTTTTCATTTTTCTTCTTCTCATTCTCCTTCTTTTTATTTTTTTTAAAATGTTGCTGTCGCCTTATTTATCTATTCCCCAAGGCGGTGTGCGTTGCATTGTGGTTTTTAATTTTGCGCCTGTCAGCCCAGTGCATCCGACTTCAGCATTCATTTTATGTAAGGGTCTTCTTCCGCAGGGTAACGGCCGGTGCTGTGATGGGGATCGAAGCCAGCACCTTCGGTTGTAAGCCATGTCACTTAACCATAGCCCACGCCGTCCTTTTTTAAATTATCTTTCTTCTTGTTCTCTTTCTTCTTGTTCTCTTTCGTCCTGTTCTCTTTCTTCTTGTTCTCTTTCTTCTTGTTATCTTTATTTTTCTTTCTTCTTCTTTTTTCCTTCTTCTTATCTTTCTTCTTCTTCTTCTTCTTTTTCTTCTTCTTCTGCTTAGTTATACTTAGAATAGCTTTTACTTGACATGACCGTTTGGGTGGACTTCTATTTCTCGTATTTTAACCACCATCTAGAGATATGAAATTGTGAACACAGTCGCTAGTAATGCGACATGTTAATTTATCAAATTTCAACTCCTGTAGCCTCCTCCTTCCCCCCCCCCTCCCCCCTTTAAAAAAAATCGCTATGGGAAATGAGTTTTTAAAAAAAAGTTTGTACCGCTTTTATAACGTATTTTAACAACTCAGATAACTGACCAGCCGGGCAAGGAACACTGGAGAAGTTCAACTATCAATTCAACTTTTTAACGAAGCATTGAGTTTCCTTCATCAAGATTCGTGGAAACTTAGCTAGTAGATAGACTAGCCAAAGATGGAGAGAGAGCAGAGTCTAAACTGATACAACGGAAGGCAACATCAGGAGGAATCAAGACATTAACAAAACAAGACTCCCAGTGTGTGGATAGTAAAAACACGCCAGTCGGTATGATAACGTCTAAGCTCCACAGGTGTCCCGTAGCGTGCTATTGTTACCATCGTGTTGACGCTGTGCTAATATGTCGGGGCGCCGACGGCCGTCGGTATTAATGGTTAAGTTAGCGGTTCTGAATCTTTTTGTTTCTCCACGACGCCTAACGACATAAGTGAACTGAAGATAGACTAGGAAGAAGTCGGGGTGGGCGCCTTGGCCAGTATATTTTGCCTGACCCTGGCTAACATGTCTGTTCAGTATGATTTGCCTGACCAGACGTTAGTCTTCCTCCCTACAAGAAATCATATTTCAGGAGTCTGTTATCAATGATCACAGTTCTGCTGTGATGTGTGTACCTTACCCGTCCCACCGGAGCTTCTGTTTCATCTAATAGTGTGAACATTGTCTAAATGAACCTCCTCCATTTGTCTTTGTTTCGGTCCTTTTATTCGTATATCTTTTTATGTATCAATCAATCTTTGTGTAGCATAGGTCCTCAACAAATACTCGCCAAGTCTTCATATCATGAGCCATCTGAGCCAATTCTGTCCACGTCCTGTTTGCTGTCTGCGTTTGCCCTCAGTCCCCTCTTCCATGAGTGTCTTGGTCTTACTCTACTTCTCTTGCCCTGTGGATTACAGAACAGAGCTTGTCTGGTAATGTTATCAACTGATTTCCGTAATGTATGGCCTATTCATCGCCATCACAAAATCCGTATTTCATGCTTCACTAGTAAATGTCCCGTTTTTCACACCAGTTTCGTGATCTTCCATGAGTGTCTTGGTCTTACTCTACTTCTCTTGCCTTGTGGATTATAGAACAGAGCTTGTCTGGTAATGTTATCAACTGGTTTCGGTAATGTATGGCCTATCCATCGCCATCACCTGATCTGTATTTCATGCTTCACTGTACAGTTTTTTCCCCCACCAGTTTCGTGATCTTGTAGTCCCATTTTCACCCTTGCATATTGCACAAGCAACTATTTACGAAAGTCTGTAACTTTTTCATAAGTACCTGTGATGTCATCCATGTTTCAGCCATATAATAGAATTGATTTTACGTTGGTATCTCTTGAATTTAAATCTTAAAGCTCATAACATTTCTTCAAGCCTTCGCAGACCCCCTGAGTGGTCTTCGCGAACTCCCAGGGGTACGTGAACAACAGCTTAGGAACCGTTGAGGCAGGTCACTGGCCGTCTGTTCTCACGTACCGAAGGCATTCAGTATAGCTAGGGCTATCCAGGAAAGCAGAGAAGGTGTATATGTTATTTAAGAAGGACTGGATCAGTGGATTGGTGGTAATTGGAACTTATGTAGAGGGAGGGGATCTTTTTTTTTCTGCGTATATTATAAGTGTTTTATCTTCCTTGTAATTACAAGAGGACTGGCTTGGCTTGGCTTCGTTCATTCTCAATCTCCCACTACCAAACACTGAAAGGGCTGAAGTAGCAGAATGTAGTCCAGAGAACGGAATGCGTTGTGTCGTAGTTTACAGCTTGACTGCGATATTTCCACCTTTCGGTCCAACACCGCCGACTTCAGCAAGCATTTTTTGAGAACCGGGTTAGCATTCCCTCTTCGATCTCTTCTCCTTAGCCAGTCTGCCCTGCTGCAGCCTGCTATCCAGGATCACCGCCTGGAGGTGTAGTAGAGTCTTGGCAGCTCTGGTTCGATGGCCCTGACGCTAGCAATCAGCTCTGGTTCGCTGGCTCTGACGCTAGTAGTCAGCTAGCTATGAGTCGCTGACCACTGCAGCTCATGCGCTGCTCAGAATCTTCACAAGAGGACCTGAGATGAGAGATGCCGCGTAGTTTGGAGCAGTCAGTGTTTTCCAACCGCCGGTTCGCGTAAATTTCTTACCAGTCCGCGGAATAATGACTGCGGCTTAATCCCCTACATGGAAGACATCAACGTATGCGCACTTAATCGTCGTGAAAAGCAAAACCGAATGGAGTTGTCTTCCGATGTCACTCTGGTGTCTAAAGATAAAATGCAATTATTGTCTCAATTTTAGAAGTCACTGGAAAACGTCATTTCAATTATATAATCCTCAGTGGTCCGCCGGGGTCTTTGTGTTTGACAAGGACAAGAATAGCACTACTGCCCCACAGAGGTGACTGTGTCACATGGCATGACACCGGCCATGGTTAGGTGCTTTCTTTACAGAAGCATGGATGGAAAACTAACAGGCTACTGGTCTACTTTGCTGTAGTGTTTGAGTCTATTCAGATGGATTTGCACATCGATTAACCACCCTCCGCGGCACTTTTCCCAACGCAGCAGAGTAATAAGCTACTCGAGCCTAGCCCGCTAAGCAGGAAATCCTCCTCCCGGCCACATCCAGATCATACCATCGCATGAGTATCCTCCCTTCTAGAAGTACAAGTCGACTAAGAGCTAGGAACTAAGTTACAAAGCAGAGCTATACAATTGCTTGTTGTATTGTCGACTACCTATTTGTGTGAGAAAACCTTTTCAACTTGTCAGGGATCAAAATCAAACAAAGAAACAGAATGGATTTCAATACAGTTGTTCGTCTCTCAAAAACAACACTGCAGCGACGGTTACAAAATAAATATTCCAGTAAAACAAGCAACTTCAGATTTCGCGCTAACATTATTTGAATGAATATTACTTTCTCAAAACGTTCTATTGTTAGTATTGTATTTACTGCTCAGTGGCGTCGAGGTAAGGTGTCCGCCTCGGATGCCGGCGGTCGCGGGTATTCGAATCACGGTAGAGACCGGGATATTTTCACGTGGACCTTCTGATAAAAATTCCCCCGATCTCCGGGTTGTGAGATCGAACTCCGCGTGTCCAGTGTCGAGCACATTAAAAATCCCTTGGCAGTTAGAAATCGAAAAGGGTAGGCTTAACGGCCGACAAAATTCAAGTTAAAAATCTACCCAAATTGTGTGTGCCTTCTCCCAGGCCGAGTAAGCCACAGGAAGTTTAGAATACCTACTGCAGATAGCGGATAGCCTTCGACTACCTGGCAACAGACATTAACATGCCTGTTTGAATACCAGCATGCGAGGTTCCAAGTATTCACTGCTCGGTTTCTGGTTATTTTAAACAATTATACAAGTTGTATTTGATGATAGTTGATTTTTAAACTTATACACAAAATACTATATCAATAGCGGTTTTTATTTCTGTCTAAACTATTCGCGAACAATGTTTTAGATCTTCACCGTTCCGCGAAATTTGTGTTGATATTTTCACATTATGTCCGCGTGTGTAGAAAGGTTGGGAAACAGTGGTTTAGAGAG
The DNA here is from genome assembly GCA_036924085.1 of Ariolimax columbianus. Classification (NCBI taxonomy): domain Eukaryota; kingdom Metazoa; phylum Mollusca; class Gastropoda; order Stylommatophora; family Arionidae; genus Ariolimax; species Ariolimax columbianus. The sequence continues at coordinate 77,515,754 of JAVGWX010000004.1, read as the reverse complement.
TACTAGGTAGAGAGAGAGGGAGAGAAAGAGGAGTGAGAGGGAATGGAACTAGATAGAAACTGGTGAGAAAATAGAAAATGCAAATCACTGTTGAGAGTGGTCCTTTCACAGAATCCTGACCTGAAATCAACTGCATATCTGTCTTTGTTTCCCAAACTCTCTGTTATAGTTGCACTGATAGTTGACACATACACGTTCCGTATTTCTGTTTATCAAGAAACTGAAGTATCGGAAGGTGTTCACAGTGGGTGCCGATACTTCAGTTTCTTGCTAACCACCATTTGTACTGTCCCTAGCGACACAGCGAATTCCTCTGCTAGCGAACATAATCTCAGGCGACAGTCCACCCGAATTGCTGCATCAATTTTGGCGATGGCATCTTCTGACGCAACAATATGCGCCTGACCTGGTCTCGGAAGATCTTTCGTTAACTCACGTCCTTCTTTAAATATCGTTTTCCAGCAGTTCTTCACTGTTGTCTTCGACGCACTTTTGTCACCATACACTGCCTGCATTCTGCGATGAATGTCAACTGGTCGGCACTCTTCAGCTGTTAGACACTGAATCACCGCTAGCTGATCAACTCTGGATGGATTTCCTATCACACCAGCAATGTTTTCAACGGTCTGCTGAGGGAACTATGAGTCGAAGGATAATGAAATTTGAAAACTTGACGGTTGGTATGTGCTGTTTACACTTGAAGTGACGTCATCATGCGCATCTTACGTATGTTCACTTGGTGCAGTTAGGTGCGGTTTCATTTGAACACGCCTCGTACAGTAGTGGGGCATATAGCATTCAGTATCAGAACGGAGATCGAGGCAGTGGCTTTGGCTCTGGTGGGGGCTATCTGGAATTCTTTAGTGAGGGGACGTAATCGTCTCTAACCCTCAATCCTTGCTTCGGAAGGAGCAGAGTGAATAGAAGACATAGATGCATTGGACCTCCAGAAACGTGTGTGGATCTACTGTCCTGGCCATGCTGGGGTTTGCTGGAATGGAAGATCTGACATCTTGGCCCGGGGGGGGGGGGGGGGCAATGGCAATGGATAGAGGGGTCATTTTGAAGTTGATCATCGACCGCCTTTTAGATGAAGACTGTAGTATGAACCAGCATAGCACAGATTACAGGATTTTGTTAATGATACGCGGGTCGAGCAAAGACGGAGGCTTGAGAAAACGTAGCAGAAGTGTGTGTAATCAGCGAGCTACAGAAATAATAACTGTTCGTTAGTTGCCCAGAGGGACTTGCCACGTATGAGTCTGCCCGGCGTGATATGACGTCGATTCTTAAGAGAACAGAGCAGATTGTTTTGAGAAAGAGCTAAAGAGAGATGGGCGAGGAACAGTTCTCTAAGCAGAAAGAGAGTGTGCAGATAGAGGGATAGATAGAGTAGGAAGAGAGAGAGTAAACTACATGTGGAGGACGGGTATATATAATGTTAAAGAAAGAGAGATCGAGAGAGGTCAAGAGAGGAGAGAAAGTGAGTTAAAATGAGGATTGTTGAGAGAGATCAAAGAAAGGGGGATGGTAAAGAGAGCTATAAATAGGAAAGAGCCAGAGAGAGAGAGAGAGAGCTAACGGGAGAAGATAATATGAGATGAAATACATCGGGGTAGAGAATGAATGAGACCAGATGAGGAAGACGTTGAAGAAAAGGTGAGCTAAATATATAATTAATGGAGAGAGAGAGAGAGAGCGAACGAAATGGATAAGGGATGTACAAAGAGCTAAATAGATAAGGAGTGTTCTTAATTCTTAGTTGACATGAACATCTACTTTGGCGGATGCCCTTGTGCAGGTCCAAACTCTGGGATGAGCTGGATATAGCCGAGAGAAGGATTTCCTGCATAGCGGGCTAGGCTCGAGCAGCTTATTACTCCGCTGCGAGTTTGTCTTAATAGACTCAAACACTAGAGCAAAGTAGACCCGCAGCCTGTTAGTCACCATCTATACTGCTCTAAACAAACCACCTAACCATGGCGGGTGTTATGCCATGTTACACAGTTAGTCGCCTCTTACGACATGCTCTCTGTGGGGCAGTGGTGCTATTCTTGTCCTATTCATACACAAATACCCCGGCAGACCACTCGGGTAAGATACTTAGTGTAGACAGAGCTAAATAGATGAGGGATGTAGAGAGAGGAAGAGATGGGTAAATAGATAAGGGATATAGAAAGAGGGAGATATGGGTAAATAGATAAGGGATGTAGAGGGAGGGAGAGATGGGTAAATAGATAAGAGGCGTAGAAAGAGGCAGATATGGGTAAATAGATAAGGGATGTAGAGAGAGAGGGAGAGATGGGTAAATAGATAAGGGATGTAGAGAGAGATAGTGAGAGATGGATAAATAGATAAGGGGTGTAGAGAGAGGGAGGGATGGGTAAATAGATAAGGGATGTAGAGAGAGGGAGAGATGGGTAAATAGATAAGGGCTGTAGAGAGAGATGGGTAAATAGATAAGGGATGTAGAGGGAGAGGGAGAGTTGGGTAAATAGATAAGGGATGTAGAGATATATAAGGGGTGTATAGAGGTCGCTAAATAGATAAGGGATGTAGAGAGAGAGAGAGCTAAATATATAAGGGATGTAGAGAGAGAGCTAAATATATAAGGGATGTAGAAAGAGAGAGAGAGAGCTAATTAGATGAGGAATGTAGAGAAAGCTAAATAGATAAGGGATGTACAGAAAGCTAAATAGATAAAGGATGAAGAGAAAGCTAAATAGATAAGGGATGTAGAGAAAGCTAAATATATAAGGGATGTAGAAAGAGAGCATAGATAAGGGATGTAGAAAGAGAGAGAGCTAAATAGGTGAGGGATATAGAAAGAGAGCTAAATAGATGAGGGATGTAGAAAGAGAGAGAGCTAAATAGATGAGGGATATAGAAAGAGAGAGAGAGCTAAATAGATAAGGGATGTAGAGAAAGCTAAATAGATGAGGGATATAGAGAAAGAGCTAAATAGATAAGGGATGTAGAGAAAGCTAAATAGATAAGGGATGTAGAGAAAGCTAAATAGACAAGGGATGTAGAGAAAGCTAAATAGATAAGGGATGTAGAGAAAGCTAAATAGATAAGGGATGTAGAGAAAGCTAAATAGACAAGGGATGAAGAGAAAGAGCTAAATAGACAAGGGATGTAGAGAAAGCTAAATAGATAAGGGATGTAGAGAAAGCTAAATAGATAAGGGATGTAGAGAAAGCTAAATAGACAAGGGATGTAGAGAAAGAGCTAAATAGACAAGGGATGTAGAGAAAGCTAAATAGATAAGGGATGTAGAGAAAGCTAAATAGACAAGGGATGTAGAGAAAGCTAAATAGATAAGGGATGTAGAGAAAGCTAAATAGATAAGGGATGTAGAGAAAGCTAAATAGATAAGGGATGTAGAGAAAGCTAAATAGATAAGGGATGTAGAGAAAGCTAAATAGACAAGGGATGAAGAGAAAGAGCTAAATAGACAAGGGATGTAGAGAAAGCTAAATAGATAAGGGATGTAGAGAAAGCTAAATAGACAAGGGATGTAGAGAAAGCTAAATAGATAAGGGATGTAGAGAAAGCTAAATAGATAAGGGATGTAGAGAAAGCTAAATAGATAAGGGATGTAGAGAAAGCTAAATAGATAAGGGATGTAGAGAAAGCTAAATAGACAAGGGATGTAGAGAAAGCTAAATAGACAAGGGATGTAGAGAAAGCTAAATAGACAAGGGATGTAGAGAAAGCTAAATAGACAAGGGATGTAGAGAAAGCTAAATAGACAAGGGATGTAGAGAAAGCTAAATAGACAAGGGATGTAGAGAAAGCTAAATAGACAAGGGATGTAGAGAAAGCTAAATAGACAAGGGATGTAGAGAAAGCTAAATAGACAAGGGATGTAGAGAAAGGTCTAAGGAAAGAAGAATGGTAGCGATAATATTAGAGAAAAATTGAAGGAGTCTAAAAAACAAGCAGGTGAGTGAGAGGGAGAAGTGGAAGGCGGTGAAGGTAGAAAGGAGAAAGTGGGCTGCTCTAGGTAGTGAGAGGGAGAAATCCAGAGATGAATAGTTCAAGAGAGAAGAAGGAGACGGCAAAGTAAAAGAGCGACTGAGAGTAAAACGATAACGAAAGAATTGGATAGAGAGGGTGAAGTAGATATATATATATAGTGAGAGAGATTCCAGCACTTCGTGCTCAATTTATTTAAAAAAAGCACACACAAAATGTGTCCAAGGTGAAACAGTTTTTGGGGAAATGTTCTGGTTTGTGTGTGTGTGATTGGAGGGGGTACAAAGAGTGCGTGGGAGATGTATGTGAAGTGAGTGTATTCATGAAGATATAGAGAGGGGGCGGGGGAGAGAAAGGGAAAGGAGAGATAATAATAAGTTGATAGAACTTGAGAGTGAGAGTCGAGAATAAGAGGTTAGAACTAGAGAGATAGAGTCGAGAATAAGAGGTTGATAGAACTAGAGAGAGAGGAAAATCAAAGGTTACTAGAGAGAGAGAGAGAGAGTCGAGAATAAGAGGTTGTTAGAACTAGATAGAGAGAGAGTCGAGAATAGGAGGTTGATATAACTAAGAGTGAGAGAGAGAGAGTCGAGAATAAGGGGTTGATATAACTAGAGAGAGAGAGAGAAAGAGATGGAGAATAAGTAGTTGATGGAACTAAAAGAGAGAGAGAGTCGAGAATAAGAGGTTGATTTAACTAGAGAGTGATAGAGAGCCGAGAATAAGAGGTTGAAGAGATAATAAGTAGTTGATGGAACTAAAAGAGAGAGAGAGAATCGCAAATAAGGGGTTGATAGAACTAGGGAGAGAGAGAGAGGAGAGATAATAAGTAGTTGATGGAACTAAAAGAGAGAGTGCGAGGGAGAGCGATTGAGAGTGAGATATAGAGAAAGAAGTTTATAGAACTAGGGAGAGAGAGAGAGGAGAGATTAACAAGTTGATTGAGCTAGAGAAATGGAGAAAGAACAATTTTCATCGAGGGAAAAGACATACAGAGAGATAAGAGAATAAGATCTACAAATGTGAGAAGTTTCAAAAATGCTTTGGAGGAAATAGAGAAAAATGCGGCGTGGGAGGGCATTAGGGGAATTGTCAGAAAAAGGCGAAGAAAATAAGATGACAATGACAAACAGGTGAACTAAATAGATGTCGACAGTTGGGGATAACCGGCAAATAGGAGGGGATCACTGCAGATAGAGTGAAACGGGAGAGAGGATGTGAGGGAGAGATATAGGGAGGAAAGAGAGAGAGAAAGAGATTACATAGCTAGATGGAGAAATGTCCGAAGGAACAAAATGCGAGGATTAGAAGAGAGGCAAAGAGAGAGAGAGAGAGAGAGAGAGAGAAAGATATAAAATGCGAGGATTGAGAAACAAATAGAGAGAGAAAGAGAGAGAGATATTACAGATCTAGATGGAGAAATGTACGAAGGAAAAAAATACGGGGGATGAGAAAATGACAGAAGGATAGAGGGAGGAAAGAACAAATTACAAATACAAAGATGAGAAATAAAAGACATATCAGCATGGACTCTTGATGAAAATAGAGTAATTATGGATACCAGCGTGTTGAGGGGGGAGGAAGGAGGAGATTGGCAAAGTCTGTCATTGCAGCTGTTCTCCCTGCTCCTAGCATGTGATTGGTATTTACTTTGTCTAGTGTTATATTTGAGAGAGGGGAGTGATACATCATAATTAGAGGAGATGTGGAAATGCAGAGGAGGAGAGATAGATGAGGAGAGATAAGCTCACCAAATAGAGGTGAAAGAACGATAAGAGTGCTAGGAAGAGAAACGTCGAAAGGAAAATAAATTGGGTACAGGTGTGCTAGATAGAGAGAGACAGAAAGAGAGGGGAAACGAAGAGTGGTTCTGACGCTCTTTCCTAATCAGAGCAATGACGCACTGTTCTGTAAGGTACATCTCCAAGGTTATCCCAAGACAACAAAAACCTCTGACAGTGTCCCAAATACTCGAATGATACTGTACTGTAATTTGCTAATAACTGGGATGTGTCCATGTTTCAGGCTAAGCAGGTAGTTAAATAGGTGAGTATGTAGTTAGACTGACATGTAGGAGGATGTACTGATACATGTGTAGCACGCGATGTAGCGTATGCTGTTTTACCAGCTGTTTCCTGGGATAGTTCTTGATCTTGATGACCCGTTCCTCAGCGTAACTGATGGTCCCAACTTCGTCTCCAGTGGACCCTGTCTTGGGCCATGAAAGTCCAATGCATGCTAAGTGCTCCTCTGGAGGCATCTCGGATGTTGCAAGGGAGTCTGACCCACGCATTGGGGGTCATTCCCGCGGTCTCGTCTTACCTCGGAGGTACCAGACTGCTGTCGCCGTGCTCCATCGTTTCGTCGTAACATGTGACTTGTCCATATATGTTTTGTCTTGTCTGCATGGATTACCGCATCTTTTACCCGGGACAATCGTCTTATGTCAGAATTGTGGAGACCTTGCATACATTGGTTTCGGAGAGTGATTCCGACCAAGCGTCTCTCAGGGGAGGTCTGGGTCACTCTCAATTCGTCCTCTAGTGATTTGGTTAGTGTCCACGTCTCGGAACCATAGCACATCGCACGGAGTACAGTGGCATTTAAGAGAAAGGCTCGTAGGTCATTGACATAGCAACCATCCAGAACCGTGTTAGTATCCCATGATAGACAAATCAACCCATTCCCCTGCCATCTTTTCCCACTCTCAAACTCGTCCACATCAAATTCTTCCCCAGCAGTCCACCCATCCCTCCGTCCACTTCTTCTGCCTCTAAACTGCCTCATCCATGTCTTCTCCTAGCCTAATATCCCCCCCCCCCCCCCCAATATCCTAACTCTTGTTTCACCTTGCTGGTCTGTATAAGGAACGAACAGTTTATTGTGTCAGTATTTGCCGGTATACAATATTCTTCGTGCAAACATATAATAATGTACCAATAACTCGTGAAGGGAACAACATAGTGACTTTAAATAAGTTGGGTTTATTTAGAAATCGACCGTAGAATGGTCACTGGAAACATGAGCTTGATATGCAGTTCCGCTCGCGAATTATGGCGTCTTCAGACAGGTATACATATATTTACTTAGAATACTTGGATTTCTGGTTTTCAAACAGACGTGTTTAATGTATGTTGCCAGGTAACCGAATGATTTGGCTATTCGTAGAAAGTATTTTAGAACTTCCTGCGGCTTACTAGGCCTGGAGAAGGTACAACTAATTTCGGTAGATTTTTAACTTGAACTTTTGAATTTTGTCCGGGCAACGGCCGTTAAGCCTTCTCTTTTCGATTTGTAACTGCCAAGAGATTTTAAACGTGCTCAACACGTCTCCGATCTCAGTACCCAGAGATCAGGGGAGTTTTTACCAGAAGATCCACGTGAAAAATTTCGGTCTCCGCCGTGATTCGAGCCAACTACCTCTCCCACCCGAGGCGGACACCTTACATCGAGATCATACTTTCAGAAATATAGTAATTAGGCAATTTTCTGTCTTTCCCGTTGATACTCGAGCTGCTCTGATCCTGTCTTTAACAGCTGTCTAGTTTCATTTGGGATCTCCACTTTTCTCCTCCGCTATGGTTTCAAGCCCAGCAGATGATCATCAACTGGTTGGTCATCGCTAAGACTGGTTGTAAGGTTTGCCTGAGCGTGTCTCTTCATTCGACCATATCCTCTGATTGGTCATCGCTAAGACTGGTTGTAAGGATCGAACTGAAATGTCTCTGCGTGCTTGAAATGTAATGGTCAGTGTTGTTCGACCCCTTCCTCTTTTCACATTGATCGTGCGTTCTGGAATCTTCTGTAAAAGACTGCCATGTCTTGTCCTAGCCAAGTAATCTTTGTTTTTGTTGTATTATTTTCAATATTTGTCCTCAGTTTGGACATTGTGCATTTTGTTTTTGTTTTCCGTTCACCTTATTTATTTAATCCCCAAGGCGGTGTGCGTTGCACTGTGGTTTTTATTTTGCGCCTGTCGGCCCAGTGCATCCGACTTCAGCATTCATTTTACGTAAGGGTCTGCGTTCCCCTGCATTTTCTAAGGGTTTGCTTCCCCGGGATATTGGCCGATGCTGTGATGGGGATCGAACCCAGCACCGTCGGCTTGTGAGCCGTGTCACTTAACCACTGGCCCACGCCATCCCCAAAGTGTTAGTTGTGCATGTCATTTGATCGTTTTTTCCTGTCGCAATTTACTCGATCCATTCTACTCTAGTGCCATATTTTAAACGCTTCCAAGCTCTTTTCAGCTTTCTTTGTCCATGTTTCAGCTCCATATAATGCCATTGGCCATACATGAATAGTGATTATTCTTTTCATCAGTTCTTTCCTGATATTCTTGAAGTTAGCAATTTCTGGTTTTCCCCCGAAGACCTTTTTCTCGCCTTTGCAATTTTTGTCCTAATTTCCGTGTCATTGCAGGCATATTCTGTCATGGTTTGCCCCAAATATGTAAACGTCTGTACTTGTTCAATTATTTCTCCATCGATGATTATATTTATTTACCTATGTTGCTTGGATATTACGAAAGTCTTTGTCTCCAATGTGTTTATTTTCATTGGCTGTTCTGTTAATTTTCTCAAACAGCATTGGCAACGTTGCTATTGATCTTTCCACTATGTCTTGATCTTCGACAAATTTGATGGCATTAACTTTCATACCATTGACTTTGACATCCATATTACTACTCTGAACAACTTTTTTCCATCATCATCTGAGAATATGTGTTACAGAGACACAAGTGAAAGAAAGCAACACTATCGTACCACGTGTCTCAGTGAAAATGAGAGCCATATAGTCCTGCTGACAGACGCTCTCGCCGTAGTCACAGCGCTAAAAAGCCAGAAAAACACTGAGCTTAAGGACTTAAGAGCAGCACTCTGCAAACTGTGCCAGCAGTCCGCACCAAAAAGGGTAGTGGTACAGTGGGTTCCGTCACACTGCAACATCCAAGGCAACGAGGAGGCAGACAGACTGGCAAAAGAAGGTGCAAGACTACCACAAACAGATACCAGTATGACATACGAAGAGTCAAAACGGCTTATCAAAGCCAGATACATGACCAAATGGGAAACCGAACATACTGGTTACACCAAAAACGATGCCTATTACCAGTTGAACCGAAGAGAGCAGGTCGTTGTCTTCAGACTTCGCACTGGCCACAATAGACTGAGGTACCACCTATTCAACAAATTGAAGATAGGGTGTACCGACGAATGCCCGTGCGGTACTGGTAAAATGACCGCTGAACATCTGCTGCAGAACTGCCCGATATACGAGGATCAGAGAGAGCAGATGTGGCCATTACCAGTGGAACTGCAAGACAAGCTCTATGGCAGTGGCGAGAGCCTCAGGATGACCGCCGCTTTTTTCGAAAAAATAATGGTTACTGTCTGACTGCGTACGCAGAAGAAGAAGAAGAAGAAGTACCACGTGTCTTATTTTGCTAGTCCATCTTCGATTGATATAATCGCCTCTTGATTCTCATACAGGTTCTGAGTTAGCCTAATGATTGGTCGCTCGGTACATATTTGTTGCAACATCTGAAATCGTTTTGTTCCAGCACTTGTGTGGTAACGTTGCCAGGTACCTGACAAGTGTGTGTCCTATCCATTTCAATATCCTCTCTTGTAATCTATTTTAATGCCAAAACCCGAACCAAAGATTGTACTATACCTGAAACCTTACCAAAGAATATACATAAAATCTAACCAAAGATTATATCTAAACCTGACCAAAGATTATACCGAAAACCTTACCAAAGATTATATCTAGAACCTCTACAAAGATTATTTCTAAAACCTAACCAAAGATTATATCTAAAACCAAAAGAAAGATAACACCTAAAACCTAATCAAAGATTAAATCTAAAATCTAACCAAAGATTATATCTAAAACCTAACCAAAGATTATATTTAAAACCCAAATAAAGATTACACCTAAAACCTAACCAAAGATTATTTCTAAAACCTAACCAAAGATTATATTTAAAACCCCCCAAAAAGATTACACCTAAAACCTAACCAACGATTATATTTAAAACCCCCCAAAAAGATTACACCTAAATCCTAACCAAAGATTATACCTAAAACCTTACCAAAGATTATACCTAAAACATAACCAAAGATTATACCTAAAACCTTACCAAAGATTATACCTAAAACATAACCAAAGATTATACCTAAAACCTTACCAAAGATTATACCTAAAACCTTACCAAAGATTACACTGACTATGGATACTTTTCTCCGATAAAATCCCTACCGATATTACCCAAATACGTTCCTACCTAGCTACTACAGTTGATTCCGAACTTCCGGTTTGTTTATTTTTACCTCCCCCCGTATACTTAAGAAGTGGTTAGTTCTGGCACGTGATGCTGGTCATCTCCTGTTTGTGACCACACCTTTAGCAGTAGTACCTGTCCGTGCGGACGCTCCATGTGCTGGGCCCTCTCCCACTTCCCGCCGTCATGCCCTTACACCCATGCCTTGGCTTGTGAGCCGGATTGTTTTTAGATCGCGACTTAGTCGTTGCTGGTGTGAGGAATCTGAGCTTGATTTGAATTATTAATTGCATGTGTTGTGCCTTAACCCGTTGTCGACATTATTGATAGACGATGTGCTAGTTTTGCGTGTGTTCCTTTAGTTTTACTTTCTGGCTGCACATTTTTGCTTCACCCCGCCTTCCCTTATGAGGGGACGTTTCCTCTGTTGAGACATTTGTGCTGCATTGACTGTTGTAAAACCGTGATAAAATATGACATTTTGTTTGCGAATATGCCTACAATCTTTTGTGCGCTCTGAAAATGACGTTAATTGGTTGGTTGCAGTAGCTATCCTCTCATCCCTAGGTGCTGATGAAGGTGGAAGTGGGTTCTCCAGACGGTAGTTCTGCGCTTAGATTTATGTGCGCGTCTCACTACTACAGGGATCACATCGATCCCTCAACTGGTTAGCCAGGCTGCCATGAAAACAGCCCATTTCCAGGGAGAGCTAAAAGGAAACCCTAGGTGTGGGTCTTGGCCAGTATATTTTGCCTGACCCTGACTAACATGTCTGATCAGTATATTTGGCCTAACCCCGACTAACATGTCTGATCAGTATATTTGGCCTAACCCCGACTAACATGTCTGATCAGTATATTTGGCCTAACCCTGACTAACATGTCTGATCAGTATATTTGGCCTAACCCCGACTAACATGTCTGATCAGTATATTTGGCCTAACCCCGACTAACATGTCTGATCAGTATATTTGGCCTAATCCCGACTAACATGTCTGATCAGTATATTTGGCCTAACCCCGACTAACATGTCTGATCAGTATATTTGGCCTAACCCCGACTAACATGTCTGATCAGTATATTTGGCCTAACCCTGACTAACATGTCTGATCAGTATATTTGGCCTAACCCCGACTAACATGTCTGATCAGTATATTTGGCCTAACCCTGACTAACATGTCTGATCAGTATATTTGGCCTAACCCCGACTAACATGTCTGATCAGTATATTTGGCCTAACCCCGACTAACATGTCTGATCAGTATATTTGGCCTAACCCTGACTAACATGTCTGATCAGTATATTTGGCCTAACCCCGACTAACATGTCTGATCAGTATATTTGGCCTAACCCCGACTAACATGTCTGATCAGTATATTTGGCCTAACCCCGACTAACATGTCTGATCAGTATATTTGGCCTAACCCCGACTAACATGTCTGATCAGTATATTTGGCCTAACCCCGACTAACATGTCTGATCAGTATATTTGGCCTAACCCTGACTAACATGTCTGATCAGTATATTTGGCCTAACCCTGACTAACATGTCTGATCAGTATATTTGGCCTAACCCTGACTAACATGTCTGATCAGTATATTTGGCCTAACCCTGACTAACATGTCTGATCAGTATATTTGGCCTAACCCTGACTAACATGTCTGATCAGTAAATTTTGCCTGACCCTGACTAACATGTCTGATCAGTATATTTTGCCTGACCAGACGTTAGTCTTCCTACCCCCAAATAGGACATGCATTCTATCGTTGGTCCACGCTTTTTGTGATTATTTAATGTGGAACTAATGTGTGATGTTTTCACAACCAAATTGGGTTGTGTTCTTTGTAGCAAATAGTCATTGTAGGACCTCTTTTATATTGGGGTAACGTGCATTCAGGGGTTTGTGAGCTGGACTTACAAACTAAACTTCATTATAAGACTCCCATACAGAGTCTGTTTACATCCAGTTTATTCCACTCCATCGTCATCAGGTGCCATGCCGATTGGCGTTGGCGATCATGGACCTCCATCCGCTTCTATCACGTGTGTTGTTTACCAACTCTGTTGTTGATTGTCACCCATGCCGTTCTCTCAGGCTGTCCAACATTCTCTCTCTTTCCTGCTATCATCTCCGTTGTCACGACGTGCTCTAGGCCAACTCTTCTCACAACGTGCCCGAAAAAGGATGACTGCCTTGTTCTGATCCTTGCAACATTTTGTGTTTGTACCTCCTCGAGTACTGTATGTCTTTGTACCTCTTCGAGTCCCGTATGTCTTTGTGTTTGTACCTCTTCGAGTCCCATATGTCTTTGTGTTTGTACATCTTCGAGTCCCGTATGTCTTTGTGTTTGTACCTCTTCGAGTCCCGTATGTCTTTGTATTTGTACCTCTTCGAGTCCCATATGTCTTTGTGTTTGTACGTCTTCGAGTCCCGTATGTCTTTGTGTTTGTACCTCTTAGAGTCCCGTATGTCTTTGTGTTTGTACCTCTTCGAGTCCTGTATGTCTTTGTGTTTGTACCTCCTCGAGTACTGTATGTCTTTGTGTTTGTACCTCCTCGAGTACTGTATGACTTTGTGTTTGTACCTCCTCGAGTACTGTATGTCTTTGTGTTTGTACCTCTTCGAGTACTGTATGTCTTTGTGTTTGTACCTCCTCGAGTACTGTATGTCTTTGTGTTTGTACCTCCTCGAGTACTATATGTCTTTGTGTTTGTACCTCTTCGAGTACTGTATGTCTTTGTGTTTGTACTTCCTCGAGTACTGTATGTCTTTGTGTTTGTACCTCTTCGGGTCCCGAATGTCTTTGTGTTTGTACCTCTTCGAGTCCCGTATGTATTTGTGTTTGTACCTCCTCGAGTACTGTATGTCTTTGTGTTTGTACCTCTTCAAGTACTGTATGTCTTTGTGTTTGTACCTCCTCGAGTACTATATGTCTTTGTGTTTGTACCTCTTCGAGTACTGTATGTCTTTAAGTTTGTACTTCCTCGAGTACTGTATGTCTTTGTGTTTGTACCTCTTTGGGTCCCGAATGTCTTTGTGTTTGTACCTCTTCGAGTCCCGTATGTATTTGTGTTTGTACCTCCTCGAGTACTGTATGTTTTTGTGTTTGTACCTCCTCGAGTACTGTATGTCTTTGTCTTTGTACCTCCTCGAGTACTGTATGTCCTTGTGTTTGTACCTCCTCGAGTACTGTATGTCTTTTTGTTTGTACCTCCTCGAGTACTGTATGTCCTTGTGTTTGTACCTCATCGAGTCCCGTATGTTTTTGTGTTTGTACCTCCTCGAGTACTGTATGTCTTTGTCTTTGTACCTCTTCGAGTCCCGTATATCTTTGTGTTTGTACCTCTGCGAGTACTGTATGTCTTTGTCTTTGTACCTCTTCGAGTCCCGTATGTCTTTGTGTTTGTACCTCTTCGAGTACTGTATCATTAGTTTTCCTTGCAGTCCATGGGATCCCCAACATTCTTCAGTGAAACCACATCTCCGTTTCTTCCAACGATATATGCACTTGCTTGCTGATTGTCCATGACTTACTGCCATATGTCAGGACTGGTTCCACGTCGCATCCAAGGACTGTCTAATTCCAGCGACAAGATTTTGTTGTACAAAATTCCCTTCATGAACTGGAAGACTAATTTTGCTTGGGAAATTCTGCATTTTATTTCACAATTGCATCTTCCATCTGATATGTATGTGCCCTGACATTTAAACGTGAATTCCACTTCACGAATATTAATAACGGAGCATCCATTCTATGTTTTAATGCATCAACTGACCCTGCCTTCACCACATCATATGGCAATGCATTCCAAGCAATAACCACTCTCTGACTATAACATTTCCTAATATCTTATCTGGCCCTGTCATTAAGTAATTTGGAGCTGTGCCCTAATGTACTTGTAGCCGGCTGTACTTTGAAAAAACTTGTTAAAGTCTAATTTAACCTTTCCATTGATTAATTTATAAACTTGTATTAAATCATTTCGAATTCTTCACCTTTCTAGATACTGTAGACACGTTTTTCTGAGTCTTTCCTCATAACTAAAATCCTGGAATCTCACGATCATTTTTGTAGCTCTTCTTTGCATCCTTTCTAGCATGTTTATATCCACTATGATAAGTGAGCCGCGTAGCTCAGTGGTTAACGCTCTGGTTTCGCATCTGAGTGGTCCTGGGTGCATTCCCAAGTTAAAGTGGAAATGGTTTATCAGACCGCAATGTCTTCCGGGTGGACCCAGCCTTAAATGGGTACTGCTTCAGTCCGGGAAGTAAAGTGGGCCAGCGTGATGCTGGTCCCTTTTGTTATTGTCCTAATATTGTTTTCTCCCGTATTGGATTTTCCCATGTGAATGACTACATTTTTCTACACTAAACTCCATCTGCCAGCTCCCCAATCACAGCACAGGCTGGTACCCCGGGAAACAAACCCTTAGAAACTGCAGGAGGAAGCAGACCCTTACATAAAATACATGACGAAGTCGGATGCACTGGGCCTAGCAGGTGCAAAATATTCTTTTAAAACCCAGTACAACGCACGCCGCATTGGGAAATAGAGAAAATAAGACGAACGGGAAAACAATCTGTATGTACAGATTACACATTTAAAAAAAAATTGAAGCGGTAATCGACCAAAATAAAATTAATTGAAAACAATTTATCGCCGATTAATCTACGGTAAATCGTAAAAAAATGTTTTCTCTATATTTTCGTTGTACAAATGAGCAAGCGTTCTCGAGATTGATTTCCAGCTGCTATGTGTCGCCTACATATGTTCATTGTGTACACGTCTTCGCCGTCAGTAGACACACAATTGTAAATCGTCTTCACATTCTTCACACCGCCGTGGTCTGCCTCCGCATCGTTGCCCAGCACATTCTATTACCGATAACAGATGAAAGGAATAGCACAATAACACTATCTGATAAAGCGATGTTACCTTCAAAATCTATTTTTCAAATTAGTCACCACTCTTGGCGATACATTTTCTCAAACGGTGCACTGGATTTGCATATCAGTTAATTAAGGATGAAGTATTTATATTAGATTAATTTCTTATAACGGTGTAAAAGATATGGAGAGTATTATTGATTGTAGTGAACATCTGATTTCAATTAGTGATGATTTAATTTATTTAATCGTCTGTTAAATTGTCCTGTGATTGACAGAAGTGCACGAATCAGTCAAATAAATAGTACACAGTTCGGATATTTAACAGTGAGTCGAGCAATGAAGTACAGTGCCCTGACATGTTTTGTGGAGTACAAATGGTGTTTATTAACTGAAACTCGGTAGGGTTGTGAATCCAGGAACAATGTCACGGTACAGCAATGGATACAAGCAACTACATCGGCCCGCCAGCACTGGGGAGTACGCCTCCATGTGGGAGAATAAGGTGCAGGAGCTTGTGGTGAGGATAACTGTACGATGTTTTTGTTGTTTGTTAGGGATGTGACTTTTCGTGGGCTTCTTTCAGTTGCACGAGGAGTCGTATTGGTTGTATCACAGTGTCCGAGTGCTTAGAGTGCATGTATCTTGTAGTAAAACTCGCTGAGACCCGTTTACTGTCCCAGTGTCAGATTGTTTAGAGCGATTGTCTCTTGTGGAAACACTCACTGAGAACAGTTTACTGTTTGAGTGTCAGATTAAGTGCTTGACTCTCGTGACAAAACTTGCTGAGAACATAATGTTAGATTGTTTAGAGTTCGTGTCTCTCGTGACAACACTTGCTGAGAACAGTTTACTGTCCCGAGTGTCAGTTTGTTTAGAGCGCATGGCTCTTGGAGAAAACCGCTGAGAACATAGTGTCAGTTTGTTTAGAGCCCATGTCTCTTGAAGAAAACTCGCTGAGAACATAGTGTTAGTTTGTTTAGAGCCCATGTCTCTTGGAGAAAACTCGCTGAGAACATAGTGTCAGTTTGTTTAGAGCCCATGTCTCTTGGAGAAAACTCGCTGAAGACATAGTTAGATTGTTTAGAGCGCATGTCTCTTGGAGAAAACTCGCTGAGAACATAGTGTCAGTTTGTTTAGAGCGCATGTCTCTTGGAGAAAACTCGCTGAGAATATAGTATCAGTTTGTTTAGAGTGCACGTTTCTCGTGACAAAACTCGCTGAGAACATAGTGTCAGTTTGTTTAGAGCGCATGTCTCTTGGAGAAAACTCGCTGAGAACAGTTTACTGTCCCGAGTATCAGTTTGTTTAGAGTGCACGTCTCTCATGACAAAAACTTATTGAGAACATAGTTTACTGTCCGAGTGTCAGATTGTTTAGAAGGCATGTCTCTCGGACAAAACACGTTTACAGCACACCAGCACAAATACATACTCTGTTGTCAGTCTGCTCCAGCACAAATGCATACTCTGTTGTCTGAGTGTTTGCTCCAGCACACCAGCACAAATACATACTCTGTTGTCTGAGTGTCTGCTCCAGCACAAGTACATACTCTGTTGTTTGAGTGTCTGTTCTATTTCAGAGCAGACCTATTTCTGACAGCTTACCAGCGCATATGTCTTCTGTCTTGAGTGTCTGCACTTTTAGAATCCTTGTTGTTGACTGCTCAAACAATCAAATACATAGTTTGCTATCTGATTGTCTGAATGTTTTGAGTACGTTGACAGTTTTGAGTACGTTGACAGTTTTTGAGTATGTTGACAGTTTTTGAGTACGTTGACCGTTTTAGAGTTTGTTGACCATTTTAGAGTTTGTTGACCGTTTTAGAGTTTGTTGACCGTTTTAGAGTTTGTTGACCGTTTTAGAGTTTGTTGACCGTCTTAGAGTTTCTTGACCGTCTTAGAGTTTGTTGACCGTTTTAGAGTTCGTTGACAGTTTTTGAGTACGTTGACAGTTTTTGAGTACGTTGACCGTTTTAGAGTACGTTGACCATTTTAGAGTTTGTTGACCGTTTTAGAGTTTGTTGACCGTTTTAGAGTTTGTTGACCGTTTTAGAGTTTGTTGACCGTTTTAGAGTTCATTGACCGTTTTAGAGTTCGCTGACTGTCTTAGAGTTCGTTGCCCGTTTTAGAGTTTTTTGATCATTTTAGAGTTCGTTGACCGTTATAGAATTGGTTGACAAATTTAAAGTACGTTAACCATTCTAGATTTCGTTTCACCCGTTTTAGAGTTCGTTTAGAGTCTGTTAAGAGGTAACTATGAGTCGGAGGATAATGACATTTTGCAAACTTGATTGCTGGTATGTGCTGTCTTCATCAGAAGGGACGACGACATGTGCTTGGTACGTATGTTCACTCGGTGCAGTTAGGTCCGGTTTCATTTGAACACGCCTCGTATTATCATCATCATCAACAAGCAGGTCTTGTTATGGGTATCTGTTGTTGCCCGTTGCGTTGCTCAAGTCCAAGCCTCATACAAGTGTTTATTGAGTTCGTTTCTAATCACATGGACTTGAGCTACGCCCTGGCGTGCGGTACTGGCGGCTTGTCGGTTATTGATCGATCCGCATGATTGATGTATAATTGCTAGCCGGATTACATTGGTGAGCCGGCGCGTGTGGGAGACGTGTCAGCGGTCTTATGGTAGGTCGAAGGATGGGACGAGAGCAATATGGTGTGGGAGGACGGACTGACAGCAACTCTCTTTGGAGTCAGTCAGAGGGAGGGGGGGGGGGGAAGCGCAACAGGAGGGGAATAGCTCGAGGTTCGCAAGGTGATAAATGACAAGCATGGTGGATCTGGATGCCATTGTAGTGCCTATATGTGCGACAAGTAATGGTCTAAAGCAGTGATTCCCAACCGGCGGTCCGCAGACATTTCCTGGGAGCCTGCGAAAATTGAAATTGCTGCTGAACCGTTTGTTACCAATTTACTGCTCGAGTTCTGGTTTTGTTAAATGTTTATATGGTTTTCATTTTATAATATTAGCTTGAACAAGTAGTAGACAAAATACAATAAGTAATGGGATTTATGTTTTCTGTCTGAGGGGTCCGCTAAAAAAGGGTTACCATTTTCATTTGGCTGTGGACAAGGTTTCATATTTTCACCAGTCTGCAAAAATTTTTCATATTTTCACAGGTCCGCGAACAATTCTTTATATTTTCACCGGTCCGCGAATAATTTTTCATATTTTCACCGGTCCGCGAAAAATGTTTCATATTTTAGCCGGTCCGCGAACAATTTGTCATATTTTCACCAATCCACGTAAAAAGGATGGGAAATACTGGTCTACAGCCTTCCCATGCAGACCACAGTAAGTACCAGGAACATCTCATCTATTGACTGGGTGGAGAATCAATCTCCAAGACTACCTTGTCGGAGGGGGAGGGGGTACCAGATAAAGGCCAATATAGAAACGTTGGATATCAGGAGAAAGGGGTCACTGGCTGAAGTGGTAGAGATGTACAAGGAACAAGAACATGGCCACCCTAATAAGATGATATAATCCTTTCATCTGTGAGCTGGCAGCTCTTGACAGCCCGATGCCTTGCAGACAAAAGCACACGTCCTCCTCAATTCCTGAGGCTACGTCCAATCTCTTATAAAGTCTGTCTTAGAGGCATCATGATTGGGGGGGGGGGGGGGGGTGTTATAGACGCATCTTTCGAGTTTCCCTGAAGGGAGGCAGACCAGTGTGTCGGTGTTCCGGGATCGTCACGTCCTGCCAGAGATATATCATAGCCTTCTATGAAATGTGTGGCACTCCACGCCACCTGGAAGATCGTCACAAAGCGGCAGAGGTGCAATCTCCGTTGGTCTGCATCTATTCGTCATCCACGGGGATAAATGATAGAGGACAAAAACTAAAGAGCGAGACAAGAATGCATTTTACCCATGAAGTGGGGATGGATTTGTGCAATCCAGAGCATGTACCACTCGCCGGTGGGCTCCACCTGCTCCTCAGCCCTTTTGTCTGGCCTCTCTCCAAGAAGCTGTCCGGCTTGGGTGGCCCTGCCAGGAGTAAAACTCCCTCCGGCATAGCTCCTTGGATCATTGCGAAGCACAAGCTCTCTAACCTCGGCAAGGTAGGCCAAATAAGGTACAAATAGACTCTTGGAATCAAAAGAGAATACTGAAATGATTGTCTCCACTGGATATAGCAGTAGAGGAAACCCATATTCACCATCTACCAAATGTGAGAGAAACGGTAAATAGCTTTTTTGGACCATTGCCTTGGGAAAATCTTTGCAACACACCTGACATAAAAGGAGGCCACCAAGGAGACTACACCTAATATCCTGAAGACATGCGTCTTGGAGGCAGTCTCTAGCTACCAAGAATTGGCAGTCCTCATCTATACGGATGGATCAGCATTAAAATCTAACTTGTTTGCGGGGTATGGTATCCATATGAAATACACGGATTGGTCCATATATGAGTTTTGTGATTCGTGCGGCTAAAACCGTTCAAATGATAAAGCAGAGGCCGATATGAGTTGAGATCTTGCACCAACAGTTTGAGACTTGAGCAAATTGATGCCGAGAGACACTGATGTTTAGTGACTCCAAGTCGGTTCTGGGGGCGCTGAAGCAGACCACAAACAACAAAAAGGAGATATTCTTGGGAGAGGTTTCAACACTATTATCACTGCCCACGGGATTCATGTCACCTTACAATGGATCCCTGGACAGAGCGGGCTACCAGGAAACCAGATGAATGGAGTATTTACACAGTAAAACGAATTATTAGGAATAATACCCGGGAAATCTGGATGAACAGGTGCGTGACCAGAACAACGGGTCGCAGTGTATTTAGCGAAATGTCACAGCCAAAATGTAATGACATAAATACAATACAAAGAAGACATCAAAGTCTCATCTCTCAGATCCAAACAGGACACACTAAAGTCAATCGTCACTTAATCCACATCAATTGCCTTACAAATTGATTACGCGAAGGATAACACAGGGACACGTTACGCAACCACGCTTGTTTTTGCAAAAACATGAAAGCAACAATATTCATACAAAACCAACAAGTAAAACAGGTGACAAATGTCACGTGCCTGGGTAACATAATCTCAGTAGACGACAAAGGCGACACCGAAATCCAAAAGAGATGTAATAAAGCAAAATAAATCATTTGGCAAATGTCTCTGATATTACAATGTAAACACGTGACAATGGATAAAAAAACAACGTTATACAACACAGTATTCCTACCCACATTGTTCTATAAGTGCCAGAATTGGACATTAATAAATAAAGATATAAGACACACCGTAACAACAGAGATGAAATACCTTCGCAGAATGCTTGGAGTAACAAGAATGGATAGAATCAGAAACGAAGACATTAGGAGACAAGTAGGTACGGTACAACACCAGTGCTACACCTCACCAGAAAACAGCAAACAAAATGGTTCGACCAGGTACGCGACAAACACCAGATAGTATCCCTCAGAAAGTTCCTATACAGATGCAGTGGATGATGTTGTTTGTCCATCGTTTCCGAAGAGGACCACATTGTCTCCTGTCAATCCTGGAGTGGGTTCGTGGGTGACTGCTCAAACTAATCCGAGCCCGAGAGCGTCTGTCACACTGAGGGCAGAGAAACACTGTCTGGCCGTTAGACGGAGGCAACCCGTCTCTTGTCTTTAGTGTCGCTCGTCTCCGTGCAGCTTCCTTGATTCTTGTCTGCTCTATATGTGTCGTGCCATAAAAATATGTTAATACGCCAGGCAGAGCGATCAGCAGCATTGTTCTCCCAATTATCAGTGTCAGAGTTCTTCAGTGAGGATACATAGCCAATGGCCGACCACGCAGAGGATAGATAGCAGAAATAACACAAGCAGTACCACCCACCCCCCACATCTACGAATCGCACACACTAGGGCTCGGTCAAGAAACCTCTTCATAACCTGACGCCGAAAGACACAAGCAGGACAAAAAAGTGATCAGAAAGAAAGATGGTAGGATGGTGGTTAATTAGGTGAGTTTTGAATCGGCTTCTAACCAACAGGTCCCGCAAGTTTCTATCCCGTCTGTAGACCATCAGAGGAGTATCATAAGATATCACTTATGTAGAGGGATCTGCAAGAATGATAGAGAGATGGCGGAACAAGTTCCCACAGACAGATGAGGTGAGAGGATATGAGCAATACGAACCAGTGAGATCAGGGGCGGCGGGGAGGGATGAGGGCGAAAGTCCGAGATATAGGGATGACACGCAGCAGGCCAGAGGTTAGAATAGCTTCAGGATAGAAACGATTACTGAAACTGTCAAGCATCTCGCGGGTCTTATAGAGAAAATCTTCGTCTTCCTGGCGTATGTTCGAAGACGTAGAGGCGAAGAGAACGGTAATGACACGCGTCATGATTGAGAGGGAAGGAGGAGTGCGAAAAAGATGGTCGTGTGTACCGGTAGGAGATGGTCGTGTGTACCGGTAGGAGATGGTCGTGTGTACCGGTAGGAGATGGTCGTGTGTACCGGTAGGAGATGGTCGTGTGTACCGGTAGGAGATGGTCATGTGTACCGGTAGGAGATGGTCATGTGTGCCGGTAGGAGATGGTCAACTGTGCCGGTAGGAGATGGTCGTGTGTGCCGGTAGGAGATGGTCACGTGTACCGGTAGGAGATGGTCGCGTGTGTCGGTAGGAGATGGTCGTGTGTACCGATAGAAGATGGTCGTGTGTACCGGTAGGAGATAGTCAAGTGTGCCGGTAGGAGATGGCCGTGTGTGTCTGTAGGAGATGGTCGCGTGTGCAAAAATGGAAGAGGCTATGAGAACACTAAAGAAAAGGAAATCTCCCGGAAAAGACGGGATAACAAACGAAATGCTGATGGGGCTGGGCCAAACAGCGAAGAAGAAACTGCTATCGGTCCTAAACCAAAGCTGGAAAAGGGGAATTGTACCACAGGCATGGAAAGATGCAATACTGGTACCAGTACCAAAAACAGGAAAGGACAAAACAGATCCAAATGGATACAGGCCCATAAGCCTACTGAGCTGTGTCGGCAAGCTGATGGAACGGATGATAAACACCAGACTGATGTGGCATCTGGAAGAAAAACGAATACTAATTCCACAGCAAGCCGGCTTTAGACAGCACAGATCCACTGAGGACCAGGTCATCCTCATAGCCCAGGAGATAGAAGATGCCTACCAGGCACAGAAACACACAGTAGCTGTTTGGGTGGATCTGGAAAAGGCATTTGACAAAGTCTGGAAGGATGGACTTAGAGTCAAGCTAAGAAGAAGTGATGTCTGTGGGAAGATGTACAAGTGGATCAACCACTACCTCAAACAAAGAACGGCCAGAGTCCAAGTACAAGGGCAGATGAGCAAAAAGGTGACACTCGAGCAGGGAGTACCCCAAGGGGGAGTATTGTCACCCACACTCTTCCTGGTATATATAAACGATATTACAGAGAATATACCAAGAAGAGTCCATAGCTCAATGTTTGCAGACGATCTGGCTATGTGGACCTCTGAAAAGAATCTCACCATAGCAAGAAATCGGATGCAGACGGCCCTAACATCGCTGGAAGAGTGGGCGAACTCATGGCTGGTCAAAATAAACGAGGAGAAAACCACGTGCACAATATTCTCGCTCTCATTAAAACCCCAAAGTACCAAATTAAGTCTAAATGGCAAAATCCTGCAGCCAAACGACAACCCAACCTATCTGGGAGTCACATTTGATCGGCGCATGACATGGAAAGTCAGATTGAGAGAAACCGAATGAAAGCCAGAGAAAGAATGGCGATCATGAGGAAACTTGCTGGCAC
This sequence comes from Ariolimax columbianus, assembly GCA_036924085.1. NCBI lineage: Eukaryota > Metazoa > Mollusca > Gastropoda > Stylommatophora > Arionidae > Ariolimax > Ariolimax columbianus. Next base: position 77,492,812 of record JAVGWX010000004.1, on the reverse strand, counting down.
AAGCTGGGGAGCAGACGAAGGCATACTAAAGAAACTGTACACTGGAAGAGTGAGACCAGTTCTCGAGTATGGCATTGCGGCATGGACGACAGCAGCGAAGGCGAACTTCGATAAAGTTAACAAACTTCAAAACCAAGCCATGAGAATTATAACAGGTGGCATGAAGTCAACGCCAATTGTAGAACTTGAAAAGATTACAAAACTGCAATCCATGACCGATAGAAGAGACTGCAGAGCCCAGCTGCAGTCAGAGAAACTCCGAAGACTGACGGACCATCCAATGTACCAGAGACTAAACAATCTGGGAAATGGGAAACTAAAGCGGAGAAACTTTGCAGAAATAGCCAAAGCAAAGATGCACGAAGATCCCATAAACGCACTAACAACACCAAAACCCATCACTACTGTACGAAAACCTACTTGGAGGCAGGATATATTTCCAGAGGTGGTAGAAAATATACCAGGTATTGCAAACAAAAACTGCCAGACTGAAAAAGAAAGGCGAGACACTACCCTAAGCTTCATAACGAAAAGCTACCCAAGCATGGACTGGACCCATGCATACACCGACGGTTCTGTAACAAACACTACACAGAACGGAGGGGCAGGAGCATTCCTGAACCTACCAAATGGCAGAAAAATAACACTGTCATTCGCTACTGGTAAGTACACAAGCAATTTCAGAGCGGAGGCAGAGGCACTGAGGGCGGCAGTGGAAGAAATGGTAACACACAGTGAAAATGAGAGCCATATAGTCCTGCTGACAGATGCTCTCGCCGTAGTCACAGCGCTAAAAAGCCAGAAAAACACTGAGCTTAATGACTTAAGAGCAGCACTCTGCAAACTGTGCCAGCAGTCCGCACCAAAAAGGGTAGTGGTACAGTGGGTGCCGTCACACTGCAACATCCAAGGCAACGAGGAGGCAGACAGACTGGCAAAAGAAGGTGCAAGGCTACCACAAACAGATACCAGTATGACGTACGAAGAGTCAAAACGGCTTATCAAAGCCAGATACATGACCAAATGGGAAACCGAACATACTGGTTACACCAAAAACGATGCCTATTACCAGTTGAACCGAAGAGAGCAGGTCGTTGTCTTCAGACTTCGCACTGGCCACAACAGACTGAGGTACCACCTATTCAACAAATTGAAGATAGGGTGTACCGACGAATGCCCGTGCGGTACTGGTAAAATGACCACTGAACATCTGCTGCAGAACTGCCCGACATACGAGGATCAGAGAGAGCAGATGTGGCCATTGCCAGTGGAACTGCAAGACAAGCTCTATGGTAGTGGCGAGAGTCTCAGGATGACCGCCGCTTTTTTCGAAAAAATAATGGTTACTGTCTGACTGTGTACGCAGAAGAAGAAGAAGAAGAAGACGGAGGCAACCCGTCTCTTGTCTTTAGTGTCGCTCGTCTCCGTGCAGCTTCCTTGATTCTTGTCTGCTCTATATGTGTCGTGCCATAAAAATATGTTAATACGCCAGGCAGAGCGATCAGCAGCATTGTTCACCCAATTATCAGTGTCAGAGTTCTTCAGTGAGGATACATAGCCAATGGCCGACCACGCAAAGGATAGATAGCAGAAATAACACAAGCAGTACCACCCACCCCCCACATCTACGAATCGCACACACTAGGGCTCGGTCAAGAAACCTCTTCATAACCTGACGCCGAAAGACACAAGCAGGACAAAAAATTGATCAGAAAGAAAGATGGTAGGATGGTGGTTCATTAGGTGAGTTTTGAATCGGCTTCTAACCAACAGGTCCCGCAAGTTTCTATCCCGTCTGTAGACCATCAGAGGTATCACTTATGTAGAGGGATCTGCAAGAATGATAGAGAGATGGCGGAACAAGTTCCCACAGACAGATGAGGTGAGAGGATATGAGCAATACGAACCAGTGAGATCAGGGGCGGCGGGGAGGGATGAGGGCGAAAGTCCGAGATATAGGGATGACACGCAGCAGGCCAGAGGTTAGAATAGCTTCAGGATAGAAACGATTACTGAAACTGTCAAGCATCTCGCGGGTCTTATAGAGAAAATCTTCGTCTTCCTGGCGTATGTTCGAAGACGTAGAGGCGAAGAGAACGGTAATGACACGCGTCATGATTGAGAGGGAAGGAGGAGTGCGAAAAAGATGGTCGTGTGTACCGGTAGGAGATGGTCGTGTGTACCGGTAGGAGATGGTCGTGTGTACCGGTAGGAGATGGTCGTGTGTACCGGTAGGAGATGGTCGTGTGTACCGGTAGGAGATGGTCATGTGTACCGGTAGGAGATTGTCATGTGTGCCGGTAGGAGATGGTCAACTGTGCCGGTAGGAGATGGTCGTGTGTGCCGGTAGGAGATGGTCACGTGTACCGGTAGGAGATGGTCGCGTGTGTCGGTAGGAGATGGTCGTGTGTACCGATAGAAGATGGTCGTGTGTACCGGTAGGAGATAGTCAAGTGTGCCGGTAGGAGATGGCCGTGTGTGTCTGTAGGAGATGGTCGCGTGTGCAAAAATGGAAGAGGCTATGAGAACACTAAAGAAAAGGAAATCTCCCGGAAAAGACGGGATAACAAACGAAATGCTGATGGGGCTGGGCCAAACAGCGAAGAAGAAACTGCTATCGGTCCTAAACCAAAGCTGGAAAAGGGGAATTGTACCACAGGCATGGAAAGATGCAATACTGGTACCAGTACCAAAAACAGGAAAGGACAAAACAGATCCAAATGGATACAGGCCCATAAGCCTACTGAGCTGTGTCGGCAAGCTGATGGAACGGATGATAAACACCAGACTGATGTGGCATCTGGAAGAAAAACGAATACTAATTCCACAGCAAGCCGGCTTTAGACAGCACAGATCCACTGAGGACCAGGTCATCCTCATAGCCCAGGAGATAGAAGATGCCTACCAGGCACAGAAACACACAGTAGCTGTTTGGGTGGATCTGGAAAAGGCATTTGACAAAGTCTGGAAGGATGGACTTAGAGTCAAGCTAAGAAGAAGTGATGTCTGTGGGAAGATGTACAAGTGGATCAACCACTACCTCAAACAAAGAACGGCCAGAGTCCAAGTACAAGGGCAGATGAGCAAAAAGGTGACACTCGAGCAGGGAGTACCCCAAGGGGGAGTATTGTCACCCACACTCTTCCTGGTATATATAAACGATATTACAGAGAATATACCAAGAAGAGTCCATAGCTCAATGTTTGCAGACGATCTGGCTATGTGGACCTCTGAAAAGAATCTCACCATAGCAAGAAATCGGATGCAGACGGCCCTAACATCGCTGGAAGAGTGGGCGAACTCATGGCTGGTCAAAATAAACGAGGAGAAAACCACGTGCACAATATTCTCGCTCTCATTAAAACCCCAAAGTACCAAATTAAGTCTAAATGGCAAAATCCTGCAGCCAAACGACAACCCAACCTATCTGGGAGTCACATTTGATCGGCGCATGACATGGAAAGTCAGATTGAGAGAAACCGAATGAAAGCCAGAGAAAGAATGGCGATCATGAGGAAACTTGCTGGCACAAGCTGGGGAGCAGACGAAGGCATACTAAAGAAACTGTACACTGGAAGAGTGAGACCAGTTCTCGAGTATGGCATTGCGGCATGGACGACAGCAGCGAAGGCGAACTTCGATAAAGTTAACAAACTTCAAAACCAAGCCATGAGAATTATAACAGGTGGCATGAAGTCAACGCCAATTGTAGAACTTGAAAAGATTACAAAACTGCAATCCATGACCGATAGAAGAGACTGCAGAGCCCAGCTGCAGTCAGAGAAACTCCGAAGACTGACGGACCATCCAATGTACCAGAGACTAAACAATCTGGGAAATGGGAAACTAAAGCGGAGAAACTTTGCAGAAATAGCCAAAGCAAAGATGCACGAAGATCCCATAAACGCACTAACAACACCAAAACCCATCACTACTGTACGAAAACCTACTTGGAGGCAGGATATATTTCCAGAGGTGGTAGAAAATATACCAGGTATTGCAAACAAAAACTGCCAGACTGAAAAAGAAAGGCGAGACACTACCCTAAGCTTCATAACGAAAAGCTACCCAAGCATGGACTGGACCCATGCATACACCGACGGTTCTGTAACAAACACTACACAGAACGGAGGGGCAGGAGCATTCCTGAATCTACCAAATGGAAGAAAAATAACACTGTCATTCGCTACTGGTAAGTACACAAGCAATTTCAGAGCGGAGGCAGAGGCACTGAGGGCGGCAGTGGAAGAAATGGTAACACACAGTGAAAATGAGAGCCATATAGTCCTGCTGACAGATGCTCTCGCCGTAGTCACAGCGCTAAAAAGCCAGAAAAACACTGAGCTTAATGACTTAAGAGCAGCACTCTGCAAACTGTGCCAGCAGTCCGCACCAAAAAGGGTAGTGGTACAGTGGGTGCCGTCACACTGCAACATCCAAGGCAACGAGGAGGCAGACAGACTGGCAAAAGAAGGTGCAAGGCTACCACAAACAGATACCAGTATGACGTACGAAGAGTCAAAACGGCTTATCAAAGCCAGATACATGACCAAATGGGAAACCGAACATACTGGTTACACCAAAAACGATGCCTATTACCAGTTGAACCGAAGAGAGCAGGTCGTTGTCTTCAGACTTCGCACTGGCCACAACAGACTGAGGTACCACCTATTCAACAAATTGAAGATAGGGTGTACCGACGAATGCCCGTGCGGTACTGGTAAAATGACCACTGAACATCTGCTGCAGAACTGCCCGACATACGAGGATCAGAGAGAGCAGATGTGGCCATTGCCAGTGGAACTGCAAGACAAGCTCTATGGTAGTGGCGAGAGTCTCAGGATGACCGCCGCTTTTTTCGAAAAAATAATGGTTACTGTCTGACTGTGTACGCAGAAGAAGAAGAAGAAGAAGACGGAGGCAACCCGTCTCTTGTCTTTAGTGTCGCTCGTCTCCGTGCAGCTTCCTTGATTCTTGTCTGCTCTATATGTGTCGTGCCATAAAAATATGTTAATACGCCAGGCAGAGCGATCAGCAGCATTGTTCACCCAATTATCAGTGTCAGAGTTCTTCAGTGAGGATACATAGCCAATGGCCGACCACGCAAAGGATAGATAGCAGAAATAACACAAGCAGTACCACCCACCCCCCACATCTACGAATCGCACACACTAGGGCTCGGTCAAGAAACCTCTTCATAACCTGACGCCGAAAGACACAAGCAGGACAAAAAATTGATCAGAAAGAAAGATGGTAGGATGGTGGTTCATTAGGTGAGTTTTGAATCGGCTTCTAACCAACAGGTCCCGCAAGTTTCTATCCCGTCTGTAGACCATCAGAGGTATCACTTATGTAGAGGGATCTGCAAGAATGATAGAGAGATGGCGGAACAAGTTCCCACAGACAGATGAGGTGAGAGGATATGAGCAATACGAACCAGTGAGATCAGGGGCGGCGGGGAGGGATGAGGGCGAAAGTCCGAGATATAGGGATGACACGCAGCAGGCCAGAGGTTAGAATAGCTTCAGGATAGAAACGATTACTGAAACTGTCAAGCATCTCGCGGGTCTTATAGAGAAAATCTTCGTCTTCCTGGCGTATGTTCGAAGACGTAGAGGCGAAGAGAACGGTAATGACACGCGTCATGATTGAGAGGGAAGGAGGAGTGCGAAAAAGATGGTCGTGTGTACCGGTAGGAGATGGTCGTGTGTGCCGGTAGGAGATGGTCGTGTGTGCCGGTAGGAGATGGTCGTGTGTGCCGGTAGGAGATGGTCGTGTGTGCCGGTAGGAGATGGTCGTGTGTGCCGGTAGGAGATGGTCGTGTGTGCCGGTAGGAGGTGGTCGTGTGTACCGGTAGGAGATGATCGTGTGTACCGGTAGGAGATGATCGTGTGTACCGGTAGGAGATGGTCGTGTGTACCGGTAGGAGATGGTCGTGTGTACCGGTAGGAGATGGTCGTGTGTACCGGTAGGAGATGGTCGTGTGTACCGGTAGGAGATGGTCATGTGTACCGGTAGGAGATGGTCATGTGTGCCGGTAGGAGATGGTCAACTGTGCCGGTTGGAGATGGTCAACTGTGCCGGTAGGAGATGGTCGTGTGTGCCGGTAGGAGATGGTCACGTGTATCGGTAGGAGATGGTCGCGTGTGTCGGTAGGAGATAGTCGTGTGTACCGATAGAAGATGGTCGTGTGTACCGGTAGGAGATAGTCAAGTGTGCCGGTAGGAGATGGCCGTGTGTGTCGGTAGGAGATGGTCGCGTGTGCCGGTAGGAGATGATCGCGTGTGCCGGTAGGAGATGATCGCGTGTGCCGGTAGGAGATGGTCGCGTGTGCAGGTAAGAGATGGTCGCGTGTACCGGTAAGAGATGGTCGTGTGTACCGGTAGGAGATGGCCGTGTGTACCGGTAGGAAATTGTCACGTGTGCCGGTAGGAGATGGTCGCGTGTGCCAGTAAGAGATGGTCGCGTGTACCGGTAAGAGATGGTCGTGTGTACCGGTAGGAGATGGTCGTGTGTACCGGTAGGAGATGGTCGTGTGTACCGGTAGGAGATGGTCGCGTGTGCCGGTAGGAGATGGTCGTGTGTGCCGGTAGGAGATGGTCGCGTGTGCAGGTAGGAGATTGTCGTGTGTGCCAGTAGGTATATCTATGGCTGTATAGCCATAGCTTACATGTTTGCGACTCTCTAACTTCATTGACTTTGTCAACAATTTCGATCCATCAATACGCTGTACTTTTATTACTTCACTTCCATCAGTAAGCATCCTTAACTTCACTGTCTTTCTGCTCTTCTTCACTGTCATCTTCCATAAATATATACACATACCTATCTTCTGTACGCGTCTTCTCGCCCTAAATTGTGTTGTGGCCCACTCCCGTTTTCTTAGTGTGTACGCCTTCGGCGGCTATGACAGAAAGATGATGATCTTTAATCAGAAGGCCCGTGAGATGTTTCACTTTTTCCGTAATAATCTCTGTCTGAAAGGTATTCTTGTCCGTAAGGTATTCTTGTATCTGCCCTTCAGCGTGTTTCCCCTATCTCTCGTACCGACGCCCTTCAGCGTGTTTCCCCTATCTCTCGTATCGACGCCCTTCAGTGTTTCCCTTATCTCTCGTACCGACGCCCTTCAGTGTTTCCCTTTTCTCTCGTACCGACGCCCTCAGCCATTCCTTCATCTGGCCATATTAAACTGTTCTTGCTTTTCGTCCTCACGTTGCCTCAATTCGTGAGATATTGTTCATCTCCCCTTCCTTCATGCAGATCCTTCCTTCATGCAGATCCTTCCTTCATTCAGATCCTTCCTTCATGCAGATCCTTCCTTCATGCAGATCCTTCCTTCATACAGATCCTTCCTTCATTTAGATCCTTCCTTCATGCAGATCCTTCCTTCATGCAGATCGTTCCTTCATGCAGATCGTTCCTTTATGCAGAACCTTCCTCACGGGTAGTATTTCCCTATTCTCCTGTGGTGGCACTGAGATGTAATAGAAGCTAGCGTGATATGTTACCTCAGAACTCACCCTTCGGACAGCAGCGATATCGTGCCTTGCAAAGAACACGCGTCGTTGCGTACGTTGTCCTTGTTTTTATTTAGACGCATTCTGTGTCCTTTCTGCCGTCAGTTTTTAAGATATGTGTGGTTAAACAGAGCCATTGCAACAATAGCCGTGTACTACAAGCTTTGGAAGCTACAAAAAAGCACACATAAAACTGTATAAACGTCTTCACCAGAGAGGAGAATAGTGTCATAAATACCAAGCAGAAATCACAACAATAAACACCACTATCCAGGCAATACTCAAAAAGTTCCAGCAAGGAAACCAAAAACCGTCTGATATTGTAGTCTTCATTGATTCAATAATAGCATTACAAGCACTAGAGACATACGTACAAGCACTAGAGACATGCCTACAAGCACCAGAGACATACCTACAAGCACTAGAGACATGCCTACACGCACTAGAGACATGCCTACAAGCACTAGAGACATACCTACAAGCACTAGAGACATACCTACAAGCACTAGAGACATACCTACAAGCACTAGAGACATACCTACAAGCACTAGAGACATACCTACAAGCACTAGAGACATGCCTACACGCACTAGAGACATGCCTACAAGCACTAGAGACATACATACAAGCACTAGAGACATACATACAAGCACTATAGACATACCTACAAGCACTAGAGATATACCTACAAGCACTAGAGATATACCTACAAGCACTAGAGATATACCTACAATCACTAGAGACATGCCTACAAGCACTAGAGACATACCTACAAGCACCAGAGACATGCCTACAAGCACAAGAGACATACCTACAAGCACTAGAGACATACCTACAAGTACTAGAAGAAGAAGATGGTGTACGGTGTAGCTTCTATCGCATCAGACCCACAATTCAACAGCATGGTCAAAAAGTGCATGGATTGTTCACCTTCAACAGCATGGTCAAAAAGTGAATGGATAGTTCACCTTCAACAGCATGGTCAAAAAGTGCATGGATTGTTCACCTTCAACACTATGGTCAAAAAGTGAATGGATTGTTCACCTTCAACAGCATGGTCAAAAAGTGAATGGATTGTTCACCTTCAACACCATTGTCAAAAAGTGAATGGATAGTTCTTCAACAGCATGGTCATGTTGGACATGGTTGTTGCTGTTGTTATTCAATGCACATAATGAGTAAGTTTACTCTTGTGTGCACCCTGAAATGGGCATTAAGTGGTGGGCTGTAGTAGCTTTCCTCACATCCCGAGCGTTCTGGTGGTGGACCGCGGTCCTCCAGTTGGTTGTGCAAGGCTCGATTTAATCTGCGCGACGCGCACTACTACGGGGATCACGTCGATCTACACCTCATCAGTCAGACTGCCTTGAAAACAACTTGTTTCCAGAGAACGCTACATGGAAGAGATAGTAGTCTTAGTCAGTATGTTGTGCCCGACCGGACTAGTGCCTCAGTTCCCTTCCTGACAGGGTATATGTCTACAAACGTTGAACCTACGAATAATGGACATACAACGACGCTCATGAACTAAACGGGAAATGAACGATGCATTTGACTACCTGGCATAAGACAAATTCTATACCAGGCTTATAACTTAATTTCACGTCTTTATACTGTTTTAGAAGTCGCTGCAGAGTCTGTATACAACCAGTTTTATTTACATTTTTTTGCTCTAAAAGCTATGCGCATCCAATAATAGGATTACAACGAATGGTGGCCCACCTTCATCAGCACGCTCTGGATGTGAGGAAAGCTACAACAAACAGCCACTCTTTTCCAAGGCGCACAAAAGGATAAATCTATTCATTGTGGGCATTTAACTACAACAACAACATTATGCTAACAACCCCAAGTACAGTTATTTTTAGCCACATTTGATATTATGCTCTGTCCGGCGGCAGTAGACTAATTATTTTCGTGTCGGGTACCACTCTTGTGATATTACATGGGTAATCTCGAACATTGAACGCTGCCATGACGTTACATTGAATAAATGGTACGGGAAGTTCTGACCCTTTGGCGATTCTTGATTTGTTTATTCAGTCAGACCGATCCCGTAGTGAAAAATATGTGATCCATTGATTGATTGATTGCGGCAACAGCTGTTTGGACAAATTGATACAGAAATTGCCTGGAGCTTGCTGTTGGGGAAAATGTTGACATTGGGGGGCGGGGGGTGGCGCGCGTTGGGATGAGAGAACGTAAACTGAAATGCTTGATCCGTTAGTGTTGGTGAGGCTAATTTAACGCAGTGGAGAGGAAACAAGTTGAAGCGAGATGAGAGAAAGGTCTTATTTTGTGGAGAGTACGGACGCCATCCCGTGGCTGACAGGCTTCTAGTCTTCGCTACATGCATGAACTATTTCCTGCTACAGATGATGTCTCACATCCTGTCAGAGCTAGGAGTAGAATTAAGAATGAACTCTGTTTTAATGAAAGGCTTCCCCCCAAGGCTTGCGCACCGCGTGACGCTCTCCTGACGTATTGTTCTGCCAACGAGTGCGACTCTAGCTGTTGCCTTGTAACCAGATATCTCTCGGCAGTTGAAACTAGTATGTGAGAAAAAGCTGCTGCTAAGCCGCCACCTAACGCCAGATTCAAGGCGCACACAAGAGTGAAGTTGTTATCGTGGACATCATCAACAACAACATAACACAATACTTCATCCCCGATAGCAGTTTCTGCTCTGTGACTGCATTTGTCCTTACCGTTATTATTACCACCATTCGTGTTGTTGTTTATTGTCCACAATGAGTAGGTTTACTCTTTTGTTTGTTAGTTTTCTTTCCACTTGTGCTGTTAAGCGACGTGGGGAGCTAAAGTCGTCTATCTTGCGCCAAGTACGTTGCGTCGGTCAATGTGAGCCCTTGTCGCTGCACGGTCACTCTGTCATTTATCCATCTACCTCGCGGCAACATCCCTTGCCCTGTAGCCAGATCTCCCAGCGATGAAAGCCACCAGTGGAAGTTGATGAGGGTGCATTCTCATGAGATGACCAAACCAACTTATTTTTTTCCTGGAAATGTATTAGACACAAGACGTAGTGCCGACCACACTTCGAATGTCGTTGTTCCGCATTCTGTCTCTTCTGGTAACACCGATGACCTCCGCCAAACACTTCATTTCACAAGTCGAAATTCTGCTCTCGCAAGCCCTGGACAGAGGCCATGTTTGGCACTGGTAGCACAGTCGGCATAAATATACTGTTTATCAGCTGTTGCTTTGTTGCCAAACTAATGCTCGGGTGTCTAAGCAATGGGGACAGCTGATAAGTCACCGCAGATGCTTTCTGACACCTAGTCGCAATTTCCCTGTCGATCCTACCGACATCCGAAAAAATACTGCCCAAATACTTGAGTTGATGGACCTGTTGAAGAGCAATATTATTTGGACTTATCTTGAGTGGCCCAGGAGTTCTACTAATCATCTTGTGTGCGCCCAGGAGTTCTACTAATCATCTTGTGTGGCCCAGGAGTTCTACTAATCATCTTGTGTGGCCCAGGAGTTCTACTAATCATCTTGTGTGCGCGCAGGAGTTCTACTAATCATCTTGTGTGGCCCAGGAGTTCTACTAATCATCTTGTGTGGCCCAGGAGTTCTACTAATCATCTTGTGTGACCCAGGAGTTCTACTAATCATCTTGTGTGCGCACAGGAGTTCTACTAATCATCTTGTGTGGCCCAGGAGTTCTACTAATCATCTTGTGTGCGCCCAGGAGTTCTACTAATCATCTTGTGTGCGCCCAGGAGTTCTACTAATCATCTTGTGTGCGCCCAGGAGTTCTACTAATCATCTTGTGTGCGCCCAGGAGTTCTACTAATCATCTTGTGTGCGCCCAGGAGTTCTACTAATCATCTTGTGTGCGCCCTGAAAAAATCTAGTGGCATTTTGTAGTAGCTTTCCTAACATCCTGAGCATGCTGACGAAGATGGGCCGATGTCCTGCAGGCGGCTGTGCTATGCTTGGCGGTATCTGCGTGGCGCTCACTACTACTGGGATCACATCGATCCACATCTCGCCAGCCAGGCTACCCTGAAACCAGCCTGTGTCAAGGTAACGCTACATGGAAGAGAGATTGTGATCTTGGTCAGTGTATTGTGCCTGATTCTGGCGCGACGTCTTGGTCAGTATGTTGTGCCTGACTGGATTAACGTCTCTGTTCCCCACCATCCACGATAAGATACTAACTCATCATCGAGACATCAGAACCCCCTGTGGAGCACGGGTCTTTAACATGCACAGCTAGTCTTCCTGCACTGCCATCTGTTTCATTTCTCTTTATGTCCAGGAGAGAGGAAACTTACTTCCGGTCAGGCAAAAGATACTGACCAGACTGTTAGTCAAGGTCAGGCAAAACATACTGACTAGACTATGTTAATAGGGGCACGTGAAATATACTGGTCAGAGCCCCGCCTCACTTCCAAGCAGTTCTCTCTGGAAACAAGCTGTTTACTCTGTCTGGGAAAAGGAGAATAACGTTTGGTCAGACAAAACGTGCTGACCATACTACGTTAGTCAAGGTCAGATAAAATATACTGGCCAAGACACCCGCCCATTCACCCTTCCCTACCCATCCACCTCCCCTCCCACCCCCTCTGTCTCCATCATGTACGTATAGATCTCCCTCTTTTATTTATTACCCCAGTGATTCCAGAACAGAATCTGTCTGGTAATGCTGTCAGGTGATTTTCGTAAAGTGTGTCCTGTCGAATGCCAGCGTTTTCTTGGCGTCCCCAATGTATAAATTGATTGGTTCTTCACAACATTTCCACGTTATTAATCTTATCATACAATTGCACTCTTCCCTTTTCGGCGCAAGGTTTTTTTGTGGGTCTGAACCTAGACATATCCTACCGGGAAAATCCTCTTGAAACGCCACATTCCACAGTGGATTCAATAACGGAACTTTGTTGTGTTACTTTGGTCATAAATGGACAAGCACTTTCTGGGGACACTACTTGATAAGTGGACGATTTTTTAGTGATAGGGCCTAGGTGAAAGGTAGATTTTCTTGTTGACCTAGGTGATAGGTGGGCAAATTTATGATAACCTATATGATAGGCGGGCAATTTTATGTTGACCTAGGTGATAGGTGAGCAATCTTCTTGGTGGCTTAGGTGATGGGTGGGCACTCTATTTGGTGATCTAGGTGATAGGTGGGCACTCTATTTGGTGATAGGTGGGCACTCTATTTGGTGATCTAGGTGATAGGTGGGCACTCTATTTGGTGATCTAGGTGATAGGTGGGCACTCTATTTGGTGATCTAGGTGATAGGTGGGCACTCTATTTGGTGATCTAGGTTGGCAATCTTCTTGGTGACCTAGGCGATAGGTGGGCAATCTTCTATGGTGACCTAATGGATTGATGGATTATGTTTCCGTTGATTCATTATGCCACCTAGATACTCACTTTCACCTGCAGTGTCTTTTGTCTGTTAACAATATAGATGGTTTTTTGTTCTGAAAGATTACAACTACGTTTCTGTTGTTCAGTAAGATTCTTTCTACGTTTTTGTTGTTCTGTAAGATTATGTCTACGTTTTTGTTGTTCTGTAAGATTATGTCTACGTTTTTGTTGTTCTGTAAGATTCTGTCTACGTTTTTGTTGTTCTGTAAGATGTCTAGGTTTTTGTTGTTCTGTAAGATGTCTAGGTTTTTGTTGTTCTGTAAGATTCTGTCTAGGTTTTTGTTGTTCTGTAAGATTACATCTACGTTTCTGTTGTTCAGTAAGATCATGTCTACTTTTTTGTTGTTCTGTAAGATCCTGGCTACTTTTTTGTTGTTCTGTAAGATGTCTAGGTTTTTGTTGTTCTGTAAGATCCTGTCTACGTTTTTGTTGTTCTGTAAGATTCTGTCTAGGTTTTTGTTACTTTTTTGTTGTTCTGTAAGATGTCTAGGTTTTTGTTCTGTAAGATGTATAGGTTTTTGTTGTTCTGTAAGATTCTTTCTACTTTTTTGTTGTTCTGTAAGATTCTTTCTACTTTTTTGTTGTTATGTAAGATGTCTACGTTTTTGTTGTTCTGTAAGATCCTGTCTACTTTTTGTTGTTCTGTAAGATTCTTTCTACTTTTTTGTTGTTCTGTAAGATGTGATCCACCTTGCTGTGACCCACCCCACTTTCAACCACATACAGGGTCCTTTTGGTTATATGGGGACATCAAATCATTAGTGGTTTCTGCCTCTTATTCCCATAGGAACTTCTGACTCGGTCCAGCCTAGAGCATCACAAGCTCGACCTGATGGCTGAAATCTCGCACCTCAAAATGAGGCTGGCATCTGCGGAGAAGGACAGGCGAGAGTTGGATGAGAGATGCCGAGCAGTTCAGGTAGGCATCAGCTGCTTAGTGCTGGTGTTATGACATTGTCCTTGTTTGTTTGGGTGGGGGTGTGGTGTTGGGGGGGGGGGTGTGGGGGGTGAGATTGTGTCACTATACCCAAGACATAAAATCACTTACCTCTTAAGAAATGAAATTGCGAAGCAGTCAATCAATTCATAGTACGGGATCAAGATGCTGAGCAGCACATGAGCTGCAGTGGTTAGCGACCCATAGCTGACTGCTAGCGTCAGGGCCAGCGAACCATAGCTGCCAAGACCCTTCTACACCTCCACCCGGTGATCCTGGATAACAGGCTGCAGCAGAGTAGACTGTCTAAGGAGAAGGGGTCGAAGAGGGAATGCTAACCCGGTGCTAAAAAAATTCTTGCTGAAGTCGGATGTGTTGGACCGAAAGGTGCAAATATCGCAGCCAAGCTGTAAACTACGACACAACGCATTCCGTTCTCTGGACTACATTCTGCTACTTAAGCCCTTTCAGGGTTTGGTAGTGGGAGATTGAGAACGAACGAAGAAGAAGAAGAAGAATTCTTAGTACACCTAGGCGACTATTGCACATTGTGTTGAATGACCATGTCCATGACCACGTCTGATGGCCGTGTCCCAGGCGGCCTGCTGTTCTGTTGGTTAGGTGACGATCTGTATTACGATGGCGGCCCCTAGAACGACTCCAGAATCAGCACTGCCTTTTTCCGTCACTCGCCCCTACAGTCAGTCAGAGCAACTCGTGGGCTTGGACTTCACTGGGAGGCGGACGACGTGACCGAAGAAGGAGAGACGACGACAATCAGTCGTTGAGGCAATGCCTGCAAGCTGAGTATGTTGAACTACTTCACTGTTGAAAATCAGGTCGTGCCAGTGGATCCCGAGAATGCGCCTCTGGTGGAAGGCCCAAAGGCGCTGTAGGTTCGGCTGCACTAGATTCCAGGTTTCGGAGTCGTACAGGAGGATGGGTACGATGCAGAAGGAGTAATTACGAAGTCTGGTCTCCAGGGGGAGCCTCCACTGGGACCTCTCTGTCCGCACTGGCAGTATGTGATATTGTACTAACCACACTTTTGTCTTCACATTATTTCATGTTAAATCCTTTCAGAGACAGGTCACAGAACTGGAGGCCAAACTGCTGGTGAGAGACACAGAGAACTCTGAGCTGAGGCTGAGGCTTGGCAGGAATGGGACATTGCCCATGGATTCAGGAGGTCAGTGTCTGAGATGGTTTAAGCAATAGCCGCAATCCCTCCCTCGATGTCATACCAGGGGCTCAATGAGAAGCATAGAATAATCACACTTTAACCTGCCAGGCATGTGATACAAGGTCACTGTGGAGGGTTGGTCATGGGGTTTGCTACACTATCTGAAGAACACAGTTTTTAGCTACAGAAAACATCAGATTTGTTCTTGAACATAATGCTTCACATCGAGCTGCAAGATTATGATTTTTTTAAGAATGATGCACCAAAACTCTTTGTTCCCTACCAAGGTCTACACCAAAACTCTTTGTTCCCTACCAAGGTCTACACAAAAACTCTTTGTTCCCTACCAAGGTCTACACGAAAACTCTTTGTTCCCTGCAGAGGACTACACCAAAACTCTTTGTTCCCTGCAGAGGTCAACACCAAAACCTTTTGTTCCCTGCAGAGGTCAACACCAAAACCTTTTGTTCTCTGCAGAGGTCTACACCAAAATTATTTCTTCCCTGCAGAGGTCAATACCAAAACTCTTTGTTCTCTGCTTATGTCTACACCAAAACCTTTTGCCGCCTGAAAGTCTACACCAAAACTTTTTGCCACTTTGAAGAAGTCCGTACTAAAGTTCTTTGACCCCAAAAGGCCTCCACCAAAACTGTTAGCCACATGAAGAAGTCCGTACTAAAGTTCTTTGACCCCAAAAGGCCTCCACCAAAACTGTTAGCTACATGAAGAAGTCTGTACCAAAGTTCTTTGACCCCAAAAGGCCTCCACCAAAACTGTTAGCCACATGAAGAAGTCCGTACCAAAGTTCTTTGACCCCAAAAAGCTTCCACCAAAAATGTTAGCCACATGAAGAAGTCCGTACTAAAGTTCTTTGACCCCAAAAGGCCTCCACCAAAACTGTTAACCACATGAAGAAGTCCGTACTAAAGTTCTTTGACCCCAAAAGGCCTCCACCAAAACTGTTAGCCACATGAAGAAGTCTGAACCAAAGTTCTTTGACCCCAAAAGGCCTCCACCAAAACTGTTAGCCACATGAAGAAGTCCGTACCAAAGTTCTTTGACCCCAAAAAGCTTCCACCAAAAATGTTAGCCACATGAAGAAGTCCGTACTAAAGTTCTTTGACCCCAAAAGGCCTCCACCAAAACTGTTAACCACATGAAGAAGTCCGTACTAAAGTTCTTTGACCCCAAAAGGCCTCCACCAAAACTGTTAGCCACATGAAGAAGTCTGAACCAAAGTTCTTTGACCCCAAAAGGCCTCCACCAAAACTGTTAGCCTCATGAAAAAGTCCGTACTAAAGTTCTTTGACCCCAAAAGGCCTCCACCAAAACTGTTAGCTACATGAAGAAGTCTGTACCAAAGTTCTTTGACTCCAAAAGGCCTCCACCAAAACTGTTAGCCACATGAAGAAGTCCATACCAAAGTTCTTTGATCCCAAAAAGCTTCCACCAAAAATGTTAGCCACATGAAGAAGTCCGTACTAAAGTTCTTTGACCCCAAAAGGCCTCCACCAAAACTGTTAATCACATGAAGAAGTCCGTACTAAAGTTCTTTGACCCCAAAAGGCCTCCACCAAAACTGTTAGCCACATGAAGAAGTCTGTACCAAAGTTCTTTGACCCCAAAAAGCTTCCACCAAAAATGTTAGCCACATGAAGAAGTCCGTACTAAAGTTCTTTGACCCCCAAAAGGCCTCCACCAAAACTGTTAGCCACATGAAGAAGTCTGTACCAAAGTTCTTTGACCCCAAAAGGCCTCCACCAAAACTGTTAGCCACATGAAGAAGTCCGTACTGAAGTTTTTTGACCCCAAAAGGCCTCCACCAAAACTGTTAGCCACATGAAGAAGTCTGTACTAAAGCTCTTTGACCCCAAAAGGCCTCCACCAAAACTGTTAGCCACATGAAGAAGTCTGTACCAAACCTCTCTTCACCCTTATGATGAAGCCCACCCCAAAGCTAATGGTTGAAAAATACCATGCAGACACTCAGGATTTGCAACAGAAAAAAAAAAATTTGTTACATTATGTGGACACCGCAACAGCAAAAAAGGCACAGAAAAAAGATGTATACCAAAGGTCCATAGTATTAGTGAGGGTTGTAGTGGTAATATTAGCATTAGGGGTGGTTGTAGTGGTAGTATTAGGGGTTGTTGTAGTGGTAGTAATAGTGGTGGTTGGAGTGGTAGTAATAGGGGTGGTTGGAGTGGTAGTATTAGTGATGATTGTAGGGGCACTATTAGGGGTGGTTGTAGTGGCAGTATTAGTGGTGGTTGGAGTGGTAGTATTAGGGGTGGTTGTAGTGGTAGTAATAGTGGTGATTGTAGTGACAGTATTAGTGGTGGTTGTAGTGGTAGTATTAGGGGTGGTTGTAGTGGTAGCATTAGGGGTGGTTGTAGTGGTAGTATTAGGGGTGGTTGTAGTGGTAATATTAGGGGTGGTTGTAGTGGTAGTATTAGTGGTGGTTGTAGTGGTAGTATTAGTGGTGGTTGGAGTGGTAGTATTAGGGGTGGTTGTAGTGGTAGTATTAGTGGTGGTTGGAGTGGTAGTATTGGGGGTGGTTGTAGTGGTAGTATTAGTGGTGGTTGTAGTGGTAGTAATAGGGGTGGTTGTAGTGGTAGTATTAGTGGTGGTTGTAGTGGTAGTATTAAAAGTGGTTGTAGTGGTAGTATTAGTGGTGGTTGTAGTGGTATGATTTGCATTAGGGATGGTTGGAGTGGTAGTATTACCATTAGAGGTGGTTGGAGCGTAGTATTAGTGGTGGTTGGAGTAGTAGTATTAGCAATTAGGTGGTTGAAGTGGTAGTTTTAGTATTAGGGGTGGTTGGAGTGGTAGTATTAGTATTAGGTGTGGTTAGAGTGGCAGTATTAGGGGTGGTTTTAGCGGTAGTATTAGTGGTGGTTGGAGTGGCAGTATTAGGGGTGGTTGGAGTAGTAGTATTAGCGTTTAGGGGGTTGAAGTGGTAGTTTTAGTATTAGGGGTGGTTGTAGTGGTAGTATTAGGGGTGGTTGTAGTGGTAGTATTAGGGGTGGTTGTAGTGTTAGTATTAGGGGTGGCTGTAGTGGTAGTTTTAGTATTAGGGGTGGTGGGAGTGGTAGTCTTAGTATTAGGGGTTGTTGTAGTGGTAGTATTAGGGGTGGTTGAAGTGGTAGTATTAGTATTAGGGGTGGTTGAAGTGGTAGTATTAGTTTTAGGGGTGGTTGGAGTGGTAGTATTAGTATTAGGGGTGGTTGGAGTGGTAGTTTTAGTATTAGGGGTGGTTGGAGTGGTAGTATTAGTATTAGGGGTGGTTGAAGTGGTAGTATTAGTATTAGGGGTGGTTGAAGTGGTAGTATTAGAGGTGGTTGTAGTGGTAGTATTAGGGGTGGTTGGAGTGGTAGTATTAGAGGTGGTTGAAGTGGTAGTATTAGGGATGGTTGTAGTGGTAGTATTAGAGGTGGTTGTAGTGGTAGTATTAGGGGTGGTTGGAGTGGTAGTATTAGAGGTGGTTGTAGTGGTAGTATTAGGGGTGGTTGTAGTGGTAGTATTAGCATTAGGGGTGGTTGGAGGGGTAGTATTAGGGGTGGTTGGAGGGGTAGTATTAGGGGTGGTTGGAGTGGTAGTTTTAGGATTAGGGGTGGTTGGAGTGGTAGTATTAGGGGTGGTTGGAGTGGTAGTTTTAGGGGTGGTTGGAGTGGTAGTTTTAGTATTAGGGGTGGTTGGAGTGGTAGTATTAGGGGTGGTTGGAGTGGTAGTTTTAGTATTAGGGGTGGTTGGAGTGGTAGTATTAGGGGTGGTTGGAGTGGTAGTATTAGCATTAGGGGTGGTTGGAGTGGTAGTATTAGGAGTGATTGTAGTGGTAGTTTTAGGGGTAGTTGAAGTGGTAGTATTTGTGTTAGTGTTGGGTAGTATATATAATAGTAGTAGTAGCATTAATAGTAGTAGAAGCTGTAATAGTAGTATTTGTAGTAGCCGCAGCAGCAGTAGTTTTAGTAGTAGTAGAAGCAGTATTAGTAGTTGCAGTATCATTGTTAGCATCTGTGGTAATAGTAGTAGGGCTATAGTAGTTTTAGTATCAGTAGCATGAGTGTAGTAGTAGTAGTTCGGGCTATACTAGTAGTATGGCTATAGAAGTAGTATCAGTAGCGGTGGTGGTGGTGGCGACAGCAGTTAGTAGTAGTAGTGAATGTAGATTGCATTACAATTTGGCTGTTATTTCTTGCAATGTACAAAACATTTTTATATAGAACCACTATACAAATAACTAATTGTAAATGATTGATATTTTCAGACACAGAGGTGGAGAAATTAAAGAGAGCTGTGGACACTTTGATGTTGGCAAATGAAGAAAAGGTTTGTATCAGCATTTTAATGTTAAGTCTTTATACACAAGAATGCTCACTAACCATTGGGAGCAAACTGGCACTTTAAGACATGGCAGGCTTTGCTCACAGAATATAGATGGAAAAATAAATTTGAAAAGTAGGCCTACTGTCAGTTTGTCTGTTTTAACAGTTACACAGTTTGAAAAGTAGGCTTACTGTCAGTTTGTCTGTTTTAACAGTTACACAGTTTGAAAAGTAGGCTTACTGTCAGTTTGTCTGTTTTAACAGTTACACAGTTTGAAAAGTAGGCTTACTGTCAGTTTGTCTGTTTTAACAGTTACACAGTTTGAAAGGTATGCTTATTGTCAGTTTGTCTGTTTTAAGTGTTACACAGTTTAAAAAGTAGGCTTACTATCAGTTTGTCTGTTCTAACAGTTACACAGTTTAAAAAGTAGGCTTACTGTCAGTTTGTCTGTTCTAACAGTTACACAGTTTAAAAAGTAGGCTTACTGTCAGTTTGTCTGTTCTAACAGTTACACTGTACGTTTTTCGACATATAGAGCAGTGTTTCCCAATCACCGAACCAGTAACCAGTCCGCAGAAATGTCCTGCCAGTCCGCAAAAAGAATTTGCGGTTTAAGTCACAGACTGTAGAGATCAGCTTGATGTTATCTAAGCTCTGACAGGCTAATTTTTAAACTGAAATTACGTAAGCAACACAAGTATCCATACTTTTGGAGCACAAGAGCGACCTATATGTGGCGTGTTTGTTTATCAGAGGAGGTTTGGGAAAGATGCTTGCAAATATCTCAATATATAAATGATGTCATTCGAAAATTGATACACGTTTTTAATCCATACAAGATGGAGACCAAAAAACAAAGGCCAAATGACAAAAACTTAACTTTCTTCACATTTTTGCCAGTCCATGAAAAATGTTTCCCACTGTTAGCGGTCCGCAGGTCTAAAAAGATTGGGAAACACTGATATTTAGGAAATGTCGGAGTATTAATATTCTCAGATGCCACAATTCTGTCTGTTGGCTGAAAGGCAACAACAACTACATGAATTGGTAATTCGAGTAAAGAGCAAAATTCAGTTCTATGCATAGAGAAACTTATGGCACAACACTAATAAAATGAAGAAAATTAAAATCCGGCGAACTTGCATCTTCTCAGTGGCAATGTACGGATGTGAAATGTGGACCACCATACAAACACCTAAGAAAAGGATGATTCTTTTGAACTAAACGGCTACAAGAAAGTGCTCAAAATACCATGGATAGCAAAAAGGTAAAATGCAGATATCTTAAAGGAGCTGGATGTTGAGCGAAATTTGCTAGCAAACAATATCTGGTCTAGAAAACTGAAATGGCCTTAATGCTATATTTTCTCGTCTCAACACCCAAAACTAATAGCTAAGACCAAAGCCATGGTTTACAGTGCCTGCGTTGTCAGTCTGCTTCTATATGTCAGCGAAACATGGACAATCTATGCAAAAACAAGAGCATAGGCTCAACACCTTTCATCTACAGTGCCTGATATCCATCCTTGGAGTCTCATGGAGAGACAGGGTGACAAATGCAGAGGTGTATTCTTGCACCTGTCTTTCAAGTATATACACCCTCCTTCGCCAACGAGGGCTGCGTTGGATTGGTCATGTTCGTCACATGGAAGACGGTCGCATTCCCAAAGATATTCTCTATGGGCAGCTGGCGTGTGGTAAAAGAATAAAAATATAATAATTGGACTAAAAAATAATTACTCTACAGATAAATACAGATGATGTAATACTGAAACAGGTCCGAAGCTTCTCCGATCTGGAAAACATTACGGAAAATGGGAGAAGCGCAATAGAAATCGAGAAATGATTAGGAATAGCCAAATCTGTTTTCACCTTCTTATTCTTCTTTCTCTTCTTGCTCTTTTTCCTCCTTTCTGTTCTTCTTCCGCCTGTTCTTCTTCCGCCTGTTCTTCTTCCGCCTGTTCTTCTTCCGCCTGTTCTTCTTCCGCCTGTTCTTCTTCATTTTCTTCTTCCTATTCTTCTTTTTCATCTTCCTCTTCCTGTTCTTTATCTTCCTCTTATTTTCTTTTTCCTTCTCCTGATCATCCTCTTTCTCTTGATCATCCTCTTTCTCTTGATCATCCTCTTCCTCTGTCTGGATCATCATCATTCTCATCATCTCCTACCTCATCATCCTCTTACTCATCTTCTTCGTCATCCTTTCTCATAATTATTTTCCTCTCTCCTATTTTTTCCCCTATCCTTTTTCTTTTTTTTCTTCCTCTTCCTTTTCTTGCTCTTTCTTCTCATCCTCTTCCTCATCCTCTTCTTTCTCCTCTACCTTTTCTTCTTTTTGGTCCTCTTCCTCTTCTGCCTTTTTTTCTTTCTCTTCCTCTCTTCCTCTTCTTACTCTTCTTCTTCTCTTCCTTCTCTTCTTCTTCCACTTCTTCTATTCCTCTTTTCTTCTCTGCCTTCTCTTCCTCTTCTTCTCTTCTTCTTCCTCTATTTCTCTTCCTCTATTCCTCTTCTTCTCTTCCTCTATTCCTCTTCTTCTCTTCCTCTTCTCCTCTTCATCTTCTTCCTCTTCTTCTTTCTTTTCTTCTTCTTTCTTTTCTTCTTCTTCCTTTTTTTCCTTTCCCTGTTTCCCCCCGCTCATATTAATCCTCCTCCTCTTCTTCTTACTCTTCTTTCTCTTGTTCCTCTTCTTGTCCTCCTCCTCTTTATTATAAGCATTCAGCTTCCCTGAACAATTACCTCTGGGGGATTCTAGTTAATAATGCTGGGGTTTCCGTGGCTTTCTTTCTCAGCTGGACACAACCAGCTCTGTGCCATGCTGAGTTGGACACGGCCAGCTCTGTGCCATGCTGAATTGGACACGGCCAGCTCTGTGCCATGCTGAGTTGGACACACCCAGCTCTGTGTAATGCTGAGTTGGATACAGCCATTTCTGTGCAATGCTGAGTTGGACACAGCCAGTTCTGTGCAATGCTGAGTTGGATACAGCCAGTTCTGTGCCATGCTGAGTTGGACACAGCCAGCTCTGTGCCATGCTGAGTTGGACACACCCAGCTCTGTGTAATGCTGAGTTGGATACAGCCAGTTCTGTGCAATGCTGAGTTGGACACAGCCAGCTCTGTGCAATGCTGAGTTGAACACAGCCAGCTCTGTGCAATGCTGAGTTGAACACACGCAGCTCTGTGCCATGCTGAGTTGAACACGGCCAGCTCTGTGCCATGCTGAGTTGAACACGGCCCGCTCTGTGCCATGCTGAGTTAGACACGGCCAGCTCTGTGCAATGCTGAGATGGACACACCCAGCTCTGTGCAATACTGAGTTAGATACGGCCAACTCTGTGCAATGCTGAGTTGAACATGGCCAGCTCTGTGCCATGCTGAGTTGAACACACCCAGCTCTGTGCAATACTGAGTTAGACACGGCCAGCTTTGTGCAATGCTGAGATGGACACACCCAGCTCTGTGCAATACTGAGTTAGACACGGCCAACTCTGTGCAATGCTGAGTTGAACATGGCCAGCTCTGTGCCATGCTGAGTTGCACACACCCAGCTCTGTGCAATGCTGAGTTGAACACAACCAGCTCTGTGCCATGCTGAGTTGGAACACCTTAAGCGGTTTTGTTATGCTTAGTTTTGTCTGCGTGTCGATTCCATCACCTCATTAGCCAGGTTGCCATGAAAACGGCCCATTTCCAGGGAGGACTACGACAAAGTCGACCATAAATGAGTCATCTGGCTAATACAGAAAACACTGAGAAGACATAGTATAGTTAAGTCTCTAACATTTTGTCTCAGACAACAGGGACCACCCCTTGAAACAATTGAAATCATATCATTCCTGCATTGTAACCAGGAACGCAAGCTGGAAGATATGAGGAGGCTGTTGAAGAGGTACAGGAGAGTGGAGGAGATTCTTATCCAAGCACAAGGAAGGAAAGGTATGTATGCCCTCATCAGTATTTAGAGATTTCTGCTGATTGTCCTGACTCATGTCCTGACTCATAACTTAACGTCTTAATACTGGTTTAGAAGACTCTGCAGAGTCTGTATACAACCAGTTTTATTTACCCTATCTTGCTCTAAAAGCTATGCGCATCCAATTTAGTCTTAAATGGATTAATTGTCCCTGCTTCCACTACCTCATGTGGCAATGCATTCCAAGCATTCATCACTCTCTGACTAAAAAAATATTTCCTAATATATATCCTGACTCATGTCCTGACTCGTGTCCTTACCTGCTTTGTAAGTAAAAGTAAAGTAACCCATAGCATTACTGCCGTAGGGGTGTGTTAGCGATCTCATATTTGAAAGGCTCGGCTATATGGCTCGACAGCCATCTCCTCTCCCTCACCACTTTTACTTCCTAGACTGAATCGGTACCAATTTAAGACTGGGTCAACCCGGGAGCAGTTCCGGTCTGAAAAAACATTTCTGCTTCAACTGGGGAATGAACTCAGGACCACTCGGATGCGAAGCCAGCTCGCTAACCACTGCGCTACGCGGCTCCCTGTATTGTGATTGTCTATAAACTTATGGAAAGACATAAACTTATGGAAAGACAAAATTAATAACCAAAAACGCTTCAACAGTGGGTAAAAGCTAATGACCAGGAACTCGAAGTATTCGAACAAACTCGCAAACCCCATCACCACTGCCCTTAACGCCCATGATCCAGCTGGAACTGTTACAATTACCGCACTGCAGGCAGAGCTTCTGGTGCCCAAGTTCTCTTAGCAAATGCATAATCCTGTTCCTCTGTGTGTCTCTTGCAGCTGTAGAAGAACTGCTGATGAACGTGGAGGATGGAGACACCAGCTCTAGCAGTTCCTCAACTACACCATCGGCTGACACAACGGTCAGAGACCAACAACATTATGTGAGTTTTGCATGTTTTAGCGGCCCTCTCTTAGCTATGCTTCCATCACAATCTTCAGAAACAAACAAGATTATGTGAGTCTGGCATGTTTCTATGCTCCTCTCTTAGCTATGTGTCCAGGCTCCTCTCTCTTAGCTATGTGTCCAGGCTCCTCTCTTAGCTATGTGTCCAGGCTCCTCTCTCTTAGCTATGTGTCCAGGCTCCTCTCTCTTAGCTATGTGTCCAGGCTCCTCTCTTAGCTATGTGTCCAGGCTCCTCTCTTAGCTATGTGTCCAGGCTCCTCTCTTAGCTATGTGTCCAGGCTCCTCTCTCTTAGCTATGTGTCCAGGCTCCTCTCTCTTAGCTATGTGTCCAGGCTCCTCTCTCTTAGCTATGTGTCCATGCTCCTCTCTTAGCTATGTGTCCAGGCTCCTCTCTTAGCTATGTGTCCATGCTCCTCTCTTAGCTATGTGTCCAGGCTCCTCTCTTAGCTATGTGTCCAGGC
This sequence comes from Ariolimax columbianus, assembly GCA_036924085.1. Taxonomy (NCBI): domain Eukaryota; kingdom Metazoa; phylum Mollusca; class Gastropoda; order Stylommatophora; family Arionidae; genus Ariolimax; species Ariolimax columbianus. Next base: position 77,468,089 of record JAVGWX010000004.1, on the reverse strand, counting down.
TCCTCTCTCTTAGCTATGTGTCCATGCTCCTCTCTTAGCTATGTGTCCATGCTCCTCTCTTAGCTATGTGTCCATGCTCCTCTCTTAGCTATGTGTCCATGCTCATCTCTTAGCTATGTGTCCAGGCTCCTCTCTTAGCTATGTGTCCAGGCTCCTCTCTTAGCTATGTGTCCATGCTCCTCTCTTAGCTATGTGTCCATGCTCCTCTCTTAGCTATGTGTCCATGCTCCTCTCTTAGCTATGTGTCCATGCTCCTCTCTTAGCTATGTGTCCAGGCTCCTCTCTTAGCTATGTGTCCAGGCTCCTCTCTTAGCTATGTGTCCAGGCTCCTCTCTTAGCTATGTGTCCAGGCTCCTCTCTTAGCTATGTGTCCAGGCTCCTCTCTTAGCTATGTGTCCAGGCTCCTCTCTTAGCTATGTGTCCAGGCTCCTCTCTTAGCTATGTGTCCAGGCTCCTCTCTTAGCTATGTGTCCAGGCTCCTCTCTTAGCTATGTGTCCATGCTCCTCTCTTAGCTATGTGTCCATGCTCCTATCTTAGCATAAATGAAGTATATATACACATAGTATGAAGCACATCTGATAGAAAGAAAAACAGTTATATGGTCTTGAAGTTGAGAGCACAAAGAGAATACATTAACAGAAGGAGATGGGTAAAGGCAATGGGTTGAGGTGACATTTTGAAATTAACTACTGTCTCTTTCTTGGAAACACTAAAATCACAGATTCCAAGGTTTTGAAATCATATGTGGGTCAGCAAAGTGCAGTACCTAACAGGGCAGAGCAGGAATGTGTACCACCAGCGAGCTAATAGTTGTCCATGGCAAGCGAAGATGGCATCAGTATCACAATTGTATTGTGAGATGCCATCGTGTTTGACTGCAAAGTCCAATACTGATACAGCAGACTCTGCAGCAATTGAGACTCATGTGGGACTCATGTGGGGTCGCACAGTGTGCCATGCTCTTTCTTACGGCTGTCTTTCCTTGAGCCTCGCGGATATCTCACTCTCCAGCACTTGGGACTCGTGTGGGGTTGTCGTGTGCCATGCTGTTTCTGATGGCCGCATTTCCTTGAGCCTTGTGCATGATGATAAGTTGATGGCCTAACCTAATTCTTTTCAATTATTTATTTTCTTCAACTGAACCTTTCTCCTGACTTTCCATTTTTGTTTTTATTTTCACCCTTACCTTTTTTTAAAGTCTGATTTTATTTTGATTCCAATAGCATCACCCTGACGACAGACCAGATGGCAGACACTACTTTGCAACATCTAGTGCCACCAGTACCCCAAGTATGTATTCATTATTTTATTGCTGCGCTTTTTTGGTGAGTTTTTTGGGGTCAGTTTTAGAATTCCTTTCTTTATTCCCTTTGACCAGAACCATGGATTGTCTAGGAGCTGGTTGTTGCTGTTGTTGTTATTATCCCATAGCAGCTGAGCAAGCCTGCTCTTGGCAGCCCAATACCATTCTTATATAGATACAGGTCTTCTTCAGTTGTTGCACTGCTGCGTACAGTGTGTTGGCAATTGTCGGCAGTGCTTGTACAAATCTTTTTCTCATGTCCGCAAGTGCCGTGCACTCAATGAGTAGGTGTCGAACTGTTTCATCAGGACGAGAGCAATGTCTGCACAAGACAGCAGCTGGGGATGGATGCTGTTCAAGTGGCTATTGATTCTGGTATGTCCCGTTCGGAACTGAAAAATGAGACTGGTTAAAGTAAGCCAAATGGAGTTTTGGACCTATGCTTCAACAAATGGAGTGATAGGAACATTATTATATTGAAGAAATAGCTTTTAGTAGCTTGACAAGTTTTCTGTGTCATTCATACAGAGTTCTTTACTCCTGACAAAGTTTTCTGTGTTATTCATACAGAATTCTTAACTCTTGACAAGTTTTCTGTGGTAGCAGGTTTATCATGTCTCTTCTTTCATAACAGGGCATACTGAACATGATAGACATGGGTTATCCTTGCTGTAGTTCAGTGCAGGGTTTCTCAGCAGCTCATTGTTACCAGGACCACAGTGTCTGTCCCTACTTTGTTGGCCAGGCTGCTGTAAAATATCTAGTTGCACAGCTTTTGATAATAGGTTGGGTTTAAGTCATTATGTTCAACCGACATGATATTAGTCGTAGCTCCCTTTGCTGATGTCTTCAATCTTTATGTAAATGTTGCACTCTCTTGTAACTATCATTAGCTTGCACAACATCCAAATATGTTTGTGTGCACCTATAGTCATGACAAAAAATGTATAGACTTTCATTAATGGCTGGCCGTGCTGGATAAAGAGGCTTTGATGGTACAAGGGATATTCAAGTTAAACTAGAACTTTTCTTGGTAATGAAAAATATTTTGTTTCAAGTAGTCAAAATGGCATTAATTTTTCTATATATACTCCTTCAACATTTATGCACTAATCCCAGGGTAATGCTTGAAAAGCTTTGAAAAGCTTCATCATAGAAAGATTTGTCAGTATGTCTGGACCAATCCAGGACAGCCTGTTTCACTTCATCAATGCTGAAATACTGACCTCCAAGGAATTCTTTTAGGGGGCCAAACAGGTGGAAATGGCTTTGAACGAGGTCTGGGCTGTACGGTGGATGTGGCAATCCCATCTGAGTTGATGTAGATAGCACATAATGTGGTGAACCGAAGGAGGTCGAGCGTTATCTTGTAGGAGCAGGATGCCATTTGTGATACAAACCAGACCATTTTTTCCACAGACGGTTATGCACATCACTCAAAATACGTATGTACTGTTCACTGTTGATAGTGACACCACGGGGTAGAAAATCAAAATCAATGATGCCAGGTTTGTCCCAGAAAACACTTGTCATCGCTTTTTTGGGTTGGTAGTCACCACGGTCGGGATCATCACTCACGGATCTACGGCCTTCTCTAAAATGTTTACACCATTCAAATGTCTAACTGTGGCTGTCTCATCATCGTATTGTCATCCCAGTCTCCTGTAAATTTCCACATGTTTCACGCATTTTTTCACAAGAAAATTCTGTTCCATGCAAGCACTAACAGTGTTATTCGTCATTTTTATTTATCTGTCACGTGGCTGGCGCATGGCAAGTGGGCCACCTAACAGTAATAGAACACAAGTACACCTAACTAATGATAGTAGTTCCAGCACACTATAACCTATTCAGGTGGAACTAGAACAAAAAGTCCCAGTTTGATTTGAACACCCCTCAAATGATAAGATCACTAAAGCTGGACTGTTGAACAGAACTTGACAATCGCCAATCAAGCATGACATATGAAGAAGGCACGTGTTTGATAGGGCAGACATTTAGGAGGCCTTCTATTAGCCTCCTATTGCATGACAGTCTTTGTTCTGGGGACCCCAAAACAAGAGGCAAATCCCAGCATTGGGGGGGGGGGGGGGGAAGAGTACTTGATTCTGGAAATTTGAGACGCAGGGAGGTCGTGAACTGAATTGGTATCTGGCACAGAGACACATAGATGGACAGGAAAAGATCTTCAGACTCAGAATTAGACATTGCAGACACAAGTCCCATCTCCACAGAATAGATCTTAGAGACACCGCCACATGCAATTGCGAAGCACCAAAGCAAACACCAGAACATGTCCTACAGGACGGCCTCACGTATGCAGACCAAAGAGAGGCAGTCTGGTCCAGGGAGCGGCCATGCTTGTAGAGCTGTGGAGGACCGTCAGAGACCTGAAATGCGCAGTCTCCTTCGTGAACTTAGTGGGCTAGTAAGTAGCACAGGATCAGTTGATCGAAGAAGAAAACAAAGACAAGGTGTAGATGATCAATGATTTGAAAATTTTAAGAATATTTGTTTGATGACATTTGCTCTTATGTAGGGACATGCTTTGTAGGAAGCCAAATAGAGAAGAATTTTTGGTTGATATTTAAAAATATTTTTGGTAAAGTCTTCAAATATGGCTGGTTGGGATAAAGATGCTGAGCAGCACATGAGCTGCAGTGGTCAGCGACCCATAGCTGACTGCTAGCGTCAGGGCCAGCGAACCATAGCTGCCAAGACCCTTCTACACCTCCACACGGTGATCCTAGATAACAGGCTGCAGCAGGGCAGACTGGCTAAGGAGAAGGGATCGAAGAGGGAATACTAATCCGGTACTCAAAAAATGCTAGCTGAAGTCGGATGTGTTGGACCAAAAGGTGCAAATATCGCAGCCAAGCTGTAAACTACGACACAACGCATTCCGTTTTCTGGACTACATTCTGCTACTTAAGCCCTTTCAGGGTTTGGTAGTGGGAGATTGAGAACGAAGAAGAAGAAGTATGGCTGGTTTGCTCTTGTCATCTTGTGCTTCTTCGATCAACTGATGCTGTGCTTCTAGCCCAATGAGGTTGATGAAGGGGACTGCGTTACAGGTCTTCGTCAGTCTCCCACAGTTTTCGTGTCGGGTACCTTCCCCAGGTCAGACTGCCTCTCTTTGATCTGTATAAATAGGGCAGTCCTGCAGGATATGTTCTGGTTTTTGCTTGGTTTCTCCACAATTGCTCATGGCGGTGTCTCTGAGACGCATTCTGTGGAGGTGGGCCTTGAGTCTGTAATATCCCGTTCTGAGTCTAAAGATGTTTGTCTGCCATTTTCTGGCTTGTATTCTTTGTACTGGTCTTTCCATTCCATTCTCATGGATCATTTCTGAGTGTCTTCTCTGTAGCTCTGGGAATGGCAAGTATGTGGCGCCATATCCAGCTTTTACAAGCTTATCGGCTTTCGTTTCCAAGGATCCCCACAGCGGGACTAAATCTGTTTTTTTGGGACTGCAATCCGACATATTTTATTTTGTCTGAGAGTCTACCTTGTATGAGGCTTGAGATGGCTTGGAGTATGCTCCTGCAGTCTGTTAGAATGACCTTTTTTCTTGCAGTTTTGTTTTGGCTGATAAGAATTCCCATTTCTGTATGAACAACTGTTGCTTCAGTTCTGAAATTGATATAGGTCTCTCCTGCTGGTATGGAGTGATTTTATATGTCAGTCATGTTGAAAACCTCAAATGATCTCTAATGTTAATTCTACTTTTGATTCTTACCTTCAGCACACAACATTAGTAGCACCTTTAATGGAGGCAACACTGTCTCAACCATCCCAGCTAGCTCCAGGCAAGCATTGGGCATGACCAGGTCTAACAGCTGTGAGAATGTGGCCCCAGGAACAAAGTCCAAGGTCTGTTTGTGTCCCATAACTGTATGACAAATCTTTTGGATGTTTACTTCTAGTCAGTGGTTTTAAACCCTTCCATGACGTGGACCCACCTCTAGAGGTCATTCAAGAATTACTGTCACCCATGTCACCCTTCACTTATCATCAGCCAAGGTGAAGTTATAAGTGGACCGTACAACATTCTGGCCACTGAGAAATTAAAATATAACGAAACATAGTACTCCTGACTGATGCCTCGTCCGTATTAGCAATTCTGAACAATGTAAAGAAAACTCTCAGCAGAACACCCAAGGTTGGTCATACAGTGGATCCCATCCCGCTGCAATATTTAAGGCGATGAAGCTGCAGGCATACTAGCAAAGTAACAGACTTGAGCATGATGTATAATGAGGCCAAATCAACTTCAGGGGAAAATAAGCTGATCAACACCCCACTTCTAAAAAGAAAACTACTGTGATTTAACTAGAGAATAGCTGGTCATCATCAGACTGAGAGCTGGGCATTACAGACTCAAGGGTCATCTTTACAACAAAATGAGGATTAGGATAGATGATAGGTGTCCATGTGGTGAGCATACTATGACCGTGGAACACATCCTACAAAACTGCATACTCTCGCAGGAAAATAAGAGAACAATACTGGCCTTGCAAGACAGATGTGAGACAAAAACTGTACAGAGCTAAAACAATCTTACAAGCAATTGTGCCCTTTGTAAGAGAAACCGGGACCTTGATCTGAGAATGAACGAAGAAGATGAAGAAATCAAACTAAGACTTACAATTGCTACACAAGATGAAAAATATATGACAAAGCACATGCAGACAGGACATGCATTTTTCCAGTGCCAACATGCGGTTGTAAAACATGAACATTAAACAAGTCAATAGCATTAAGAATCACAGCTTTTGAAATGAAGTGTTACATAACAATGTTGACGTTATCGTGGACCGAAGAAAAGACATAAATTTGCAATCGTTGCATATATAAGGATTACACTGAGTGGTGTTAGGTAAAAAGTGGAGTGCCACAGCGCTAGGTTTTCATTCCAATTTTGTTCTTGATATATATCAACGATTTGGCCAATATCAGATCCATGATTGCAAAATTTGTGGATGATACAAAACTAGTTGTTTCATCTGAAGCAGAGGTGGATATATTGAGGTCAGATTTAGATACAATTTGGCAATGGTATGATCTGGCAAATGGAGTTTAATGTAGATAAATGTACAGTCATCCACATGGGTAGATCCAATATGGAACATAATTATAGAATGGGCGAGAACAATATTAGAAAGATAGAAAAGAAAAGGGACCTAGGGGTTATAATAGGTCATACAGGTAAAGTGAGTGAGCAAGTCCAGGTAGCAGTGAAAATGGCAAATGCAATGTTAAGTAAGATAAACATAAATTTTAAAGGAAGTGATAGTCAAACTGTATAAAGCATTAGCTAGACCTAGATTGGAGTATTGTGTACAAGTGTGGAGTCCTTATCATAGAGGGGATATAAACATGCTGGAAAGGATGCAAAGAAGTGCAATAAAACTGATAGTGGGATTCCAAAATTATTATTATGATGAAAGACTCAGAAAAGCTGGCCTACATTGTCTAGAAAAGATAGAATTTGAGGTGGCTTAATACAGGTTTATAAGATTAACAAGTTTGTGTTTGTTTCATGTTTGTTTGTATTGTGTGTTTGTTTTGTGAGTGTTTATTTCATGTTTGTTTCATGTGTTTGTTTCATGTGTTTGTTGCTTGTGTGTTTGTTTCATATGTTTGTGATGGGTGTTTGTTGTATTGTCTCATGTGTTTGTTTCATGTATGTTAGTTTCATGTGTTTGTGCTGTGTGTGTGTGTGTGTGTTGTATGTTTTTTTCATTTAATTGGGTTGTGTTTGTTTTATCAATATTTTAAATGTTTTGTTTTTGCTCTTTCAGACACCGTCATTTAGAAAGAAGGGTGACAACTCCACAACTGGCTCAGGCAGGGGAGTCGGCAGTTACGGTACGTTACCCAAACCACACATTAGAGGAGATGGGCACGAGGGCAAGCGAACGTGGGGTTTCCATGGCCTTGGCAAAACTCTTCTACGTGTCAGGTCAGGAAAACGCAGCAGCTCTGCTCCCAATCTAGGTGACCAATTTTTGCCTGACATTCATCAGTGCATGGCCTGGCCTGGCCTAGCCTACTCAATGTACTCATTTATAAAGAGCATGCGTCATGTTTGTGTAGCGTGCATGTGCAGCTGCTTTCCTTGCTTCCTATATACGATCTAAACTTTGTTCAATATCTAAAATATGGTTGTCTTAAGACTTTTCTCCTGTCTGGAAATAATTCCCTCACCCACTGTTATTGAGCATCGTGAGTAGTCAAGTGGTTAGAGTGACTGTTTTTCACAGCAAAAGTATTGGGTTCAGTCTCCAGTCTATCCAGCGAGGTATTGAACTGGGAATCCCCAAAGCTAACAAATTTTTTTTTATGTGTTAAAATAATGATAGAATTTTGATAGAGCTCGGAGACCTGATAGATAAAATATCTTAAGTCTGACGCTTCATCTCCGACTGCAGTGTCTGTTATATGATCCTCTGTACCTATAATTATCGTTGTTTGTCCGTCATAGACCAGCTATTAGTATATTGTTGGTCAGTCATGTAGTAGCTATTAGTATATTGTTGATCAGTCATGAAAGAGAGTAAGCAGCAAAGCTGACAAGCAGCATTAGGGTCCTGGAAGATATGGAAAACTGATCACCTATTTCAGTCGGTTCGATGATGATGATGTATCTACTTGTAACCTCCAAGATAACAAACCTAAGCCTTTAACAACTTAATGTCTTTATACTGGTTTAAAAGACTCTGTAGATTCTGTATACAACCAGTTTAATTTACATTACCTTGCTCTAAAAGCTATGCGCATCCAATTTATTCTTAAATGCATTAAGTATCTGTGCCTCTACTACCTCCTGTGGAAATGCATTGCAAGCATTCACTACTCTCTGGATAAAAAAATATTTCCTAATATTTAATCTGGACCTCTCTTTAATTAATTTGTAGTGATGCCCTCCTGTTCTTGTAGGTGGGTTGTATTTTGAAAAACTTGTTATAGTCTAATTTATCCGTTCCTCTGATCATCTTATAAACCTGTATAAAGTCACCTCGAATTCTTCTCTCTTCTAGACACTGTAGGCCAGTTTTTCCCTTTCCTCATAACTATAATTCTTGAATCCCACTATCAGCTTTGTCGCTCTTTTTTGTTTTCTTTCCAGCATGTTTATATCCCTTCTATGAAAAGGACTCCATACCTGTACACAGTAATCCAATCTAGGTCTAACTAATGCTTTATATAGTTTGACTATCACTTCCTTGCTCCTATGTTTAATATTTCTTTTAATCATACCTAACATTGCATTTGCCTTTTTCACTGCTACCTGGACTTGCTTACCTTACCTGTATGGTCAATTATAACCCCTAGGTCCCTTTCCTTTTCTATCTTTCTAATATTGTTCTCGCCCATTCTGTAATATGTTTCAGATTTGATCTACCAATGTGGATGACTGTACATTTATCTACATTAAACTCCATTTGCCAGCTTACAGACCATTCTTGATTTTTATATAAATCTGACCTCAATATTTCCACCTCTGCTTTAGATGACACTACTGCATGGTTTTGTGTCATCAGCAAATTTTGCAATCATGGATCCCATATCAATGTCCAAATCGTTGATATATCAAGAACAAAATTGGTCCCAAAACCAAGCCCTGTGGCACTCCACTTTTCACTTCACACCACTCAGAGTACTTCTTATTTATGCCCACTCTCTGTTTTCTTCCCATTAACCAATTTTCAATCCATTTGGCAACTTTATTGCAGATTAACCTTTTGCTTTCCAGATTACAATATTACTTATATTTCCTGTATCTGTTTAATTTATTAGCACGTCATGCCCAATGTGGTTGTTGATTTTGAGAACCTCTAACCTTTTTTAAAAATTTTGTTTAGATTTTTGTGTACGTACGTGTGTCTAGAGACATATATTAATAAAGAACTTGTCGGTGTTATTGTTGTTATTGTGTGTATGTTCATTTTTGAGATACAAGAAGATGAAGAAAGGTAACAGTGATTAAAAAAATAGCACAAAAATATAGACTCACCTGGTAGCGGCGTCCCTTGGTTAGAAAGAACAAAAAATGAAAAATGTACTAATACTACTATCGATCACTACAGTAATAACTATTTCTGTCACTTTGACTATAAACGTAATTATTGTATCTACATAAACAAACTAAAGATCTACCTCAGAAAAATCCGTTGCAAAAACTCAACTCTTTCATATTCAATAAGGTGAATCTTCAAATCCAAGCGAAAAACAGAAGAAATCCTTTCCAAAATCTTAAACAAATTAAAAAATCGCGGTTTTTTTTTTCTAACTGTACATGACGGAAGTTCTAACTCTCTACAATCAAAAGAGCTTTATGTTCAGCCATTTCTATGGCATTAACCCGTTAGTTTAAATACGATAAAGCAATGTCCCTAGAGCTGACGGCATGCAACGCCAGTGGAACGGAGCCAAATCGTCGTAACCTCACGCCATTGGAACAGAAAAGGTTAAAATCATGTTTCCTGATTACAAGACTGGTACCATAACTACCTGCTCTCCTTAACCCTCTGAACTCTAGCTAAGCAGTCCTTAAAATCCCATTCCTCTGTGCAGCTGAGTAAATACAAATACGCACAATGTAGACATTTGAGTTAACCTATTTACTATGACAAAACTATGTGCTCTAATTTAGTTATTCTATCTAAAATTGACCGACCTGCTAATCTTCAATACTCCTACTTCAGTAGAGAGTGGAATATATTCATCAAATTCACTTGATACATTATGTGGGATACCCCTCTGAGGAACAGTTCTAGCTTGATCTTAATCAATGGTAATCAGAATCATACACATGTTGTTATTCAAAATAACAGCTGATCCCTTTCGGAATAAACACCATCTTAATTCAATTTATCCACCTCAAAGTTATTAACGACAAAATTTCGACGACTTGTTCTGTTGTTAGCCTTTTAGAATGGCCATTTCCTGAATTTTGAAAACCCCTTTTCACCACGAAAATAATCAAAATCATTGTTAAGACATGCTACGATATTTTCTCCGCCATATATGTTATTTCTGGAAATGTTTATATTGTTTAGACGTCACTATATTATGGCCAAACTCCAAGCAGTACAGCCGAAAATACACCTTAAAATAATGGTTTACCTGTCATATTGGCAAATGGGTGACTCGGGGAATGAAGTATTTACACACGCCTCGATGTATGGGCGTCATGGTTCAAAGGGTTTAGTAACAGTAGCACAGTTTAAATGAAAGTAACATTCATGTTAGCACAGTTAAAATTGAGGTAACATTCATGTTAGCACAGTTAAAATTAAAGTAGCATTCATGTTAGCACAGTTAAAATTGAGGTAAAATTCATGTTAGCACAGTTAAAATTGAAGTAACATTCATGTTAGCACAGTTAAAATTGAAGTAACATTCATGTTAGCACAGAAAAAATTGAAGCAGCATTCATGTTAGCACAGTTGAAATTGAAGTAACATTCATGTTAGCACAGTTGAAATTGAAGTAACATTCATGTTAGCACAGTTGAAATTTACCAATTCCAGTTTTGTTTTGTTCTTCTTTGGCTGACTTTTTTTTTTACCTGTTTTATTCCCAGTCATTTTTGAAGATAATTTTTGGCTGGATTTTGATTGGCTACATTGTTTTAGAGAGCATCTTGGACTGAAATTGATTTCATATTCTGTTTATGCTTACACATTAACTGTGACTGAAATCTTGTTGCTTTGAATAGCAGTATATTATGGACAAATTAGACGTTTAAACAATTACATTTTGTTGGATGTATGTTATATATGTTATTAATAGTAAATTTGGTCGAAGATACTGTTTCAGTTTCTGTAAAATGACATTTACAATTTGTCTTGAAGGTGTCACAAGATGTAGTCAAATCAAAATGTGTTGCAGGTAAAACAACGCAGACGTAACGTCTCAAATTGATTTAATTCTCATCAGACACAGGCAGAAAAGAAACATAACATAATTTAGTGTCATTCCTAACATCTGTATGTACACTGCTGACACAAGTACTTCCATACAGGATGAGTCTAAAGATGGTTAAACCAAATTTTGTAACAAACCTTCAAAAGTTAGAGGAGGAAGCTGTCCAGAATAGTGTATGTCTAGAAAGTTACAAATGTCTTTATGACACTTATAGAAGACACTGTGGATATGAGTAGTGAACAGGCTATCTATTAAGCAACTTTGACAACTGCTCTTCATAAGTACTGTAGAACAAAGAACTGACAACACAGAAAAAGATCTGAAACAAACAGCTTTGTGGAGTGATGTGGTAAGTGCGACTATACGGTCTAAGAAAATGAAGCTTAAAAGGTTGGTTGGTGTCTAAGAAAGAAACAAGACGACTACATTTCCAACCAGACACCATGACGATAAACCAAAAGGACAATAAAAAAAGCCAGAGAAATCTTGGAAACATTGTGCGAGCAACTAACTTTAAAATGCCAAAATAACCCTTGAGACTTTTTTTTTATACACGAATGCTTCAATCCTGTTTCAGTCATCAATAACAATCGTGGTTTTCATATCTTTAATGAACTCAGTAGAGGAAATCGGAAGAAGGAATATTTGAAGAACTTTTCAACTATACTGTGTCCATGGGAGATACTACACCACTCAGATCATATAAAGCCGGATATAATGATTGAAGAAATAGTTATAAAGAACATTCTTTCTTAAGAATAAGTCACCAGGTATGGACAGCATAACAACGGAGGCGGTTAATGCATGTGGAGGAACAAGGCTAGTATGGCTAAAGAGACTCTTTACAATGATGTGGAAAGACAGATGACTAGTAGCAAGCTACAATCATGTCAATTTGATAGAAAAAGGGCAACCAAAGGAACTATGACACGTACAGAGACATATTGCAGCTTTGTTCTGTTGGTAAAATGTATGCAAAGATCTTAGAACAGAGAACAAGACATATTGTTTTAACCTCAGATGTCCAAACCTCAATTTGGATTTTGTTGAGGTATGGACTGCACTTACACCTTATTCACTGTAATGCAATTAATAAAAAGATCGATAGAATATAAAGAAAATCTGTGCATTGCATTCATTGATCAAGAAAAAGCATTTGTTAGGGTAAACAGGACTAAATTTTGGAAGATACTGGTAGATTATAGTGTACAAGGCCAGCTACTTGATAAGGTCAGAGCACTGTATCATGTGAGTATAATGTCATAGGAATGACCGATGGTGTCACAGATAAAATCACTACACTACAGATGTTAGACAGGGGGTGTCTGCTTTCCCTCCCCTCTGCTGTTCAACATCTACATGGGCAAAATCATGTCAGAAACAAGCCAAATTGAGACATTAGAAGTAGAACTGAACTCACGAATTGCTTTGTTGCAGAATCATAGAAACTGCAAAATCATAGGAGCACTTGGGGCTTCCTGCGCAAATACAATATACAAATTAACGAGACGAAAACAAACACTGAAGATCAGCAGAGCACCTTGGCTACTCAACATAGGTGTAAATTGTTTTTTTGTTGTTTTTTTTGCGTTCACCTTATTTCTCTAATTCCCAAGGCGGTGTGCGTTGCACTGTGGTTTTTATTTTGCCCCTGTCGGCCCAGTGCATCCGACTTCAGCATGCACTTTATGTAAGGGTCTGCTTCCTCCTGCATTTTCTAAGGGTTTGCTTCCCCGGGGTAACGGCCGGTGCTGTGATGGCGATCGAACCCAGCATCTTCGGATTGTGAGCCATGCTGTCTCCAAAATAGGTGTAAATGATATTTGCTCTTCAACAGACCCATGAGTTCAGGTATTTGGACAGTATTATTTTGGCCGACATTAGGCTCAGCAAGGAAATCACAAGATTAGCTTCAGAAAGCATCTGCGGTGAATTATCAGTTTTCACAACTGCTTAGGCACCAGAGCATTAGTTTAGCAACAAAGCAACAGTTGATGAACAGTATATTTATTCCGACTCTGTGTTACCAGTGACAAACATGTCCTCTGTCCAGAGCTAGTGAGAGCAGAATTTTAACACGTATAATGAAGTGTTTGAGGAAGGTCATCGGTGTTACCAGGAATGGCAGAATGTGGAACACCAACATTCGAAGTATGGTCAGCACTACGACTTATGCAGAGTACATTTCCAGGCAGGAAATACATTGTTTGGTCATCTCAAGAGAATGCACAAATCATCAGCTTCCACTGATGGCTTACAACACTGGTTGATCTGGCTACAGGGCAAAGGGCGACCTACTCGGCAGGTGGATAGATGACATTAGAGTGATTGTACAATGACTCTAGCTCACATTGGCCGACACAACGCACCTGGCAGAGGACTGTTGACTTAATCTCTCCACTAAGTTCAGTGGGTTTGTTTTGTTTTTTTTTAAATTTTTTTTTGCGTTTGCCTTATTTCTTAAATCCCCAAGGCGGTGTGCGTTGCACTGTGGTTTCTATTTTGCGCCTGTCGGCCCAGTGTATACGACTTCAGCATGCATTTTTTATGTAATGGTCTGCTTCCTCCTGCATTTTCTAAAGGTTTGCTTCCCCGGGGTAACGGCTGGTGCTGTGATGGGGATCGAACCCAGCACCTTCTGGTTGTGAGCCGTGTCACTTAACCACTAGCCCACACCGTCCCCATTAGCTCAGTGGTATAAGTGGAAAGAAAACTAACTGGCTCACTAACTTCTTCACTTGTTCAGTATGTTCAAATCAAACTACAATTATTTTTAGTCAATACTGTGGGTTTTTGTTAGTTTGTCCTTGAGGATGTGTTATATATACTTAAGCTATGCCCTATGCATTTCTGCTGCTCTCTCCAATCGCCACAAGTATTGCTTGTTGGTAGTGTTCTCTTCTGCAAGTCTTTGTTTTCCTGGAATTCATAAAAGTCAACCAAATTTTGTTTCTTCATTTTCTGCCTTTTGTCATTTCGGACAGAGACTTTGTTTTGCTTGTATCCTTAAAACTAAACCTGATCTTGGTCGTACAAGTTTCTTCACTATCTCTTTGTCTTTATTCAGTAGAGTTTGTTTTGCTTGTATCCTTAAAACTAAACCTGATATTGGTCGTACAAGTTTCTGCACTGCCTGTTTTCTTTCATTCAGTAGTGTTTTTTTTCCTTGAGATCCTTAAAAACAAACCAGATCTTGGTCAGGTCTAATTATTCACCGTCTACTTTCTTTTGCTCAGGCCAGAGTTCCCCCTTGCCTCACTTTCTAAGCCCACCCTCTCACTCATCCCTCCAGCACTTAATTGGTGATTTGTTGATACACAGCCTCACCAGTTGCCTCCCCTTAACTATTGCCCAACCTGGCCCTTGTATGCTATTTCCAGATCTGCAGGTTTAGGAGTGGGCACTCAAGTGGCTGCCTGTTGGAGGACTAGCTTCTTTAGAACTAGCGTGGCCTGTGAAATTCTAAGGCTTTTTACTTAATCTTCGTTAATAATTTGAGCTGTTATTGCGTTTCTTTTATGAGTCACAGGATGTGTAGGCACGTGTTTGGCATTTAGTTACTTTTGATTAACACACTTATCTTTCTTTGCTTTTTCTGTTATATTTAATATACATTCACATTGTTGTTCTGGAAATGCCAAATGTTTTTTAAGTTGTCTTTTTATTTAAAAACATGTTGGTAAAAAGTTAGTGTCTTTTCAGATCTGTAATAGTTTAAAATGACTATCTTTTGTCTAGTTCCATTATAACTAACACAAAATATAAAAGATGGCTTTCTTTTGTCTAGTCCAATTATAACACAGAATATAAAAAATGGCTTTCTTTTGTCTAACTCCATTATAACTGTGACAGAATATAGAACATGGCTTTCGTTTGTCAAGCTCTGTTATACAGAATATAAAACATGGCTTTCTTTAATCTAGCACCATTACAACACATAATATAAAACATGGTTTTCTTTTGTCTAGACCCATTATAACTAACACAGAATATAAAACATGGCTTTCATTTGTCAAGCTCTATTATACAGAATATGAAACATGGCTTTCTTTTGTCTAGCCCCATTATAACACAGAATATAACACATAGCTTTCCTTTGTTTAGACCCATTATAAAACATGTCTTTCTTTTATCTTGCGCCATAATAACTAACAGAATATAAAACATGGCTTTCTTTTGTCTTGCGCCATTATACCTGAAACAGAATATAAAACATGGCTTTCTTTTGTCTTGCGCCATTATACCTGAAACAGAATATAAAACATGGCTTTCTTTTGTCTTGCGCCATTATACCTGAAACAGAATATAAAACATGGCTTTCTTTTGTCTTGCGCCATTATACCTGAAACAGAATATAAAACATGGCTTTCTTTTGTCTTGCGCCATTATACCTGAAACAGAATATAAAACATGGCTTTCTTTTGTCTTGCGCCATTATACCTGAAACAGAATATAAAACATGGCTTTCTTTTGTTTAATCCACAATCACAATCTAAAACATGGCTTTCTATAAATCTTTGTCATAAATTTTATAAATTAGTATTGAGCATATGTTGAGATGTTTTTATTGTTTTGAATATATACTTTAGAGTCTGTCAGTCATGTAGTTGACTGTTTTTTATGTCTAAAGCACACACCAATATTTTAGTGAAAACATTGAATGTTATTTGCTTATTTATCTGGCTGTTTTTCCATCCTCATATTTATTGTAGTCAAATAGTGATTGTTGATGCCTGCAGGTTAGATGTGGTTTTTTTTTTTTTTCGTTCACCTTGTCTCTTTTCCCGGTGTGTGTTGCGCAAAGTTTTTATTTTGCACCTGTCAGCCCAGTGCATCCGACTTCGCCATGCATTTTATGTAAGGGTCTGATTCCTCCTGCATTTTCTAAGGGTTTGCTTCCCTGGGAGTAACATCCGTTGCTGTGATTAGGGAACTAACCCAGCACCTTCAGTTTTTTGGGGGCCGTGTAACTTAACCACTAACCCACCAGATATGGTTTAATTCTAATTATCCCTTTAATAAATTATCATTATCACCTACAATACTAGTAAGGTTAACCAAATCTCAAATCTTCAGTTCTCTAGGTTTGCTATTTATTGTTTTTCTCCTTATTATTTTTCACCTTATGAGTTCAAGGATATGTTTTCATATTTCTGGAAGTCCAAGATGTTCATTTTGAGTCTACAACTAGACATAGTTTGTCTATCTTTTATGTGAAAGACACACACATGATTTTTATGTGGACATTTCATTACACTGTGTTTATTTCCAATGAGGATTATGAACTTTTTAATATACTTAGCGTTCATTGAGGGCAAGCTGGTATGATGAACCCAGGTAACTTCTTCGGTTATTATTGGTTCTTTTATGCTGTCATATATACTGATAGTTCTGTGCTAAGCAGTAAGAATGCCGGCTGGGGGGGGGGGGGGGGGCCTTCTCTGCTAGAGTGAGAGGCAGGGTCATTGCTGCTGAGAGGAGCAGTGGGTACTTGACAACAATGTCCAGTATCAGAATGCAGATTGAGGCAGTGACTTAACTTACGGGGCATGTTCAAATGAAACCGGATCGAACTGCACCAAGTGAACATACGTACAATGCGCATGGTGTCACTTCTGATGTAAACAGCACATACCAACCATGTTAAGTCACCATTTGCTGCCTGCATTCTGTGATGAATGTCTACTGGTCGGACATCCATCATTCTGTTAGAAATCAAATCACCACTAGCTTATCAACTCTGGACCGATTCCGTATCACACCTGCCATGTTTTCAACAGTCTGCAGAGGAAACATGAGTTGGAGGATAATGAAATTTTGCAAACTTGACGATTGGTATGTGCTGTTTATACCAGAAGTGACGTCATGATGCGCATCATACGTATGTTCACTTGGCGCAGCTAGGTTCGGTTTCATTTTAACACGCCTCGTAACTAACGTCTATATACTGGTTTAGAAGATTCTACAGAGTCTGTACACAACCAGTGTCTTGGAGGGTGGTGTTTTGTCGATGTGCATCTTAATAAACTCAAAGACTAGAGCTAAGTAGACCCGCAGCCAGTTAGGTGCCATCTATAGCTGCTCTCAACAATTCACCCGGTGAAAGGTGCAAAAACTTGGGTAGATTTTTAATTTGAATTTTGTCCGGGAAGCGGCTGTTAAGCCTACTCTTTTGATTTCCAACTGCCAAGAAATTTGTAACGTGTTCGGTACTGAACACAGGAGTCCGGTCTCACTACCAAGAGATCAGGGGAATTTTACAAGAAGATCCACATGAAAAAGATCTTGGTCTCCACCATGATTCGAACATGCGACGTCCGGCACCTCGAGACCATTGAGTCCCCCTTTAGCTGTGAGGTGGCTATCTGTAGGCAGCTATTAGTAACTTGCACAACACCATCCAAAGCTAGGTAGCACAATCCTCAGTTATTATTAGAGTATACAATACTTATTCCACAGATAAATCTGTAATTGTTGTTGCATGGACTTGCTTACTTACTGGTGGCTAAAATCTCATTAAAGTTAGCCTGCACTTTGTGCACAGGCTGCCAGAGCAAGCAGCCTTTATTCCTTAGTTTTATCAATCCTTGACTACAACACCACATTGACAAGAATTACTGTAGATGGCAGCCATGTCAACTCCACTGAGTATTGAATTTACCTGGTGGGCAGCATGCAAAACTTGCACATGAGGCTACCTGGGCAGCATGTACAACTTGTACATGAAACCACCTGGGCAGCATGCAAAACTTGTACATGAGGCCACCTGGGCAGCATGTACAACTTGTACATGAAACCACCTGGGCAGCATGCAAAACTTGTACATGAGGCCACCTGGGCAGCATGTACAACTTGTACATGAAACCACCTGGGCAGCATGTACAACTTGTACATGAAACCACCTGGGCAGCATGTACAACTTGTACATGAAACTACCTGGGCAGCATGTACAACTTGTACATGAAACCACCTGGGCAGCATGTACAACTTGTACATGAAACCACCTGATTCAAAGACTCAGCCTGGTTGTCAAATTTGCAAGCTATGAATTGTTATTTGTTTCAAATTGTTGGGCCCATCTGGATGCAGGGTTACCTGGACTGCAGATCACAAGTGTAGCACAGCATGGTATGCATTCTTGCAATCTGTTCCACTGGTATGAGTGGGTCTCAAATGAAGTCACCCAATCGACAGGCCTCAATAGGACATTCACAATGCTAAACCGTTGCAATTTGGTCCTATTTAGACACGTGGCCTGCCTTGCCGAGAATGTACCCACTCAAGAGCTCTTAATGTAGGCCATGGACATCAGGGATGGGAGGTGGCTCTTTCCGTCATGATCATGCCACCGCGTGGCCATTCGAGCTCCACCTTGTCTTATCTTGTTTGGTCTTATCCACTTGCAGCGTTGGGAGCCATAGTTTTCTGTCCGGCAACCATTTTTAAGTATACATGTGATAGAGCTAGGATTTCTTTAAGACAGTTAAGAGTTACATCTAATACTTGACGTTAAACATA
This sequence comes from Ariolimax columbianus, assembly GCA_036924085.1. NCBI lineage: Eukaryota > Metazoa > Mollusca > Gastropoda > Stylommatophora > Arionidae > Ariolimax > Ariolimax columbianus. Next base: position 77,449,331 of record JAVGWX010000004.1, on the reverse strand, counting down.
AAACAAGATATTCATGTATTGCAAAAAGTATCTGTTACAACATGATAAAAATAATCTAACTAAATAAATACAAATCTTTCTAACTCAAGGAATGTTAGCATGAGCTAGATGAAATCCCTGGAACTATAAAAATCAGTTCGATAGTCAATTCTAGTATCTATGAAACTCTATACACATCTTGTTCTAAACTGATTAACTACTATCCCCAAAGTAGACACATGTGCCCTCTGGCAGTTGGGAGCGAAGTTGATCTCTGGCTTTCATCTGTCCTGCACCATATAACATAAGCTTCTTACCAGGCTTGAGGATGTGCTCCCTGAGGATTCAGGTTATAACTCTCTTTCGATCACGAGGCTATGGCCGACCCCTCTATCCATTCTGATTCTTTGATCAGTTCTCTATTTCCAACAGACCAGCTAGTGCGTGCGTGATATCTGTGGAAACTAGATAGGTTGTCCCAGTTCTATCACTCAAAGTGAACAGATTTCCTTCTCATATTGCTTACAGGGTGTCCACCAATCGCACCACTGAGCAAATGCTCTAAATGTATGATGAGATAACCACTCATAAAAGCTATGTCTCTCGAATATCAAATCTCCTCTTTCTTTTAAAGACCAATTTTAGCCCGACCCAAAACCAAGATGGCGATCGAGTGTTCCTTCCCAGCCGACTGGTCATCCGTCAATCTTATCTTGGCTACTCCCATCTTGAATCTTGAATCCCATAGACTCATAAGTTTACCTGTCATTCCCAATGTGACTCCCTAACATGCCATTCCTTGTCGCTCAAATAACGAAGGGGAGTCTAAAGGCACTACCTCCAACTTAGACAAGTCAGCCCTAACCACTAGTAAACAAAGCTGTCTCTCTCTCTCATGATTTTAACGTAATTTGACAATGGCATTGTGTTGACCCTAGTTTTCCCTAACCTCACCAATTACCTCCTCTGCCAATTTTCGGCTCCAGAGAATAAACTGTTGTTTCTACCCCTTATGTTTTCCTGAATGGTGGGCCTGTTAGCTGCTGCTCCCTGACACATGATACTGTTACACAGGGCCAGACATGTCGCTGAAGTAGTTGTCATCCAGTGATTTAGAATATACACACATTTCCCATCCATCTAGTTCTTGGTCTGCCACGACAGCGAAACCGGATTGCTGTGCGTTATAGATGCACAGGCGTAGTTGGTCAAGTTGTATTCTTATTAGGTGACTGAACCACTTGATTCTCTCAATATATTCAGTGCAGTGTCTTGCTTTAACTATTCTTCTCAAATCTTCATTTTGCATTCTGTCTCCTAGTCACGTTGATTGTTTTCCAGAGGCATCTCATCTCATCTTACATGTTGTGATCTGGATAAGTCAAATTAGAAAAATATCATCCAAATTACATGCAGCCAGGAACTCTGCCACTCATCATTATCATGTATGGTTGGTGCGATGAGTCCTTGTCGCCTAAGCTGATGGCCAACTTACCTACCTAATCCATCCCCTTCGGACCCTGGCAAAGAGAATAGAATGGTGTCATAATTCCTTTTTTTTTGTGGGCTAAATTATTTCTTAATTTTTGCCATCTAAAAAATGGAAAATGACTCAGAACTAGCTTCATTGCACCTGGACACCCACCACATGTGCTCAGTCTAGTTCATTGCTGCAAGGGCAGACAACAGAGCAGGAACTCGTAGCTCTCGAAATGGCTCCAAAATGTTCCCCCTACTTTATCAGGTACCCATTTACAGCTGGGTTAACTGGAGGAAGAGGTCTCTAAATCCTGGCATTCTATCAGGCATGTGTGTCTGATGCCAGGTAACCAGATCTTGAGTAAACTCATTTCCCTCTTTTGCCTTGGTGTACCATGTTGGGCCCAGAACCTCCTTCAGCCCATCTCTCGACCTTTGCCTCTTTACTTCTCAATTAATCTTGCTCTTCTTCATTTGAGGTTTTCTGATCATGCTAAATCTTGAGTCCTGTCACCAGGATGAATTCCACAGTTCTTTCCAGGTTTGAGCGGTGGCCCTATAGTTTTTGCCTCAGTTCTGCTCCATCTGACCAGGTCTGGCAGCTTAGTTCTTTGTGGGCCGGGCATTCTTTAAGTATGTGTTCAGGAGTCTGGACTCCTGTTTGGGGAGATTTTGATTCGTCTCAATTAATGCATTCAGAAATAGATTTGATGGACATAGGACATAGATATTTTTAGGTCAAGTAAATGTAAAAAAAAATTGGTTGTATACAGACTCGGCAGAGTCTTTTAAACCAGTATAAAGACGTTAAACTTATTATTATATTTATTATTATTATTATATTTATTATTATTATTGGTAAAAGACTTTATAATTTGAAATGTCAGTATATGGAATGTAGGAATGCAGAAATGCATATTGATCTTGCTATTTTCAGCTATTATTGTTTTAATCGATAACCATAGTGAAATTGCATACAATTGTGGAAGAATATTTCTGATTGGTTTCCACAGCTGACACAGAGGTGGTGACAGATAATGAGGAGAGGGTACAGCATTATGGACACAGTTCTGGGGAGTACAAGAAGAAACATGGCCTCCGCAGATTGTTTGGTCGCCTCAAACGTAGCAGTTCGCAGGATTTTGATGGCAGTCGAGAGAGAGGAGGGGACGGGGAGTTCAGGAGGGGTGGAGTGAGGGCCACAGCATCAGCGCGACTAGCATGGAACAGAGATATGAAAGGACGAATGTGAGTAGACCTCTCTTGATGTTCAGTCATTGGGAAATTCTTTTGGGATAAAGTATTCTGTCCTTGATACAGATATTGTTTGTCTCTTCCTTTCGTTAAGTATTTTAGTATTTTATTCTTGATACAGATATTGTCTCTTCCTCTGTGTCTATATCTGTCCTTGGTGAAGTATTCCATCTTGGTTAAAGACATCATCTCTGTCCTTGGTGAAGTTTTCCATCTTGGTTAGAGACATTATCTCTGTCCTTGGTGAAGTTTTCCATCTTGGTTAGAAACAGTATCTCTGTCCTTGGTGAAGTATTTCATCTTGGTTAAAGACATTATCTCTGTCCTTGGTGAAGTATTCCATCTTGGTTAAAGACATTATCTCGTATTCCATCTTGGTTAAAGACATTGTCTCTGTCCTTGGTGAAGTATTTCATCTTGGTTAAAGACATTGTCTCGTATTCCATCTTATTTAAAGACATTGTCTCTGTCCTTGGTGAAGTATTCTATCTTGGTTAAAGACATGGTCTCGTATTCCATCTTGGTTAAAGACATTGTCTCTGTCCTAGGTGAAGTATTCCATCTTGGTTAGAGACATTATCTCTGTCCTTGGTGAAGTATTTCATCTTGGTTAAAGACATTGTCTCTGTCCTTGGTGAAGTATTCCATCTTGGTTAGAGACATTATCTCTGTCCTTGGTGAAGTATTTCATCTTGGTTAAAGACATTATCTCTGTCCTTGGTGAAGTATTCCATCTTGGTTAAAGACATTGTCTCGTATTCCATCTTGGTTAAAGACATTGTCTCTGTCCTTGGTGAAGTATTCCATCTTGGTTAAAGACATTGTCTCTGTCCTTGGTGAAGTATTTCATCTTGGTTAAAGACATTGTCTCTGTCCTTGGGGAAGTATTCCATCTTGGTTAGAGACATTATCTCTGTCCTTGGTGAAGTATTTCATCTTGGTTAAAGACATTGTCTCTGTCCTTGGGGAAGTATTCCATCTTGGTTAGAGACATTATCTCTGTCCTTGGTGAATTATTTCATCTTGGTTAAAGACATTATCTCTGTCCTTGGTGAAGTATTCCATCTTGGTTAAAGACATTGTCTCGTATTCCATCTTGGTTAAAGACATTGTCTCTGTCCTTGGTGAAGTATTCCATCTTGGTTAAAGACATGAAGTATTTCATCCTTGTTAAAGACATTCTCTGTCCTCTGTGAAATACTCCATCCGTTAAAAAGATTATCTTTCACTCTGTTTGTCTCTGTTCTCGGTAAAGTGTCCTTTCCTTTTTGCCTCTACCTACAGCATTTCTGTTCTGTTTGTGATATATTTTGTTGTCTTCTATAATGCTTCTCTTTTTATCTTTAGGCTCTGCTATATCTACCCACTCTTCATTGTTCGGTGGGTTCCATTTATTGTAATGTGTAAGAGATTGTTTTTTCACCTTGTAACAGACTGAATGCATTGTCCGTGTTTCTACAGCATGAATGCTGATGTGCCATTTGCAAGGTGGGACACAGACCGAGTGACTGCCTGGATGAATGATATAGGACTCAACATGTACTTGGTGGACTGCAAGAGATGGGTGAAGAACGGGGAACAGCTGCTAAGGTCAACGCAGCATGACCTGGAAAAGGTAGGGACACTTTTCTGTTTTCTATTTGGACTAGAAAGGGTAGAACCTGTTTTCAATTTGGACTGGAAAAGATAAGGACTCTTGTGTTTTCTATGTGGACTGGAAAAGATAGGGAAGGTTTTCTATTTGGATTGGAAAAGGTAGCGACTCTATTCTGTTTTCTATATGGACTGGAACAATTTCAGAGCGGATGCATAGGCATTGAAGGCTCAGTAGAAGCAATGCTGACAGGCGAAAGCAATGAAAGCCAGATAGTTCTGATTACAGATGCACTGTCCGTGGTTACAGCACTAAAAAGCCAGAAAAATACAGAACTGAATGACTTAAGAGCAGTACTCTGTCGACTATGCCAGCAGTCCACACCCAAAAGAGTAGTGGTACAGTGGGTTCCATCCCACTGTAACATTCAAGGCAATGAGGAGGCAGACAGACTAGCAAAAGAAGGTGCAAGGTTACCACAACCAGATTCTAGTGTGACCTACGAGTCCAACAGGTTTATTAGGGCCAGATACATGGCCAAATGTGAAACAGAGCATACTGGCAACACGAAAGATAATGCTTATTACCAGTTGAACAGAAGAGAGCAGGCCTGGTCTTCAGACTCTGCACAGATCACAACAGACTGAGGTACCATCTGTGTTCAATAAACTGAAGATAGGTGCTACTGACGAATGCATCTATGGTACAGGGGAAATGACGGCTGAACATCTGCTGCAAAATTGCCTGATAAATGAGGACCAGTGAAAACACATGTGGCCATCACCAGTGCCAACACTAGACAAGCTCTATGCCAATGTCGACAGCCTCAGGATGACTGCTGCTTTCTTCGAACAAATTCAAGTTGGCGTCTGACAGAGTACGAAGAAGAAGAAGAAGAAGATATGCACTGGAAAAGGTAGGGGCCCTTCTGTTTAACCCCTTGAACCCTGTCCACCCAGTCCATAAAATCCCATTCCCCTGTGCTCTTGAGAAAATACAGACTATTTAGACATTTGAGTAAAGCTATTTACTATGACAAAATTGTGTGCTCTAATTGAGTTATTCTATCTAAAATTGACTGACCTGCTAATCTCCAATGTTCCTACTTCAGTAGAGTGTGGAATATATTCATCAAATTTACTTGATATATTATGTGGGATACCCTCCAGGACCAAAGTCTGATCATCTGAGGAACAGATCTACCTTGATCCTAATCAAATCACACACATGTGTTTGTTCAAATAACAACTGATCCTTTTCAGAATAAGCACCATCTGAATCCAATTTATCAGCATCAAAATACTTAAAATTACTTTCAACGACTTTTCTGTTGTTCACCTTTTAGGATGGCCATTTTCTGAATTTTCAAAACCATTTTTCATCACAAAATTCTTCTTGAAAGCATGCATCGACATTTGCGCCACCACATTTATTTCTATAAATGTGTGTACTGTGTAGATGTCACTATAATATGGCCTACATCCAAGCAGTACATTCAAAATTACGCCTTAAAAAATGGTCCACCTGTCACACCGACAAACGGGGGGTTTGGGGAATGGGGTATTTACAAACACACCCTGATATATCAGTGTCACGGGTTCAAAGGGTTAATAGAGTGTAAGAAGACAAAGATGACACCCAACGGGCTCCAGTTTAACTTTACTCTTGCGTTTTAGTCAGTTATGAATTCCACCAGGCCATTAATTTTACTGGAATTTACACTAGTCGATGACTTACACTTGTGCCCACGGTGTTGTGGTTTTCCATTTGAATTAGTTCATTCATTTTGTGTTGTTTTTTCCTTTAATTATCCTGGCATAGTCATTGGCTATATGAAATAGCATTTCTGCTACATGTGTTTGAGAGAGTTTATTATGTGATTAGCATTTGAGTCGAAGGCATTGCAATAATCATTCTATGCAAAATATTTACTGAACTCAGAAAACACGGATCAGAACAACACTGCACTCAAGTGGAGATAACGAAATTAACTCACAACACACGGTCGGGTCAATGTTTATTCTTCTGAAATATTATTTGTCAACATGGTCCAAGGTCAATGAACTGACTTCCCCTTACACTGATCAGTTCCAAACATGAACTGGGCCTGGGACTTTGAGTATCTGGACCTTAACCTTTAGCATACGCACTGTGATATATTACACCCCCCAAAAATGGTCACTCTGCCACTAACAGCAGGCAAATATGCCGGACGATAAGAAAATAATTCTAGAGCATTGTCCTGCATTTAACCGGTTGAAACACCCGGGAAATTCAATCTAAAAATAGGCAATGCCGTCATTGTAGATGTAAACAGGCAAGATGGCCGGTTTAGTTTGAAAGAATTTTGAAATGATGTATCTTCTTTTTCTGGACAACTGGAGGATTATTCCATTTATCATTTATTGCGGGTGATGAAGGTAAGTTGTTGCAACATATTTTTCTGAGATAGATCTTTTTAATTTGTTTATTTAGCAGTATTAAATACGCTTGTAAGGAAAAATAACCGATATGACGATTTTGTAAGAAATACTATAGATGTTTTATGACGATTTTCCAATTCCGAAGGTCCCAATTCCCCGTGAAATTGGTAAATCTAAATGTTGTTGCCGCTTTTCATTTTCACCTTCATCTTCTTGTATTTCAAGAACTAACACCCACACAACAAAAATAATACCAACATGTTCTTAATTCATTTATGTCTTCACACACAAATAAATCATATTTCAACGACATACAAAAAAAGATACATACTGTCAAAGTGAACAACCTAGAAAAATGTGACGTGCTGAAAAATGATTGAGATGCGGGGGGGAGACTTCCGTACTTTTATTATATGGTAAAGGTTAAAAATAGGGGCATTGTGCGGTATACCCCAAAAAATACTTTCACTGTAAATAGTTTAACTTTGTTAATGTTAATTAACTTAAGAAGGAAATGAGGCAGCAAGCTTAAAATTGTGTTGACCTAGAAATTCCAGACAGAATGAGCTGTGCAAATTTGACATTGCTAGAGTTCACCATTCAAGAGTTTTTGCAAGATGGACAAACAGATGCATGTATTTTCTGTTTTATATTTTAGGTTTCATAAATTGTGGTTGAAGCTTCTGTTAACTGATAGTGTTGTTGTTTTCTCACTGTGGATGTGTGCAGGAGCTTAGCATGAAGAACAACCTCCACCGCAAAAAACTGCAGCTTGCCATGCAGGCCATGGCATCTGAGAGCATCGACAGACTTGTGGAGCTGGACCATAATTTTGTGGCTCGTAAGTTTCTTTGAATTTATCAATGCTTGCCTCTCATGATCCTTCTCCTCCCCACTTACAGGGAGCTTGTATCAACTCCTGCAGTGGTGATTTCTGCAGCAATTGTGGAGAGCCACAATCACTTCACTATAACAAGACTGTAACAAGTTTTTCATAGTACAACTGCCTACAAGAACAAGAGAGCACAGCTGCATATTAATTAAAGAAAGGTCCAAATTAGATATTGGGAAATATATTTTAGTCAGAGAGTGGTGAATGCTTGGAATGCATTATCACAGGAAATAGTGAGGACTTGGTCAGTTAATGCATAAATTTAACAGGGAAACTTATTTCTTTAGAAAATAAAAACAGTGAATGAATGTTATTGCATAATTTGATATTTCACCAATACAATACTAGGCTATTATAATCAAAGTTGCACTTCACAGAGGTTGTTTGCATTTAGCATGATGTCACCTCGTTTGCAATCTATATCCAAGGTCATATCTCTTTATCAATTCTAATCTATTTCTCTGCCTAACAACATAATCTAATTGCCATCTATGTTCTTGGTTCTTGCTCCTGGTCTCTTGTAACATGTCTAACTTCTGACGTTCCGGCAGCTTCATTCATTCAGGTTTTGCTGTGGAATAACAATCTTCTCGAATTCGTGCTTTAGAGATATGATCCCGGGTGTTTTGCCTACACCTAAGTTTTACACACTTGTTTTTTAAACAAACCACTGTTGGTCTTTCAACCTAGATAGAGACACACTGATATATATACTATATAGCAATGCTATTAAGATACAGTGGATTCAAGGCCAAAGGCAGACCACTCAAAAAGATGGCATACAGAAATATCTGAGGCAGTGAATGCCACTGTGCATGAAGCACATCAGTCGGGCTCGTTCTAGATATCTCCTCATTATCTGACACTGAAAGGCATGAGATCTCCTCATTAACTGACGTTGAAAGGCATAACAGGATAATTGAAGAAAAAAAGAGAAGACTGGTTCTTTTGTTATGTCTTGTTTCTGTGCTGTGATTGGTTCCTGTCATGTCTGGTTAATGTATGTGTGTGGTATATTTTATACCTTTAATGTTCCTTTATATCTTGTTTCTGTGTTTTGTCTGTTTCCTTTTTTATGTCTAGTTCTTGTATGTGTCTGGTTCTGTTATTATGTCTGGTTCCTTTGTTTCTGGTTCAATCATCTGTGACTAAGAACAACACAAATTAAAATATCCAACTAATCTACCGTATACAGAAATTGTATATTAGAAATTACTGAATTTTCTAGCCACTAGTGGAAATTGTAGTGAGGTATATAAAGGCATAGGAATTAAACAGTAATGGTGAATTTATGCTGGGAAATTAAGGAGAAATAGAAAAATGAGAAGAATGAGGAAACAATGAAAATAAACAATAGAAACTGAGGTTTGGTGGTAAAAGGAGAGATATGATAAAGATGGGGAGTGGTCAGGGTTTAATAAAAGAGGGAAAAAATAAGCTCAGGTAAAGGTGTGCAATGTGTTCAAATCATCATGCTTGAGACTTCCCATGGTGTAGGTTAACGCTTATGATCCTATAGGCATTTTTCATTATGATCTATAGAATCCTGAATTGTATAACCAATGAGAAATTGGTGCCTGACTTATTTTATCTGTAACTTTTTTATTTGTTATGCTATTGCAATGCATTTTTGGTATGTTATATAGGAATGGAGGAGTGTCTAAAATGCCATGCTAGTGTGCAAAAAGTACAAATTTCTGTACGTGTGCACCTGCTACAATAAAAGTCCACCCGTCGTGAACAGTGCACACTGAACGTACATTCCCTGTGTCGTTCACAATAGTATCACTAGGTCTATGATCATCAACTAACCGACCATCAACGATACCATTGCTGTGGTATAGATCTGGCTCATTGTTATCAGTCTATGTCTCAATATCTGACTGATTATCATCATAATCAAAGTCTAGCTTGTCAAATAGATCAAACAGATTCCGTCTTGAATGCCCTGCTTGTTCACTATCAGATAAATCGCTCATTTTTTGATGAAAATGCACTGGTTTTAACTTCAAAGCTGTTTTTGATGCTTTAACAATACTTTTTTCTTGCATACAAATTCAAACCAGAAGGCAATGATAGGCACAAGTAACCGAGAAACTAACGTAACGAGAACAAGCTGCTTTCAGCTGTATAGGATTTGAGGGCATCAGTAATTACCAGCGATATAGGATCTTAAGGGTTAAACAGTTTTCAAGTTTGAACTGCTATCATTTTCTATAAACAACATCCGGGGACGGTGCGGGCTAATGGTTAAGGGACACGTTTGACAAGGTGCTGGGTTCGATCCCCAACACGGCACTGGCCGTTACCCCAGGGAAGCAAACCCTTAGAAAATGCAGGAGGAAGCAGACCCTTACATAAAATGTATGCCGAATTGGATGCATTGGGCCGACAGGCGCAAAATAATGTAACGCACACCACCTTGGAAAATAGAGAAATAAGGTGAACGAAAACATTTTTTGTTTAAATACAGCATACCTTGACATTGACAGTTTCCCACCTTCTTCCAGGATGGCTTGATGATATAGGGCTTCCACAGTACAAGGACACATTCTACGATGCCAGAGTGGACGGTAGGATGCTCAACTACCTCACACTGGTCAGTTCATAGGTTCTTAGTTGTAAATATGGAATTCATGTGTAATTACTTCCCCCACTAGAGTGATGATATAATCCCTTTGTCTGTTAGAGGGTGGTTCTTGGCAGCTCATTGGCGCCTCCAAGATAACAGCACACGTCTTCCTCAGTTGTAAGCTGGAGGGTGTGTAGTGTGTGTATCTATTGTCTTATGAAAGGGGGTTCTCATCCTGGGGCTTGCGAGCATCACTGTGCTCTTTAAACGACATTTGGTGCTCGCTTCATGCAAGTAAAAAAAAGTGCTGGCGAGTACCAATGTTCATGAAACCCATTTTTCAATTCAAACTTTGTTTTACAATCCCAAACAAATAATTTTGCTAGACATCCGTTAAATTTTAGGCGACCTGAAAGTTGTTAAATTGCATGTTTGCTGCCAGTAAACGTATTTACCGTTCTTATGTTCTGAAATATTTCGCACTGCTGACTTGTTTCAGGGTTTTCCCATTGCTGGCCAAGGTCGTCGTTGTGTTGTATCATGGGTGCTCTAATTGATAGTTCACCAGTCTTCCTTAGAACTGAAATATGTTTTCGAAGGAGAAATACATAACCTTTTGGAGGGTAAAAGATACAAAAATGTTCAAAAAACTGCGAAGTGTTTCTCTCAAATGTCTGGCTATGTTCAGGATGACCTACCTGTGCGAAAAAGCTTTCTCACTTATGAAATACCCCAAGAACAAAGCACGATCACAATTGATTCACATGTGCAAGACTGTTTACTTGTAGCTACAAGCGAGATCTCCTGGGACATCCCTGAACTTCAGAGTGGCTTTCATGCTCAAGGATGTCATTAACCGGGGAGTTTTTAAAAAATGAAACCCATTAGATTGAATGGTGCTCGCGATTTTAATATGATTGAAAGAGCGGCAAAGTTGGCATCCTACCCTCTGCGGGTCTACATTGTTCTGGTGTTTTAGTTCCGTATGGATGCCGCCAGGTCACAGATTTGACTGGAATGAGAAATGTATGGCAGAACATTAACAAATTTACAAAGATAATGAGGATTTGCATCTTAACTTAACTTAACTTAACGTCTTTATGCTGGTTTAGAAGACCCTGCAGAGTCTGTATACAACCAGTTACATTTACATCACCTTGCTCTAAAAGCTATGTGCATCCAGTTTATTCTTAAATGCATTAACTGTCCCTGCCTCCACTACCTCCCCTGGCAATGCATTCCAAGCAGACACCACTCACTGACTAAAAACATATTTCCTAATATCTAACCTGGACCTCTCTTTAGTCAGCTTGTAGCTATGCCCTCGTGTTATTGTAGGTGGCTGTATTTTAAAAAACTTGTTATAGTCTAATTTATCGATTCCTCTGATCATCTTATAAACCTGTATTGTCACCACGAATTCTTCTCTCTTCGAGACACTGTAGGCCGGTTTTTCTGAGTCGTTCCTCATAACTGTAATTCTGGAATCCCACTATCATCCAGGTGGAAGGTTACGGATGCAAGACACGGTCAACCAAACAAACCCTACGGAAAAAGATTGAGTCCTTCGACCTAACAGGAGGATGCTCAAATACTATGGATAGCAAAAAAGAAAAACGCAGAAATCTTAAGAAGTTCAGTCTTGAACAAAACTGGCTAGTAAATATTACGTCTAGGAAATTAACATACTTAGGCCACATAAAACGTCACTTTGGCCTATAAAATATATAAAGCAGAGACCTACCGAGAAGAAGATGGACAAGGCATTACAGAGACTCAGGGATTGGTAGAGGCAGAAGAGCTGGCAAGGGATCGAGACTTACAGGCTGTCATGAGAGTGACGTTCTGCAAAGGACATGCTACATCATGATGATGATAATAGTGATATTTGTTTATTGTTGTTTTTCCAGGAGGACCTCTTCTCATTAAAAGTATCTAATGAGGTTCATCATGTATCCATCAAGAGAGGTATCCAAATTCTGCGGCTGAACAACTTCAACCCAAACTGTTTGAGGAGACGACCTGCACCTGAAGAGAATCAGAGGGCAAGAAATATGTATTTGTATGATTTCTTGACTTCTTTTATCTTCTTTTGATCCCCAGGAATACTAGTTATTCACTCACTTATTTCTGCTTCTGATTTTGGAGTGTTGTTTCTAGAACTTTCTTCTATTTCTGTTTCTGATTTTGGAGTGTTGTTTCTAGAACTTTCTTCTATTTCTGTTTCTGATTTTGGAGTGTTGTTTCTAGAGCTTTCTTCTATTTCTGCTTCTGATTTAGAGTGTGGTTTCTAGAGCTCTCTCCTATTTCTATTTCTGATTTATATTTAATATATAGAGTTTTCTGTTATTCCTGATTCTAATTTGTAATATTATTTCTAGAGCTTTCTTCTATTCCTGTTTCTAATTTGTGATTTTGTTTCTAGAGTATTGTTCTATTTCTGTTTCTAATTTATATTATATATATAGTTTTATATTCCTAATTCTAATATGTAATATTCATAAACCTTAGTTCTATGCCTGTTTCTAATTTGTAATACTTCTAAAGCTTTGCTCTATTTGTTTATAATTTGTAATATTTTTTATAGAGATTTTTTAAAATTCTTGTTTCTAATTTGTCATATTATTTATAGAGCGTTGTTCTTTTCATGTTTCTAATTTGTAATATTGTTTCTAGAGCTTTCTTTTATTCCTTTTTATAATTTAAAATATTTGATTTTATTCCTGTTTCAAATTTGGAATATTATTTCTAGGGTTTTGTTCTATTCCTGTTTCTGGTTTGGAATATTGTTTCTTATTTCAAATGTTTCTAGCACTTTCTTCTATCAATTTTTGAAATATGTAATATTATATCTAGAGCTTTCTTCTATTGATGTTTCTAATTTGTAATATTATTTATATACGTTTTTCTTTATTCCTATTTCTAATTTGTAATATTATTTTTTAGAGCTTTCCTCTATTCCTGTTTCAAATATGTAATATTATTTCTAGAGCTTTCTTCTATTCCTGTTTCTAATTTGGAATATTGTTTCTAGACCTTTTATTTCTGTTTTTTCAAATTTCTCTTTAGAGTCTTTCGCATTGTGAGATAATAATTCATCTTTCTCTTCATGCAGATTCAGATGAAGGGAATACCAGGAGAGGTTGTATTGTGGTCCAATCACAGGGTGATGGAGTGGCTGCGGACAATTGACTTGTCGGAGTATGCTCCAAACTTGAGGGGCAGTGGTGTCCATGGTGCTCTCATGGTGAGTAGTTTATGGTCTTGTATTTGCAATTGTTCTTATTTTGATGCTTATTTCCCCACCCATTCCATGCTTTGATCCAGTGAAACAAGTTCATTTTAGCATTCTGTGCATGACGTCAAAAGCCACAAAAGAGAGTTGTGCATGTAAACTAGCAACCTCATCACATTAAACAATTGGTATAGAAACCACCACTGTAAGAATGCTCTTTGACACAGGCTTCCTTTAAGGGAAGAACTGTAGTGGTGGCTCATGTTTCTTAACCTTAGCCACTCTTCGTTAAAAATTAATCCAATTTCCTCCGTAGCTTGCGTTATTTTTCAGGTCGTCACGTCGTTTAACTATGGTTGTTACTTTCAGAGCCTGTAACATATTGATTTGACGGTCTATTGATATGATTTTTTTGTGAGTAGAGAAATAATTTGTTGGTGTTATTTTAATTTTTTGTGTGTGTGTATGTTAGTTTCTGAGATTTAAAAAATTAAGGCGATAGTGTTGAAAAACAGCACAAACGTTTAGACTCACATATTTCAGGGTATGATAGTTGTCCGGGCAATTATAGAAATTGCCATAGAACACTGTTTTTACAAGATCGACATATCTGTTAGTTTCCACTACAAAAGTATTTATTACATCTACGTAAATTAAACAGAGCTACCTTAGAAAAATCGGTTGCAATAACTTAACTTCATCATCCTCAATGATGAGATAATCTCCATATCTTCAAATTCAAGTGATAAAGGTAATAAATCGTTTCAAAATTCTCTTTAAAATGAAATAAACCAGAATAAAATACACCCATGTCACGAATGTTTAAACTCTATAAACCAATGACTATCCGCAACATAGTCATGCAATGATATCAGCCATGAAATAACTTTTTTTGTCAGCTGCAATCTCATGATGATAACGCAGTAAAGGTTAAGTTAAAGGGAAAGAAAAAAAAATTACCTATTTAGTTGAAAGACCTAATCCCCTTCGAAATAGGCCCATTCTAGTTGATAAACTTTTTCCCCATTGGTGCTCCCTCCGTTTGGAAGCGTTTCTGGAAGCCATGTTTTGGGAATCTTGATCAACACTTCGTCGCATTGGTGTAGATATCTTCTATGTTCTGAAATCTCATTCCTTTCAGTTGCATCTTGAGTCTTGGAAAGAGTCAAAAGTCATAGGGAGGCATGTCTGGGGAATAGGCAGAGTGTCAAACCTGTCCATTGTCATGCTCCAGCAAATAATCACAGATGAGGGATTATTTGTTTCCTGCCTAAGGTCGGAAACTTTTTAATTAGCCCTTGCATAGTTTAAAATTATCTTCTTGATCTTCCATTCCTCAGCGTAGATGCTGGTCCCAATTTCAATTCCAGCAGACCCTGCCTTGGGCCACTGAAGTCCAGTGGATGGTAAGCACTCCTCCAGAGGCGTCTTAGATGTTATTGTGTACTGCATGGGAGCGCCAGAATTTGCCTAGGTGGCACTCTCTCGCACAGGTACCCAACATCTTCGGGGGTCAGGCAGGGTTGTGTCCTTGCCCCTGACCATTTCTGTGGAGCCATCGACTAAATTCTCCACCACTTTGACTCCCACCATCTGAGCATTGACATGGACCAAACAACACATCACAGACCTCGCCTGTGGAGGAGGAATGAATATGAATGAGTTACGCTATTTTCAGACTCTTGACATGACTCTTTGCATTTGTAATGTCAGGTATTGGAGCCTCGCTTCAACTCTGAGCTGTTTGCTGTCCTGCTGTCCATCCCACCCAGTAAGACCCTACTGCGGAGGCATCTCAACACTCACTTCATCAGCTTGATCGGCCAAGAGACTCAGACCAGGAAGAGGGAGCATGAATCTCAACCTGGTTATGTTCCCCTGCTTCCCAGCAACAAAATCAAGGTTGGTACACACATGCTGTGTTTGTTTATATATAACTTTTAAAGGCACAAGTCAGTTCAGTTGAGATGTAATCTCCACAGAGACGGTTGGGCTTGATCCAATGGACCATTTTGTTCTTCTTTTTTGTTAGTCCTGAAAAATGACGGGATCAAGATGCTGAACAGTGCATGAGCTGCAGCTGTCAGTGACCCACTGCTAGCGTTAAAGCCAGTGTACAAGAACAGAGCAGACTGGCTAAAGAGAAGGGATCAAAGAGGGAAGGCTAACCTGAGCAGACTGGCTAAAGAGAAGGGATCAAAGAGGGAAGGCTAACCTGAGCAGACTGGCTAAAGAGAAGGGATCAAAGAGGGAAGGCTAACCTGAGCAGACTGGCTAAAGAGAAGGGATCAAAGAGGGAAGGCTAACCTGAGCAGACTGGCTAAAGAGAAGGGATCAAAGAGGGAAGGCTAACCTGGGCAGACTGGCTAAAGAGAAGGGATCAGAGAGGGAAGGCTAACCTGGGCAGACTGGCTAAAGAGAAGGGATCAGAGAGGGAAGGCTAACCTCAGCAGACTGGCTAAAGAGAAGGGATCAAAGAGGGAAGGCTAACCTGAGCAGACTGGCTAAAGAGAAGGGATCAAAGAGGGAAGGCTAACCTGAGCAGACTGGCTAAAGAGAAGGGATCAGAGAGGGAAGGCTAACCTGGGCAGACTGGCTAAAGAGAAGGGATCAGAGAGGGAAGGCTAACCTCGGCAGACTGGCTAAAGAGAAGGGATCAAAGAGGGAAGGCTAACCTGAGCAGACTGGCTAAAGAGAAGGGATCAAAGAGGGAAGGCTAACCTGAGCAGACTGGCTAAAGAGAAGGGATCAGAGAGGGAAGGCTAACCTGGGCAGACTGGCTAAAGAGAAGGGATCAGAGAGGGAAGGCTAACCTCGGCAGACTGGCTAAAGAGAAGGGATCAAAGAGGGAAGGCTAACCTCAGCAGACTGGCTAAAGAGAAGGGATCAAAGAGGGAAGGCTAACCTGAGCAGACTGGCTAAAGAGAAGGGATCAGAGAGGGAAGGCTAACCTGGGCAGACTGGCTAAAGAGAAGGGATCAGAGAGGGAAGGCTAACCTCGGCAGACTGGCTAAAGAGAAGGGATCAAAGAGGGAAGGCTAACCTCAGCAGACTGGCTAAAGAGAAGGGATCAAAGAGGGAAGGCTAACCTGAGCAGACTGGCTAAAGAGAAGGGATCAGAGAGGGAAGGCTAACCTCAGCAGACTGGCTAAAGAGAAGGGATCAAAGAGGTAAGGCTAACCTGCTGGTCGGATGTGTCGAATTGAAATGTGCAAATATCAAAGTTAAGCTGTAAACTACGACACAACGCATTCCATTCCATTCTTCTATTTGTAAAGCCATTTTCTGGGTTTTGTGGTGGGTGTGAGGATGGACGACAAAGAAGAAAAAGGACATTTTTTAAATATTGTGACATTTTTTGTTACTGTGAGACTGCGATGTCTTTTGGCACAACATCTCTGGCTAGTTGTTATCACATAGCTGCTCAGCAAGCATGCTCTTGACAGCCCAATGCCATTCTTAGATAGATACAGGTCTTCTTCAGTTGTTTCACTGCTCCGTACAGTGTGTTTGCAATTGTCGGCAGTGCTCGTAAGAATCTTTTCCTTGCACTCAATCAGTAGGTGTGTTTCATCAAGGCGAGAGTAATGTCTGCTACTGGGGATTCATGCAGTTCAAGTGGCTAATGACTCTAGTGTGTCCTGTTTGAAACTGAAAGATGAGACTTTGATCTTTTCTATATAGTTTGTGATCATCACCTTTTGGCTGTCACATTTTGCTAAATACACTGCCGCCTGTTGTTCCTGTCGCCCACCTGTTCATCATATCCGATTTCAGCACAGCATCTTAATGACCAGGTTTGCCTTCCCACTTCGACCTCATTTTCTCTCAGCCAGGCTGCACGAGGGCAATCTGTTTCCAGGGCCACCGCTTGGAGGTACAAAAGACTCTTCTGATCCGCTGACCCTGATGCAAGCAGTCAGCTCTGATTCGATGACCCTGTTGCAAGCAGTCAGCTCTGATCCGCTGACCCTGATGCAAGCAGTCAGCTCTGATTCGATGACCCTGTGCAAGCAGTCAGCTCTGATTCGATGACCCTGATGCAAGCAGTCAGCTCTGATCCGCTGACTCTGATGCATCAGCCAGCAATGAGTCACTGGCTACCGTCAAGCTCATTCACTGCTGCAGTTTTCGGCCCCCTCTGAATATCCACCATCTTCTGTCTCTTGTCTCAATCATACAATCTGCCACATCTGTCCATCTGTTGATGTTTTAAAGGTAAGCTGAGAAGGGTCTTATTGTCACTTTGTTCCTCTCATGAAGCCAACAATATTTGGAAAACATATAGCAGTGCTTGTTTCTCATCCTCACACTGTCACATGTATATATCTGTCATTTAAAAAAATATTTTTAACATAATTTTTCAGTCAAAATTTAAGAAAAAGGTGGCTTACGGAAACAATCTGAGGCAGTGGATGAGGCACACAGCCGGGCTCGTTCTAGAGATCTCTTCTTAACCTGACATTGAAAGGCATAAAAGGATAAAGGGAAAAGAAGAATTAAAGAATTTTTCAGTCTGAGGTAGCCTGTTTCAGAATGAATATTATCACTTGATCTCTTCTTTGCAAGAATTTGTGTTTTCATTCGGCTTATTTCTCTATTCCCCAGGGCGGTGTGCGTTGCACTATGTTTTTATGTTGCCGCTGTTGGTCTAGTGCATCTGACTTCGGCTTGCATTGTGTGTAAGGGTTTGCTTCCCTGGGTAACGGCCGGTGCTGTGATTGGGGAGTAAACCCAGCACCTTCGGATTGTGAGATGTGTCACTTAACCACCAGATCACATCGTCCCCACAAGGCGTAATGCTTCTGCTACGTCAGGCTTTGTGTGTTCTGTTTCCTTTTTTTCAAATGTTGCCTGATACTGAAAGTTCTTGACCTGTTCTGTTTCTTGCAGCCATCAACCTGACCTGTTCTATTTCTTGCAGCCATCAACCTGACCTGTTCTATTTCTTGCAGCCATCAGCCTAACCTGTTCTATTTCTTGCAGCCATCAACCTGACTTGTTCTATTTCTTGCAGCCATCAACCTGACCTGTTCTATTTCTTGCAGCCATCAACCTGACCTGTTCTATTTCTTGCATCCATCAACCTGACCTGTTCTATTTCTTGCAGTCATCAAAAATAGTCCAGACCTTAGTTATCTGACCTGCTCCTATTTCTTGCAGCCATCAAAAATAGTCCAGACCTTAGTTATCTGACCTGCTCCTATTTCTTGCAGCCATCAAAAATAGTCCAGACCCTAGTTATCTGACCTGCTCCTATTTCTTGCAGCCATCAAAAATAGTTCAGACCCTAGTTATCTGACCTCCTATTTCTTGCAGCCATCAAAAATAGTCCAGACCCTAGTTATCTGACCTGCTCCTATTTCTTGTAGCCATCAAAAATAGTCCAGACCTGAGTTATCTGGCCTGCTCCTATTTCTTGCAGCCATCAAAAATAGTCCAGACCCTAGTTATCTGACCTGCTCCTATTTCTTGCAGCCATCAAAAATAGTCCAGACCCTAGTTATCTGACCTGCTCCTATTTCTTGCAGCCATCAAAAATAGTCCAGACCTTAGTTATCTGACCTGCTCCTATTTCTTGCAGCCATCAAAAATAGTCCAGACCCTAGTTATCTGACCTGCTCCTGCTCCTATTTCTTGCAGCCATCAAAAATAGTCCAGACCTTAGTTATCTGACCTGCTTCTATTTCTTGCAGCCATCAAAAATAGTCCAGACCCTAGTTATCTGACCTGCTCCTGCTCCTATTTCTTGCAGCCATCAAAAATAGTCCAGACCTTAGTTATCTGACCTGCTCCTATTTCTTGCAGCACTCAAAAATAGTCCAGACTTTAGTTATCTGACCTGTTCCTATTTCTTTAAGCCATCAAAAATAGTCCAGACTTTAGTTATCTGACCTGCTCCTATTTCTTGCAGCCATCAAAAATAGTCCAGAATTTAGTTATCTGACCTGCTCCTATTTCTTGCAGCCATCAACCTGAGCAGTTCTATTTCTTGCAGCCATCAAAAATAGTCCAGACCCTAGTTATCTGACCTGCTCCTATTTCTTGCAGCCATCAAAAATAGTCCAGACCTAAGTTATCTGACCTGCTCCTATTTCTTGCAGCCATCAAAAATAGTTCAGACCCTAGTTATCTGACCTGCTCCTATTTCTTGCAGCCATCAAAAATAGTCCAGACCCTAGTTATCTGACCTGCTCCTATTTATTACAGCTATCAAAAACAGTCCAGACCTTAGTTATCTGACCTGCTCCTATTTATTACAGCTATCAAAAATAGTCCAGACCTTAGTTATCTGACCTGCTCCTATTTCTTGCAGCCATCAAAAATAGTCCAGACCTTAGTTATCTGACCTGCTCCTATTTCACTAAATCTGTTGTTGTTTGTTGATTTAAACTACTCATCCTGAGTTCTTTGCTCTTGAAAATGACCTCTGGTAGCAGGTTACAGCTGCTCTTCTTTTTTTTTTTGACTGCCCTTGTCATGTGGTGTCGCAGAGAAGAGGTATGCGTAGAATTCTGGTTTGTTCTAATGTGCTGTTGACATGTTGAACCTTTGGAGTGTTTCTTTGATCCTCTCTATCCATCGGCTCTACCCTCCTGCTTGTGGCCTTGAAACCTCAATGGAGCTGTTGTTGAATGCCCACAATGAGTAGATTCTCTTTTGTGAGCCCTGAAAAAGGATGTTAAGTGACAGTTTGTTGTAGCTTTCCTCACATCCCGAGTGTGCTGATGAAGGTAGACTGGGATCTCCAGGCTGTTGTGCTATGCTTTGATTTATCTGCGTGTCGCTCACTACTACGGGCATCATGTCGATCCCTCACCTCGTTAGCCAGGCTGCCATGAAAACAGCCTATTTTCAGGGACTACGTGGAAGCCGAAGTGAAGGTCTTGGCCAGTATATTTTGCCTGACCAGACAGTCTCACTCCCCGAAACTTCCGTCTAGTTTGACCTTGTTGTAGGTTGATCATAATGCATCCTTCTCAAATGCCGAAACCACTTAATTTTTGTGTGTTTCAGTACAGTAATTAGCAGATCTAGTCTCCACCATTTTCCTCAACGTGCTGTCGTGAATTATCTTTCCTATTGCACTTTATACAAAGCACATCACACATGTCTCGATCTTACGTGTATGCCTATCTAATAGGATGCAAGTTCGTCACTGAAAACATAACGTAGGGATGATCAGCATGTTTGTCGGCATCTGTTTAGTGGAAATAGCAACACTTGGATGTTTTAGTATCAGTACCAGATGGTATTGCACCTTGTTTGCCCATGAATTCTATTTTCTATGGATTGCAGCTGCTCTTCTTATATTCGATGGCTTACAGAAGAAGTTGGTATGTGTTTTCCTGGCTGTAGTGCAATGCTAGACTTTTCACTAGGCTCTGCGATATGTGAACAACAATGGCTACAAATGGCAACAATCCCCACTTCGTTGGCCAGGCTGCTGTAACACAGGCTGTTCCCAGAAGTATGGTATGGACTGATGTGTGAATTTTTATTTTTGAGTGCATTTGGACTCAAGTGGTCTCGAGGCAAGGTGTCCACCTCGGTTGCCAAAGGTCGCAGGTTCGAATCATTGCGCAGATCGGGATATTTTCATGTCGATCATCTGGTAAAAATTCCCTTGATCTTTGGGTAGTGTGATCGGACGCCTGTGTTCAGTGTCAAGCATGTTAAAAATCCTTTGGCAGTTAGAAATTGAAAAATTAGGCTTAACAGCCGCTGTCCGGACACAATTAAAAAAAAAATTATAGTTTAAAATCTACCCAACATCAAGATGCTGAGCAGCGTATGGGCTGCAGCAGCCAGCGAACGAAAGCTGCCAAGATGCTTCTACACCTCCATGAGGTAATCCTGAATAACAGACTGCAACAGAGCAGACTGGCTAAGGAGAAGGGATCAAAAGCTAACCAGGTACCCAAAAATTCCTGCTGAAGTCAGAAGTATTGAACTGAAAGGTGCAAATATCTCAGTCAAGATGTAAATTACAACATATTCCATTCTCTGGACAACATCCTGCTACTTGCAAAGTTTTTCAGGGCTTGGTAGCGGGATAATTTGTACATTTCCTCAGTCCTAGTAAGCCGCAGGAAGTTTAAAATACCTGCTACGGATAGCCTTTGGCTACCTGGCAACATAAATTAACATGCCTATTTGAATACCAGAATTCCAACGAAGAGTGAAAAATGTCGCTTTTTACATTTTATTTCAGAAAGGAAAGTTTGGCCTGTTTGGTCACAAGAGGACAAAATCAGATACAGAAGCTGAAGCTTTCATTTGTCCTCTGGAGTTGAATGGGCAGTATGCTAATGGCAAGGTAGGCTCAGTGTGATTGACAGGTTAACTTGTGACAGGATTGGCTGGCAGTACATTTGCCAAATCTTTCTACATTTTAGCTCTCTGTGTCTCCTTAGCTATTGGTCAAAGGCTAGCTCAGTACAGTAATATAGACTGCTTCAATAAACTATAACGGTAGCGTTCGGAAAAGCGTTGGGTGGTTGATATAGTAAGCTTTTGAGTGGATGTTGATATAGTAGGGTTTGGAGAGGATGTTGGTATAGTAGGGTGGTGGGTGGTTGTTGGTATAGTAGGGTTTTGGGTGGATGTTGATATGGTAGGGTTTTTGGTGGATGTTGATATGGTAGGGTTTTTGGTGGATGTTGATATGGTAGGGTTTTTGGTGGATGTTGATATGGTAGGGTTTTTGGTGGATGTTGATATGGTAGGGTTTTTGGTGGATGTTGATATGGTAGGGTTTTTGGTGGATGTTGATATGGTAGGGTTTTTGGTGGATGTTGATATGGTAGGGTTTTTGGTGGATGTTGATATGGTAGGGTTTTTGGTGGATGTTGATATGGTAGGGTTTTGGGTGGATGTTGATATGGTAGGGTTTTTGGTGGATGTTGATATGGTAGGGTTTTTGGTGGATGTTGATATGGTAGGGTTTTTGGTGGATGTTGATATGGTAGGGTTTTTGGTGGATGTTGATATGGTAGGGTTTTGGGTGGATGTTGATATGGTAGGGTTTTTGGTGGATGTTGATATGGTAGGGTTTTTGGTGGATGTTGATATGGTAGGGTTTTGGGTGGATGTTGATATGGTAGGGTTTTTGGTGGATGTTCATGTAACAGGGTTTTGGACAGATTATTGAAAACTGACAGCTTCTTGCCAGAAAGCGTTGTCAGCGGAACACACTTTTGTATGTATAGATTATATATAATATGGGGGTGGGGATGTGTGTATAAAACCATTGTGATATTGATGAAAGAATGCAAGTTCAGTCATAAACAAAACATGCCAGTCAGTACTTCTAAATAGTTGCATAATGTTATCTATGCATCAGTCCTAACAGATTCGCGACAGTAAAACTTGTACATACTCTGAACTATAGGAAATGTATACTTCTTCACTGGGAACTGAGACGCTAGTCCCATCATGCACAACATATTGACCAGGACATCATGTCATGGTCAGGTTCCATACACTGACCAAGACTACAATCTCTCTTCCCTGGAATCAAGCTGTTTCCATCTTTCCAATCCCCGTTCGCAAGTGATTGAGAACATAATATAGCCAATGGTTTTGCTAACAGGTCTCTCTAGTTTCAAACAGCAATTTTTGTATGAATACTATCTTGACCTGGACATTTATCCACTTTCAACCCTTCCAATTTTTTAAGAACCATTTCCTCTATAATACAAGATTGATCTTAATCCCACTGTATCCATGTCCCGTTGGAAAATAACTATGGGATCTTGGAGCAGTCTTCTTTTGTGTAGAATGTGCCAGAGTACTAATTGAGTATATTAGCAGCATCCTTATTCTCACTTATTATTCTTTGGTCAGTCTATCTTGCCATCACAAAGGTGGGCGACTTCGTGGACATGTATTGGCATATGGCCACCAAAGCAGAAATATAAAGTAAAAATGTGCCCAGCAGAGCTGATGGTATAAAGATCAACTCATTCACTCCCACGAGCCAATACATCAGCTCTGGATTTTGTCCAGAAAACCCAGGAGCCAATACATCAGCTATTGCAACTGTGTTCACAAAGTCACACATTTTCTCATTCTTAGTTCTCATAATTGTTTTATTTTTATTATTGGCGGAAGTCCACATTTTGTCCTTTTTATTAAAAAAATTTTTTAATTTTTGGAGGGCAGCCTTGAATCTAGCGCATGCCCCTATAGTTTTTACAGTACAAGCTCGGTAATGGTTAGATTATATTATTGTTAATGTTAGTGATGATGAAGATATCGATCGTCCTGATAACGATATTTCGATTTCTTTATCTAGTCTTAGTTCTAAGTCGAGCGATGAAAGTGAAACTAAATCTACTGACGAGGGGGCGGTGTCCTATTTTGTCTCAAACAATGCAACAGTTCACAAATTCAGTAAAGGTTCCAAGATTCTGCACAGCCATGCTAGTGTGTATACATATATATTTAATGCAGCAGGAACATTCGTTCTGGGTGGGCGTAAATTGTAATAAACACTCTCGTTGATGTTGATTGGTGGATTTATTTTTTAGCACGTTTTCAGCTTCACATGCTTTCAGTAAAATATGAAAACAGCTGTACCAAATTAGGTGTTACTTTAAGAACATCTTCCCTTGTGGATTCCCGACAATAGAAAGTCATTATTCCCGACAATAGAAAGTCATTATTCCCGACAATAGAAAGTCATTATTCCCGACAATAGAAAGTCATTATTCCCGACAATAGAAAGTCATTATTCCCGACAATAGAAAGTCATTATTCCCGACAATAGAAAGTCATTATTCCCGACAATAGAAAGTCATTATTCCCGACAATAGAAAGTCATTATTCCCGACAATAGAAAGTCATTATTCCCGACAATAGAAAGTCATTATTCCCGACAATAGAAAGTCATTATGTTATTTGTGTATTGGTTTTAGAGCTGTGTTGATGACGGGAACATTTTTATTTTTCATAATTTTTAAAAATAAAAACGATTGTGCAACTATAATCTCTCGTACACAAATGTTTACTTCCATTTGTAAAATGTGTATTTCCCATTGTATTCTGGTTGCAGTTGTGAATAGTTTGGGATATAAAATGTGTAATTTCAGGGATTATTTATTGAAGATAAATAAATCACAATTTAGTGATTACTGTGTTTGAGTTTTACACTAGAAAAACATTGCGTCCAAAATATTTGGGAGTGAATGAGTTAATAAAAGTAAAACACAATGCCTCAGAAACCGTTACTGCCAAAAGCAGGACATCAAGCTAGGAGAAGAAACCATTGAAGATGTCAACTCTACCGAGGCCAAGAGATAAATGCTGACTACGAAATCTCTAGACAACAAAAGTCAGCTTGGTTAAATCAGCTCCATTAAGCCAATACTTTGAGAAATGAAAGACACCACTGCAAGAGCACACACTTTCAATCCCATGGTCATTGCTGCAATGATTTACAGATGTGAAGTGTAGAACACACAGGATAGATACTGAGAAGCTCAGAGTCACTCGGAGAGCAATAGAACGGCGCATACTAAAAATTGACACGGGATGAGATCCATGACGAAGAAATTCTACATTAAACTGTTTCGGACGTTGTGAAAGCAACGATATCAGGCAAATATTTCGTTGGGCTGGACATGTGGTGTGTTTGCCTGACAACAGATGGACACGTAGAACAACATTTTGGTACCGTGTCTCCCACTACAATCTGATTGCCATTATGTGCTTTTGTCATAATTTGTTTTTTTCCTCTGTACTCTTGGACCTAATTTTAGTGACCATTCAGTAAGTAAATGAAGTTTATGGTTTCCACCTGCGGTTGGTTTGTCATAGTTTATGGTTTCCACCTGCGGTTGGTTTGTCATAGTTTATGGTTTCCACCTGCGGTTGGTTTGTCATAGTTTATGGTTTCCACCTGCGGTTGGTTTGTCATAATGTTTTTGTTCTGTTTACCAAGTTCTTGAAACCCTTCTTTCTTCTCAGAATTATGACAAGGGTGCAAAAGATATTGGAGCTTATTCTCATGAGATCAACACATTAACAGTAAGTGTACAATCTCCTTTATTGTTTTTCATATATCATCATCAGTCCCGTAACCGTAAAGGTCATTGGGGCACCAATATTGCAGATTGTTGGACCAGTTCCCACCACTCCACTCAGTTTTGTGCCAGGATATTTGTTCTAGCTATGGACATTCCCGTCCACTCTCTGATCTTGAAACATGCCCATACCATGTGAGCTTGCGTGCTTTTACCATAGTCAATCTCAATTGCACAAATTCTTTGCTCACGAACAGCTGTCAGAGTCCAAGTTTTGCACGCGTAAAGGTACACGAAGGTGACAAGTGCATTCATTAAACTCAACTTGGATTTTAGGTTGATGTTTTTGTCCTTCCATAGCGGCCTCAGTTCGGTCAGGGCAGCCATGGTCATCGCTGTTCTTGCCTGAATCTCAGTTCTGGAACTGCATCCAGTGCTCCCAGGTATTTGAACTGTTTAATATTGACCATGATTTTACTCTCTCTGCACTAATTTACATTCCAAATTTTCGAGTGGCATTGTCGAGGCTTGCGATTAGATTCGCAAGTTCTAGCACCATTCCAGCCAGCCTGGTAATGTCATCAGCAAATCTGAGATTGGTGAGTGAACGTACTCACTGAAATGGTTCCACACGTCAACCAGTGTACGACAAGGATGTATTTTCACCTATATAGATACAATATTTAAAATAGCCAACATTAGTGATGAAAACCACTTCAGTGATCTCTTAAATGAACTTCTCTTTACTGATGACCAAGCAAAAATAGCAACCTAAGAGAAACAAGTGCAGGGACATATCAACAATCTCAATCTGTGCGTTCTCAGCTCTGGTATGAACTGGATGTAGCTGGGAGGAAGATTTCCTGCTTAGCTGGCTAGGCTCAAGCAGCTTATTACTCCACTGCTTTGGGGCAAGTGCCGCATGGGTGATTAATTGATGTGGGAGTCCATTTTAATAGACTCAAACACTAGAGTGAAGTAGACCCACCACCTGTTTAGTGCCATCTATGCTGCTCTAAACAAACCCACCTAACCATGGCCGGTGTTATGCCATGTTACACAGTTAGTCGCCTCTTACGACATGCTCTCTGTGGGGCAGTGGTGCTATTCTTGTCCTTGTCATACACAAAGACCCCGGCGAATCACTCGGAATACAGATGTAATAAAGCAAGTCAAATCATTGGGCAAATGTCCCTGATATTACAATGTAAAAACATGACAATGGACACAAAAAGAGCACTGAACAACACGATATTCCTACCCACATTGTGCATTGTGCTATCAGTTCCAAAATTTGGACTTTGACAAGCAAAGATAAAAGAAGCATTCCTGCCGAAGACGGATGTGTAGGACCGAAAGGTGTAAATATTGCAGTCAAATTGTAAACTAGCGACACAACGCAAATCCATTCTCTGGACTACATCCTGCTACTCGCAAAGCCCTGTTTAGGGCTTGGTAGCGGGAGATTAAGAACGAACGCAGAAGAAGAAGAAGAAAAGAAGCATTGTAACTACAGAGGTGAAATGCCTACCCAGAATGCTTGGAGTAACAAGAGTGGATAGAATCAGGAAGTTAGGAAACAAGTAGGTACAACACCAGTGCTAGACCTCAAGAGACAACAAACCAAATGGTTCGGCCACATGACGCGACAAACACCAGATAGTATCGCTCAGAAAGCTTATACAGAAACAATGGATGCAAGGACCGACAATGCAAAAGATGGACAGCAGAAATAACAGAAGCAATAAAGCTCCCCATGTACAAATCATAATTAGGGCCGGTCAAGAAATCTCTTCATAACCTGACGATGAAAGGTACAAGCGAAAAGACGACGATGAGACCACCTCTTAAACAAACTTATGTTAACCTTTACATTTGTAAAACAGTCAACCCAAATGAATTAGCAGCATTGTTTCTGTTTCTAAGAATCAACGTCATTGCACTCCGGGCATACTCATAGGTGCTTAGTCTCTCTCATAAAATGGCGTATGGTATGGATGCTGATGGTCTCTGTAGCTCGCTGGTTGTACACTCTCCTGCTCCGTCTTCTCATGCACCCTACTTCGCTTTGCAGTCTGTGGATTGCTGCTGTCATTGATTGATTTCAAAATGTCACTTCTATCCATCGCTAATGTGCCCATGATGGGAGCTTGTGAAGCCATGATATCAGCTCTTTCATTGCCCTGAACCCCAGCATGAGCAGGATAGTAGATCCATGTCAACCCTTGGAGGTTTGAGGCCTCAACAGCTGCTATACACATATACCTAAGCCATCCCTTCTGTACTTTCTGAAGTACGTCTTGCGCATCTGTCACGATGACTGTCTTGTTATAGAAGTCTCAGATATCCATTCAGTGCTGAGGTCACTGCTTCCGTCTCCATTCGTATACTGGAGGTTGCTGAGCGCAGTAGGGCATACATGTCAACAATGACCTTTCCTCTCACACTACCCGAGAAACCCCAGCCTGATGTCCCACTGCACACGACTCATCCGTCGGTGTGTATGACAGCGCCACTCTCCATTTGCGTGTTCTCAGTTATCAGCTGATTTACCTCATGCTCTGCTCTCCTGCTGCTCTGTTCTCTGCATCCCTTGCCTAAGGTTATGATGACTCTCTGGTACTCTCATTCTTTCACCAGTGTGGATCCATCCTTCCCCTTTTGGCTATCGTCTCAGCCGGAGTGACGTGTCCGATTGTTGTCTCAGCCTGTGCCATCCATGACGACCCTCTCTTAATTCTTGATGTCTGAGATACTACTGTGCAGAGGGTGCCACGTGTCTGCGGTGACACGCATTTAGGCTTTGACTTGTGCCAGTTTATGTCTGTATGTCACCGATAACAATCCCAACATGTACCGCATCATCACAATCAGGGTATCTCTAGTGCAGCCCAGAACGTCTCATACGTTCATTCTGGATGCGTTTCAATCTTTCACACTGTGCTCTTGAAAGTGTGAGGATACCTAGTCTGGAGCAGCATTGGTGAACTCTTTTAAAGGAACTTCTTTTTGCTGATGATGAAGCAGTCATAGCAACTACAGAAATACAACTGCTGCAACTTATTGATAAACTAAATACAACATGTCAAGAATACAGCATGAAAATCAATGTAGAAAAAACTGAGGTCATATAAATATCAAGAATAGCCGAAGACATCAATATCTTCCTTGAAAAGCAGCAAAACGGGTGAAATATTTCACATACTTAGGGAGCACATTATCAGCAGAAGGAAGATTCACAGCGGAAATCTGACAACGATGTAATAAGATCATTGAACAATTGACTCCAATACGTAATTGCATGCACGTGACAATAACTACCAAAAGAGCTTTATACAACACTATTTTCGTCCTGACACTGCGCTATACTGTGCTATCAATGTCAAAACTGGACACTAACATCAATGAAAAACGCAACATCATATAATAGCAGAAATGAAATGCCTGCGAAAAATATTGAGTGTGACAAGGAGAGACATGATCAGAAACGATGACATCAGGAGACTAGTTGGAACAACATCAGCATTAGACTACTTCAAAAGACAGCAACTAAAATCAATGGTGCCACCGGTTATGGGATGATCTGACCTGACAAAATCATCTTAATTTGGAGAGGAAGACTAACGTCTGGTCAGGCAAAACATAATTATCAGACATGTTAGTCAGGGTCAGGCAAAACATAATGATCAGACATGTTAGTCAGGGTCAGGCAAAACATAATGATCAGACATGTTAGTCAGGGTCAGGCAAAACATAATGATCAGACATGTTAGTCAGGGTCAGGCAAAACATAATGATCAGACATGTTAGTCAGGGTCAGGCAAAACATAATGATCAGACATGTTAGTCAGGGTCAGGCAAAACATAATGATCAGACATGTTAGTCAGGGTCAGGCAAAACATAATGATCAGACATGTTAGTCAGGGTCAGGCAAAACATAATGATCAGACATGTTAGTCAGGGTCAGGCAAAACATAATGATCAGACATGTTAGTCAGGGTCAGGCAAAACATAATGATCAGACATGTTAGTCAGGGTCAGGCAAAACATAATGATCAGACATGTTAGTCAGGGTCAGGCAAAACATAATGATCAGACATGTTAATCAGGGTCAGGCAAAATATAATGGCAAAGACCCACACCTCGGCTTCCTTGTAGCCCTTTCAAGGCAGCCTGGCTAATGAGGAGGGATCGACATGATCCCAGTAGTAGCTAGCGACACACAGATGAAGCCAAGAATAGCACAACCGGCTGGAAGACACTGGTTCACCTTCATAAGCCCGCTCAGGATGTGAGGAAAACTATAACCCTCCACTAAACGTCCTTTTCAGGGTGCACAAAAAGAGTAATACTACTCTTTGTCGGCTTTCAAACACAACAAATCTTAATTAGTATGATAAGATAGATTTTAGTAAATGGTTTATTTATGCCAGAATTAAGGATTGGTATAAGATAGATTTTAGTAAATGGTTGTTAATGCCAGATTTTAGTAAATGGTTGTTTATGCCAGATTTTAGTAAATGGTTGTTTATGCCAGATTTAAGGATTGGTATGATAAGATAATAATAATAGCTGTCCATCGTTGTCAATGAGGACCGCCGACATCATCCTTATCAGAGATTTCCCTGTTGGGTGTGGGTGCGCATGTGGCTGAACAGGCCAATGCGAGCACGAAAACATCTGCTAGATATCGGGCACACGAGGTTTGTAGAAGGGGATGGTGTTCCGCTGTTCCGGATTTCCGCGTCTCGCGTCTGGGCTTTCACAATACGGTCGTCTTCACCAGCAGCTACACTGCGCTTCTCCAGTCAGATCTGTTTTTCGCAAGACATTCCCAGGTGTCGATGTCTATCTGGCAACTTTTTAGTGAGTCCTTCAGACCATCTTTAAAACGTTTCTTTGGGCGCCCTCTCTCGCGCCATCCCTCTCTCAGCTCGCCGTAAAGAAGCTTCTTTGGGAGCCGCTCGTCTGACATACGGACGAGGTGTCCGGCCCATCCTAGTCGTGCTTTTTCTAGCTGTGCATGGATGCTGGGCATGTGAGCCCTCGAGAGAACCTCGATGTCAGTGACACGATCTTGCCATCGGATGTGGAATATTCGCCTCAGGCAACCTGTGTGGAAGTGGTTTAACCTCCTTGCATGTCCAGAGTATACAGTCCAGCTTTCGCAAGCGTATAGTAGGGTTGGAATAATGGTTGCACGGTAGACTTTGAGTTTGGTCTTGACGCTGATGCCACGACGTGCCCAGACCATCGAGCGCATTCTACCAAAGGCTGTGCTGGCCTTTGCTATTCTGCTTGCCACCTCATCGTCTAGGCTGACAGATCTGCCCAGATATGTGAATTTTATGATAAGATAGATTTTAGTAAATGGTTGTTTATGCCAGATTTTAGTAAATGGTTGTTTATGCCAGAATTAAGGATTGGTATGATAAGATAGATTTTAGTAAATGGTTGTTTATGCCAGATTTTAGTAAATGGTTGTTTATGCCAGATTTTAGTAAATGGTTGTTTATGCCAGATTTTAGTAAATGGTTGTTTATGCCAGATTTTAGTAAATGGTTGTTTATGCCAGATTTTAGTAAATGGTTGTTTATGCCAGATTTTAGTAAATGGTTGTTTATGCCAGATTTTAGTAAATGGTTGTTTATGCCAGATTTTAGTAAATGGTTGTTTATGCCAGATTTTAGTAAATGGTTGTTAATGCCAGATTTTAGTAAATGGTTGTTTATGCCAGATTTTAGTAAATGGTTGTTAATGCCAGATTTTAGTAAATGGTTGTTTATGCCAGATTTTAGTAAATGGTTGTTTATGCCAGATTTTAGTAAATGGTTGTTTATGCCAGAATTAAGGATTGGTATGATAAGAACTGATGTGGAACTGTTGGAAAGACCATTACAAACAATAGTGAGACTAGAGACGAAGATGAAATGCTGGTGTTTTGTAGGACACACATTATGAAAGCCAGCTAATATCATCGCAAGACAGTCTCTGTTCTGGAATCACTAGAGTAAAAGAGAGGAAGTCACACACATAAAAAAGCAAGCTCAAAATGAACATAAAAGAGATAAGGATGACATGGAAGTGATTTCTTAGGTCTAAAGGAGTTGGTATATTGAATCTGTGTTTTACTGGGAGCTTCCGGTAAGATGGCGACCAAGGTCTGCTCTCATGGTCTGCGATTTTCATGTGCTTTTTTCATTCCAATTAATGTATGGAGTGCAGTATTGTATGACGATCATTTTCTAGCACATCCTACGCTATTCACAGGAAGCCTATGTGTGGAATTTTCTTTGTTTTTTTTTCATTTATTCCCAATTGGGTAGTCTAAGGGTTTTCAAGAATGCTACGTCCCATCGTGTGCTGGCTATGTTTGCTTATTTCACCTCCAACAAATGCATTATGAGAGTGCCGAGTACTCATGGATATTATATTGTAATTATTTAGTCCCCTCCCTCCCCTCTCCCTGTTTCTTTGACACTTAGTGGATACATTGACAGAAGTGATTGTTTTGTGTGTTTCAGAACATGTTGTCACACGAGAGATTCCTCGACTCGACCAAGACATCTAATGTCTGACATATGCTGCTGCTGTTTGTTGTTTATTTGTCTTCTAGGTGTCAAGATAACATTTTATTGTGCTTATCCCCAGATATTTGAACATTTGTTTGAGTTCAAAATGTGATTTTTCACAACACCAACCCCCCCCCCCCCCCCCCCCCCCCCCCCCAATTGTGTTCTTAGAAGCCAGATAATTAATATGTAATAAAATTTAACCAAGGGATATTCAAATATTTTTTTATGTGTAAATATGATATTCACATACTCCAATCTTTGTTTTCCCAATTGTCTTCTCTTGTGGCAAGATAAAAATGTAATTTATGCTACCAGATATTGGAATTTGTTTAAATGTGATTTTCATGTTTATTCATTTTTCTTCTTGCAGTAAGGCTATAAATGTGTTATGCTAAACCCAAGATATTTAAATATTTTATTTTTGTTGTAGTTAAAATGTGATTTTTCACTAGCTGCAGTATGTGTTTTAAATGTTTCTTGGAAGGCCAGATATGTTTGTTTTTCTATCATGTGTTTTGTTGAATACCCTCAATGAGTAAGTTTACTCTTTTGTGCGCCCTGATAAGGACGTTAAGTGGTGGTTTGTAGTAGCTTTCCTCACATGTGATGAAGGTGGACTGCAGTCCTTCAAGCGGTTGTGCTATGCTTGACTTCATCTGCGTGGGGCTCACTACTATGGGGATCACATCTCGTCAGCTAGACTGCCTTGACAACAGCCTGTTTCCAAGGAACACTACATGGAAGAGAGATTGTAGTCTTGGTCAGTGTATTGACCCTGATGTGACGTCCTGGTCAGTATTGTATGCCTAACTGGACTAGCGTTTAAAATGGTTTAAAATGTGGTTTTTCCACAAGCCACAGTATGTATTTTAAATGTTTATTGGAAGGCCAGATACAATTGTTTTTCTAGCATGTATTTGTTTTGTTGTGGTTGAAATGTGATTTTTCCACATACTGCAGTATATATTTGATAATTTGTTTATTGGATGTGTTTGTTATTCTAGCCCCTGATATTTGAATATTTTTGTTGGTTTGGTTAAAATTTGATTTTCACTTTCTGTAACCTTCGTTGTCCATTTGTCTTCTTGGAAGTCGGTCAGATCCAGTTGGCTTGGCTTAGTTCGTTCTCAATCTCCCGCTACCAAGTCCTGAAAAGGTCTTTGGAAGTAGCAGAATGTAGTCCAGAGAACGGAATGCGTTGTCTCATAGCTTACAGCTTGACTGCAATATTTGCACCTTTCATTCCAACACATCCAACTTCAGCAGGCATTTATTGAGTACCAGGTTAGCCAGTCTGCTCTTTTGCAGCCTGTTATCCAGGATCACCCCCTGGAGGTGTAGAAGGGTCTTGGTAGCTCTGATTCGCTGGCCCTGACGCTAGCAGTCAGCTATGGGTCACTGACCACTGCAGCTCATGCGATTTTTTTAAATTGTTGCCCAATTGGTTTTTTCTAATATTTATAGCCAAGATAAAGTAAATTCTGCATTTATTCCAGCTATTTAAATATTCTTGAGTATTTACCATGTCATTTTCTTCTACGCTGAAAAACAAAGGAAAGGTTGCAGTGGCAATTTTTATTAAACATCGAACTAAAAGACAATGATTCCTGCCAATCATAAAGCATCAGCTAATTTTCATCCTATGCAATCAGTTGATTCTGTCCAGGATTCTGATGCTGTCATATATACCGCTGGATCTGTGCTGCGAGGTAAGTCAGCTTCACCTCTAGGCATGCACATTTCATGGGTGGAAACAAACATTCAAAGTCTTTGCAGTAGTCATCTTCACACTTACGCCTGCACATTTCGTAGGCAAAGAGTAACATTGAAAGTCTTGGCAGTGGTCCGCCTATGGTGGGAATCACTATCAATGTTAACCACATCAATCCCAACAAGACTTCATCTACGTGGGCAGTAGACAAACGTCCGATGCACATAGTAGCACTCAGAGAATTGGCCTTGCAACATCATCTATAAATAACCTGCACGGAGTATGAACCCAGCAGAGGCTCTCTGCATACCGAGCTGTGCCTCTTATAAATCTAATATCCCAATCCTTGTGTATTCTTCCGTAACCTTGACAGTCTTCCTGAGAGGTCAGAAGTGGCTTGAGGTCTTCCTCATGTGCAACAAACAACACATCATTGACAGGACCTGGTCACCAACACAGATTGCCCAACAGACAACTCGAGAACCTTTCTTTAATTCTGACTGAGACGCTGTCTCACTTCTTTCCTTGGCTATGTGACCTGCCTCTCTCAAGACATCCCAGCCTGCAACTTCTACATTTGTCCATGGGGAGAGTGCGGATGACTTTATGGAGTCTTTCCTCAGGGCCACCCACACTGCACATTGACTCCACTTCATCTGTCCTGTATGCAGTCTAGGGTTCTGCCCCAAACAACCTACCTCATGGACAGTCGGTACAATGGGCCCTGGTTGCCTAGGTGGACTTCTTAATGTGATGACATGATTAGATATCCTTCAATCATAAATGTGCACTACTGTCATTTTTTCCAGTCCTGGATACAAACTTGGTATTATGTTGATACATGTCAGTTATTGTCCTTTTATGTAAAACAGCATTACAACCTTGCTCGTTTCTTAGTCACCATTGGTGTTCAATTTGCATCACAGTCTCTATTATTATTTCATTGTAGTCTCCAACACAGCCTTTGCAGGCTGGCAGATCACGTGTATATAGGCCTGGCCATTACAGGCAATGTGTAGTACTTCTAAATAATCAGATAATGTGTGTGGATTGGACATAACCCTGACCCTTATCCTTTCCCCTGTGCTCCTCAGAAAATACGCACAAGGTAGACATTTGAGGAAAGCTATTTCCTCCATTCTATCTCGGATTGGCTGATATGACATTGTTATGCCAGAAGATTGTGGAATATATTTATTGAAGACTATCCTGTATCACGTTCACTTGATGCATTACGTGGGAGGAAAAAAAACCTTCCCTTCCCCATCTCCTGTATGTTCCATTGGGGGAAAAAAGCACAATGGTAGTAAGGCAAGGTTGTGGATGTATATTGCTGAAAAAGAAAAACCACTTGACCTTGGCAGCAGCCTTACACTGTGAATGGCTTTTTAGTTCATCCTCAGAAGAAAAAACAAAACACACTTGGGTCTTTTCCTGGATTGGAACATACGCCCTTCTATTGTATCCTCTTAACCCAACTTATTTCTTATGCTCTAGCAAAGATATTTTCTGGATACTTTCAGCTGTTTTATTTTATTAATGTAAAGCTGATATTTACCTTTCAGTATGTGTGAAATGTCACTAAACAATTACATTATTAGGGCATTACACGTCACTCAAAATTACATTATTAGGGCATTAATGTATTATCTTAGGTGTATGTGGGACGTACATATCACCTTAAACATAAACCCATACACCAGACCAAGAATGTTTGTGTCACAAAACAAGTATTTATCTGCACTTGGGTAACACAGGGTGAGGCCCTTCCATTGCACTTTGGTTGGGCTGGCTTCTGAAAGTGCACAAACCTAGCATAGGTACATACAGACGCACACATGCATCCAAGCACTGATTTATGCGTCTTAATATCGCCCAATTGACTACGGTCTGGGGTGGAATAGGCGCGCCTCAGTCAGTAGAAACTAGTGAGGCAAACACAACAAATTTTTTTCAATAAAAAAAACATAATGAGCAACAACAAAAAAAAGGAAAGTAATGTTCAGTTTGGAATTCGAACACTAAACCTTCAAATGCCTTGCCACAAGAGAGAGATGAGTTGTGGTACTAGACCAGCGAAACACCCCAAAAAAGATGTCACAACTGAGCAAGTCTTTTGCCATTCAACACCTGTGACTATGGAATATTCACCATTTAGCACGTGTGATTATGAAATTGTGTTAGTCATATGTTGAGTGAAATTGTGTTCTAACAATCTAAAAACTAGATTGTTTGGAAGCATAATTCATATGTTAATATTAGAATTGTGTTGAAGGAATCTGGATTGTTAGGAAGCATAATTCATATGTTAATATTAGAATTGTGTTGGAGGAAATAGATTGTTAGGAAGCATAATTCATATGTTAATATTAGAATTGTGTTGAAGGAATCTGGATTGTTAGGAAGCATAATTCATATGTTAATATTAGAATTGTGTTGGAGGAATCTGGATTGTTAGGAAGCATAATTCATATGTTAATATTAGAATTGTGTTGGAGGAATCTAGATTGTTTGGAAGCATAATTCATATGTTAATATTAGAATTGTGTTGGAGGAATCTAGATTGTTTGGAAGCATAATTCATATGTTAATATTAGAATTGTGTTGGAGGAATCTAGATTGTTTGGAAGCATCATTCATATGTTAATATTAGAATTGTGTTGGAGGAATCTAGATTGTTTGGAAGCATCATTCATATGTTAATATTAGAAGTGTGTTGGAGGAAATATTGTTAGAAAGCACAATTGTACAGGTTGATTTTTATTGATTGAGGAGACATGGGTTAATGTTAGAAAGCAAATTGTGGGTTGAGGTTGATTGAGAAGCCTCTTATGGGTGTATACTTTATACTGGAACCGATGGCACATGGCTGAAAGGCTTGTGTATTTTGTAATGTAAGGAGTTGTAGGATTTCCATTTATTGATTAAACATTTATACATAATTTCTAATAAGAAAACTCTTTTGGCTAAAACCTCATACAAAACAGTGGACGGTGATGAGAATTTGTACAAAATTGTACTAATTACGAGTAACTTGTACAAATATACAAGTAATGTGTGATATTGTACTTACATTTGCAGCATTACTGCCCATTACTTTTTGTCAGCTATATTTGTAAACTATCAGTCTTCCAAATGTGACAAATTATCTTTATTGTATCATATAACTATTGCTGTCATACTTCCTTTACTGCAGTATTTCAATATTGTCCCATAAACTCTTGCCAAGATTATCATTCACATTGCTGCTCATTCTCATCTTTGCATCATTAGATTTGCCATTCATTCTCATCATATCGATATAATTATCATTGCTAGCATGTTCGTCACCCTGTCTGCAGATAAATATGAAATGCAAGTGGATTTTTTGTTTCTATTTTAAATGTATAAATAACCCTTTACAGACTATCCTAAATTGTATGGAGTCCTTATCTTTTCATAGAGGGGATATAAATATGCTGGAAAGAATACAAAAAAGAGCGACAAAGCTGATAGTGGGATTCCATTTATGAGGAAAGACTCAGAAAAACCATCCTACAGTGTCTAGAAAACAGAAGAATTTG
The DNA here is from genome assembly GCA_036924085.1 of Ariolimax columbianus. Taxonomy (NCBI): domain Eukaryota; kingdom Metazoa; phylum Mollusca; class Gastropoda; order Stylommatophora; family Arionidae; genus Ariolimax; species Ariolimax columbianus. The sequence continues at coordinate 77,412,024 of JAVGWX010000004.1, read as the reverse complement.
AGGTGACTTGATACAGGCTAATAAGATGACCAGAGGAAACGATAAACTAAACTATAACAAGTTTTTCAAAATACAACCACCTACTATAACAAGTTTTTCAAAATTCAACCACCTACTATAACAAGTTTTTCAAAATACAACCACCTACAAGAACAAGAGGGCATAGCTACAAATTAAATAAAGATATGTCCAGATTAGATATTAGGAAATATTTTTTTAGTCAGAGTGGTGCATGCTTGGAATGCATTGCCACAGAATGGTAGTGGAGGCAGGGACAATTAATGCATTTAAGAATAGATTGAATGCAAATGAAACTTGTTGTATACAGACTCTGCAGAGTCTTCTAAACCAGTAAAAAGACATTTTATTGATTAGATTTTTGTGTCTTAACCATTTACAGTTTGCCAACCTGATTAGATTTGTGTCTGAACCTTTTAAAGTCTGGCCTAAATTGATTACATTTTTACAATCTGGCCAAAATTGATTAGATTTTTGTCTTAATCTTTTACAGTCTGCCATGTGTCTTCTTAACCCTTTACAGTCCTGCCAATCTAATTAGATTGGTGTCTTAACCTTTTACAGTCCGGCCTAATTTATACAATTTATGTTTTAATTAGGCTGAACTATAAAGGTTTAGTAAATTAGTACTGCATAAAGATCTTGTTCAACATTGGTACATCACTGTTGGGATGCATGCGGAATATTGTTGGCTTCCTCATATATGTCATACTTGCCAGACTGATACAGAGGATTATTTGTACTGCATACGTCATAAAGATGGTTACAAGTCATTCAGACAAATAAGAAATGAAAAAATAATTGATCTTAAATGAGGTGAGATCAGTGTCTAGTCACATTGGAGATTGATGAATAAAAATGAGATTCCACATACATAAAAAAGAACCCTTTGACAGTTAAGAATCTATAAAAAGTAGGCTGTTGGCCAATGCCTGGACACAAAATTATAAAAAGCATTACAATTCCTACCCCATAGACCTTTCACGAGGCCTAGTATGCCACAGGAAGTATCATTGCAAAATAAAGAACACACTACAGATAGCATTTAGCCACCAGGCATAACCTGCATTTTTTTAATACCATATTTCGAAGCATGAGTCATGCAGGTATATTTGTAGTAATTAATAAACACAGGTGTATTTGTAGTCAATACTTCATGCAGGTATATTTGTAGTAATTAATAAACACAGGTGTATTTGTAGTCAATACTTTATGCAGGTGTATTTGTAGTAATTAATAAACACAGGTGTATTTGGAATCAATAATTCATACAGGTAAATATGTTTTGGAATCAATAATTCATACAGGTAAATATGTTTTGTAATCAATAATTCATACAGGTAAATATGTATTTTATTGGATAAGAAAACTGGCATCTTGCTTCAGTGTACACTTGTAAATGGCAAGGAGGAAAAATCAAACTGCCTCATCCGAGAACAAGCTCAGATCTAGCACAACGAAGTCTCTTAACACCTCAGTGTATCCTAGGCCCTGTCAACAATTTTTTGTTTTGTATTGATTTTTGGAAGACCCTGCATTGGTTTGACAAGGTTACAAATCAAAAGCATATAAGAGAACAGGCCAAAGGCAGGTGGAACAGGAAATCTTGGGCATGGAGACGACGGCTTTGAGAGTTGGCCAATGCAGGAAAGGTGATAATGGGCACTGAAGATCAGCTTGGAGATTTGGTCTATGCAGCCCAAACCTTGAGTCAATTATCTATGCAGCTGAAGATAATTATGGACACTTAAGAACGGTGTTTGGAGATAATTTATGCACCTGAATGAAGAAATATGGTTGGGGAGGAAAAAAAATTGCTATCCAGACTACGTACATTGAAGTAAATGAAAAAAAAAAAACCCACATACATTTACATGCAATCTATACAAGCTGACAAACCCTTTCGGGCTCGTATATTCTTGTACAACAAATCTGTGCCTATAGCATCGTGCTGCTTCAAATACTCATTTTATGAAGGAGCTTCAATTGAAAACCTGAAATACATTTTTTTTTAAAAATAAATTTAATCTGAAACAATTATTGTTTTTCGACAGTTACTATTGCATTCAATGCAAGTTTCCCCAGCACCTATAAAGTGCATGGATTCATATTCCTGTAAGAAAAATTATTATTTTGCTCACGTGTAATCACTCGTGTACCACCTGCTGAACCTCTTCATCGGACCTGAAAGTCTTTCCTCCCATTGCTTTTTAGTTGTCCAAGGACGTGAAAAGTGCTGGTAGACACAGAAAGTGGAGTTCCTCGTAGGTTGCACGGACAGTATGTGGTTGAAGCATTGTCATGTTGCAAAAGGACACCTCCATGTCATTTGGATTTGATTATTGTTCAAAGTTGATTCCTAAGATCTGTATATGATGCACTGGTGACAGTGTTCCCCTCTGGACATGTAGTGCTCTCAAATAGTGTTCCCTTCTAGACATGTAGTGCTCTCAAACAGTGTTCCCCTCTAGACATGTAGTGCTCTCAAACAGTGTTCCCTTCTAGACATGTAGTGCTCTCAAACAGTGTTCCCCTCTAGACATGTAGTGCTCTCAAACAGTGTTCCCCCCTAGACATGTAGTGCTCTCAAACAGTGTTCCCCTCTAGACATGTAGTGCTCTCAAACAGTGTTCCAGTCGAGACATGTAGTGCTCTCAAACAGTGTTCCCCTCTAGACATGTAGTGCTCTCAAACAGTGTTCCCCCCTAGACATGTAGTGCTCTCAAATAGTGTTTCCTCTGGACATGTAGTGCTCTCAAATATTGTTCCAGTCGAGACATATAGTGCTCTCAAATAGTGTTTCCTCTGGACATGTAGTGCTCTCAAATAACGCCTCATTTATCCCAGAAGAGTCAGCATATCTTTCCCTGCAGATTGCTGTCTGTGCCATTCCTTGCTCGCTCTCTTCATTTGAGGCTCGTGGCAGTGAACACACGTTTCATCTCCAGTAACAATTCTTGCTAGGAAACCATTATCTTCTGCTTCAACAGACATCAATGCAATCGTTTCATTTCTGGAGCAAGCTGCCGTTGATAATGTGGTGTGCTGAACATTGACTGATGTCTAGATGTGCAGCAATTTCATTGTCAATTGGCAAGTTTCCTTTATGAGACGGTCAACGGCTGCAATCGACTCTGGGGTCACTAATCGGTGGTGTGCCTGACCCAGTCATGAAATTTGTCACAGAACTCACTGTTTTGAAACTTCCTACTCCACTCATACTTTGCTGTAGTGAAAGACATACATCACCGTACTGGACCTTCTTTTGTTCATCCCCTTCGCTGCTAAAAAAATTGATAAAATGCTGCTCCTCTTTGGTGCATGTCAATAGTGAGGTGGCCATCTTTTAACTGCAATTACGACATCCATGTTGCTTGTCTGCACCGTGAGACACACGTACAACACTCTTGACACCATTAGCAACCATATAAACAGGTTACAATACAAAGGCAAGGTTTTCCTCTTTTCTGTCCCACTTTTAAGGTTTTCATTTGAAGCCCCCTCCTAGTGTATACAGGTATATTTTTATAAATGACAATTCATTAGCTCATTCATCTTCATTGAATGAAAAAAATTTGATATTTTAGATAATCATTGTGCCATGTTTTAAATGAAGTTGTTTAAGATGAAGTTTTTTCCAGCAGCAATGTAAGATGCCCACTGGGACAAATTTAATAGTCTCCTTATAGCAAGAGGTTTTTACGAGGGCCAGTAATGCGGGCTTCGTGCAGCTCATCAAGCCTTATTCATTGACCCGCGCAGCGTGAATGGAACCACAAGGTTGGATAAATGGATAACAAAATATTCACTGGTATTAAACTGTGCAGGACATTTTTTTTGTATGTTTCTTGAAGAGATTATATAAAAATGGTGATGATAATAAGAGATGGTAGCATGGATGATAGAGGGACAAACATTTCAGCTTATTTCATATTTGTAATCGTGGATGTTAAAGAAAGTTGAAGATGGGCTGGTTGAGGGGGGATGAGATGTGGGCTACAGGGACGGGGTGGACAAAATTATGCGTTGGTTTCCTTTGTTCGTAGTGAAGACCTTTTGGCGTTAATAACCAAGGCTGAAATGACTTCTACTTGTTCTGTGAAGGTAATTTTATGCTGTATTAAGTCTTTCAGTAGACTTAACTGCTGGTCAGGAATTAAGTGTTAGAGACTTCAGTATACAAGGCCACAGCTTGTGAGGTGGGGTGGCCAGTTTGCTTCCTTGTCCTCCCCTATGTTAGGTGCTCGTTTACTGCTGGTAGTTAGAGTTGGACCCGTACCCTTGCCAGGAAAAGCGAGTGCTCTACCATTGCTCTATTCAGCCTCTCAATATATCATTAACATTGGACTAATTATGTGAGGATCCGTATCCACAGGCTCCAATTATGTGTGGATCATGGGGGGTTTCAAATTATGTGATCCAGAGATTCTAATTATGTGGTAGTCTGGCATATCTAATTTTATTTTAATTTGGGAGATCTAATTATGTGTGATCCAGAGGCTGTAATTTTGTATCGAACATGGAGATCTAATTATGTGTGATCCAGAGGCTGTAATTTTGTATGGACCAGGGGGATCTAATTATGTGTGATCCAGAGGCTGTAATTTTGTATGTTTCAGGGGTATCCAGAAATTATAATTATGTCGTAATCTGGCAGATCTAATTTGGGGGGGGGATTTGGGAGCTCTAATTGGTTGTGATCGTGTGTGGTTTGATCGTGTGTGTGGATCCAGAGCTCATTAATATTAACCAGATCAATAAAGAACGAATTGTGCTGGAGGAAGGAGAGTGGTTGGAAAAGATGGACGCCTTTACCTATTTGAGCAGCACATCAAGAGATGCAGACGTAAGAACCAGAACGGCAACATTACTGACAAACAAGATATGGAGATCCAGAGAAATCAAGATTAATGCCAAAATTGTATTTAATGCCATTGTCAAGTCTGTACTGCTGTATGGGGCGGAAACATGAATGACCAAGGTGATACAATAAAGACTCCAGTCTAAGAGAGAGATAATGAGCATAGGGTGTTCCACAGGTGAGACCTGTGATGAGTTCGGTCCGTATGTGCTATCCAGCTTAGTACTTATTTACGTGTTCATATTTATCTTATGTTTTATTTCCCTCTTAGATTTTAGCTCTTATTTTGATGCGTCTTGTCCCTGATGAAGACCTTGAGGTTTTAATGTAGGCAGTTTTGTGTTTTTTTGTATAGTCTGAATAAACACCTCAAAGAGTATCATACTGTTGTCTAAAGCTGCTGATACTTGCTTGATCCATGATTGTGGGACATATCGAGGACACTAGAGTTGTTTCCAGGATGATAATGTGGAGGTGCTGCAGAGTCTGTTATTGGCAAACAACAGGATGGCACCTAGGAGTTCCTTAAGAAGATTCTGAATTTAAAACTACATAAATTAATTTTGTTTATTGTATCTGGACTTTATTGAGGGTCAAACACCGAAAATGTGAAGTTTTATCTGAGGTTGAAAGATAATAGTGAGCATCATTCTTATGAGCACAGACTTCAAGGTCAGATACTGAGTCTGTCAAGTGGTATATGTGCATCACTTTTTATTAATAACATTGTCATTTGGGAAGTTTAAACACTGGACAATAATTTGAGTGCGGTTTCATTTCTTTGTGTGAGAAATACGGAGTTAATTTGTAAAAAGTTTCATTTTTGAGTGGAAGATAATTAGGAGTTTTGTGGGGAGGAAAGCATTCTAAGGTAATTTGTGACATTTCATAATGAGGTGAAGCATTGGAATGCATCCTCTTTGAAATTCTGTTCGTGAAAACAGCTATTGTCAAATTGTGAACACATAGTCAAGTTTTCTAAAACATTTGTCTAACACACGGAGTTGTAAACTTGTGAAATAGCAATATTGACCCAGTGCTGTAATAGGGGGATGCTTCCTTTTCAAGGTCAAACTTTGGATGTGATGTTCTGTTTGTGGAAACTTGTTTCTTTTGTTTTTTTAAAAAATGAAATGGTTTTATTTATCAAGACTTGAAAGTGACGTAAGGATGAGTTCTTCACCCTTAATGCTATTTTCTCCAGTTCCATTTTTTTTTGTTTGGAGTTTTAACTCCATGTGTTTTTCCTTTGCTTCTTTTTCTTTATTGGTTTCATGACAGATTATTTGGTGGTCACATGCCTATATAGATGGCTCAGCCAAAGATGCCATTGGAAATGGGGGAGGAGACATTTTAAAACTGGCAAACAAAGTATACTCTGCATCATTTGTCACTGCTGGGAGACGTGCCAAAGCCAGTGCCCTGAGACGAACAGCTGAAACCCTTTATAAACCATAAGGAACTGGCACAAAAGCAAGGGGGTCATTCTCACAGACACCCTCTGTGTTAACGGCTCTCATAAACCAGTACCAAAAACAACTTGGCAGACTTGCTCAAACGCCTGTCTCGGTGCTTTTATAAAGAAAATCCAGTAGATACCAGCCCACTGCAACTTTCCAGGAAACGAGGAGGTGGACAGAGACGAATGTTCAGTGTCAAGCACAGCTTAATCACTTGGCTTAACAGCCACTGCCTGGACAGTCCCCCCTCTCCAGGCTTAATAAGCCTAGAAGTTTTACAATACCCATTAGTATAGACGAAAGCCATGAACATGCCTGTTTGAATACCAGAATTCCAAGTATTTGACTTTCAGTATGAGCAGTCTTTGCCTTTTGTATCCTGGCTTCTTTTTTTTTTTTTCCTATCTGCATCACTTGTCTAGTTTATGGTTCTCCCTAGGCAGGTGACATCTCCGCACCTCCTCCAATGAGATTTTCGTCCCAATTTGACAGGGAGTAGTTTTGTTGGCCACCACATTGTTTAGAGTTATATTTAGGTTGAGTAAGAGGAGCACACCTGAAGATTCACCAGAAGTGTGTGCAGACAACAAACTCTAGCAACTATCAGTGTACACTCCGTTCCCCATCTGCAGACATGTAGTGGCTACACTGAGAGCAGTCGTGGCTACACAGAGCAGTCGGGTCAATTCTGCCTTAAACTTCTAGTTTCCACATCACATTTTTTTTAATGACGTCAAACATTTAGACATTGCTCATTTTTGGGGGTACACCAGTTGAATTGTTAAATCAATGAAATTGCCATAAAGCAACAGTAGTGTTCCTAACCATATTTATAACATCTTCATAAATACAAACATCTACCTCAACAAACAAACAAACAAAGTGTTGCAAAAACCTAACCTCCATCACCCTCAATAATGGGATAACCTTCCAAATTTGGAACAGCACCAAAAATTGGCCTAGTCAAAATAGTCATTGTATTGTTTTTCAAAGTGCAGGTGAATACTTTCACTGACAGATAATTATTTGTTTATACAGTTTTCTCCCCAATTATTTATTTAGTGTCTCTTCCCCCAATGTCATAAATTGTTTGTGGGTTGTTGAGCGAGTCTCATATAATATAAGCGGGCCTCCACCAATTATATAATCCCCATATTGTAGTTTCTCCGCTGCAAAATAGACTACCTAAATGTTACATAAAGAAATATATTTTCATATATTGATTGACCATGTATATCCTGTATGTTGGTCCAGTTATCACTTCGTATATCACATCATAAACCAAACTGCTGTATTGACGACATCAAAGTATTATTAAAGATGCGTGGCTGTCATGGAAGTAGTGACACATTTATTGTCAAGTGTACATTGTGTAAAGTTATACTCAAATCATTGCGGACTCTATACTGGCTATTGAAATATATTTTATGGATATCACAAATCAAATACCAGTCTCGTTTCATTTTATTATTCTGCCTCCCTTCCTCCACTATTGTTCAATCTTTTTGTGATTCTCTCTAACCCACCCATTACTTTTCTCTCCATTTTATTTATTATGTTTATTGTCATTTTTCTTACCTCCTCCTCTTACAAACACTCCCTCACATCTATGTTATTGTTGTATTCTTTCTTCTCATTTACCTCTCATCTATGTATAGCATCAATTAGTTTCCATGGGAACACTGTCTGTGACAAGAGTAGGAGCGATGTCACACACTAAAGAAAGGTCCATATAGTGATATCACACACTAAAGAAAGGTCCATATAGTGATGTCACACACTAAAGAAAGGTCCAGATAGTGATGTCACACACTAAAGAAAGGTCCAGATAGTGATGTCACACACTAAAGAAAGGTCCAGATAGTGATGTCACACACTAAAGAAAGGTCCAGATAGTGATGTCACACACTAAAGAAAGGTCCAGATAGTGATGTCACACACTAAAGAAAGGTCCAGATATTAGGGCATTTTTTTTTTACTCAGGTGGTGAATGCATTGCCATGTGGAGGCAAGAACAATTAATATATTTAAGAATAGATTCGGGGAACTGAGACGCTAGTCGAGTCAGACAAAACATACTGGCCAGTCAGGCACAATGCACTGACCAAGACCACAATCTATCTAATCTATCTAATCTATCTAATCTATCTAATCTATCTAATCTATCTATCTATCTATCTATCTATCTATCTATCTATCTATCTATCTATCTATCTATCTATCTATCTATCTATCTATCTATCTATCTATCTATCTATCTATCTATCTATCTATCTATCTATCTATCTATCTATCTATCTATCTATCTATCTATCTATCTATCTATCTATCTATCTATCTATCTATCTATCTATCTATCTATCTATCTATCTATCTATCTATCTATCTATCTATCTATCTATCTATCTATCTATCTATCTATCTATCTATCTATCTATCTATCTATCTATCTATCTATCTATCTAATCTATCTATCTATCTAATCTATCTATCTATCTAATCTATCTAATCTATCTAATCTATCTAATCTATCTAATCTATCTAATCTATCTAATCTATCTAATCTATCTATCTATCTATCTATCTATCTATCTATCTATCTATCTATCTATCTATCTATCTATCTATCTATCTATCTATCTATCTATCTATCTATCTATCTATCTATCTATCTATCTATCTATCTATCTATCTATCTATCTATCTATCTATCTATCTATCTATCTATCTATCTATCTATCTATCTATCTATCTATCTATCTATCTATCTATCTATCTATCTATCTATCTATCTATCTATCTATCTATCTATCTATCTATCTATCTATCTATCTATCTATCTATCTATCTATCTATCTATCTATCTATCTATCTATCTATCTATCTATCTATCTATCTATCTATCTATCTATCTATCTATCTATCTATCTATCTATCTATCTATCTATCTATCTATCTATCTATCTATCTATCTATCTATCTATCTATCTATCTATCTATCTATCTATCTATCTATCTATCTATCTATCTATCTATCTATCTATCTATCTATCTATCTATCTATCTATCTATCTATCTATCTATCTATCTATCTATCTATCTATCTATCTATCTATCTATCTATCTATCTATCTATCTATCTATCTATCTATCTATCTATCTATCTATCTATCTATCTATCTATCTATCTATCTATCTATCTATCTATCTATCTATCTATCTATCTATCTATCTATCTATCTATCTATCTATCTATCTATCTATCTATCTATCTATCTATCTATCTATCTATCTATCTATCTATCTATCTATCTATCTATCTATCTATCTATCTATCTATCTATCTATCTATCTATCTATCTATCTATCTATCTATCTATCTATCTATCTATCTATCTATCTATCTATCTATCTATCTATCTATCTATCTATCTATCTATCTATCTATCTATCTATCTATCTATCTATCTATCTATCTATCTATCTATCTATCTATCTATCTATCTATCTCTCTCTCTCTCTCTCTCTCTCTCTCTGTCTCTCTGTCTCTGTCTCTGTCTCTGTCTGTCTCTGTCTGTCTGTCTGTGGTAGCGTTCTCTGGGAAAAGGCAGTCTGGCTAACGAGATGTGGATCCATGTCATCCCCATAGTAGTATGTGTCAAGCACAGCACAATCGCCTGTAGGTCCACCTTCAGCAGCATTCTCGTGATGTGAGGAAAGCTACTACATCTCGCCACTTTTCCTTTTCAGGGCGCACAAAGGAGTAAACTGGCTCATTCTGGGCATTCAACAAGAACAGATTGGATGCACATAGCTTTTAGAGCAAAGAAATGGACATGAATCTGGTTGTATACAGACTCTGCAGAACTTAAGAGGAGAAAGACGGTGAGGACTCATGCCAAATAGTTTCCATAGGAACAATGTGGGACAGAGGCGGTGGAGGGGAGGTGGGGGAGTAGTTTCCATGGGAACAATGTGTGACAGAGGGGGGGGGGGGAAGTAGTTTCCATGGGAACAATGTGTGACAGAGGCGGGGAGTAGTTTCCATAGGAACAATGTGTGACAGAGGCGGGGAGTAGTTTCCATGGGAACAATGTGTGACAGAGGCGGGGAGTAGTTTCCATAGGAACAATGTGTGACAGAGGCGGGGAGTAGTTTCCATGGGAACAATGTGTGACAGAGGGGGGGGGGGGGTAGTTTCGATGGGAACAATGTGTGACAGAGGCGGGGGGGGGGGGGTAGTTTCCATAGGAACAATGTGTGACAGACGTGGGGAGTAGTTTCCATAGGAACAATGTGTGACACGGGCAGGGATAAGACTGTAGACAGTAAACTTCGAGCTGAACAAAGATATTTGTTTAAATCTTCAAGCTGAACACACAAAAACTGAATACCAAGAAAGTAATTAAACCTACTCAAATGTAATTAGTTCATCAGTTAATGGAGAGGGCAAGGGAAGTGCGTATGCCCCTTTGCCTTGTGTTCGTGGACTATGGAAAAAAGCCTTCGATAACACTGAAGTGACTCCAGTCACAAATGCCCGACGAAATCAGGAACAACATGCGCGGCTTATAGCAGCTTTTTTTATACCGGCAAATCAACATACAAATTTAACCTGGCGTACGACAGGGTGGTACAATCTCTTCTAAACTGTTCACGTCAGCTTTCCAGGAAGTCCTCCACACACTAAATTGAGAAGATAGGGATATTACCATAGACGGAGAAATGCTCAATCACCTCCGGTTTGCGGATGACATAGCTAGTCATTATCACCCACAGCATCGAGGCAGCTGAGAAATGCCTGAATGAGCTTAACAATACAATCAAGTGAAGACTCAATACATGCTGAACAGTTTCTGTCCCTGCGAGGAAATGCGGCTTTGGAACTGATTCAGCAATTTCAGAGCGAAGGCAGAGCATTGAAGGCTCAATAGAAGCAATGCTGACAGGCGAAAGCAATGAAAACCAGATAGTCCTGTTTACAGATGCACTGTCCGTGATTACAGCACTAAAAAGTCAGACAAATACAGAAATTAATGACTTAAGAGTAGTATTCTGTCAACTATGCCAGCAATCCACACCCAAAAGAGTAGTGGCACAGTGGGTTCCTTCCCACTGTAACATTCAAGGCAACGAGGAGGCAGACAGACTGGCAAAAGATCGTGCAATGTTACCACAACCAGATTCTAGTGTGACCTACCCAGAGTTCAAAAGGTTTATTAGAGCCAGATACATGGACAAATGGGAAACACAAAGAGTATACTGGCTACACAAAAAATGATGCTTATTACCAGTTGAACAGAAGAAAGCATGTCGTGATATTCAGACTCAGCACAGGCCACAACAGACTGAGGTACCATCTATTCAATAAACTGAAGACAGGTGCTACTGACGAATGCACCTGTGGTACAGGTCAAATGACCGCTGAATATCTGTTGCAAAATTGTCCGACATACGAGGACCAGAGAAAGCACACGTGACCATCACCAGTGCCAATACTAGACAAGCTCTGTGGAAGTGTCGACAGCCTCAGGATGACAGCTGCTTTCTTCGAACAAATTCAAGTTGACGTCTGACAGCGTACGAAGAAGAAGAAGGAACTGATTCCGTCAAAAGCGTAAATTCCAACATCTACTTGGGCTAAGAAATGACGAACTCCCATGACATGAATAACGAGATCTCATAAAGGTTGGCTGATTCAGCTTCAACAAAGCGAGAGCTCACACCTTCAACAGCCTGGTTATTCCAGCCATGGTGTATAGCTGCGAGGTTTGGAACCTACGAAGATGGGAAAAGCTACTCAACAAGCGATGGAGTACGAGACCACATCAGCAACACCGCCCTCAGGAGTCAGACCTGCTTCAATGACGTCATAGATACGGCGTTGGTAAGAAAGTGCAGGTGGGCAGGCCACGTGGTACGACAATAGATGGACACGTAAAGTGACGTCATGTTAACTCTGGGACAACTGGGAATTAATCTCTCTTTCCATATCTTTCCCTCTCTTTCCATACACTCTTGTTTCATTTTACTGTGTCCAACAATTACACTCTTGCACAACTTTCACACACGCGCCTTCAGGGTGAGGCCCTTCCATTGCACCTTGGTTGGGCTGGCTTCAGAGAGCGCACAAACCTAGCATAGGTACATACAGACGCACACATACATCCAAGCACTGGTTTATTCGTCTTAATATCGCACAATTGACTACGGTATATGGTGGAATAGGCGCGCCTCCGCCAGTAGAAACTAGTGAGACAAACTCGTAACATTAACCAACATTTTAACATGGTGGTCCTACACATATAATCGTTGCCCCGAACGTTCACCAATGAGACGGAGAGATGGCCTACAACAAAACCTAGGTACGGCATGGCACTTAAAGGCAAATGACAGAGATGAGTTTAGATGACACTTGGCTACCTGGCATTGGACACATAATGGGCTTGAATGGACACCAATAAACAATCAATTTTTTAAAAACAAAGCACAAGGAATCGACGGCAATCATGTGATATTGATATAGGATTATGTGTTTGCAAGGAATATTCTATGTCAGATGAACAGAAAAAAAGCGAATGACTGTCAGAATACAATGATCATTCTCATCTGGAGCAAAAATGGAAGTAAGAGAAACTGAAACCTACAAGGCGTATCGCGCTATTGAGCTACCCCGGAAATATATTTGTAAAGATCTTATAAAATAAGGATAAGGTCTAAAACTTCCTTCTAAGTAATGCACATTACGGATTTAGACAATGAAGACGCACGGACGCATTGTTTGCGTTACCGCAGACTTGTGAACAAAGTACAATACAGAACAGAGCCGTGTTTTTGTTGGCATGCGAAAGTTTTTGATCGAGAAAAGGAAAAATAATTCTGATCGAGTGAGGAGAAAAGATTCTGAACGAGCGAGGAGAAAAGATTATGATGTAGTGAGGAGAACAATTCCGATCGAGCGAGGAGACAAGATTATGATCGAGTGAGGAGAACAATTCCGATCGAGCGAGGAGACAAGATTATGATCGAGTGAGGAGAACAATTCTGATCGAGTGAGGAGAACAATTCTGATCGAGTGAGGAGAAAAGATTCTGATCGAGTGAGGAGAACAATTCTGATCGAGCGAGGAGAAAGACTCTGGAGAATTCTAGAAGTGCAGTTGTTCGTAGGTTTGTTTTTGTGCTTTGTTCTTTATCTGATCGGTTGTTAGCCAACCAGTCTACCTTGACACTGCAAACAAAGAGTCTGGGCTGATTAGATGGACAATATGTAATACTGGGAGAGAGATCTTCATACACATGACCATCCTAAATCCCAAAGACAGCATCAACCTGAAGAGGAGAGATCAAAGCACAATTTTCCGGCTTTGTCTCAGCACATACAACTTGGGAACCTGGGCAAACATTCCGTCCAACACCAACAACTATAGAGGATAACCAACTGATAACGAAGGAAGAGGTAACTGCAGCGGTAAAGACATTGAGAAGAGGGAAGGCGCCGGCGTGAACAATATACCAGCAGAGCTCTTACAGGCAGGTGGGGAAGTAATGTTGGAAGGCCTGACACACATCTGCAACAAAATATGGGCGACAGGAAACTGGCCGGACTTATGGATAAAATCAATGGTTATACCGTTACCTAAGTCTGGAAACCTAAAGCTGTGCCAAAATTACAGAACAAAAAGCCTCATCAGCCACCCTAGCAAGAGCTTGCTTAGATTAATCCTCGACTGATAGAAACCCCAAGCAGAGCACATCATTGCTGAGGAGCAAGCATGGTTCAGACAGGAAAGAAGAACTACAGAAGAGATATTTAATTTAAGACTGCAAAGTTAGAAATATATAAAACAGCAGCAAAAACTATATCATGTGTATGTTGATTTCAAGAAGGCGTTTGATAGGATATGGCATTACACGCTAAGGGTAACCATGAGGATGTATAAAATCAACGGACATATTATAAAGGTCCTTGAACACCTGTATGACATGGCGTCCAGCGCAGTTCTTATGAATGGAAGGCGAGGGGACTGGTTTCGCACATCAGTTGGTGTGAGAAAGGGTTGTACACTCTCTCCAACTCTTTTTAATATATTCCTTGAGGGAATTATGAGTGAGGCACTTGGATGTCACGTAGGTACTGTCAAGATAGGGGGCCGAACTGTTACCAACCTTCGTTTTGCAGATGACATCGACGTGTTGGCGGACACAGAAGTAGAACTCCAGACATGGGTCAGATGGCTCGATCAAACAGCTCTTAACTGTGGTATGGAGATAAAGGCTGGAAAGACAAAATTGATGATCAACAATGCCGAGGGCTTCAACAGCAGGATAAAAGCTAATGGCCAGAAACTCGAAGTGGTCGCGCTTGCACGGCTTAACAAGTCTGGCAAGATAAACGGTTAGAACTAAGCACACAAATCAGATTAATGCGTACATTGGTCCTGTCAATATTCCTCTATGCTTGTGATACATGGACAATTACAACTGACCTGCAGCGGAGAATACCGGCCTTGGAGAGGAGATGTTTCCGAAGACTTCTAAACGTCACGTACAAAGATCGAGTTACAAATGAGGAAATACGAGAAGGAATTACAACAGCAATAGGGCCTTTCGAAGATCTCTTGGCAACTGCCAAAAGAAGGAACCTCGCTTGCTATAGTCACATATCGAGATCAAATGGTGTTGCAAATACAATCCTGCACGAAAAGTTGCAAGGCAGACGATGAAGAGGCCGTTCCAAAAAGAGGTGGGAGGAAAACATAAAAGAATGGACCAATCTCCGACCAGAAAAGCTACAGGGAGCAAACGCTGACAGAGAAGGATGGCGTGGGGTTGTGAGGATGTCTTCATGTGTGCCCCAACGACCTTACTGGTTATGGGATGGTTACTTAAGTTACTTGAACAGAATCCAACCACAAGAGACTGGAGATTGAACATATACCTACAAAACATGAACTTCATCGTTTAGAGTCTCCGGCGTTAGGGAAGAGCTTCTTCCTCCGAGGTCAGAGAAATGGAGCCCTTTTCGGAATTACACAACAGCTCACAAATACTTGCAGATACCACTATTTAGCATTATATAAAATGGAAGAAATCCACATGCTGCTGGTCCAACCAACCAACCAACCAACAACCCAGCCATCCAGCCAACCAACCAACCAACCAACCTAGAAAAGCACAAAATACATGTCACTTCTGGACACGCAGGAACAATATATAATTGTTCTCATAGGCGTCAAATGCCCGTTGCGTTGAACTACCATGTCCAAT
Source organism: Ariolimax columbianus (assembly GCA_036924085.1). NCBI lineage: Eukaryota > Metazoa > Mollusca > Gastropoda > Stylommatophora > Arionidae > Ariolimax > Ariolimax columbianus. Next base: position 77,396,416 of record JAVGWX010000004.1, on the reverse strand, counting down.
TGCTGAGGCTTGTTCATGCGTAGCGTATCGACCGAACTCCCTACAGACTCCCCAGGTGGAGCCGATGAGAGCAGCGAGAAGTGTGTGTTAGACCAATTTTTGTGTCAGGCTTTATTTGTCCGTGTTTGACTCCCTGATTTTCGCGTTCCAGCCCTGCGGTTTTTGGATTGTCCACCTCCGGATCCACGTGATTCTTGCTGTGCTGAGAATAAGGGGTTGGAAGAGGCATCGTGTAACCTCCGGTGGAGGGGGGCAGGAGAAAACGGCTTTAGTCCAAGTAGGAAGGGCCTTGAGTAACGATAACCTGGGCTGAAATCTGAGGTGCAGTTAACCGGAACGTAGAACGTTATCATGGACTGGTTTCCCACGGCTTAAGCCAGGCACAACCGCAGCAAGATCCAGCATAACAAACAGCATGATCGATCGAAAGCACATAAATTCCACAGAATAAATGCTCTGATACAACCTGGTGAAGAAGTTGTCAATTATAATCCGAACAGGAACTATCAAACAGCAGAAAACAACACAAACACCGGAGCTAGTCGAGAGCGCAACTAGTCAGGGGCGGCCACCTTACCTGTCTCAATATATATATACAAATAGTCAAAACGATGAGAGAACATCATATGGGCTTACACACTGGTTTCAGGTTGCAACGGGTGTCCGACAGCGATGTGTACTATCCCCTCTATTTTTCTTCATTTATTTGGACCGAATAAGATCCGAGATATACACAGAAACCACCAAATTGAATCAACTCCGTTTTTCAGTTGACCCATGTGTGATGGACCTTCCTGAAGCACCTGGATTTCCCGCTCCATGAAGAGTGCTTCAGAAAAATCCTTGGAATATCGTATAGACTAGATGAGTTCAAAACGTATCCGACCTTTGGCCGGAAAAATACAATTACACACCTGGAGGTTTGAAACCCTAATTCCTTTTAAAGTACTCTCCTTGGGACCCCACACACTTCTCCCAGCGGTGTCGCCATTGTTGGGAGGATTTCAGGAAGGTCTCTTTGAGAATGGAGTACAGCTGGGCGTCGCATTCCACATAATGTCTCGTGACTCAAATCGGGCCTCTTTCAGCGGAATTTTCAGCTTGGAACACAGCCAATAATGGCAGGAAGCCATGTTGGGAGAAAAGTGAACCAGAAGAATGTTATGATTGACCAAGAAAGTCTAAATCAGATGAGAAGAATGGGCTGGCGCACGGCCACGATGGAGCTGTCAGGTTCCGGCTGATCACAGGTGCGGTCGATGGCCATGATGGAGCTGTCAGGTTCCGGCTGATCACAGGTGCGATCGATGGCATCGAACAACGTCGTGAAGGCGACCGATGACCTCCAGGTAGTACTCTACTGTTTGACCTTGTGTGTACTCTATTGTTTGACCTTGTGTGTACTTTACTGTTTGACCTTGTGTGTACTCTACTGTTTGACCTTGTGTGTAATCTATTGTTTGACCTTGTGTGTACTCTATTGTTTGATCTTGTGTGTACTCTACTGTTTGACCTTGTGTGTACTCTACTGTTTGACCTTGTGAGTACTCTACTGTTTGACCTTGTGTGTACTCTACTGTTTGACCTTGTGTGTAATCTATTGTTTGACCTTGTGTGTACGCTATTGTTTGACCTTGTGTGTACTCTACTAATTGACCTTGTGTGTACTCTACTGTTTGACCTTGTGTGTAATCTAGTGTTGACCTTGTGTGTAACCTACTGTTTGACCTTGTGTGTACTCTACTGTTTGACCTTGTGTGTAATCTATTGTTTGACCTTGTGTGTACTCTATTGTTTGACCTTGTGTGTAATCTATTGTTTGACCTTGTGTGTACTATATTGTTTGACCTTGTGTGTAATCTATTGTTTGACCTTGTGTGTACTCTATTGTTTGACCTTGTGTGTACTCTACTGTTTGACCTTGTGTGTAATCTATTGTTTGATCTTGTGTGTACTCTATTGTTTGACCTTGTGTGTAATCTATTGTTTGACCTTGTGTGTACTCTATTGTTTGACCTTGTGTGTACTCTATTGTTTGACCTTGAAGTGTGTACTATATTGTTTGACCTAGTAGTGTGTACTATATTGTTTGACCTAGTAGTGTGTACTATATTGTTTGACCTTGTAGTGTGTACTATATTGTTTGACCTTGTAGTGTGTACTATATTGTTTGATCTTGTGTGTGCTCTACTGTTTGACTTTGTGTGTACTCTACTGTTTGACCTTTGTGTACTTTATTGTTTGACCTTGTCTGTACTCATGATGCACACTTCCAAGGAAGTAAATGAAGACGGTCAACATGACCGTGACATTGCTGTACACCTGGTGAATGAAAACACGACGCGTCTCACTACACTCAACAGTGAAAGACTGATTGGCCAGCGACTGACGCAATCTGTGGGCGGGAAATCACGCGTGTGAATCATGGCCCCCCTATACCTCTCTGCCGAAAGAAAACATCCATGTTTTATTCGTTTTCGCGGAAAACAGGACGGTCGAATATGTTTGAATATATATACATATGTCGTATCAATAGACAGCAAACTTGCGCTTTGGGTGACCTTCGTAATGACCCTAAATCTGACTAGACCATGGTCGCCCAGTCCATCAACGAAGTTGCCGACACAGGTCTGGGACATAGGAAGAACGTTCGGAAACCGTGGCTGCCAGTGGCCACCCTAGCAATCCTAGAGGAAAAGAGTTCAGCGAGGACCAGGGGCCAACACCCGGAACGGCGACGCCTACAAAACAAATTCCGGGCTACGGCCAGGAGGGACCTTGAGTGTCATTGCAATTCCAGAGCCGACAGCGCCGACGAAGGTCTAGTGAGCAACGACACGAGAGCAACATACCGCACAATAAAGGCTTTCTTCTCCGATCCCTCCTAACATCCCGACCGGCAACAATTCCCCCCCCCCTCTCCTGCTCTGGAGTTTACAAAGCAGGAGGCGCCGTGCTACTACAGAAGCTATCAGACCTCTTTCACTAAAGCTGGTAAGCAGGTTACATACCACATGAACCGACAATGATTCCACCATTGTCCACATGTACAAACACTAGGTTGCTTACCAGAAGGCTATCATACCTATTTCATTCAATCTGTCTGAGATGCATGCCACATAACGCATGAACCGACAATGATTCCACCATTGTCCACATGTACAAGCAGAAGAGCAATTGTCAATCGTGGAATAAAATGTATAGGTTAAAGTCGTTCAGTAGATTTAGAGCCTTTAGTTGTACTGAGCTGATGAACAAAAATGGTCTGGGAGAACACGAAGTTCACTGTTAAAACAGAAACACTTGTTTACCAGGCCTGTCTCCTCAGCACTCTTATTTACGGCAGTGAGACATGGTCTACCTACATGCACCAGGAGAGGCGGCTAAACAGCTATCACACGAGGTGCCTGCGCAGAATCCTGGGGGATTGTGGGGCAAGACAAGATCACAGACGCAGAGCTGTCGGAGAGAACAGGCACTGTCACAATCTTTTCCTTGCTTGGTCTTCGAAGGCTTCAATGGCTGGGACACACTCGGAGGATGGATGATGGCAGAATACCAAAATATTTTTTTCTATGGGGAATTAAAGTTGGGGAAAAGGTATCGGGCTGGTCAATACTTCGGTACAAAGATGTATGCAAGCGGGATATGAATGACACAGACATCAATTTTGAATCATGGGAACAGGACGCCATGGATCGTGTTACATGGTGGGGCAGGATTAAGCACGGAATACAGACAAAAGAGATACTGATTGTTGATGGGCTAAAGACATACGCCACACCCTGGGATGCCGCAAACGGTCCTGATTTTCCATGCACACACTGTGGAAGACGCTTCTCTGCTCGGATTGGTCTTACGAGTTATATTCGTTACCGTCATGGACTGTAGTTACATCCTTTTTTTTCAAAGAACGTCCTGCTATCTTCTGGCAAGACGGAAAGAGCCAAAGATGATTGAATTGAACTGAGCTATAGCATTGTGAAGTGGAATGGTCAGTTCCCTTCCACGCTGCCTTTGACTTCCCTAGCCGTCACCCAGGTACCAATTTACAGCTGGGTCGACATAATCTGCCGTTAGTAAGTTGAATCCTGCACACTTGCCATGAAAGTTGCCACTGCGCTAATTAGCTGCTCTCAATCATGTGATAACCACAGTGTTATCTCCCTCTGATCGACTCCTGGACACACTTTGGCGCCAAGTTGTGCTCAGCCGCTGAACACATCTCGAGCAAAACTCGAGCTGCTCCCAGAGACTTAATGTGGATTCCGAGTTGGTCCCGGGACGACTGACACGATATTTACAGCTCGGCAAATCCAAGAGAACTGTCTGCAACAGCATCGTGATTTAACCGCGACTTTTGTTGATCTGTCCAAGGCCTTTGACACTGTCAACTAGGACGGACTGTGGGAAATCTTGGCGCAAGTCGGTTGCCCAGGAAAATGTATCACAGTTGTCTGCCAGTTTTGTTACGGCATGTCAGAAGATGTACTGAATGATGGTGAACCGTATGACGTTCAAGTCACAAATGGAGTCAACCAGCGACGTGTGCTAGCCCCAACTGTAGTTAGCATGATCAGGCTATCTGAGGCTGCACGTGCATGTGACACGGTGTGCATATCAGACGCAGGACAGATGGACAACGGCTCAATCTCATTTATCGAAGGCCCTTCACAAAAATGAAAGAACCAATCATTTTCAATCTCCCTTTTGTCGATAACTGTACCAATTACACGTGTTCAGAATAGGACATGATGAGTTGTCAACTAGGTGCACTAACTTAAGATTTACATTAATAATAATGTTCGCCAATGCGTCTGAAGCCCGTTACGTCGGTCGGTCACATCCATGACCCACAGCTGTGGCGTGGTTACTTATCTCGTCCAGGGTGGAGGAGGAGGTTGCAACTAGCTGCAGCCGGACTGTTCGGGGATGGCCTCTTTTGCGCTTCCACCCGGTCGGGGGAAGACTTTGGCGCTGAGGAACGACTTGTGTAGTATCTTGTGGGCAGGGGTTTCCTGGTCCAGCCGTACAACATGATGGAATAAAGAAACTCGGCGCCGGTAAAGTGTTTCTAAGATTTGGTGGAGGTCTGTTTTAGCAGAGACCTCTACGTTCCGGATGTAGTCATGCCATCAGATGCCCAGGATATGCCGCTGGTTGTGCAGGTAAAAGGCTTCCAGTCTCTATATGTCATGCAATGTCATGATTCAGCAATGTCCAGGTTTCGCAGCCGTAAAGCAGGACTGGGACCACGTAGGACTGGGACCACGTAGGACTGGGACCACGTAGGGCTGGGACCACGTAGGACTGGGACCACGCAGGACTGGGACCACGCAGGACTGGGACCACGTAGGGCTGGGACCACGCAGGACTGGGACCACGCAGGACTGGGACCACGCAGGACTGGGACCACGTAGGGCTGGGACCACGCAGGACTGGGACCACGTAGGACTGGGACCACGCAGGACTGGGACCACGTAGGGCTGGTAAATGCGGATTGTTTGTCCCAAGTGAGATCTTGCCATTACCCCACACGTGTCGCAGGTCTGTACAGTTAACTAAGGAAGGAAATGTGCCTATCTGGTAGAGGGTAGCCTTCAGGAAACATTGCCCTGTGAACTGTCACCGCAGGCTGCTAAGTGTCGGTTGGCAATATAAAGTGCCCCCCTCTGTAGTTATTAGCAGGATGTGACTCTGGCATACATATACTGCAGCAGAAAGCCAAGATCAGATGGATTAGGCATGGTGTACGCATGCTTGATGAGCGCCTCCTCAACCAACTGCTGTACGATGAGCGCCTCCCCAAGTAACTGCTGTACGATGAGCGCCTCAAGTAACTGCTGTACGATGAGCGCCTCAAGTAACTGCTGTACGATGAGCGCCTCCCCAAGTAACTGCTGTACGATGAGCGCCTCCTAAAGTAACTGCTGTACGATGAGCGCCTCCTCAAGTAACTGCTGTACGATGAGCACCTCCCCAAGTAACTGCTGTACGATGAGCGCCTCCCCAAGTAACTGCTGTACGATGAGCGCCTCCCCAAGTAACTGCTGTACGATGAGCGCCTCCCAAAGTAACTGCTGTACGATGAGCGCCTCAAGTAACTGATGTACGATGAGCGCCTCCTAAAGTAACTGCTGTACGATGAGCGCCTCCTCAAGTAACTGCTGTACGATGAGCGCCTCCCCAAGTAACTGCTGCACGATGAGCGCCTCCCCAAGTAACTGCTGTACGATGAACGCCTCCCCAAGTAACTGCTGTACGATGAGCGCCTCCTAAAGTAACTGCTGTACGATGAGCGCCTCCTCAAGTAACTGCTGTACGATGAGCGCCTCCCCAAGTAACTGCTGTACGATGAGCGCCTCCCCAAGTAACTGCTGTACGATGAGTGCCTTCCCAAGTAACTGCTGTACGATGAGCGCCTCCCCAAGTAACTGCTGTACGATGAGCGCCTCAAGTAACTGATGTACGATGAGCGCCTCCCCAAGTAACTGCTGCACGATGAGCGCTTCCCCAAGTAACTGCTGTACGATGAAGTATGAATTTCCCTCCTCGACAAGTTTACCCGGAATGGTAAAGGTGTGTTGCACCAACACACCTTATTGACCGGATCTGCTTCTCTAAAGGTTTGTCAGAACTGTGATAAAATTCTTGATGTTGCAGGGAAAATCACCTACAGAAATACACAGTGTTTGAGGAATTCTGTCCTTCGTATGCTTCTGTAAAAAACTGGTGTAGGCAGTTTAAGTGTGGCCGTTCCCATGTTGCTGATCTTCCAAGATCAGGAAGACCATCCTCAGAGTGCAGCGATGAAAATGCTGCAAGAGTGAAGAAAATCATTGACCAGGATAGGAAAATGACAATTGCAGATATATCTAGGTCAGCAAAACTGATTGAAAGTAGATTTTTTAGAATTTTACACGACTGAACAATGAGAAAAGTGTGTGCCCGCTGGGTCCCGCGTCTGCTGACATGCGAACAGAAACAAACGAGGGTTGATTGCTGTGGCCAGTTGCTCAAAATGTGTCGGTCGAAAAACATGTTCGTCAAAGTGAGACAAAAGCCCCTAATGAACACAATGGAACTATATTCTATCCTTGACTTCTGCGACAAGGTACAATTTGAGAAAACGTTGCTCGGAAGTTGGAGCTCATCTTAAAGAAGATCAAAACATTAATGGAGGCGTTTATTAGATCAAACACAAAGAGAAATTTAGAGGATGCCACAAATAGATTGTGGTACTTCTTGAATAACCCGTACTCTGGCTGTATCAGCGAGGCGATGTAGTACAGCTGTCGAGGGAAAAGATTCGCGATGTAGACGAACAATACTACTAACAGCATCTTGCTGACTTTCTTTTCCTTCTGCGACATGCATGTTGAAGACGAAGTGGGTTTGGCTTTCGCTAAAAGTGTTTCAGATTTGGCCTCAGGATGCTGAGTTTTCCTGGATGGGATAAGGGCGGAGTTGCCAGTGTGTCGTTTTATTTTGGAAGAGGCTCTTCTGAGCTGGTACATGGTGACGGCCGAGGCCACACAGAGAATGATAAAGCTGATCAAAGGTAGTGCAGTCCCCACAACGTTGTAGTAAGTCATGACTTCTTTCCCGTGACTTTGGTAAAAGGTCGTGTAGATTGTATCGGCGACTGTGACGTTGTACGTTGGGCTGATGACGTAGACGACCTTAAATAAAAACAGGATGACAAGCTCAGCTCCAGAGACGGCGACAGAGATCAGGGAGATAGCAGCCAAGGTGAAGGTTGATGTAAACAAGGACCTAACCTTGAACGGGATGCTGACGTAGAGACACCTCTCCACCGAGACGTAGGATGCCAGAACGTATGTAACCTGACAGGCGATGATGAACATGTACTCGACGTAGATAATTGTGACGTTGAACCAGGACTCGGCGTCGTGGGGAGAAACCAGTTGTACCGGCTTCTCAAGTCGGTTGGTGATGATACATAAACATTTGAGTAAATCCCACAAGACGATGGACGTCAAGGACGTGTTGACGCCATTTTTGAACCCTTGACGGAAGAAAATGGCCAGGTTTAGAACATTGGCAACAACCCCGAGCAGGGCTAAAAATGACAGCATCCAAAAGTTGACAACGATGTCAATAAAGAAAAGGATCTCATCCGTCACGATTTTATTGAACGGTCTTTCTCGTGTATCGTCGGTCGCAATGCCAACATAACACCTGGTAGACGAGGTGGGTGGACTTAATGTTGAGAACATAGTCTGTGAGATGAGACGTGTCACAGTGAAGCGATCCTGTTTTAAAAACAAAATAAAGTGAAACAAACGGTAGCGCTACATCATAGATTGCTTGCGAAGATAGTGTGGAGAGATCCCTCTGTATTGGGTGCAAGCTTTTTGTCAGGTGTGATAGTGTGTTAGAAACCCCAGTGTGTTAGAAACCGCAGGTGAAAGAGTGTTAGAAATCTCCGGTGAGATAAAGTAGAGTATTAGACACTCCAGGTAACAGAGTGGTATATACCCTAGGTGAGATAGAGTAAAGTGTTAGAAACTCCGGGTTAGGTACCCTATGTGAGATAGAGTACAATATTAGAAACCCCAGAAGAGATAGTGTGTTAGAAACCTGGTGTGAGATAGTGTTAGAAATCCCCGGTGAGATAGTGTGTTAGAAACCCCCGGTGAGATAGTGTGTTAGAAGCCCCCGGTGAGATAGTATTAGAAACCCCAGGTTAGATAGTTTTAGAAACCCCAGGTGAGATAGAATTGTGGTACTTCTTGAATAATCCATACTCTGGCTGTATCAGCGAGGCGAGACGGTACAGTGTTAGAAACCCCAAGTGAGATTGTGTGTTAGAAACCCCAGGTGAGATAGTTTGTTAGAAACCCCAGGTGAGATAGTGTGTTAGAAACCCCAGGTGAGATAGTGTGTTAGAAACCCCAGGCGATATAGTGTTAGAAACCCCAGGTGAGATTGTGTGTTAAGAGATCACATTGTACGTGGTGTCAGTATTTTGTGAGGTGAGGTTAAGTGTCAAGAGGTCACATTGTACTCAGTTCAATTCAGTTCAGTGTCGTCTCAAGTGCATCGAAGCCGGCAGCAATGGATCTCCAGTGTACTCTTATCTCTTGCCGTAAAGATTCAATCTGAGAGGATTTTTTCAGTCCATCTCCTGATGTTATCCACTCACTTAAAACGTTGTCTGCCTCTTGACCGACTGCCTTTCATCCCGCCCCCCCCCCTCCAGTATTGTCCCCAACTGGGAGGTATGTCCTGTTATATGACCAAAACAACGTATCCGTGTCAGTATTTTGTGAGAAGAGATAGAGTGATCACATTTTTCTAGGTGTCAGTATTTTGTGAGAAGAGATAGAGTGACCACATTGTTCTAGGTGTCAGTATTTTGAAAGTTAACAAAGTGTGACAATTTAGACGAAATCATGAGCTGACAGAGCGGCTTTATGATCTTTTAGAAGTTCGTGAACCGATGTATCGGCTTTGAGTCGTTTTGTTAAGACATGAGCTGACTCAACATAGTAAGACAGGGCATGCTAGCCTGCATGGTTGTAATTACAAAAAATATACTCACAGATGTGTCCCTTTGCAGTATCAGAGTGAATAGTTAAATAGTAGGCAACTTCTAGCCGATAAGCGCATGGCCGAGTAGTTTTGATACCTGTCTATTGACAAGGAGGACAGCGGATCGAATCCCCGGTAAGACATATATTGTTTTTCTGTTTGAGGGCGAAATAAGCAAACATAGCTAGCACACGACGTGGCGACATCAGTAGCGAAGCGGCCTGTAGTCCTCGGCCTAAAAACTCCTCAGGTACCCCAACGATGGGAATAAAGTCGGGCGGCGACAGTAAACTTCTAGTCCCGTGACAGAAGAGGGGAGTGTGAAGAAAGGCTTGGTCTACCCTGCCATTTCCACATGTGTTCAGCTTCATCATCATTACGTGCCGTTTCCGTAGTGTAGGTGGACTGAGTGGTCTCGAGATAAGGCGTCGGCCACGGGTACTGGAGGTCACAAGTTCAAATCACAGTGGAGACCGGGATTTTTTTTTCTCACATCGACTATCTGGCGTTTCTCCGGATCTCTGGGAGGTAGAGATCGGACGCCCGCATGCAGTGTTACACGTTAAAAATGAACCAGTAGTTGGAAATCGAAAGGAGTAGGCTTAATGGCCCACTGCCCAGGCAAAATTTAAAATAATGTTAAAAATCTACCCAATCTATAACGGGCCTCGCCGGTGCCGCGGAGTTCATCCATTGTGGCTGGGATTCTCCAAAAATATGGAGAAGAATCGAGCATTTATGGGTTCAATCGTGTGCAATCACGTTGATTCTTCGACTAAACAAAACTAAACTAAAGATGGTGGTAATGTGTCTCCAGCTGTCTCTGTCTCGTGTCATGTCTGTACACTCAGTCAGACTGTGTCCCGGCCACATCTTAATGTTGTCTGTCCATCTGTACACTCAGTCAGACTGTGTCCCGACCACATATTGATGATGTCTGTCCATATGTACACTTAGACTGTGTCTCGACCACATATTGATGATGCCTGTCCATATGTACAACTGCCGTGCTCTGGCTCGCGTGCCTTCCGCTCTTTCCTCCAATGTAACCCTCAACAGATTGTCACGTCTATTGACATGACCAACATTTTGTTTTTCTGCTTTTCATTTCCTTCAGATGCGTCTTCTCTACTTTGAGTTGTTCCAGGACCTCACTATCTTCTCCACTTTGAGTTGTTCCAGGACCTCACTATCTTCTCCACTTTGAGTTGTTCCAGGACTTCACTATCTTCTCCACTTTGAGTTGTTCCAGCACCTCACTTTCTTCTCCACCTTGAGTTGTTCCAGGACCTCACTATCTTCTCCACTTTGAGTTGTTCCAGGACCTCACTATCTTCTCCACTTTGAGTTGTTCCAGGACCTCACTATCTTCTCCACTTTGAATTGTTCCAGGACCTCACTATCTTCTCCACTTTGAGTTGTTCCAGGACCTCACTATCTTCTCCACTTTGAGTTGTTCCAGGACCTCACTATCTTCTCCACTTTGAGTTGGTCCAGGACCTCACTATCTTCTCTACCTTGAGTTGTTCCAGGACCTCACTATCTTCTCCACTTTGAGTTGTTCCAGGATCTCACTATCTTCTCCCCCTTGAGTTGTTCCAGGACCTCACAATTCGTTTTCTTTCTAAGAAACTTTCTTGAAGATCCACATTTCAAAGTCTTCATTCGTATTCATTGTCTACTCCATACAATAAAACTAAATGAAAATAGAATTTAATGATTCTATATTTTTGTCTCTGATATATCAGCTTTGACAAAGTGTGTATCTTATGCTGTTAAATGTATTCTTCGCCCTTACAATTCTCTTAATGATCGCCTTTTCACATTTGCCATCCTCCGTAATTTGCTGATCAAGGTATGAATAGCTTGACACTTGTTTTTCAGAATTTCTCCATGCATATATGGATGCCAACTTGTGGACTTTTTTTTCCATCTGGTGAACATCATATATTTTGTCTTTTTTATGTTGATTTCCAGTCCACATTGCTGGATCGTGCTGCTTATCGTATGAATTAGGTTCTGCAGATGTACTGGCTTCTCTGTCATTAATATTGTATCATACGCATATCGGATATTATTGAAACTTCGTCCTCAACCGAGAAATTTCTTCTAATCCATTGAAAATGTGTTCTGTATACACATTAAACAAGCACTACGACAACACACCCGTCTAACCCATTTTTTATATTCATACTTAGGGGCGCTTTACCTCTAGTTTTCAAACATACTGAATGATTTCCCGAACAAGTTTCTGATTAGTTTGATATCATTACCGTCCAGATTTATATCCTCCAGATATATTATTTGTTCATTTTACTGAATTCTTTTACTCGTCACCAGTAACTAAACGTGGTGATAATTTTTTGGGTAAGCTGAGTCATGAACATAAAGGGGCTTGCTTAGGGATGTCGACAAAATGTTGAAAAGTGCTTGGTGTTTGTGCTGAATGAGGTAGTTGAAACCTATCATGTCTGCACAGTTGTCTACGTTTTCTTGTCAACCAGTTCTAATTGTTTTTGTTTCTTTTCTATCACCCTTTCCTTTAGCACGTGATAAAACCGCAATCCCAAAACTATACAAAACTGCACTGTATTAACATTTGAAACACACTTTGACAGCTTGGAATGTAACACTCTCAGTCAGGGAAGGCCGGCCTAATTTGTGGCTAGTTGGCTGTGAGGAAAAAGTAGCTCCGTAATGACCGTCCCCTATCTATTAAACTGATTCATACGCTGTGTTAGGCTGAACACAATAAACTTACCTTCCCAATAGTAACCGAAAGATTAATCTTGCCGCTTCACGCGTTTGCTAACATGCTACTACGCCATACAAAAATGACCATTACATTTTCAATCTCTAATTTATTTCACGCCTGTTATACGCAGAGGGACGTCTACCCTAATTCTTCTAACTGGTTTGGGATAGCTCAGCCTATCCTGTCTATTATAACGCTTCGCTACTGCTCATCACTGTCTTGTGGCGAGCCGTATTGTCATCTGGATAATTATGTATCTGTTCCGCATTCTTTCACGTTGTTGAATGTTCATGTTTCCTGAATGCTAAAGAAGATCTTTGATACAAGCCTACTATGTTTACACCTTTCTAGTCTAGAGGTTTACTTATTTTGTAACGATAGTAGCACGGAAGTTTAAGCAATAACAAGCCATCAAAGGAAAAGCATCTACAGTTTTTTTATCTACGTGTATTCCTGCTTCTTCAGACAGTGGATATCTGAACTGTGACCGTTTGATACAAATTACAACTCGAAGAACGCGTTTTGTCGATAGTACAAAAAGTCGTCAGCAGCGTTCCATTTGACCAGTGTCAACAATCTGCGAAACTGTTAGAATGATTGTATGAAGAAAAACTTCCCAGGTAAGACTGCCTCTCTTTGGTCTGTATAGATAGGGCATTCTTGCAGAATATGTTCTGGTGTTTCCTTAGGTGCTCCACAAACGCATGTGTCGGTGTCTCTGAGACCCATTCTGTGCAGGTGGGCTTTGAGTCTACAATGTCCCGTTCTGTGTCTGAAAACCTTTGTCTGCCAAGTTTGTCTTTACTGTCATTTTCTGGCTTGTAATCTTTGTGCTGGTTTCTCTGTTAAATCAACATCCACCCAAAACCTTAGTATATCAACATCCACATAAAACCTTACGAAGCGTGTTCAAATTAAACCGGACCTAAAGTGAACACGTATGTTGCCCATGGTCACGCCAATTCTGGTATAAACAACACATATTAACCGTCAAGTTTGCAAAATTTCATTATCCTCAGACTCGGTTTCCTCAGCGTTAAAAACATGGCGGGTCTGATACGGAATTCGTCCAGAGTTGATCAGCGAGTGGTGATTCGGTTTCTAACAGCTGAAGGATGTCGACCAGCTGAAGGATGTCCACCAGTTGAAGGATGTCGACCAGTTGAATGATGTCCACCAGTTGAAGGACCAGTTGAAGGATGTCCACCAGTTGAAGGATGTCGACCAGTTGAAGGACCAGTTGAAGGATGTCGACCAGTTGAAGGATGTCCACCAGTTGAAGGATGTCCACCAGTTGACATTCATCGCAGAATGCAGGCAGTTTATGGTGACCCAAATCGTTGCATCAATTTTGCCGATGGCATCTTCTGACGCAATATGCGCCTGACCTGGTCTTGGAAGATCTTTCATTAACTCACGTCTTTCTTTAAACATCGTTGCCCAGTTCTTCACTGCTGTCTTCGACACACTTTTGTCAACCTCCACCCAAAACCCTACTATAATAACATCCACCAAAACCCTACTATATCAAAATCCACAGAAAACCCCCCTATATCAACATCCACCCAAAACCCTATTATCTCAACATCCACTCAAAATCCTACTAAAGCAACATCCACTCAAAATTCTATTATAGCAACATCCAGCTAAAACCCTACTATATCAACATCCAGCCAAAACCCTAATATATCAACATCCAGCCAAAACCCTACTATATCAACATCCAGCCAAAACCCTACTATATCAACATCCAGCCTAGAGACCTATCGCTCTCGAGTATGGAGGTCAGAGACTCCAACTGCATAGTAGTTGGAGATTTCAACAGCCACTCGGAGAGATGGGGATACTCTGACACAGACAGCAGAGGTGACGAAGTGGAAGTTTGGGAGATAGATACAAATCTCTCCCTAATCAATAGGCCGGAGGATACCCCTAGTTTCTATTCTAGAACATGGCGTACCACCTCGACTCCAGATTTGGCCTTCTCCACACAGGACATACACCATAAAATAGACCGCCAGGTGCTAAACCAACTGGCAGGTAGCGACCACAGGCCGATCAGGCTAGACATTGATATGGAAGTAGGCCCACAGGAAACAAAACCGCTCCCACGTTGGAATTACAAACGAGCCGACTGGGACAGATTTGCAATCCTGACAGATGGGCTGTGTGAAACCATCAACACACGAAACAACAAAATGAAGCCCATGGTGGAAAGCCTAAGCAAGGCAATAATGCAAGCCGCCACTGAAACCATCCCAAGAGGAGCTAGGAAAAACTATAAGCCCTACTGGAATGATGAGTTGCCGAAAGCGGAAGATGCAGAAACAAATGCTAGGAACATGGCAAAGCGAGAACAATCTATGGAGGCAAACATCGCCCTCAAAGCCGCCACGGCGAAATACAAATACACTCTCAAGCAAACAGCAAGAGAAAGCTGGAAAAACAAAACGGAAACCCTAAACCTGGACAAAGAAGGGAACAAGCTATGGAAGCTAGTCAGAGCCATGAACGACGAAACCCCGTCAAACAAACAAATTACCATCAAGCAGGGCGAAAACTTGCTCACCGGTAAGAAAGCCGCAAACGCTTTTGTCGATCACTATGCCAGAGCAAACCACATCGAGATTTCTGCTGATAGGCATACAGACATTAGTGAAGAGCTAAAGGGGCACGACAACATCAATACGGCACCTGAAGAGCACATGATGGCCAAATTAACAATGAGCGAAATGGAAGAGGCTATGAGGACATTAAAGAAAAGGAAATTTCCCGGAAAAGACGGGATAACAAACGAAATGCTGATGGGGGCTGGGCCAAACAGCGAAGAGGAAACTGCTATCGGTCCTGAACCAAAGCTGGAAAAGGGGAATTGTACCCCAGGCATGGAAAGACGCAGTACTGTTACCAGTACCAAAAACAGGAAAGGACAAAACAGATCCAAATGGATACAGGCCCATCAGCCTACTGAGCTGTGTCGGCAAGCGTATGATAAACACCAGACTGATGTGGCATCTGGAAGAAAACCGAATACTAATTCCACAGCAAGCCGGCTTTAGACAGCACAGATCCACTGAGGACCAGGTCATCCTCATAGCCCAGGAAATAGAAGATGCCTACCAGGCACAGAAACACACAGTAGCTGTTTGGGTGGATCTGGAAAAGGCATTTGACAAAGTCTGGAAAGACGGACTTAGAGTCAAGCTAAGAAGAAGTGATGTTTGTGGGAAAATGTACAAGTGGATCAACCACTACCTCAAACAAAGAACGGCCAGAGTCCAAGTACAAGGGCAGATGAGCAAAAAGGTGACACTCGAGCAGGGAGTACCCCAAGGGGGAGTACTGTCACCCACACTCTTCCTGGTATATATAAACGACATTACAGAGAATATACCAAGGAGAGTCCATAGCTCAATGTTTGCAAACGATCTGGCTATGTGGACTTCTGAAAAGAATCTCACCATAGCAAGAAATCGGATGCAGCAGGCCCTAACATCGCTGTAAGAGTGGGCGAACTCATGGCTGGTCAAAATAAACGAGGAGAAAACCACGTGCACAATATTCTCGCTTTCAATAAAACCCCAAAATACCAAATTAAGTTTAAATGGCAAATTCCTGCAGCCAAACGACAACCCAACCTATCTGGGAATCACATTTGATCGGCGCATGACATGGAAAAGTCAGATCGAGAGAAACCGAATGAGAGCCACAGAAAGAATGGCAATCATGAGGAAACTTGCTGGCACAAGCTGGGGAGCAGACGAAGGCATACTAAAGAAACTGTACACTGGAAGAGTGAGACCAGTTCTCGAGTATGGCATTGCGGCATGGACAACAGCAGCAAAGGCGAACTTCGATAAAGTTAGCAAACTTCAAAACCAAGCCATAAGAGTTATAACAGGAGGCATGAAGTCAACGCCAATTGTAGAACTTGAAAAGATTACAAAACTGGAATCCATGACCGATAGAAGAGACTGCAGAGCCCAGCTGCAGTCAGAGAAACTCCGAAGACTGACTGACCATCCAATGCACCAGAGACTAAACAATTTGGGAAATGGGAAACTAAAGCGGAGAAACTTTGCAGAAATAACCAAAGCAAAGATGCACGAAGATCCCATAAACGCACTAACAACACCAAAACCCATCACTACTGTACGAAAACCTACATGGAGGCAGGATATATTTCCAGAGGTGGTAGAAAATATACCAGGTATTGGAAACAAAAACTGCCAGACTGAAAAAGAAAGGAGAGATACTACCCTAAGCTTTATATCGAAAAGCTATCCAAGCATGGACTGGACCCATGCATACACCGACGGTTCTGTAACAAACACTACACAGAACGGAGGGGCAAGAGCATTCCTGAACCTACCAAATGGCAGACAAATAACACTGTCATTCGCTACTGGTAAGTACACAAGCAATTTCAGAGCGGAGGCAGAGACACTGAGGGCGGCAGTGGAAGAAATGGTGACACACAAAGAAAATGAAAGCCATATAGTCCTGCTTACAGATGCTCTCGCCGTAGTCACAGCGCTAAAAAGCCAGAAAAACACTGAGCTTGATGACTTAAGAGCAGCACTCTGCAAACTGTGCCAGCAGTCCGCACCAAAAAGGGTAGTGGTACAGTGGGTCCCATCACACTGCAACATCCAAGGCAACGAGGAGGCAGACAGACTGGCAAAAGAAGGTGCAAGACTACCACAAACAGATACTAGGATGACGTACGAAGAGTCAAAACGGCTTTTCAAAGCCAGATACATGACCAAATGGGAAACCGAACATACTGGTTACACCAAAAACGATGCCTATTACCAGTTGAACCGAAGAGAGCAGGTCGTTGTCTTCAGACTTCGCACTGGCCACAATAGACTGAGGTACCACCTATTCAACAAATTGAAGATAGGGTGTACCGACGAATGCCCGTGCGGTACCGGTAAAATGACCGCTGAACATCTGCTGCAGAACTGCCCGACATACGAGGATCGGAGAGAGCAGATGTGGCCATCACCAGTGGAACTGCAAGACAAGCTCTATGGCAGTGTCGACAGCCTCAGGATGACCGCCGCTTTTTTCGAAAAAATAATGGTTACTGTCTGACTGCGTACGAAGAAGAAGAAGAAGAAGAACATCCAGCCAAAATCCTACTGTATCAACATCTGCACAAAACCCTAGTATAGCAACATCAACATCCACCCAAAACCCTATTATATCAACATCCACCCAAACCAAAACCCTACTATATCAACATCCATCCAAACCAAAAACCCTACTAAATCAACATCCACCCAAAACCCTAGTATATCAACAACCACCCAAAACCCTACTATATCAACATCCAGTCAAAACCCTACTATATCAACATCCACAAAAAACCCTGCTATATCAACATCCGCCCAAAAACCCCTGCTTATCAACATCCCTCCAGTACCCTACTGTATCAACACTCACCAAAGACCCTACTTCATCAACATCCACCCAAAACCCTACTATATCAACATCAACATCCACCAAAACCCTACTTTATCAAAATCAACATCCAACCAAAACCCTACTATATTAACATCCCCAAAACCCTACTTTTTTTTCTTGATCCCCCGAAAACACTACTATATCAACATCCACCCCAAAACCCAGTGGTCTTCCGGGGTCTTTGTGTATGATAAGGACAAGAATAGCACCACTGCCTCACAGATAACATGTAAGATGCGACTGTGTTGGGTGGTTTGTTTAGAGCAGCATAGATGGCGCCTAATAGGCTGCGGGTCTACTTTTCTCTAGTGTTTGAGTCTATTAAGATGAATTCGCACATCGTTTAACCACCCAACGCACCTGAGTATTAAGCTGCTCAAGCCTAGCCCGCTAAGTAGGAAATACTTCTCCCGGCTATATCAAGCTCATACCAGAGTTGGGACCTGCACAGAGGCATCTGTCCCTGTAGAAATACAGGTCGACTAATACTAAGACTCAAACCCTTACAATTTCAACATCCTCCTAAAAACAAAGTTCCTTTTCAACTGGACTTATTTCCTCAAGCAATCCAACCAAATGTTCAGCAAGAGAAATTACGTCACTCTCAACTAATCCCTCAATTATCTATTAAATTAACGTTCTCGTTCACCGTTTATTCAATAATTTTAATAAACAACAACATGAGCGTCGATAAAAGCGTGTCACAGTGTTTAATTTCATTATAAATGTTTCATCGGCGCCATTCTCTTACATTTTTGGCTATTACACCTACACTTAATTCATCGGTATAAGACCATAAATAGGATTTATCATTATCGCGAGATCCGTTTTAGGACCAGCGCTTAGAACATAACCTTTTCCCGCGGTATGCCAGTTTTTTATTGCTTATTGCAGACAGGCTAACATACTAGCTAAGAGATCAACCTAGACTTCTCAACCTACCCTGGTATGCAGAATTCTCCTTCACTTTCGTTGGCTCTGAGGTGATCCTGTTGTGACCAACTCGTCGTGCACGCTTCTGATGATCTTCCCCGTACACGGTTTATTTTATATGTCAGTCTCTCGTGTGTTATCTCTGCGCACTTATTTACAACATAATCTGGCAGTTATTCTATTTAAATTCACAGCTTTGCCTCCGAAATACGAAAAACAAGACGCATCAAGAAACATGAATAGTTGGAACACAAATTATAAGCGCTAACTTGTTTTCCCCTGAATTGAGGTGTAATGGGCCAAAAAACATTACGTAAATCTTGGTTTGGCTAACGTTTTCAGCGGATATTTATGAGACCAGTTACGAGTGGTGCATCCCAGAGGTCCTCAAGCAGTAGGTAATTTGTCCCAGGGTAGAATGTTAGAGTGGTACTTGGGTCTTAATTCACCCCAAACAGAGTTCTCTGGGTTCCCAGCGTACACATTTGACAGCTGATGGTTGTAACGGGACATTCTATTTTGGGTTAAGGGGAGGACAGGTCGATATGTTATTTTAAATAAATAAGTGAAGACCTAGACAACAAATTGTAGAAAAGATGCTAAGCCTCACTTTGTCTAGCCTAACCCTAACCTAGTCATAATCTGAACCAAAAATTAGTTTCCAAGATGGCAAGAAAAAGCGGGAGCTGAAATTCTCGTCTAATCTCGCAGAATGTGGGACACCCCTGATAGTTTATATATTATGTGACGTCACTGCCTCAAATTCGGTGCTAAAAATACATCTTTCTTTTTTTTTTGGGTGGATTAAGGCGCAAGTACCGATAAAGTTTCAAAAGATGAATTCTGAACACAGAATCAGAGTGTTGAAATTGGGATCTTTATGCTGGCTACAATTCTACAGATTGTGAATACCCTACAGTACGTAACACGTCATTGTATTATGACGACATAGCCTTTGACTTTCAGTTCAGCCTGCTACTTCATTAATTGAGGTGGGGGAAGGCGTTGGCGGGGGGGGGGGGGGGGTATCACCTAGTGAGGGGTATAATTTCTATAAAAAAGTAAGGCTGTGGATATTGGGAAATGTATTTTTAGTCAGAGAGTGGTGAATGCTTGGAATGCATTGCCACAGAAAGAGGTAGTGGAGGCAGGGACAATTAATGTATTTAAGAATAAATTAGACGCGCATAGCTTTTAGAGCAAGGTAATGTAAATGTAACTGGTTGTATACAGACTGCAGATTCTTCTAAACCAGTATAAAGACGCTAAGTAAAGATTAGTTAATGTTTGTCTCTTAATCAAACATTGATATATCCGAATAAAATTTAGACAGGTGCTGTATAAATGATCACCTTACACTCTGATATCGTTCTGATGTAGTATTACAAATGTTGATGTAAAATTTAATTAAACAAGTAATACTCAAAATTTACATTCGAAAAAAATGCTAAAACTTTATGTGATTTCTATTGTGTCTTTGATCATTCACACTTTAATTTTTTCTAATAATTATGTTCAAGATTATCTCTTCATAATAGACTACAGCCAAAGCTACATCTTTTACACTTACGTTTTTATGAAAATTATAATATTTACTCAATTGTAATTAAAATGTTGATGCTAAAAATTATGATAACTCTTAAACTTTACAAAATATCTTGATTTCCATAGTTCAATACCAAGTCATGGTTATCCTGAATATATGTGCAAAGCTACAGGATAATTGCTTCAATTACAAAAAAAGTTACACACAAATCGTCTATCGGATGTTTTTTCACAAAAGTTTTAAAACACTATTTGTTACCATCTTCTGATTAAACGGAGTAATTCTTATAAATGACATCCAACCACAGAAAAAGGTTTAAAAAAAAGAAAGAGAAGTAAGAAATGTTAAAAAAAGAAAGAAAGACAAGAAAGAAAAGAGAAGAAACAACAAACAAGCAGAAAAAAAAGAAAAGAGGAAAAGAAAGAAAGAAGGAGAAGAAAGACAAAGGAAATAAAGAAAGAAAGAGGAGGAAAAAAAGGAAGAAAAAATAGAAAGAAGAAGGAGAAAGAATGAAGAAAGAAAGAAGGAGAAGAAAGAAAGTAGAGGAAAAAGAAAGAAAAAAAAAAGGGAAAAAAGAAAGAGGAAGCAAATTGAAGAAAAAAATGTAAAAAGAAAAACGCAGAAGAAAAAAGAAAGAACAAAAATGAAAGAACCAAAATGAAAGGAGAAAAAAGAAAAAACAAAGAAAGAAAGAAAGAAGGAGAAGAAAGAAAAAATAAAACGAAAGAAGGAATGAAAAGAAAGAAAGAAAAAAGAAAGAAAGAAAAAGGAAAAAAAGAAAGATGAAGGAAATGAAAGAAAGAAGAAAAAGTAGAAGAAACAAAGGAGAAGCAGAACAAGAAAGAAAGAAAGAAGTAGAAGAAAGAAAAGAGAAGGAGAAGGAAAAGAAACAGAAAAAAGAACAGAAAAAGGTGAACAAAGAATTTAAAAATAAGAAATAATGACAGAAGAATGAGAGAAAAGGAAGAAAGAAATGAGATGAAAGGAAGGAAGTAAAAAAAGAAAAAGAAAGTAGAAAAAGGTAGAAGAAAAGAGAAAGGAGGAAAAAAGAAAGAAAGAAAGATGAAGAAAGAAAAAGAAGAAGACAAAGAAAAACGAAAAAAAAAATGAAAGAAAGAAAGAAAAATGAAAAGAAAGAAAGAAAAGTAATGAGAATGAAAGAAGCAAGGGAAAGAAGGAAGGATAAGAAAGAGAGAAAGAAAGCAGCAGAAGAATAAAAGAAAGAAAAAAGAAGGGAAAAAAAGATGAAAGAAGAAAAAAAAAAGAAAGAAAGACAAGAAAGAAAGAAAGAAAGAAAGTAGGAAAAGAAGAAAGATAGAAAAAAGAAGAAAGAAAGAAAGAAAGAAAAGAAGGAAAAGAAAGAATAAAGGTTAAGCAAGGAAGATAGAAAAAAAGGAGAAGAAGATAGACATAGAAAGAAGAAGCAGAAGAAGAAGGAGAAAGAAATAAAAAGAAAAAAGAAAGAAAAGAAGAAAAAAAGAAAAGAAGAAAGAAAATAATATAGAAATAAAACAAAGAAGAAAGATAGAAAGAAAGAAAGCAAGAGAAAAAGAAAGAAAGAGAAGAATGAAAAAAAGACAGAAGAATGAATGAAAGACAAAGAAAGACAGAGAAGAATGAAAGAAAGAAGACAGGAGAAAACACGGAAAAAATGAGAAAAGAAAGAAGGAGGAGAAAAAGGAGAAGAAAAAGAAAGCCAGACTAAAAGAACGAAAGAAAAAGAATAAAAAAATGAAAAAAGTAGAAGAAGAATAGGAAGAAGACGAAGAAGATCTAGAAGAAGATGTAGAAGAAGATGTAGAAGAAGATGTAGAAGAAGATGTAGAAGAAGATGTAGAAGAAGATGTAGAAGAAGATGTAGAAGAAGATCTAGAAGAAGATGTAGAAGAAGATGTAGAAGAAGATGTAGAAGAAGATCTAGAAGAAGATGTAGAAGAAGATGTAGAAGAAGATCTAGAAGAAGATGTAGAAGAAGATGTAGAAGAAAGTGTTTTATTGCTGTTGTTGTTGTTGTCCCAAATCTGCTGAGCAAGCCTGCTCTTGGCAGCCCAATGCCATTCTAATATAGATACAGGTCTTCTTCAGTTGTTTCGCTGCTCCGTACAGTGTGTTGAATTGTCGGCAGTGCTTGTAAGAATCTTTTCCTCATGTCAGCAAGCACCTTGCACTCAATGAGTAGATGTCGAACTGTTTCATTAGGATGAGAGCAATGTCTGCACCGTGGCAGGTGCTGGAGATTGGTACGGTTCAAGTGGATATTGACTCTGGTATGTGATGTTCGGAACTGAAAGATGAGACTTTAGCTCTTCAATGTAGGTTGTTTATGTCATCGTTACTTTTTGGCTTGTGACATTTTGCTAAATACACTGCAATCTGTTGTTCCCGTCGCCCACCTGTTCATCCATATTTCTCGGATATTATTCTTAATTATAATTCGAATTACTGTGTGGTTACTGCAGGGTCTATCTAATTGTTGTTTCAGGGCTCCTGTTTTTGCCAATCTGTCGGCCATCTCGTTCCCTTATAGCCCACTATGTCCAGGGATGTTGATCGCCGTCCCCACCAAGAATATCTCTTATTCTTTGTATGGCGTGTTCTTCATCGCCTCCAGAACCCACTTGGGTGTCATTGAAAATCACAAAATCCACCGGCAACAATTCGCCCAAGTCAAACTGTTGGTGCCAGATCTCAACTGCTGTTTTTATAGCCTCGGCCTCCGCTTCAACATTTGAACAGTTTTTGTCGCGTGAATCACAAAACTCGTATATGGACCCATCCGGGTATTTCATTTGGATACCATACCCTGCAAAAAAGGTAAATTTGAATGCTGATCCATCCGTATAGACCAGGACTGCCGATTTTGGGTAGCTACAGACTGTCTCCAAGGCACATGTCTTCATTATATTATGTGTAGTCTCCTTGGTGGCCGCCTTTTCTGTCAGGTGTGTTTTTATAACTGGCAGGCAAAGATTTTCACAAAGTTGTGGGCTATAAAACCTATTTTCCGTTTGTCTCTCGGCTGGTAGATGGTGAATATTACTTTACTCTTCTACTACATCCAGTGGGGACAATTGCTTCAGTCTTCAATTTTGCTTCCAAGTGTCTATTTGTACCCTATTTGGATGGTCATTTTATTGTATCTCTGTACCACTTCAGTCAGTGCCCACTTTCTCCTTATATCTAGCGGTTCTATGTTAGCCTCTATCTCGCACGCCACTGAAGGTGTTGATCTCATCTCCCCCCCCCCCCCCCCCCCCACAAATTAGTCTGAAAGCTTGATTCTACACCCGGTCAATAGGTGAGATTTAATTTTTACTTTCAGTGATCTGTATGGGTAGGCTGTAGTCCATTAACTGGTCGTACATATCCAAGGTATAGATGAGGAAGAGTTTGTTTATCAGCTCCCCAATTTGTGCTAACGAATGTTTTGATTAAATTTAAGCACTTGGTTGCTTTAACTCTAACATTGCAGATGTGGCTGCCAAATGTCAACTGTCTGTCCAGTGTTACTCCCAGATAAAATGGGGTCTCCTCTATTCTAGTAATTCCCTATTGATTTTGATGTTAATGGTTCTCTTTGCTTCTTTATGACTGTGGAAGAAGATGGTGTATATGGTTTTCTGTGTATTTATCTTAAGTTTTCACAGTTTACGGTATACTGAAATTGTGAGTGGCGCTCTGTTGATCTTGGCTTTTCCCAAAATAGGATATTTCTCGGTGGTCCAAATGGCGAGATCATCAGCAAACAATACTTGTGACACGTTTAGATGTCTAGTGAGGTCATTTATATAGAGGAGGAAAAGGGTGCAGCTCAGAGGAGAGCCCTGTGGCAGTGTCCTTTTACTTGATGTTGCATCTAAAGAGTTGGTATATATGGTTCTGTTGGTCTGGAAAGAAAGAAGAAGAAAGAAAGAAAGAAGAAAAAGAAAAAGAAAAAAGAAAGAATGATAAAAAGAAAGAAAAAGAAAAAGAAAGAAAAAGAAAAAGAAAGAAAGAAAGAAAGAGAAGAAAAAAAAAGAGGAAAATAATAGGTAGAAGAAGAAGAAAATGATGATGTAGAAGATGCAATATCAATATGTTAAGCTTATCTTGTTACGCACCTTCGGGTCAGCCAATCTGGCAACAGGGGGAAATCATGTTCTGACATTATCATCATCAAGTGCCGTCTCCGCATCGGAGGTTGGCGGTCACTGATCCTCCAGCTGTCTCTGGTCCGTACTAGGTTGGTACACTCAGTTAACCTGTATCTCGACCACATATTGGTGTTGACTATCCATGTGTACATCTGGCAGACAGTAAAAACACTTCATGTTGCAACTATAGAGGCACGGTTGAGAACACTTGCACGTAACATGATCCAAAATTGTATCAACATTCTCGTATTGGGTGACAGAGCGCAAAACGATTAACGAAAGGCTATCTTATCTTTTACAATTGTTTGGAGGAAAGAAAATCGTTTTAGAAATAAAATCGGGACAATGATGGTGATATTGGTGGTGAAATCTTACGTTGAAAGTGTAAGTGTTGAGAATTGAGGAAAATTGAAAATCGATAAATGATTCAGCACTTTTTTGTACGAAAAATAAATTAGAGGAAAGAAAATGTATCGGAGGGAGAGTCAATTTGTGGGGGATAGGGAAGTGGATGAGAGAGCGAGATACCCTAGGAGAGATGGAGTGTAGAGAGATAGTACAAAGAGGTCAAAGAGAGAGAGTAGAGGCAGAGACAAAGAGAAAGTAGAGCAGCATGATAAAAAGAGAGTACGAGAGTAGAGAATGAGTGGATAATGAGTGCAGAGAGATAGAAAGCTTAGAGAAAGTAAAGAGAGAAAGCTTAGAGAAAGTAAAGAGAGAAAGCTTAGAGAAAGTAAAGAGAGAAAGCTTAGAGAAAGTAAAGAGAGAAAGCTTAGAGAAAGTAAAGAGAGAAAGCTTAGAGAAAGTAAAGAGAGAACGCTTAGAGAAAGTAAAGAGAGAAAGCTTAGAGAAAGTAAAGAGAGAACGCTTAGAGAAAGTAAAGAGAGAAAGCTTAGAGAAAGTAAAGAGAGAACGCTTAGAGAAATTAAAGAGAGAAAGCTTAGAGAAAGTAAAGAGAGAAAGCTTAGAGAAATTAAAGAGAGAACGCTTAGAGAAAGTAAAGAGAGAAAGCTTAGAGAAATTAAAGAGAGAACGCTTAGAGAAAGTAAAGAGAGAAAGCTTAGAGAAAGTAAAGAGAGAACGCTTAGAGAAAGTAAAGAGAGAAAGCTTAGAGAAAGTAAAAAGAGAAAGCTTAGAGAAAGTAAAGAGAGAACGCTTAGAGAAAGTAAAGAGAGATCGCTTAGAGAAAGTAAAGAGAGAACGCTTAGAGAAAGTAAAGAGAGATCGCTTAGAGAAAGTAAAGAGAGAACGCTTAGAGAAAGTAAAGAGAGAACGCTTAGAGAAAGTAAAGAGAGAACGCTTAGAGAAAGTAAAGAGAGAAAGCTTAGAGAAATTAAAGAGAGAACGCTTAGAGAAAGTAAAGAGAGAACGCTTAGAGAAAGTAAAGAGAGAAAGCTTAGAGAAATTAAAGAGAGAACGCTTAGAGAAAGTAAAGAGAGAACGCTTAGAGAAAGTAAAGAGAGAAAGCTTAGAGAAATTAAAGAGAGAACGCTTAGAGAAAGTAAAGAGAGAACGCTTAGAGAAAGTAAAGAGAGAAAGCTTAGAGAAATTAAAGAGAGAACGCTTAGAGAAAGTAAAGAGAGAACGCTTAGAGAAAGTAAAGAGAGAACGCTTAGAGAAATTAAAGAGAGAAAGCTTAGAGAAAGTAAAGAGAGAACGCTTAGAGAAAGTAAAGAGAGAACGCTTAGAGAAAGTAAAGAGAGAAAGCTTAGAGAAAGTAAAGAGAGAACGCTTAGAGAAAGTAAAGAGAGAACGCTTAGAGAAAGTAAAGAGAGAACGCTTAGAGAAAGTAAAGAGAGAACGCTTAGAGAAAGTAAAGAGAGAAAGCTTAGAGAAAGTAAAGAGAGAACGCTTAGAGAAAGTAAAGAGAGAAAGCTTAGAGAAAGTAAAGAGAGAACGCTTAGAGAAAGTAAAGAGAGAAAGCTTAGAGAAAGTAAAGAGAGAAAGCTTAGAGAAAGTAAAGAGAGAACGCTTAGAGAAAGTAAAGAGAGAAAGCTTAGAGAAAGTAAAGAGAGAAAGCTTAGAGAAAGTAAAGAGAGAAAGCTTAGAGAAAGTAAAGAGAGAAAGCTTAGAGAAAGTAAAGAGAGAACGCTTAGAGAAAGTAAAGAGAGAAAGCTTAGAGAAAGTAAAGAGAGAACGCTTAGAGAAAGTAAAGAGAGAGTGTAAAAAGATTAGATAGAGTAAGGATTAGAAGTATAGAATGAGTGTAGGTCATTGGCTAAATAAGCCAATGTGAGCCTTGAATTGTCTGTTGAACTTTGTACAAGGGAAATCAGACATCCTTTCACAGGGGTTGACGAAGAGTTGATGTGAGTTGACTTGCGGAGCGATCGTCTCTGGATAACACCTTTTCTTGAAGTCTTGTGTCACTGAACACTCACATCAATAGTGCTGCGCTAGTCTGTGCGATTGGTGGCGATTCTTTCCCAATCATCGTGGTTAATACCGCACTGGGCCAGTGATCTCTTGTAGCCTATAAAGTGCATGGATTTCTGCAGTAGAAAATTATTTTGGTCACGTGTGCAACCCCACATGCACCACCTGCAGGGCCTCTACTTCGGACCTGAACGTCTTTCCTTCCAATGCCTCCTTTAGTCGTCTAATGGTGTGGAAATCACTTGATGCTATGTCTGGTGAGTACGGCCGATGTGGTAGACACCGAAAGAGGAGGTCCTCGATGGTTGAAGCCAATGCACGGGCAGTATGGGTTGAGCATTGCCATGTTCCACGGGCAGTATAGGGTTAAGCATCTCCATGTTGCACGGGCAGTATGTGTCGAGTATTGCCATGTTGCACGGGCAGTATGGGTTGAGCATTGCCATGTTGCACGGGCAGTATGGGTTGAGCATTGCCATGTTGCACGGGCAGTATGGGTTGAGCATTGCCATGTTGCATGGGCAGTATGTGTCGAGTATTGCCATGTTGCACGGGCAGTATGGGTTGAGCATTGCCATGTTGCACGGGCAGTATGGGTTGAGCATTGCCATGTTGCACGGGCAGTATGGGTTGAGCATTGCCATGTTGCACGGGCAGTATGTGTCGAGTATTGCCATGTTGCACGGGCAGTATGGGTTGAGCATTGCCATGTTGCACGGGCAGTATGAGATTGAGAATTGTGATGTTGGAAACGGACACCTTTACTCAGAGGTCCAGGTCGTTAGGATTGAATTGGGGGTCATAGATGCTCCATGTATGATCTATATTCTAGATGATCTATGTACGCGGCATGTAGCACTTTAAAACGACGGCTCGTTCACCCCAAAAGAGAGTCGGCATAACCTTCCCTGCAGATTGCTGCGTGCGAAACTTCTTTGGTTTCGATGAGGAGTGATGGCTCTCTCTCTTCTTTTCAGGCTCGCGGTAGTAAACCCGGGTTTCACCTCCCGTAACAATTCTTGATGTTCATACACGCTGTTAGGGAAATTGGCTAGAAGGAAGATTCGGAAGTTGATCCAGAATCTGCGTACTTGACGCGAGCGGTTGAATTGAGTGGGAGACGAGGGGCGGCGAGGAAGGAACACCACACGGGGATCCAAAGATGTCTGGTTAACCAGCATTGGACCAGAACGGTCAGACATCACATGCTTGCAGACATACTGATGATGAGATCTTAGCTCGTATGGACTTGTCCCGAGTGCGATGAAGATGATCCAACGACCAACCAACTAACTAACAATTCTTGCTAGGAAACCATCTTCTGCTCAAATGCGTCGCAAAAGTTCCTGACAGGTATCAACATGTCGTTATTTCACTTCTGGAGTAAGCTGCTGTGGCACCCATCATGCTGACACTGTGTGATATTGCAGCACGTCATTTTTCTTTACGAGACTGAACGGCTGCAATCGACCCTGAGGTCACTACTAGGTGTGCCTGGCCCGGTCGTGAACAGTCTGTCACCGAACTCAGAACTTTTTGAAACTTCCTTCTCCATTCAGACACTCGCTGGAGTGAAAGGCATTTATCACCGTACTGGACCTTCATTCTCCGATGAATATCTAGAGGTTTCACCCCTTAGCTGTTAAACAAACAAACCGGATAACAGAAAGCAGCTTTTCTTTGGTACATGTAAATAGTGGGGCAATATGCTCTACGCTATATTGTGCATGCACTTGCTATTCGATCGTCACAAGCCTTAAATTGAAAATTACTATTTAGCAATTGTGCCCTAAAATAAGATTGTCCGTTGTACATACTGTTCCATGCGATTCATGTTAAAATGTATGCTACTTATTGCCTGACCTATATGACATGAAAACTGTTCAATGTAAAGTAAAATAATCAGAGAACAGGAAAATATATACATTGAACATGCACTCAGAACAGTAGAAGAGGTAGCTGCAAAATATTGTAACAGCGAAAAAGATCGATGGCTAGAAAGGTAAATTAAATCACACACATCTGTGATGGCATGACAAACATGACGGAAAATAAAGAAAATCAAGTATTGAGATCCTCCAAAGACTGAAAGTTCAACCCGAAATTGAGAGATGTGTCACATAAAAAGTTCAACCCGAAATTGAGAGATGTGTCACATAAAAAGTTCAACCCGAAATTGAGAGATGTGTCACATAAAAAGTTCAACTCGAAATTGAGAGATGTGTCACATAAAAAGTTCAACCCGAAATTGAGAGATGTGTCACATAAAAAGTTCAACCCGAAATTGAGAGATGTGTCACATAAAAAGTTCAAGCCGAAATTGAGAGATGTGCCACATAAAAAGTTCAACCCGAAATTGAGAGATGTGTCACATAAAAAGTTCAACCCGAAATTGAGAGATGTGTCACATAAAAAGTTCAAGCCGAAATTGAGAGATGTGTCACATAAAAAGTTCAACCCAAAATTGAGAGATGTGTCACATAAGTGATTTACAGTCTCGATGGGAAAGGAAGACTAACCAATGGCCAGGCAAAATATACTGGACAAGACCCTCACCTTGGCTTCCTCGTAGCCCTTCCTGGAAACGGGCTGTTTTCATGGCAGCCTAGCTAGAAAGGTGAGGGATCGACGTGATCCCCGTAGTAGTGAGAGGCACGCAGGTGAAGCCAAGCATAGCACAACCGCCAGGAGGGCCCGGTCCACCTTCATCAGCCTGCTCAGGATGTGAGGTAAGCCACCACAACTCGCCATTTAACGTTCTTTTTCAGTTCAGTTCAGTTCATCCCGTAACCCATCAGGTCGTTGGGGCACATTTGAAGACACTCCCAAAATCCCACGTCAGAAAAAAAGTTCTTTTTAGGTCGCACAAAAGAGTAATTCTACTCATTGTGGGCATTCTACAACAACAAAGCCAGTCTCGATCATTGCGTGGAATGGATCCGTCCAGTCTTAGTCACATTTATAGGTTGGCTTTCGAGTGTTGGTCATATTTATAGAATGGCTTTCGAGTGTTTGTCATATTTATAGAATGGCTTTCGAGTGTTGGTCATATTTATAGAATGGCTTATCAAATCGTGGTCATTTTTGTAGAATGGTTCTGTCAAGTCTAGGTCATATTTCTTGAGCGGCATGTCGAGTCTTAGTTTTTATTTATATAATAACTGTCGAGTTTTATTCACATTAAATGAAACGATTTGTCGAGTCTGTGTCATGTCTATCGAATGGTTTGTCGATTGTTATCTATAAATATGTTATATGTTTACCTACAGCTGGAAATGTAGTGCATTGAGCACGTCAGAGAACCGTTTCGTAGCAACAATCTAAACGTTTCTATCTGGCAGACAAGCACCGGATGCTCTGAATGTAGCTATGGAATAATTCTAGGCAACTTTTGATGACGTCATAGACGCTAATAATAAGTTTCCTGTAGGTATCTCGACGCCACCCAAACTAACAATAGCTGCAGACAGCCAGGATGGGTGCCTGCCTTGGGCGTATCAGGAGTGTGTACAACCAACTAGCTACATAAACCGCATGTGTGTTCGCCCTTCACCAGTTCAAAACCGCATGCCCATTATTCTTAGACGTTTTTGTATTACATTTCTTTGTTGGCACGAGGATGAGTGCCGCCACTGCACTTGACCTTATAATGAAGCCTGGGTCAAAGTACTTTTGTGTTTTCTTAAAATGGTGAAATGTAGTTATTTGTGTAACATCATGATGTTGCTAGCTCCTTGCACATTTCAGTCTTAGAACCGTCGTTTGCTAAATTATTAAAAGATCATTATTGTTCTGTACGGTGTTCCGTAGAAGCTGCGCAGTGAGTTTGTAGGAAGTACTCAAATGAAAATTGTGCTTGTGTTTATTGGGGCAATAAGAATATGTTAATGGGGTGATAGTTGGTTTTGAGTTTATTTCTCCTGCAATGGCCACGTAAAAGTATCACACGATAGTGCAATATTAAAATATTACTTGGAAGTGCCACATAGGAGTGCCACACAGGAGTGTCACGCGGGAGTGCCACGTAAGAGTACTACATAGGAGTGCCACGTAGGAGTGCCACGTAGGAGAACCACGTTAAATTGCCTTGTGCAAGTTCCATGTAGAAGTGTCACGTAGAAGTTACACAAAAGTGTCTATTGAAAGAATCTCTTGAAAGTGTAATTCGGAGGAATCTCTTGAAAGTGTATATTGGAGGAATCTCTTGAAAGTCTCTTGGTGAGTGCCTCTTGGTGAGTGCCCCTTGGTGAGTGTCTCTCGGGAGTGTCTCTCTGGAATGTCTCTCGGGAGTGTCTCTCGGGAGTGTCTCTTGTGAGTCTCACTTGTGAGTCTCTCTTGTGAGTGTCACGCAAAAAGTCTCTTAGGAGTGTCACGCAGAAAAGTCTTTTGGAAGAATATCTTGAACGTGTCACATGCAAATGTCTCTAAAGCGTCACTCTAAAAGCGTCTCTTGAAAGTGTCCCGCCGAATTAACAGGTAGAGGTGACAGGTAGAGGTAACAGGTAGAGGTGACAGGTAGAGGTGACAGGTAGAGGTGTCAGGTAGAGGTATCAGTCAGATAGAGGTGTCACGTAGAGGTGTCAGGTAGAGGTGTCACGTAAATGGCACGTAGAGGTGTCATGTAGAGGTGTCATGTTGTGTTATCACGTAGTGGTGTCATGTTGTGTTATCACGTAGTGGTATCACGTGGAAGTGTTACAAGAAAGTGTCACATCGTCATATGAAAGTGGCACCTGAAAGTGTTACCTGAAAGTGTTACCTGAAAGTGTCACGTAAAAGTGACGCGCGAATGGTAGCTAGGAAAGAAAGACAACTTCTACGCAACCTTACAAGCACTTCATAAAATCCTACTAAAAAGGGGTGTGCACGACGCTAGTTAAACGAATTGTTAGAGATCAAGATGCTGAGCAGCGCATGAGCTCCAGCGGTCAGCAACCCATATCTGACTGCTAGCGTCAGGGCCAGAGAACCAGAGCTGCAAAGACCCTTCTACACCACGTTGTGATCCTGGATAACAGGCTGCAACAGAGCAGACTGGGTAAGGAGAAGGAATCTAAGAGGTAATGCAAAACCATTACTCAAAAATGTTTTGCTGAAGTCGGATGTGTTGGACCGAAAGGTGCAAATATCACAGTCAAACTAAACTACGACACAACGCATTCCGTTCTCTGGACTACATTCTGCTACTTAAGCCCTTTTTCAGGGTTTGGTAGCGAGAGTTTGAGAACGAACCAAGCCAAACCAAACGAATTGTTACAGAAGCCACCTTCTCAAATCATCTTAGATGAACTAAATTCCATGCACCATCTACCAAAACAGAGACATGAACTATAGTTCGTTCCAAAATTGTTGAAAACATTCGCGCTCAATTTTCTCAAAAACAACTACACTTATAACAGTCATTGCTTACAAGCAGTATTGTATCGATTACGACCTTCAGATTTAATGTTTAACGAATTCACAGGAAACTATTTGCATAGAGCCGTTCTTGCTATATTTTGCATTTACACAAAACACGGCAAACCTTAGATTTTACAATAATACCCTAAATGGTGGCACTCGTTTCCAAAGGCGTATCCAAACTACGCATGACTGGTAGGTGCGGATTTTTGTTACAAGGGAGATCTTGCCATTACTCCACACACGTCGGACGTCGTGCATAGCAGACGCAGATAGTTCAATCCACCTTGACATATCGGGACCGCTGCGCCAATCGGATACTATGATGATGCCGAGATAGATGAAATCGTTGGTGCACTCCGCACTGTGACTTTGAGTTTCAATACCCTGGTGTCATGTATCGGAAATGAGGTTCTGAGCTTTGGTCTTAGCCCAGACCCAGGATATAGACAGGCCTAGGGAGGGCGTTTCGCAGTCTAGGATTCCCAGAGCGCTGCAGCGCAGAGTTGTCCGTGCCGGACAGACGAATGTCGTCCGCATAGACGAGAGCAGTTAAGATCGACTGATCAATAGCGATACACTCTTGGTGCACGCTCAGGTGGTCAAGCAGCCAGTCGACTGTCAGGCAGAATAGGTTGGGGGCAAGAATACATCCCTGTCTGACAACCCGAGGTCGGAGAGAGTGACACTGAGTCCCAGACGAATGATGTCGCCGGTGTCCTTGTGTCTCCTTGATCAGGTTCAGCAAGGGGATTGGGGTGCCTATTTAAATTCCACGTATGCAGCGCACAAGGAGCGGATGAAGGAGCGGATGAAGGCGCGGTGCAGTTCGGCGAAGAGATGCAGAACATCGGTTATTGAACGACCCGGGGTGAAACCAGACTGTTGTTGGCAACGTTTTGTGCTCAAGAGCGGCTTGAGTCTCGCCAGCAGCGCGTGGTAAAACACCTTCCCCGGAATTAATCTTTTCATACCTCTGAAAAACATGGTAGTGTTTGATGGTGCGAATGGGACTGATGAACCACTTGGATATTGTAGAACCTTGGATAGTTAGGGCATTGGATTGTCGCTTTTACGGTCTTCATCAATTGATGTACCTGGGAGGCAGTAACAAAGTTTGTATTCTAAAGATGTCGTTCTTAATATATTGTGAGTCGATTGGTGGAGGTGTCAGCAACTGAGATTGGTACGTGAACTGCTCTATTCTGATTCTGACGACTCAAGAGATTAACAACTGCAAAGGGCTTGATAAAATGCAACCCACCTCGTTGTCCATTTGCTACTTCCTCTCGGAGGACATGCTCTTCACATGATCTTGATTCCAGTACTCATCTATTTTTGAGAGGGCATTCATTCTCAAACACCACAGTTTGAAAGGCACATGTTCTGTGCGGCAACCTGATCTTTGACTGCAGCCCACACACGTTCTATCGGGATGAGGTGTGAATAATACGGTGGTAGTCGAAGAGAGGTGTGGCCATGCTCTGCAATAATAATCTCAATTAAAAACAGCTTTGTTTTCCTAGTCCACCTTTAAAGCTGCAATAACTGATTTTTATTTTGTTGTGATAAAAAAAAGATATTTCTTTTCTAAGCCGATTAATGATCACTTGTTTCGTACTTGGTCACGTTGCAATTTTTGTCCTGCTCTACAACATTATGTTAGGATGCATTGTCTTTCTGTGCTACAACATTATGTTAGGATGCATTCTCTTTCTGTGCTACAACATTATGATAGGATGCATTGTCTTGCAGTGCTACAACATTATGATAGGATGCATTGTCTTTCTGTGCTACAACATTATGATAGGATGCATTGTCTTTCTGTGCTACAACATTATGAAAGGATGCTTTGTCTTCCTGCGCTATAACATTATGAAAGGATGCTTTGTCTTCCTGCGCTATAACATTATGTTAGGATGCATTGTCTTTCTGTGCTACAACATTATGATAGGATGCATTGTCTTTCTGCGCTATAACATTATGATATGATGCATTGTCTGTAACATGACATAACGGCCTATCCAGAGAGGAAAGAAGTGTGTTCCCCAACCAATTCCTGAAAATATGTCCCTTCATTTCCGTGTGGTAGTCCCTGTCTTGTGAAATGTGTTTGAAAAAGAAGTTCCGCGCCACGTATAAGACCATTTTCTTTGCTACCTGCATGAGCTATCACAATGCGTTGACCCTTGCTACCTGCATGAGCTATCACAATGCGTTGACCCTTGCTACCTGCATGAGCTATCACAATGCGTTGACCCTTGCTACCTGCATGAGCTATCACAATGCGTTGACCCTTGCTACCTGCATGAGCTATCACAATGCGTTGACCCTTGCTACCTGCATGAGCTATCACAATGCGTTGACCCTTGCTACCTGCATGAGCTATCACAGTGAGTTGACCGTTGCTACCTACATGAGCTATCACAATGCGTTGACCCTTGCTACCTGCATGAGCTATCACAATGCGTTGACCCTTGCTACTAGGAATTGTCCATAGATGTCCAATAGGGTTGTGGTCAGGTGAATAAGCTGCACTCCATCCTGGTGACTCGTTACTGATGGAAGAAGTCATTAACCCGAGTATCCCTACGACGTTTTGGGACGATCAGCACGAGCTAACCATCCACCAGATCGTCGCCTGAACCAATTGTATCAGGTGTGGCAGACGATCGCCCAGCACTATCAGAGTATTGATTGTATCGATAAGGCATCGCTGCCTAGATGTATCGATGCCCGTGTTGGTCACACACGTTACTGATCCATAATCATCGATTTCTCGTGAAACTGTCACACTGTAATTCTCCGAATGACTGAGCAACAATTTATTTAATCATAATTGACATTTTTTTCAATTAAAAAAATTATTATTTTTTAACGATTTTTTGTAAGTGGCCCTTAACGTAATTTGAGTACTATATTCCCAGACAAGACAACGAACGTACTAGAAGTATTCTGCATAAACCTCGAAGCGGAGATCCCAGTAATATCACAAACACACTCTGCTACCATTCAAAATACAAGACCATGACAAAACTTATCCACGCAACAAACCTCGTCAACTTCCCAGATCTAAACCCCCCCCCCCCCCCCCCCCCAGGTCCTTTGAAAGTTGGATTCTTAAGTTAATAACGATAGTTACGTCGCATTGCATTAGTAGCGCTAATACAGTGGATACCCAGGCATCCAGGCCAATGGAAGTGGTGATAAACTGGGAAAAAAGAGAAATAAGACAATCCAACATTTCCACCAACCAAATAATCTATAATAGCTGTAGACAACAATGGACGGACCGGACCGGATCTATGAGATACAGGTGTGACTGCAAGCGCTCTGTATGTAAACATGTCTCAACCCAATCCCAAATATATCATCAACAATTTGAGCCTAAGAGACCAGGGTACTATTTGGAGGTTAGGAACAAAGAAGTGTGTTATTGAACAAACAAACTACACCGAGTAACGGCAGACCGTACACCACACTGCCAGCGCTGCGACGGACAAGAGGAGACAGTTCTTGTTTAATATCAACAATGACTTAGTTGACTCTTTTGTGAGCCCTGAAAAAAGGGGTTAAGTGGTGGGTTGTAGTAGCTTTCATCGCATCCAGAGCATGCTGATGAAGGTGGACCGCGGTTCTCCAGACGGTTGTACTATGCTTGGCTTCATCTGCGTGGCGATCACTACTACAGGGATCACATCGATCCACACCTCATAAGCCAGGCTGTCTTGAAAATAGCCTGTTTCATGAGAAAGCTATGGAAGAGAGACAGTGGTCTTGGTCAATGTATTGTACCTCACCCTGATGCGACTTCCTGATCAGTATGTTATGCCTGACCCTGAAGCGACGTCCTGGTCAGTATGTTGTGCCGGACTTAACTAGCGTCTCAGTTCCCCAGAGGAAACAGTTAAGCATCAGGATTATTCATCAATTTGAGAATTCGTGAAGAAACTAGTACCTCCAGCCTCCTCTATCACCATGAATGGAGACACACACAAGATTAAGCAACAAATGTACATTTCGCTTACCTGACACAGGTAAAAGAAAAGTTGCAACTGGTTATCCCAAGTATTGAAACATGTCAAAATCATTTATTGCTCCACTGAATCTACACTGGGAAATTGTACGAGGGGCTTCAAGGAAATCATGTTTGTGGTTTTTGGTGCGGCACGAATGTGTACCACGCGCGCATACCTCCAACCCAGACAGATTTCACGTGATTTTTGAAAGAAAAAGTGAATTTTTTGCCCAGATGTTTCACTATCTGGGGAGCGTCTGAGTAAGGAATACACTCTCTGGTTGGCATTTTTGGGTTTGTTAGATAGTAGATGCGAGCAAACGTGTGTATGTAGATGCGTGTATGTGTATACACTGATGCTAGCATGTATATATAGATACGTGTGTATGCAAGTATGCGAATGTACGTGCATAACTATTCACGTGTGTGCATGTGTCTGTGTGTGGAGTGTGTGTATGTGTGGTGAGGTGTGGGTGTGTGTGGGTGTATGTGTGGTGGGGTGTATGTGTGGTGGGGTGTGTGTGTGGGTGTATGTGTGGTGGGGTGTGTGTGGGTGTATGTGTGGTTGGGTGTGTATGTGTGGGTGTGTGTGTGGGTGGTGTTTGGAATATAAATGTTATTAATTCATGCCGTTTTGTTTTAAAACCTTGTAACATATTGCCAATTTTGTTGTGAAATCGTAGCGTTTGATGTGGATACATTTAGTGTGCTCATCTATGTATATCTGGGGGTGTGTGTTTACTCTCATGCGTGTAAAGATGTAGGTATGGGTATATTGATATACATACGCGTATGGATGCTAGTTGAAATACACAGCTATATATGTATGTGTATGGGGATGCATTAAAGAAATAATAAAAATAATAAATGGGGGGGGGGGGGGCAAAATTATTGCAAATTATATTGTATAAACTTTCATATTAATGTACAAAATTAATGTATACAAATTTGAAACATGAAATTATTTCTCATTGAGAATATACAAATGTTGTTTTTTTAACATTGAACACAACTTTATCTTTTTTTTTAATAAAAAAGGAACTAGAGATGAATAACTATGCCAACTGTAATCTTATAAGTGGTTCGCAAAAGGTGAATAAAGAGGAGTGTATATGACTCAAGCAATCTGTTCATGTTAAAACGTATTGTCATATAAGCCATTTGTGCAAGAATACTCTTAATTGTTCTGATTGAGGCTCCATGGAAAGTGAACCGTCTGTAGTGGTTCCCTGTACTCCGGAGGGAGCGAAAAGGAGATAAGACAATTAGAAGTGACTCACGAGCGAGCAGCAAAAAACATAAAATCGTTTGACACCATGCAGATATGGATTTGCAGAAAAATGTTAAGAATCCCATTCTCCACTGAAAGATTAACATGGCTGTGAGCAATGTATAGGTACAGCTTAGGTTAGTTCAGCCCAGTTAAAGTGCCATCTCCACAGAGATTTTCGGCTGTAGTGCATCTCCTCTGTTTCTTGCACTGATGGTGCAGTCTGCGAGACTTGTCCCTGTCCATTTCTTTATGTCATCAAGTGGTCTAGAGATAAGGTGTTCGCCTTGGGTGGGGGACCCAGTGGTCTAGAGATAAGGTGTTCGCCTTGGGTGGGGGACCCAGTGGTCTAGAGATAAGGTGTTCGCCTCGTGTGGGGGACCCAGTGGTCTAGAGATAAGGTGTTCGCCTTGGGTGGGGGACCCAGTGGTCTAGAGATAAGGTGTTCGCCTCGTGTGGGGGACCCAGTGGTCTAGAGATAAGGTGTTCGCCTTGGGTGGGGGACCCAGTGGTCTAGAGATAAGGTGTTCGCCTTAGGTGGGGGACCCAGTGGTCTAGAGATAAGGTGTTCGCCTTGGGTGGGGGACCCAGTGGTCTAGAGATAAGGTATTCGCCTCGTGTGGGGGACCCAGTGGTCTAGAGATAAGGTGTTCGCCTTGGGTGGGGAACCCAGTGGTCTAGAGATAAGGTGTTCGCCTCGTGTGGGGGACCCAGTGGTCTAGAGATAAGGTGTTCGCCTTGGGTGGGGGACCCAGGGGTCTAGAGATAAGGTGTTCGCCTCGTGTGGGGGACCCAGTGGTCTAGAGATAAGGTGTTCGCCTCGTGTGGGGGACCCAGTGGTCTAGAGATAAGGTGTTCGCCTTAGGTGGGGGACCCAGTGGTCTAGAGATAAGGTGTTCGCCTCGTGTGGGGGACCCAGTGGTCTAGAGATAAGGTGTTTGCCTTGGGTGGGGGACCCAGTGGTCTAGAGATAAGGTGTTCGCCTTGGGTGGGGGACCCAGTGGTCTAGAGATAAGGTGTTCGCCTCGTGTGGGGGACCCAGTGGTCTAGAGATAAGGTGTTCGCCTTGGGTGGGGGACCCAGTGGTCTAGAGATAAGGTGTTCGCCTTGGGTGGGGGACCCAGTGGTCTAGAGATAAGGTGTTCGCCTTGGGTGGGGGACCCAGTGGTCTAGAGATAAGGTGTTCGCCTCGTGTGGGGGACCCAGTGGTCTAGAGATAAGGTGTTCGCCTTAGGTGGGGGACCCAGTGGTCTAGAGATAAGGTGTTCGCCTCGTGTGGGGGACCCAGTGGTCTAGAGATAAGGTGTTCGCCTTGGGTGGGGGACCCAGTGGTCTAGAGATAAGGTGTTCGCCTTGGGTGGGGGACCCAGTGGTCTAGAGATAAGGTGTTCGCCTCGTGTGGGGGACCCAGTGGTCTAGAGATAAGGTGTTCGCCTTGGGTGGGGGACCCAGTGGTCTAGAGATAAGGTGTTCGCCTTGGGTAGGGGACCCAGTGGTCTAGAGATAAGGTGTTCGCCTTGGGTGGGGGACCCAGTGGTCTAGAGATAAGGTGTTCGCCTCGTGTGGGGGACCCAGTGGTCTAGAGATAAGGTGTTCGCCTTAGGTGGGGGACCCAGTGGTCTAGAGATAAGGTGTTCGCCTCGTGTGGGGGACCCAGTGGTCTAGAGATAAGGTGTTCGCCTTGGGTGGGGGACCCAGTGGTCTAGAGATAAGGTGTTCGCCTTGGGTGGGGGACCCAGTGGTCTAGAGATAAGGTGTTCGCCTCGTGTGGGGGGCCCAGTGGTCTAGAGATAAGGTGTTCGCCTTGGGTGGGGGACCCAGTGGTCTAGAGATAAGGTGTTCGCCTCGTGTGGGGGACCCAGTGGTCTAGAGATAAGGTGTTCGCCTTGGGTGGGGGACCCAGTGGTCTAGAGATAAGGTGTTCGCCTTGGGTGGGGGACCCAGTGGTCTAGAGATAAGGTGTTCGCCTTGGGTGGGGGACCCAGTGGTCTAGAGATAAGGTGTTCGCCTTGGGTGGGGGACCCAGTGGTCTAGAGATAAGGTGTTCGCCTTGGGTGGGGGACCCAGTGGTCTAGAGATAAGGTGTTCGCCTTGGGTGGGGGACCCAGTGGTCTAGAGATAAGGTGTTCGCCTCGGGTGGGGGACCCAGTGGTCTAGAGATAAGGTGTTCGCCTCGTGTGGGGGACCCAGTGGTCTAGAGATAAGGTGTTCGCCTTGGGTGGGGGACCCAGTGGTCTAGAGATAAGGTGTTCGCCTCGTGTAGGGGACCCAGTGGTCTAGAGATAAGGTGTTCGCCTTGGGTGGGGGACCCAGTAATCTAGAGATAAGGTGTTCGCCTTGGGTGGGGGACCCAGTGGTCTAGAGATAAGGTGTTCGCCTTAGGTGGGGGACCCAGTGGTCTAGAGATAAGGTGTTCGCCTTGGGTGGGGGACCCAGTGGTCTAGAGATAAGGTGTTCGCCTCGTGTGGGGGACCCAGTGGTCTAGAGATAAGGTGTTCGCCTTAGGTGGGGGACCCAGTGGTCTAGAGATAAGGTGTTCGCCTTGGGTGGGGGACCCAGTGGTCTAGAGATAAGGTGTTCGCCTCGTGTGGGGGACCCAGTGGTCTAGAGATAAGGTGTTCGCCTTAGGTGGGGGACCCAGTGGTCTAGAGATAAGGTGTTCGCCTTATGTGGGGGACCCAGGGGTCTAGAGATAAGGTGTTCGCCTCGTGTGGGGGACCCAGTGGTCTAGAGATAAGGTGTTCGCCTCGTGTGGGGGACCCAGTGGTCTAGAGATAAGGTGTTCGCCTCGGGTGGGGGACCCAGTAATCTAGAGATAAGGTGTTCGCCTCGGGTTCAAATCACGGTGAAGACTTTGTTCAAGTGGATCACCTGTTATAATTTCTCTTGATCTCCGAGTAGTGATAAGTGACCCGCATGTTAAAAATGCGTTGCCAGTTGGATAGAAGCTCTGTCTCCAAAGGGCTCAAAAGTAGGCCGCTGTTCGAGCAAAATTCAAGTTAAAAACCTCCAATTATTCTAGGGATTCTCGCCCCACAGAGAATATGTCGCAAAAAGGGGGACAGTGTGGCTGTAACATCAGTTCTTGGTTGTGTGGTTAGCGGAACGGCATAGATGGCGCCTGACTGGCTACGGGTCTACCTTGCTCCAATTTACGCTTCCACCACCACTAGTCATGAAAATAGGCGATCCTATTTTCTAGGGGCTACCAACTTAACTAACAGTTGGTAACATATACTAGCATTGACATGGCAAGTCACCAGCGGATGTTCGCCTGCTAAAACATATGAAATAAAGAAGGTCACACTTCCTCACGACGTATAACGACACAATTGGACTGAAGATAGATAGATCAAGAACTTAAACCGCGTTATACCTCTTGCACGTTTACCCTCCATCTGTCCATCTGAAACAAATTCACGGTACAAAACACAACAGATCACCGTTGAGAGTGATCCTTACACTGAATCCTGCCCTGTACCCAACTGCATATCCATCTTGTTTTCCGAACATTCTATTATAATTTCACTGATAGTTGGTCACATGCAATAATATAATACAATAGTACGCTTAGGCGACCAGGGCCCGTCGCGTCGAATGGCCATGTCCATGCCCACGTCTGATGGCCCTGTCCCAGGTGGCCTGCAGTTCTGTTGGGGAGGTGACAATCTGTTTTACCCAGGTGTTGCGAGGGTGGCCCCGAGGAAGTCTCCAGGATGAGCACGGTTTCTTTCCGTAACTCGCCCCACCAGCCTGACGGAGCATTTTCTGGGCTGAGACTTCCATGAAAAGGCGAACAACGTGACCGAAAAAGGAGAAACGACGGCGATCAATCGTTGAGACAATACCTGCAAGTTGACACATGCAAGTTCCGTTAGATAATTAACCTTGAAATGTGACGTTTCTTCTCCGACAGAAGGCCTGTATCTGAAGTAGGCTCAGGTTTCTGGTTAGTTTAAATAGTTGTAACATTTGATTTTATCATTTTAGATTTTTTAAACGAACACACAAAATACTTTATAAAGTGTTCTTTCTGTCTGAGCGGTCCCAACAAAAGTGTTCCTATATTCACCGATCCGCAGGTGTGAAAAGGTTAGACAACACTATTTTAAGGTCTGTACATGCCTTGTCTACGTATTGTCTATGCGTTGCCCATGTATTGTCCAATTATTGTCTAAATATTGTATACCTGTTGTGGATGTGTTGTACATGTGTTATCTACGAGGTGTGTTCAAATGAAACCGGACCGAACTGCGACAAGTGAACATACGTCCGATGCTCATGATGATATCACTTCTGATGTAAACATCACTTACTAACCGTTAAGTTTGTAAAATTTCATTATCCTCTGACTCATAGTTTTCTCAGCAGACAGTTGAAAACATGGCGGATGGTATACGAAATCCGTCCAGGGTTGATCAGCGAGCGGTGATTCGGTTTCTAACATCTGAAGGATGTCGACCAGTTGACATTCATCGCAGAATGCAGGCAGTGTATGGGGATAAAAGTGTGTCGAAGACAACAGTGAAGAACTGGACAACGATGTTTAACGAAGGACGTGAGTTAACGAAAGATCTTCCTAGACTAGGTCAGGAGCATATTGTTGCGTTAGAAGATGCCATCGCCAACATTGATTTAGCAATTCGGGTGGACCGTCGCCGGAGCTTACGTTCCCTAGAAGAGAAATTCGCTGTGTCGCTAGGGACAGTTCAAATGGTGTTAG
This sequence comes from Ariolimax columbianus, assembly GCA_036924085.1. NCBI lineage: Eukaryota > Metazoa > Mollusca > Gastropoda > Stylommatophora > Arionidae > Ariolimax > Ariolimax columbianus. Next base: position 77,354,232 of record JAVGWX010000004.1, on the reverse strand, counting down.
CAAGAAAGTGTAGTATCGTAAGGTGTGCTCACAATTTGTACATCGTATATATTATGTACATGTTGTCTGTGTGTTCTCTATGTTTTCTCCATATGTTATCTATTTGTTTTCTATGTGTTAGTCAGTCAGACATCAACCTCACTCTCTGGTCCACAGCTACCTTGGACCAGTAGCAAGCTGTAAGTCAGTGAGACTGAAGATAACTCAGGATTCAAGCACTCTAGTCCCACCTCCTTTGAGACCAGAGGTCGCTTGAAACTTGTGGGATTCCATCGCTCATCGTTTTGTTTATTGCTTTAAAAAGCCAGTCCATTACCTCTCGATCGACAGGAACAACTCCTTATCTATATGTTATCTACGTGTTGCCTGTGTCTAGTCTATGCGTGGTCTATGTTTGATGATGACATGATAATAGAAAAATAGTAGTCTGTACAAACGGCTGCACCAAACATACTGACCTCCACAGTTTGAAGGAGTAACGTCAGAAATGATAGGTCAGCGATAACACATTTTCTTTTTATTTGGCTTATTTCACAAAATCATGTCATTTAACACAGACAACCACTCACGCTGTGGATGACTGTAGTTTGATTTCGGAGAGTGGCATGTTTTAAAAAACTGTTATTTTGTTTTTGATTTTTTTTTGTTTGTTATTTATTTATTTTTATTTGGGGGGGGGGGGGGGGGGGGGGGGGGTTGGAAATTGTTTTCAGAAGTATTTTAGATATACTAAGGGATCAAGATGATGAGCTGTACATGTGCTGTAGCGATTCAGCGATCCATAACTGACTGCTAGCGTCAGGGACAGCGACCCAAAGCTGACTGCTAGCGTCAGGGACAGCAAACCGGAATTGCCAAGACCCTTCTCCACCCCCACGCGGTGATCCTGGATAACAGGCTGCAGCAGGGCAGACTGGCTAAGGAGAAAGGATAGAATATGGATGGCTAACCCAGTACCCAAAAATGCCATGCTTAATTCGGATGTGTGGCACCACAAGGTGCAAATATCATAGTCAATCTGTAAATTACGACACAACGTTCTCTTTCGTTATATTGACTACATTCTGCTACTTGCTAAGCCCTTTTTTGGGTTTGGTAGCCGGAGTATGAGAACGAACGACGAGAAAGGATGAAGAAATATACTTAACCATTTTACGATTTCAATAACTTTTTAAAATTTTTTTAACAAAATAGTCAGCTATCTGCATAAACTTTGGATGGACAGGTAGGCACCGGCAACAACAGATCACAGTTAATTTCACTAAATACCACAGCCAATAAGAAACGATGACATAAATAAAGTACATAGAAGATATCAAAGTCTAATCTTTCAGTTCCGAACAGGACATACCATAGTCAATAGTCACTTGTACCGCATCAATTCCCAGCACCTGTCCTTGTGCAGAGATTGCTCTCATCCTGATGAAACAGACATCTACTCATTGAGTGCAAGGCACTTGCGGACATGATCAAAACATTCTTACAAGCACTGCCTACAATTGCCAACACACTGTATGGAACAATGAAACAACTTAAGAAGACCTGTACCTATATAAGAATAGCATTGGGCTGCCAAGAGCAGGCTTGCTCAGCATCTATGGGATAACAACAACAACTACATAAACTCTCCATCAACAATGAAAAAGCACTTATCCCTGAAAGGGGTTGCACTCCTAGGAAATTCGGAGATTGGAATTGAGTAATAAACATCGGTAAACTGATCCCAACTCCACACCCTCTGAAGCTTCATAGTTGAATTATTTAATGCCCATGTTTCCGCTCCGGTCATATGATGGCCAAATATAAATTTCCAAATCTGGCTTTTATTTCGAAAGCTGCTAAAAGTGGCCAGAAATATGTCTTCCTGTGCGACATTTACAATTCACATATTTGCGATTCCTTCTTCCTTTGTCTATAATTTCAACATCAAAGATGTCATACTTTATCGTGTGTTTCTTTTTTTTAAATGTTCGCATCTGTTTTCTATGAATATTTTATGACTTAAAACAATTCTCAAGTAACGATTGTTTTCTTGGGAGATCAAAGTTTGAGAAGTGGGTTTGTGGCCGTGTCTAAGTGTATATTGCGTGATTGTGCGAATCCGTGTGTGGGCGTCTGTGGCTATTTGTGTATCTATGTGAGTAAGTGTCAATGGCGACGTTCATATATGAGTGTTAGTCTATGTATGTATTATGTTAATGTACATGTTTTTTTTCCTTCTTTTTCATAATTTTTATTTTGACGCATCCGCGAATTTGTGATCTTTGAACTCATGTCTCCTTATGTCAGCAACACATCTAATGATTTTCTTTCTATACTTCATTGAATTTTGTTGCGTCTTTTGCAATATTATTATTGTTGCTGATATAATTATGGTTATTATTAAAAGTATTATCATTATTGCTACTATAATTAGGGGGATACTTTTGCAGTCAGGTAAGGCGCTCGTCTCTCAAATGGGGAAGAAGAGCGCTATAACAGAGAGGTAAAGCGCTCGCCTCTAGAGAGCAGAAGATGCGCTATAGTACAGTAGAGAAGTAGGACGCAAGACGCTCGTCTCTGAAGGAGTGTCTGCAGCAGAAAGATAAGGCGCTACCCTCGGCCGCCTTAGCGGGGAGGTAAAGGGCTCGTCTCAGCCGCTTGAACAGAGAGGTAAGTAGTTCGTCTCAGCCGCTTTAGCGGGGAGGTAAAGGGCTCGTCTCAGCCGCTTGAACAGAGAGGAAAGTAGTTCGCATCAGCCGCTTTCACGGGAAATAAAGGGCTCGCCTCAGCCGCTTTAACAGAGAGGTAAGTAGTTCGTCTCAGCCGCTTTAGCGGGAGGTAAAGGGCTTGCCTCAACTGCTTTAACAGAGAGGTAAGTAGTTCGCCTCAGCCGTTTTAACAGAGAGGTAAGTAGTTCGCCTCAGCCGTTTTAACAGAGAGGTAAGTAGTTCGCCTCATCCGCTTTAACAGAGAGGTAAGTAGTTCGCCTCAGCCGCATAACAGAGAGGTAAGTAGTTCGCCTCAGCCGCTTTAACAGAGAGGTAAGTAGTTTGCCTCAGCCACTTTAACAGAGAGGTAAGTATTTCGCCTCAGCTGCTTTAACAGGGAGGTAAAGCGCTCGTCTTAGCCGCTTTAACAGAGAGATAAAGCGCTCGTCTCAACCGATTTAGCAGGGAGGCAAAGTGCTCGCCGCTCAAGGGAGTCTCATTAGCAAGCACGCAGCAATCTACCCCTTGTGTCAAAGGAGATGAGAGGCTGGGTCTAGTCCTATCGGAGAAGGATACCAAACTCGGAGGTCCCATGTGTATGTAAAAGAAACCTTGTCAGTTGACAAACACAATAGGAAATTAATGAAATTCCTACTGAGGCCAGAGTTACAGACGCGAATTAAATAACAATTACATTTTGAAAAACAAGGAGAGGCACAGACGAAGAGACCACAACCTATTTTAAAAAATAAAGACCTGGTACAATTAGGTCTCTAATACTTCATCCCTGACATCAGTGTACTTATGGAACTACCTTGACCTTGGCATTACCTTATGAAGAGATCTAAAGGTTTATCCGGAGCACGTATAGGAATTGTTGGGGAGCAGAGCATACAGGCCACGCATAATAAACCAGTGCTATTCTACCTTTTATACCTTTCGTGAGTGTCATTTTTTCTTAATAATAATAATAATAATAATATTCGCCTAGGCATGTGAGGCCCGTTGTGTCGGTCGAACGCCACCATGGCAAGTCAAAATGGCGCTGTACCAGACATCGTCTATATATTGTTCTTACCGCCCACTGGAATCTAAATTGATGAAGATTCCGCGATCGTCCACCGAGTCTGTGTATTTTAGGATGTTTTTAATACCATCATCATCATGTAGCAAGTCCTTTGCAGAACGTCGCTCCAATCATGGACCGTCTGAAAGAAACTCGATCTCTTGTCAAATCCCCAGCCTGCTGCACAGTCTTGCCTAAGGAATCCTTGACATCCTGGTGTCATCGCCTTCTTGGTCTGCCTCTGCATCTCTTTCCCGGCTCCATTACCGTTCTCTCGAGACCATTGAGGTTGGATGCGGCCAAACTATTTCAATTTTTTGCTAAAGACGAAATTAATGAACCAGTTCTCCTCTATACCCAATTCTTGTCGAATGTTTGCATTCAAATTTTTTTCGGTCCACTGTATTCTGAGAACCTTCCTATAACATTTCGACTCGAATGACTCGAGATTTGACCAATTGTCCATGTTTCATATATGTATGCTGCCACGGAGAAAAGCACAAGTTCTCAAACTGTACACTTTTGTTGGTTTGCTGGTTATCTTCGATAGTTTCCTCAGGTTCTGTTGTTAATACAGCATATAATGATCATACTGCCGTCCACCACACATCAACCATACACTCAACAAACTGAAGATACTAATGAGATAAACTATCGTACTGAGAGACACGCTGTTCTACAGCTACTGTAAAAGAGTTTGGCTTGGCTTGGCTTCGTTCATTCTCAATCTCCCACTACCAAACACTGAAAGGGCTTAAGTAGCAGAATGTAGTCCAGAGAACGGAATGTGTTGTGTCGTAGTTTACAGCTATACTGCGATATTTGCACCTTTCGATCCAACACATCCGACTTCAGCAAGAATTTTTTGAGTACCTGGTTAGCATTCCCTCTTCGATCCCTTCTCCTTAGGCAGTTTGCCCTGCTGCAGCCTGTTATCCACGATCACCGCGTGGAGGTGTAGAAGGGTCTTGGCAGCTTTGATTCGCCGGCCTTGACGCAAGCAGTCAGCTATGGGTAGCTGGTCACTGCAGCTCATGCGCTGCTCAGCATAATTATCCCGTAAAAGAGTTTAACGTTTTAGGAAAATGGAAAAGGAATATGTGACCATTATCAGTACTAGTCGCGGACAAGCACTGCTATTAAATCCATCAGTACTAGTCGCGGACAAGCACTGCTATTAAATCCATCAGTACTAGTCGTGGACAAGCACTGCTATTAAATCCATCAGTACTAGTCGCGGACAAGCACTGCTATTAAATCCATCAGTACTAGTCGTGGACAAGCACTGCTATTACATCCATCAGTACTAGTCGCGGACAAGCACTGCTATTAAATCCATCATCTCAGGCGAGAACGTTCACCAATCTTTATGTGGAAAGCCAATAACCTTTGGCGGACCAATGAAGCCTTTTAATACATTCAAGTTGATATCTGGAAAAGGAAGAAGAAAAAGACTAAGAAGAAGGGAGAAGAGGATGAAGAAAAGGAGGAATAAAAGAAGAAAAAGAACAGGAAGAATAGCAGAAAGAAGAACAAGAAGAACAAGAAGAAGAACAAAAAGGAAAAGAAAAAGAAGAAAAGGAATAATAATAGTATTAATGAAAATAAGAAGAAGAAGTGGAAAAGGAAATAGGAAAAAAAAAAGAAGAAGAAGAGCACGAAGATGAAGAAGACGAAGAAGAAGACGACGAAGAAGACGAGGATGAAGAAGGAAAAGAAGAGAAGAAATAGCAGAAGAACAACAATATAAAGAAGAAAAAGACGACGACGACGAAGACAAAGTAGAAGAACAAGAAAAAGTAGAACGAAAAAAAGAACAAGAAGACGAAGAAGAACAAGAACAAAAAGAACAAGAACAAGAAGAACAAGAACAAACAGAACACGAACAAAAAGAAGAAAATGAAAAAGAAAAGAAAGAGAAGAACAAGAGAAAGAATAACAAGAAGACAAAGAACAAGAACAAGATTCTTCCGCCGTTGGAATTATTGTTCGGCTAATAAAAATTGTACGCTTTTATCAAACGTGTTCTGGCTACCGACACCACAACAGAGAAGTGAAGTGGGCTACAGACACCACAACAGAGAAGTGAAGTGGGCTACCGACACCACAACAGAGAAGTGAAGTGGGCTACAGACACCACAACAGAGAAGTGAAGTGGGCTACCGACACCACAACAGAGAAGTGAAGTGGGCTACAGATACCACAACAGAGAAGTGAAGTGGGCTACCGACACCACAACAGAGAAGTGAAGTGGGCTACCGACACCACAACAGAGAAGTGAAGTGGGCTGACACCACAACAGAGAAGTGAAGTGGGCTACCGACACCACAACAGAGAAGTGAAGTGGGCTACCGACACCACAACAGAGAAGTGAAGTGGGCTACTGACACCACAACAGAGAAGTGAAGTATTAGATAGACTTCATTGTCAGAGACCTCCTATCCTCTTATAGGGAATGTGTGCACATCTCTTCCTGGTTGCCCTAGCAATCCAGTACTCTTTTGCAGCAGGTAGATTGGCGGGGAACACGCGTAGTTTATGAATCCGGTCAGTTTTGTCACGATGCCAGCACTCTAACAACCTTACCAACTGTTGTTATTGGTCGAGGTCGATATCCTTCCTGCCTAGACTCGCCATTTAAGATCATCAAAACAACGACTCTTCAATTTCACGCTCAAGTCACGTGTTCGTGTTAAACTCGTCCGCTACATTGATTACGCCAATCAAAACTCAAACGTAAGCCTTAAAGGTCAACATCGTGAAGAACACAAACAGAAAAAAGAAATTGTGTCGTAGAAACATCATCATTATGCAAATTTTACAACTACAACAGTCTACCACATCGCCATTGAATCTACAACAACAACGTGCATCTTTCATCGCTGCATCCATCTTTCATCTCTGCATTTTTATCTCTGAATTCTTTAAAAATACCAACTATAAAAAAAAAACGTTGCAATAATTTTATCAACCATATTGAATTGTGTGTTACGAGTCAATGAAAGTTGATATTTCTATACAAAAATACCGGTCGCTCAGAATTTGGATTGTTAAAAGCAAAATCGATGTCTATTTTCAGAAAAATAGAGAGCAGGATTCCTAATACAGATTTATTTACAGTAAATATATTTCCCAAATATAGTGTGAAGGTAAGTATAATTAGTAGAGAGTAATACATTAAACAATAATTCAGGCAGATACAAGAAAATTGCTTTCAAAATAATCAATGTATCATGTGTACATGGTCTGATCTTTTAATGTTTCATGATTAGTGCACGAGTAATGGTCGACAAGTTTTGTGTTTTCGTATGAAGGAGTCAAGGTACTTGCCTGGAAATTGGTGTGGAATTTAGTCCTGCTATTTGCATTCCCCCTACAAGGACATACACGTCTCCGATCTACTCTACACCTTCCTGATGGCCTGATAGTAGAGCTTCTCCGTCTGGATTTGGAACCACGTTTCCAGTTTATTGATTCATCAATTGAAGCTTCACCAATAAGACAGAAGTTCAGAACTGTTTTCAGTATATTCAACCTAACCATTGTATTTAACATGTGTCACTTAGTCATTAATCCCGCCATGTCCCACTTATCCATTGAGCTCACTATGTCCTACTTAACCATTGATCCCACTATGTCCAACTCAACCATTGATCTCATTATGTCCCACTCAACCAATGATCTCAATATGTCAACCATTAATCCCATTATGTCTAACTCAACCATTGATCCCACTATGTCTCACTCAACCATTGATCTCAATATGTCCCACTCAACCATTGATCTCATTATGTCCCACTCAACCATTGATCTCACTATGTCAACCATTAATCCCATTATGTCTAACTCAACCATTGATCCCACTATGTCTCACTCAACCATTGATCTCAATATGTCCCACTCAACCATTGATCCCACTATGTCTCACTCAACCATTGATTTCAATATGTCCCACTCAACCATTGATCTCATTATGTCCCACTCAACCATTGATCTCACTATGTCAACCATTGATCTCACTATGTCTCACTCAACCATTGATCTCACTATGTCCCACTCAACCATTGATCTCACTATGTCCCACTCAACCATTGATCTCACTATGTCCCACTCAACCATTGATCTCACTATGTCCCACTCAACCATTGATCTCACTATGTCCCACTCAACCATTGATCTCACTATTTCTCACTCAACCATTGATCTCACTCTGTCCAACTTAACCATCCATTTCAGTATGTGTCATTGGCTATATCTGAGTGTTGTATGAACCAATATATAAGCTATGTCTTTTGCTGTTGACCTCATCAGGACCAGGGCAGTTTTTCCTCGCAAGTCCTTAAAACCGTTAGACCGTTTATATTTTCAGTCCACTCAAGTGGTATCGGTCTCTTTTTGGACTTCCGAGGAAAGGACTGAGAGTTCGACACCGCCGCTCTGATTGTTGTGGTCTGATATAATGTGGACTTTCCTTTAGGACATTTTTATTATAAGGACTACAAAATCCACTGATCTGGGATCGATTTTGCGAATGCCTGATCTATTTTATGCTAGAGGGTACCTTTAGGAACTTTAGTATCTTGTCTTTTTGTGTGGGAATTGGATATAGCGAGACCTTTAATTAATTTCAGGAAACAAAACCTTACAGAAAAGTTGATATTCTTAAACCTTGTACGAACACACTTAGTTCATATCTTGCTTTATTAAACGACTCAAGTTTTTGTAATAATAGCATACATGTTTGTATATACGTAAGTAGAACATATATATATATATATATATAGACACACACACCCACACGCCCAAAAACCCACCCAACCACCCCACCACCCCCATTCCCACCCAGCCACCCCCACCGTCCGCTCCAACCCCTCACCCACCCACTCACCCACCCACGCACGCACGCGCTCGCACACACACACACACACACATATATATATACATACATACATACACACACACACACATCTTGATGTTGATGACCCGTTCCTCAGCGTAGCTGCGGGTCCCAACTTTTTCTCCAGCGGATCCTGTCTTGAGATACGGAAGAGAAGTGTACGGTAAGCCCCTATTGGTGTATCGGACTGTTCACATTTATTAAATTTCTGTCTGCTCTCAATAGTTATGTAATGTGTTATAAGAACTTGCAGTACAATAATAGAGATTGAAACAGTTACTTTTTCTAAGATTTGTTAGATATGCGTTACATTACGAAGCAGGAGTGTGTAGAACCAGCTAACTGCAGAAACCATTAGCATTCTTTCGCTAATCGATTAAGCACGATTGATTTGCCCAAGGTGCAGTGATTTTGATAATGTTTACTATAACGTAATTACATCCAATATCACCTCTTATATCTGCTGTTTCCGTATTTGCCATTGGCTTTCACAAACTAAACAACGCCTTCACAAACCATCTCACGTGTTCTGATCTCGGATTTGATTTGCTAGTTCAGTTCATTTGTACACCCGGGACACTAAAAAATCGAATCACAAAATGGCTTTTAAATGTGCTAATCGGAACGTACCAATCACTTGAGTTGTTACGAACAGCGAAGGTTTCGTCCACTCAGTAAATTCAGTTGATTAGAGTCAGTCTTGACCACGGCTCCACGACACCAAGTTGTTCATTGGTTGAATGTTAACATAGGGAATGTGTGGGTCTGTTTACCATTGAATTGGAGCATTGGCTACTTGGCATGCGTCCATATTAGGCATCTGGAAGAAGATTGCTAAATATTAGCCATTATTTCGTGAGAAATGTTTCTCTATCTTTATCATTATCTCTCTCTCTCTCTCTCTCTCTCTCTCTCTCTCTCTCTCTCTCACACACACACACACACACTCCGATCTAATCTAATATTATATATATATATATGGAGCCGCGTAGCGTAGAGGTTAGCGCACTGGCGTCGCATCTGAGTGGTCCTGGGTTCATTCCCCAGTTGAGGCGGTAATGTTTTTTTCAAACCGCAATGGCTCCCGGGTCGACCCAGCCTTAAATGGGTAACGGTTCATTCCGGGAAGTAAAAGCGGCGAAGGAGAGGAGATGGCTACCGCCCTCATATAGCCGAGCCTTTGAAATGTGAGATCCCTACGGCAGTAATGCTATGGGATACTTTACTTTATATATATATATATATATATATATATTTATATATATATATGGCACCAAGATATCCAGGAGGCTGGAGTTTTGGCAAGAGAACGAGTTTCTTTCAGACAGACTGTGATGGGAGCGAGTTCTACAAAGGACATGCTACATGATGATGAGTCTCCTTCTGATTTCTTTCGATCAGTCGCCATTTTTGTCAATTCTAGAGCCCATATATTCAGATCTTTTTACCTCACTGCAGAAACCATTAGCATTCTTTCGCTAATCGATTAAGCACGATTGATTTGCCCAAGGTGCACTGTAAATCTATGCTGACATAGTGTTTTGTCGGTGGTCATTATCTTTGTTTTATTTATGTTTATAAACAGGTTTCGATCTTTACTATGTCCATTCATGGCTGAAAGTAGCTGCTCTAGCCCTTCTGCACTTCTTGATAGTATCACTGTGTCGCCTGCGTATCGTAACTCTGGAATCTCGTACTCGCTAATGGTAAATGTTTGAAAACTTTCAATGCTCTCGTCTTCTCGAACATTTCTCATTATACATTCCGCATATATGTTGTACAGATAAGGTGAGAGGATACTCCCTGTCTTACTCCATTTTGTACTGCGAACCAATCTGATGTTTGCCCAGCTACTCGGACAGCGGCTTGTTGATCTTGGTATGTTTCAATGAGATGAATAATATGCACAGGAAACCCCATTTCCTTAATTATTTTGCACAAATTTTGATGTTTTACCGTATCGAAGGCCTTGGTGTAAATAATTAAACTATATATATATATCTGGGAATGGAAAATGATTGATAGAACCAACTTCATTGCATCAGGTCCTCCCATATGTGCTCAGTCGACGACAGAGCAGGAACTTTGTAGCTCCTGTGGCTGTGCCAACATTGTCCTAATAAGTTCGTCAAGTATCCATTTACAGCTAGGTCGACTGAGACAATTGGTCATGCCATGAACAAAGGCACGGAATGCTCGATCTGAGGACGATGTGATTTGAACTTCGTACTATGGGACTGCAAGCGAAGCTAACAACCTCTATGCCACATGCTCCAGAAGCCAAATTATATGCTACATGGTTCTCTGTGAATACTCCGGAAACAAATTCTAGGTCTCATGCTTTTCTGGGAAAACTAAAAAAAAAAATAATATTTACAATACAACAAAGAAATAAATTGCACGGCGATCGAGTTTTCGCAACCTTTGCAGACCGAGAAGTAGAATATTCTAAATCGTTATGGGATAACGACTACTGTGTCTAACTCTGAACAGAAACCGTTCCACACTACCGTCTCAAGTGACTAAAACAAGGCAAGACAAGACAAGATAAGATAAGACAGCACGGTCTAAGACAAGACACGGCAAGACAAGACAAGATAAGACAAGGCACGGCAAGGCTAGACAGCAAGACAGGACAGGATAAGACAAGACAGGACAAGACAAGACAGGACAAGACAGGACAAGACAAGATAAGACAAAGCACGGCAAGGCTAGACAGCAAGACAGGACAGGATAAGACAAGACAGGACAAGACAAGACATGACAGGACAAGACAAGATAAGACAAGGCACGGCAAGGCTAGACAGCAAGACAGGACAGGATAAGACAAGACAAGATAGGACAAGACAAGACATGACGAGGCAAGACAAGACAAGAAAGGACAGGACAGGATATGGTAAGACAGGACAGGAAAGGACAAGATAATGTAAGACAAGACAAAACAGGACAGGACAATGTTGAGAAAATCGAAGCAAGACAAGACAGGACAATGTAAGGCAAATCGAAGCAAGGCAAGACAAGACAAGACAAGTCATAAATAAAAGCATAACTAAACAATCATCCTAGTGATCGGAAGCAGATGACTTCTTATATAGAATATATCGATCTATTTGCTAAACTATCTATTGATCTGTCGAATTGAGAATGTTGTCAAGTGCCGTTTCCGCATCCAAGGCTGGCGGCAACAGACCTCCAAACATCTTCTGTCTCTTGTCTTGATGGTACACTGTTGTCAGTCCATCTTTTGATATTGGCGTCCCACTTTCACGATCTCCGTTTTTGTTCGCTTTTCCATCCATCACACGCGGCCCTTCAGTCTGTATTTTCATATTTTAAAGGCGTTCACTTTATCGTCGTCTATTAACTATAAACTCTATCATCTCATCTATCAACTCATTCATCTAGCTAACCAGCAATATATCTTTCCCAAAAAGAGACACGTTCTAGCCTCTCTGCCAATAAGATGAACCGTACTGTTAATTTTGTTAGAAACGACTATGTAGACTTGTGCATTGTGCTGGCAACCTTATAACGTAAAACAAAGCGCCACAAAAGCTACCTCTGCAGCAGAACATATATAATTTGTGACAGGCTTCCTGCAAGTAGGTCAGATGTAGTGGTAAACCAAACTACTTTAATGTAAAAGAACATAACTATAATGGTTGCCGCCACTCTTACAATCCGCTCCAACTTTGAATTCCCGACTACATAAATATTTCCATATACCTTGGTCCCTCGGTCAGGTTCAGCAAGCGTTCAGCACAAGGCAGCCTGCATGTTCGTGCCACTTCCACTGGGCAAGTCCATAACATTTGAGCAATGGTTCCCAAACTCTTGCTTCTGGGCTACGCTTTCAGAATGAAAATCTGTTCTTGTCACACTCAAGTCTTTTATTGATAGGTGTTGTCGTTGGTGTTTGTGACGCAGTTCCTATCATAGCGTGCATCATACTACACTTCCGAACTGGCCACAACTGAATAAGAAACCATATGTACACCAAATTCAATAGAGGTAACACCATCTTATGTTACTGGGGCTGTGTTGGATTCCTGTTTACGGGAAAGGCTTCAGGATTAAACCCCGAGGAAAAATCTTCTTTCAGTCGTCTCGATAATGTCTTGCGACTGGCCAAAGGTAGCTTAGGACGAGAGAGTTAGCTTGACATTTCCGCAAATCATACTCACTTTAATCTAAATCACCGCATGTCACCCATTTCAGCGGACAGAGCAAAGCTAAAGGATCGCCCACAAAGTTGAACAGAGAGCGTGGGCTTAATCACATGTGATGGATGAACATCACTGCGGCCCGGTAGACATAAAGCAGCATATGCATTTAAGAACTGCCCCCAGAACACATCACATGTATTTCAGGGCTGCACACAGCACATGTATTTCAGGACTGCACACAACACATATATTTCAGGACTGCCCTAGCACACTGCATATGTATTTCAGGACGGCCCCAGCATATGTATTTAAGGACTGTCCCCAACATATGTATTTCAGGACGACCCCAGCATATGTATTTCAGGACTGCACCAGCATATGTATTTCAGGACTGTCCCAGCATATGTATTTCAGGACTGCCCCAGCAAATGTATTTCAGGACTGCCCCAGCATATGTATTTCAGGACTGTCCCCAACATATGTATTTCAGGACTGTCCCCAACATATGTATTTCAGGACTGTCCCCAACATATGTATTTCAGGACTGTCCCCAACATATGTATTTCAGGACTGTCCCCAACATATGTATTTCAGGACTGCCCCAGCATATGTATTTCAGGACTGTCCCCAATATATGTATTTCAGGACTGTCCCCAACATATGTATTTCAGGACTGTCCCCAACATATGTATTTCAGGACTGCCCCCAACATATGTATTTCAGGACTGCCCCCAGCACACAGCTCGTGTATTTTAGGACTGTCCCCAGCACACAGCTCATGTATTTCAGAACAGCATCCAGCACACAGCTCATGTATTTCAGGACTGCCCCCAGCACACAGCTGGGGTATCTACCTCTGACCCCATATAAGAATAGAACTGAGGAAATAATTAATCCATACTCATGTATGTCCATTGGCGTTGAATAGGAGATGAAACATGGAATATAGCAAAGAAGTAGAAAATAGGCTTGGAAGTGTTTGAAATGTAGGGTTATCGTTGAATAGGAGAGGAAACATGGAATCTAGCAAAGAAGTAGAAAATAGGCTTGAAAGTGTTTGAAATGTAGGGTAATCGTTGAATAAGAAATGAAACATGGAATCTAGCAAAGAAGTAGAAAATTAGCCTTGGAAGTGTTTGAAATGTAGGGTTATCGTTGAATAGGAGATGAAACATGGAATCTAGCAAAGAAGTAGAAAATATGTTTGGAAGTGTTTGAAATGTAGGGTTATCGTTGAATAGGAGAGGAAACATGGAATCTAGCAAAGAAGTAGAAAATAGGCTTGGAAGTGTTTGAAATGTAGGGTAATCGTTGAATAAGAAATGAAACATGGAATCTAACAAAGAAGTAGAAAATTAGCCTTGGAAGTGTTTGAAATGTAGGGTTATCGTTGAATAGGAGATGAAACATGGAATCTAGCAAAGAAGTAGAAAATATGTTTGGAAGTGTTTGAAATGTAGGGTTATCGTTGAATGGGAGATGAAACATGGAATCTAGCAAAGAAGTAGAAAATAGGCTTGGAAGTGTTTGAAATGTAGGGTTATCTATCGTTGAATGGGAGATGAAACATGGAATCTAGCAAAGAAGTAGAAAATAGGCTTGGAAGTGTTTGAAATGTAGGGTTATCATTGAATGGGAGATGAAACATGGAATATAGCAAAGAAGTAAAAAATAGGCTTGGAAGTGTTTGAAATGTAGGGTTATCGTTGAATAGGAGAGGAAACATGGAATCTAGCAAAGAAGTAAAAAATAGGCTTGGAAGTGTTTGAAATGTAGGGTTATCGTTGAATAAGAGGAAACATGGAATCTAGCAAAGAAGTAGAAAATAGGCTTGGAAGTGTTTGAAATGTAGGGTTATCGTTGAATAGGAGAGGAAACATGGAATCTAGCAAAGAAGTAGAAAATAGGCTTGGAAGTGTTTGAAATGTAGGGTTATCGTTGAATGGAAAGAGGTATTTGGACAGAAAGAAGATACGGTGACAATGTCCTCACTGAGGTAGGCGCACAAAGACAAATATTGAAAATTATACCAAAACGAAGATGTCGTTGACTTGGTAACAATGTGCGGCATGAAAGTATTCTACGCAGATTCTAACAGGCAAGGTCTAGGGACAATGTAAAAGTGTGCGGCCAAAACTAACCTTTATATCTTAGGCATGCAGGTACAGAAAAGTGAAAACCTATGCTCATATGAAGAGAACTGCAGCAGGTATGGTCAAATGAAGAGACGCCGAGACAACCTTGCAACGAGTCTCAAGACTGATCAACTAGAGCCAGTCAGTCTCAGAACTGATCAACCACAGCCAGCCAGTCTCAGGACTGATCAACCACAGCCAGTCTCAGGACTGATCAACCACAGCCAGTCTCAAGACTGATCAACCACAGCCAGCCAGTCTCAGGACTGATCAACCACAGCCAGCCAGTCTCAGGACTGATCAACCACAGCCAGCCAGTCTCAGGACTGATCAACCACAGCCAGTCACTCTCAGAACTGATCAACCACAGCCAGCCAGTCTCAGGACTGATCAACCACAGCCAGTCTCAGGACTGATCAACCACAGCCAGTCTCAAGACTGATCAACCACAGCCAGCCAGTCTCAGGACTGATCAACCACAGCCAGTCTCAGGACTGATCAACCACAGCCAGCCAGTCTTAGGACTGATCAACCACAGCCAGTCAGTCTCAGGACTGATCAACCACAGCCAGTCTCAGGACTGATCAACTTCAGCCAGTCTCATGACTGATCAACTACAGTCAGTCAGTCTCAGGACTGATCAACTACAGCCAGCCAGTCTCAGGACTGATCAACCACAGTCAGTCAGTCTCAGGACTGATCAACCACAGCCAGCCAGTCTCAGGACTGATCAACCACAGCCAGTCTCAGGACTTATCAACCACAGCCAGTCAGTCTCAGGACTGATCAACTACAGCCAGTCTCAAGACTTATCAACTACAGCCAGTCTCAGGACTGATCAACCACAGCCAGCCAGTCTCAGGACTGATCAACCACAGCCAGCCAGTCTCAGGACTGATCAATATCAGCCAGTCTCATGACTGATCAACTACAGTCAGTCAGTCTCAGGACTGATCAACTACAGTCAGTCAGTCTCAGGACTGATCAACCACAGCCAGCCAGTCTCAGGACTGATCAACTACAGCCAGTCTCAGGAATGATCAACCACAGCCAGTCTCAGGACTGATCAACCACAGCCAGCCAGTCTCAGGACTGATCAACCACAGCCAGTCAGTCTCAGGACTGATCAACTACAGCCAGTCTCAGGACTGATCAACTACTGTCAGTCTAAGGACTGATCAACCAGTCAGTCTCAGGACTGATCAACCACAGCCAGCCAGTCTCAGGACTGATCAACTACAGCCAGTCTCAGGACTGATCAACCTCAGCCAGTCAGTCTCAGGACTGATCAACTACAGCCAGTCTCAGGACTGATCTACCACAGCCAGTCTCAGGACTGATCAACTACAGCCAGCCAGTCTCAGGACTGATCAACCACAGCCAGTCTTAAAACTGATCAACAAAATGAGGATGAATCTCATAATTTAGTGTGGCTCAGTAATTGACACAAATAGACACAAATACAAAAGTAAAAAGCAACGTTCCCACCAAATAGACTTCATCAGGTATAAAGAACAACACACACAGCAATAGATAAGTTATCATATGTCAACGATACGTACGGACAAAACATAGAATACTTATCTGTTTTGGTGAATAATGTTTGCAACGTTTTTGATGTTGCTTTATCCCCGTTCAAGGGGTCAGAGGTAGTTAGAATGTTTTGGTCTCATACAGATGGGCTAGGTACAGTTGGAATTTTGATCAAGTGAGTTAGTGTCTGTGAGGACGATGTTATTGGGTTGGGGTTATTGAATATTCAGCGTTCATATTGCAGAAGGAGGCGATCCATCTTGCGTATGGATAAGGCTATGAGGGCATCTCGGGAGAGCTTGTGTTTAATTGTGAAATATAGATGTCACGCAACCACTAATGTTTCACTCAAACACGAGTGAGCTAATTGATTGGCTTTCTGATTCTGACGACCACGACAAGGAGCACTTAGATCACTGTTTAAGACGGACCAAAGTCGAGTTGGTCTGATATGGATGTTGAGTGTACACTTGGAGTTATGGTCAAGTGTAGATACAGACATGGGAGCTAGTGTAGCTGGTCACGGTGTTGGTGGGTTGTGGTTGCGTTTTCCTATGGGGTGGGTGTTGTATTAAACATTTGTATTTGAACAAACCTAGCAGTCATACAACTTGTAATTGACACATCTATGGTCTGATGTGGATATTGAAGGTGCGATTTGAGTTATGGTCTCATGTGTAGAAAGGGGCAAAGGGAGTGTCTAGTGTCGCTGATGACGAGGTTGGTGGAGTGCTTTTGCTGTTACATTATCTCCGATCATGGGGTCAGAGGCAGAATGTTTTGGTCTCATATAGATGGTCAAGGTACAGTTGGCGTTATGGTCAAGGGAGTTAGTGTCGCTGACAACGATGTTGATGGGTTGGTGTTATTGAATATTCAGCAGAACGGGGTGAGTCATCTTGGGTATTGACAAGTAGAGGAGTCAGCTCGGGAGAGGTGTCAGTTCAGGAGAGGAGTCAGCTCGGGAGAGGAGTCAACTCGCGAGAGGAGTCGGCTCTGGAGAGGAGTCAGCTAGGGGGAGGAGTCAGCTCGGGAGAGGAGTCAGCTCGGGAGAGGAGTCAGCTCGGGAGAGGAGTCAGCTCGGGAGTCAGCTCGGGAGTCAGCTCGGGAGAGGAGTCAGCTCGGGAGAGGAGTCAGCTCGGGAGAGGAGTCAGCTCGGAAGATGCGTCAGCTCGGGAGAGGAGTCAGCTCGGTAGAGGAGTCAGCTCGGGAGAGGAGTCGGCTCGGGAGAGGAGTCAGCTCGGGAGAGGCTGTGTTTCATGAAGAAATATAAACGGGTATTAACTTGGGCCTCAACGGTTCCACTTAAGCAAGAGTGGGATAGTTGATATGATTGCTCATCATGACGACCAAGACATGGCGAACTCAGGTTACTGTTCAAGGCGGAATAAAGTTGGGTTGGTCTGATGTGGGTGGTGAGTGTGCACTTGGAGTTATTAGGGTCAGGAGTTGATATGTTCGGAATATTGTGTTGATATGTTCCGAATTTCATAACGAAATACAAACGGGTATTAAATACTTCCTAAGAGGTTACAGTCAACGCAGCCAGTGTAGCTGGGACCAGCACAATACCAAGAAACACAGCCCTGTTCGAACCCATTAGGGTAAGAAGAGAGACGACCAACTTGTACAAGAGCTTTGGGTTCCACAAGGCAACAACACATGTACAAGAACAGGTCGACTAGAATTAGTCATAGAAATAGGACTATGACTAAGACTAGGACTAGGGCTATGACAAAGACTAGGACTAGGGCTATGACAAAGACTAGGACTAGGGCTATGACAAAGACTATGACTAGGGCTATGACTAGGACTAAGGATTTGACTAAGATTAGGACTAGGGCTATGACTAAGACTATGACTAGGGCTATGACTAGGGCTATAACTCAGGCTATGACTCAGGCTAGGACTAGAACTAAGGATATGATTAGTGCTAAGGCTTTGACTAAGACTATGGATAGGACTAAGACTAGGACAATGAAAAGGAATAAGACTAGGACTAATTGTATGACTAAGACTAATACTTAAACTTTCATAGGCGTCTCAGTCTTTGCAGACCATGCGCGTGGCACCCTGTGAGTAGCCTCTCGGAGCTCAAACCTGGGAGCTGAATATGGAGACCCTGGGCTGCCCAAACTGCAGGATTCCCCCTCTCGGCCTCGCTGGCGTAATCTAAAGGAATGCAAAGCATGACAATTTGGCAGCCACTCAACTGCAGGAGCTGAAGAATGAGTAAGACAATTTTGAAACCCTCCGTCTTAGGTGCCTCTACTCCGGCTTTTCTATCTGGGTTTACTCCTGTAGCCCTACCCTCTCCCGAGGTTTACACAAGGCAATGTTGTCCGCACATGCTAATTACTCGATACATTCGATTATACTCTCATCGTCCCAAGACTAGCCAGCACTCACTGGGACGTGGGTTTAAAATCGAAGTTCCTCCTTTCCTAGGCGAACTGCCTGAATAGGCTAACGAGCTTCGTCTACCCGGGTTTAGAGTCAGAGTTTATCTCCTCTTAGATTTCTCCCAAACAGGGCTAATGAGCCCAATCTGCCGCCAAATTATACCACCGGGTACCCTGTCGCGCCCCACAGCAGGCTCTGTAAGAAACAGGAGGCTTCTCATGAAGGTGCTACTGGGGACACAATAATGTAGGAGAGATCATTGGCATGACAACTCTCAAACGGCAAGCCGAACAGTGAATCCAGTGGCGATCTCTACACCTGAAAAGGAGAGACTATATCAGACGCTTCACTTTCCTTTAACGAGCGGGACGTCCAGCCCAGACCAAAAAGCGCTACCCCCAGACTAGGATTAATACTATGCCTAAGGCTATGACTAAGATTAAGGCTAAGACTAAAGCTATGCCTTAGGCTATGACTAAGGCTATGACTAAGGATATGAAAAGGCTTTGACTAATACTATGACTTGTGCTTTAATTAAGGTTTAGTCTATGGCTAAGGCTATGACTAAGGCTATGACTAAGGCTATGACTAACACTAAGGCTATGACTAAGATTAAGGCTAAGACTAAAGCTATGACTAAGGATATGACTAAGGGTATGACTAAAGATATAACTAAGATTAAGGCTATGACTAAAACCAAGGCCATGACTAAGGCAATGATTAAGATTAAGGATAAGATTAAGGCTATGACTAAGGCTATGACTAAGGCCATGACTAAAGCTATGACTAAGACTATGACTAAGACTAAGGGTATAACTAAGGCTATGACTAAGGCTATGACTAAAACTAAGACTATGACTAAGGTTACGAATAAGATTAAGGCTATGACTAAAAATATAACCGAGGCAATGACTAAAGATATGACTAAGGCAATGACTAAGGCTATGACTAAAGCTATGACTAAGGCTAGGACTAAGACTAAGGATATAAGGCTATGGCTGAGGCTATGACTAATGCTATGACTAAAGCTATGACTAAGGCTATGACTAAGGATATGAATAAGGCTATGACTAAGACTAAGGATATGACTAAGGTTATTACTAAGGCTATGACTAAGGCTATGACTAAGAATATGACTAAGGCTATGACTAAGACTAATTAAATGACTACGGCTATGACTAAGACTAAGGATATGACTAAGACTAAGACTATGACTAAGGCTACGACTAAGATTAAGGCTATGACTAAAAATATAACTGAGGCAATGACTAAAGATATGACTAAGGCAATGACTAAGGCTATGACTAAAGCTATGACTAAGGCTAGGACTAAGACTAAGGATATAAGGCTATGGCTGAGGCTATGACTAATGCTATGACTAAAGCAATGACTAAGGCTATGACTAAGGGTATGACTAAGGCTATGACTAAGACTAAGGCTATGACTAAGGATATGACTTTGACGAAAAGCAACAAAACAATTGTAGAAATGTGAGCCACATAAAATCAGAAAATATGAAGCAGCCAACTGAAACATAATTTTAACATCTAAGACGGAAGAAGGTCAACTTGTAACAGGACAACAAGTGCGACAGTTCATGAACAACAGTAGGCGTCTGGAACATGTGTAGTAAGAATAACCAAAGTCACCAGGGTAGATCTAAATATTCTACACCCTACCTCATGTCCAAGCCACATACCTGGAAACAGGCTATGTTATAGCAGCTACTCTAAAATTGAAGAAAAAAAACACATTTTTAATTTTGTTAAAGACGAGGATGCGTGGTCTAGGGGTGAAACTCGCTCGGTTTTCACAATCCCAACGTTCCGGGTTCGATTCCCACTTGTGTCCAGTTTGGCAGACACTGGGTTTTCTTCTCGGGCGAATGCTCCTCAACGTACGGAAAGTAATGGCAACCTACCGTACTGCACACTTGCCAAGAAATGTATTACAGCCAAATAGGTGGCGGTTGTAAGAAGCTACGTTCTGTAAAAGTATACGCGACTTACTTACTTACTAAAAAAGACGCATTTGACACTGTAATCTCCGTGGTCGTGAGCCTGCTGGGATGTATAGTGTTTTACTCAAACTAGGAGGGCCAAAATTGGCCTTCTTCTGTCTACCACGGAGTATCCGACGAGGGATTACAGCCCGGCGCAGGAAGAGAGAATTCGTTACTGATGGAGAGCTCAGTAAGTGTAGATTCAGACAACAACAAGGAAATTAGGACTTGGGATGTCTTTGTTTATGACGTGTGCTCCACAGGGCGCTGATAGGTTTACATTGAATAGTTTCCAATATTATGTCACATCCAAAAACAAAATACGACAATGAACTTGGCATTTATCTTAAGCATATGAAACTTTTAAAATGCTTACTGCAACAGTGGTCGTTGATTCTTAAAGCTATATGCAACTTCTGATCTCCTTTGTGACATGCATCCTGCCATCTAGCCACGAGCCATTGTGAAATGCAATACCAGTCATCTAATCGTGAGTCGAAGTGACACACCACATCTACCATTCTAGTCCCGTCCACTTGGACACACCACACCTGCCATCTAATCCCGTCCACTGGAACATACCAAACCTACATCTAACCCCACTCACCAGAACATACCAAACCTAAATCTAGCCCCGTCTACCAGAACATACCACACCTAAATCTAGCCACGCCCACCAGAACACACCACACCTACTTCTAGCCCCGCCAACCAGAAATCACCACACCTACTTCTAGCCCCACCCACCAGAACACACCACACCTACTTCTAGCCACGCCCACCAGAAACACACCACACCTACTTCTAGCCACGCCCACCAGAACACACCACACCTACTTCTAGCCCCACATACCAGAACACACCCCACCTACATCTAGCCCCGCCCACCAGAACACACCACACCTACATCTAGCCCCACCCACCAGAACACACCACACCTACTTCTAGCCCCGCCCACCAGAATACACCACACCTACTTCTAGCCCCACCCACCAGAACACACCACACCTACAGCTAGCCCCACCCACCAGAACACACCACACCTACTTCTAGCCCCACCCACCAGAACACACCACACCTACTTCTAGCCCCACCCACCAGAACACACCACACCTACATCTAGCCCCACCCACCAGAACACACCACACCTACATCTAGCCCCACAAACCAGAACACACCACACCTACATCTAGCCCCACCCACCAGAACACACCACACATACTTCTAGCCCCGCCCACCAGAACACACCACACCTACTTCTAGCCCCGCCCACCAGAACACACCACACCTACTTCTAGCCCCGCCCACCAGAACACACCACACTTGCCTTCTATTCCCGCACTGTTTAAGAACCGCTGTAATTAACTGTACGTTTTTAATGGACTGTGCTGTAGGAGGGCACTGCTCTCCGAGAGTATATAAGTCTGGAACCGAGAACCGTGCAAGGGGCACAAACGAGAAATCAAAGGAGGCCGTGTATACAGATCAAGTTAGGAAGTGCTCGAAGGACAGATTATACTGAAATAGGTAAAGAGTCCACATGTTGCAGTTGTTTCTTCTTTGTTTCGGATACTTTGCATGCCTGACAATATTTTGTATGTGCAAATTATTGATTTATATAAATTCTCGCCGTCAGGTGGGGGTGGAAAGAATGGGGGGGGGGGGGGGGGGGAAAGACTAAATCTTGTGGATTGTTATTATTGGCTTTAGAAAGGACAGCTTTATTTCATCAGGATGTGTAAAATATTGATACGTTCAAGTTTACCAAACCGTAAATGAGTTGATGTGTAGTTAAGCAAGGCACGTCGATAAGGAAGGTACTCCCCCCCCCCCCCTCCCAACCTCAAATCTGATTAAACCTAAACAGTTTGACCTGTTTCACCTCGCCCCTTCAGTGTCCGATTGACAGAAGAACTAGATGTACGTACTAGTGGACGATTGCTATAGTTTACCCATATGTAAACGAGTACATGATATAGTATAGTGTAGCAGTCCATTTCAGTCATGACTGAATATATGATGATATAACTTGAAGTTTTAAAAAACAACAACAACAAATGCATACTTAGCTTCTGTTGCATTCTTTCTCCATGCGGCGTTGTCGTTTCAATTTTCTGTATTGTACGAGCTTCTCTTCACCAAGTGTGATGTGGCCATTCACGATAACCTCCCCTTGGTTCGGTCTGCAGCTTCGTCTTCCCAGGATGTCAGAGTCATGTCACATCTCCCCTTGGATCGGTCTGCAGCTTCGTCTTCCCAGGATGTCTGAGTCATGTCCAGGATCCCCACGTCACGCCTACACACATCTTCGAACCTCTTCTGTGGTCGATGTATCGGTGGAACATTAGAGGCTGTGAGGACTACAACTGTTCCCTCCACAATAATAAAAGCTGAGTTCTTGGAGCTCTATTTCAGATCCAAAACTTTTTAATCATCGAGTATCATACAGAGAGATCAAGAACGTCATCAAAAACAAAGGCAAAGGCCGCCGTCCATCGTAGACGATGATGGCATAATTAATTTTGCTAGCGCTATTTTTAGTAAGGATTAACTGCGATACTTTTTATCCTCACTCTCTCGTCTCGAAACGACTATGGGGCAACTAAAAGATGCAGGGGACTACGCATCAAGAGCCCCTGATAAAGACGGAGGAGTCCGAAGTCGAACCCACACCACCTGCTCACGAGACCGACGGCTTAACCACCTCGCCATGGAATCGCCCATCAGAAATCAGTATATACACAAATGGAGAGAAGACAGAAACATAAGCAGTACACCAGACTCAATTCAAAAAGAAATCAACAAACTACCTTATTTCGCATGAAAGCTGGTCACTGCAGACTACTAGAACATCTATACTGACTAAAGATCTCACACACTGATGAGTGTCCAAGTGGAACAGGAGGCCAGAATCCTAAACACATTCTACAGGAACGCCCAATCTATAGAGAAATGAGATACCAGACCTGGCCAGAGGGTGCGGAGCTGAGACAAAAGCTGTGGGGCAGCCGCTCCGACTTGGTGAAGAATACAGACTTCATCATGGCGACTGGCCTGCAGATATAGCATGACCAAGAGATCATTAACGCAAAGAAGAAAAGAAAAAGAAAGCACAGAAAAAGCAAGATACTGATGAATATGCATTGCAACCAGGTTTCTTCCAACGACATGAAAAATGGTCAAAAACTAGAAGTTAATTTATTTAAATATTTAGGTTCCTGCATATGTTGTGGGGGAAGGTATAATAAAGAAATTAAGACAAGACTAATGATGGCTGCGGCCGCCATGTCGAGGCTGTGAAATGGGAAAGCATCATCAGTACAGCAGTAAAAGTCAAGTTATACAAACCATTAGTGATGTCTATACTTGTGTGAGAGCTGGACACTAACTCATGATATGGAAAGAAGGATACACGTTTTTGAATACAAATGATACAGAAGAATTATGTGCATCCTTTATAAAGAATATAAAACAAATGATTATGTGAGAGATCAAATAAATTATGTCTCGCCATTACGGTCAGATTAATGTGCTCATTGGTGCCTTCTATATTCCTCTACGCCTGCGAAACGTGGACTATTACAGCAGACCTGCAGAGAAGAATCCAGGCCATGGAGATGAGAAGTTTTAGAAGACTCCTAAATGTCAACTACAAAGACCGTCTCACAAATGATAAAGTATGACGTAGAATCGGGAATGCAAGTGGACTGTAGGACGACCTCTTCACAACGATCAAAAGGCCAAAGCTGACTTGGTATGCCCACGTCTCCGGGTCCGAATGTCTTGCAAATACTACAGGAGACAGTACGGTGAACATGAAGACTAACTTCTGGTCAGACAAACCGTGCTGATCATACATGTTAGTCAGGGTAAGGCAAAACATACTGGTCAAGACCCTCACTTTGGCTTCCTCGTAGCCCTACCTGGAAACGGGCTGTTTTCATAACAGCCTGTCTAACAAGGTGAGGGATCGACGTGATTCCCGTAATAGTGAGCGACACGCAGAAGAAGCATAGCATAGCACAACCGCATGGAGGACCCCGATCCACCTTCATCAGCACGCTGGGGATGTGAGCAAAGCTACGACAACCCTCCACTTAACGTCCTTTGTAGGGTGCACAAACAAGTAAACCTACTCACTTTGGGCATTCAGCAACAACATCAACAACAACATCAACAACAACATCAACAACAACAGCACCAGCACGAGCAAGGGCACAGTACAGGGCTAGCGAAAGTGTAGACATCCAATAAAACGTTGGGAAGACAACATCCATAAATTGCGACAGAAGCGGCATAAAAAGCAACCGCAGACAGAGAGTGATGGCGCAGCATTGTGGAGGTGTCAGCAGGGGTGCCTCAACGATCTCAAGAGGTCACGTGATGGACTGAACTGAAAAGAAATTCCCTGACATGACAACTGGAACCACTTCCGTCAGTAGTTGAACGTTAAAAACTTGTCTGGTTAGAGCATGTAACGAAATAAGACTCCATCTAACAAATAATACTTTAGAGAACAATTCAAGTCGTAAGGAAGCGAGGATCAAGCCAAGGAAACTCCTGGGTTGATATAACATGAACAAGACCTTATTTTGTCCATTCGTTCGTAAGACTGAGGATATAAAACTAAGGCGGACTGTGTGTGTTCAAGTTTCCACCATGGCACCTCCCCAACACAAGCGGGTTAAGGGTCGATTGATTGACTGATTGAATACAAACAAACAAATTGCTCGTAGAATGAAGTCTCTGCTGCTTAACCCCCGAAGTGTAACGCTTCCCCTAGTGGCAAAATTGGTCTGGTAAGCATCCCAGTTGAATTACTCTTAAATCAATCAAGCTGTCAATAGTTGTTTATTTGTTAGGGTATTGAGACAAGGAACTGGTACCCCCCACTGTCTAAACGAGGAGATTTTGTCTCATACACTTCATCCCAAACGACTATCAGACTAACTATGATACTAAATATGAGACTATCTGTGACACTAAATATGAGCGGACATGAAACTCAGAATGAGATTAAATATGAGATCAACTATGAGACTAGCTACGATACTAGCTACACTACAAACTATGAGCCTAAATATGAGACTGTGTGAATGTATGAGACAAACTTTGAGATTAACTATGAAATTAACTTTGAGACTAACTATGAGATTAACTGTGAGATTAACTTTGAGAGGAACTATGAGACTAACTATGAGATTAACTATGAGATTAACTTTGAGAGGAACTATGAGACTAGTTATGAGACTAACTATGAAATTAACTTTGAGACTAACTATTAGACTAACTATTAGACTAGTTACGAGATTTAACTATGAAATTAACTTTGAGACTAACTATTAGACTAGCTATGTGATTAACTATGAAATTAACTTTGAGACTGACTATTAGACTAGTTATGAGATTTAACTATGAGACTAACTATGAAACTAGCTGTGAGATTATCTAGGAGATTAACTTTGAAACTAACTATGAGATTAGCAATGAGAATATGTAGGAGATTAACTTTGAGACTATTAGGCTAACTTTGAGACTAGCTATGAGACAGTATATGAGACTAGCTATGAAATGGACTATGAAATGCACTCTTAGACTATGGGATTGAATATGAGACGAACTATGAGACTAGATATGAAACTCATTATGCACTTCACTCTGAGACTATGAGGTTCAATATAAAACTAACCATGAGACTAACTATGAAACTGACTGAAACTAGCCATCAGACTAACTATGAGACTGACTTAAATTAACTATAAGGCTATGAGTGACTGAAACTACCCATGGTCTATGAGACTGAATAAAACTAGCCATTAGACTAACTATGAGACTGACTGAAACTATGAGACTAATTGAAACTAACCATGAGACTAACTATGAGACTAATTGAAACTAACCATGAGACTAACTATGAAACTGACTGAAACTAACCGTGAGAGTAACTATCAGACTAACTATGAGACTAACTGACACTCACCATGAGATGAACTATGAGACGGACTAAAGCTAACGACGAGACAAACTATGAGACCGATTGAAACTAACCGTGAGAGTAACTATCAGACTAACTATGAGACCGACTAAAGCTAACGACGAGAGAACTATGAGACCGACTGACACTCACCACGAGACGAACTATGAGACTGGCTGAAACTAACCGTAGTCAATCAAGATATAAGAATAATAACTGCAGTCTAATTGATTCTATCTCAAAGGCATAACCCCAACATTTAAATAACATATGCGCTACGCAACCAAATGTCAATTTTCATTTCACCTTTCAAAATTTGCTATCACGTACTATAAACAGTATAGAAGTGACGTCGAAGAAAATCGACTGATGTCAATGCCATACCTAGCACATGATGTCAGAGATAGTAGGGGAGACTGATGGATCGTCACTTTAAGCGGCTTCCTGAGTGAAACAATAAGGTGTGTGGGACATGCTAGAGACACACCGGGACATCAGAGAAGGTAACGATTGGTCGCTATGCAGAAGTTTAACCATATATGCATCCTACCACATGAAATGGAAAGGTAAATGGATAAAGACGAGTGTGCAGATACTTCATTGCTTCCTGTAGATACTGTGTGCAGTCAAGTTAGATTTTATCAGTACGCCGTCCGTGGAGCAGACTGGAAGAGTTCATCAGTTTTCCTAATGTTGATAATAATAATAATAATGTTGGCCTAGTTAGGGCCCGTTGCGTCGATCGACCACTAACATACCCAACTGCTGAGGCTTGTTGCCAAATCTCGTTTGTTGCCGAAGATAGATATAGCGGAGGTGACCTCCCTCTCACTACTGCAGCCGGCCGGTGGGAGACCGTTGTTACACTTAGCTGACTTGAACATTATCTGGTGAATCGGAACCTCCCGATTCAGTCGGACCACGTGACCAAACACAGACAGGCGGCTGTGGACCAGAGTGTCCGAGATCAATGGAAAAACCCGTCTTTGCAGACTCCCCTCGATTACGGACAAGATCGAACCACTGGATAACCAGGACGCCTCGCTGGTTGCGCATATGAAAGCCATCGAGTGTTGATATATCCTGTTTAAGTAGAGCCCATGTCTCTGAACCATACAGGTGGACAGGAATCACACACGTCTAATAAATTCGAACGTTTGATCCGGGAGAGAGTCTGCCATTATTTCTCACCCGGCGCAGGTCGTTCATAGGGTTGATAGTTAGACCGAAAATTGTTATTTGGGTAACTAGATATCTTGTTCTCAACTCGTATTAAACAGCGCAGTCGCCAGAGAAGGGGAGATTATTGATGGTATGGTTTTCACTTTGATGTAAGATTTCCGGCAACTTGGATGAAAGAGCTGGTGGTGCCCCCTGTTCCTGATAAGCATGTCAGTAGCAGTGTCATATGTGTCTTGTCATCAGAAAACATGGCTGCAAAGATTCTGCTAAAGGGTATCGGGACATGCACACCTTCTTGTATGTCCCCGTCGATGGCTGGCGCAGGCAATTTTCATTTATCCAGTACTCGAGCCATCATGAAACGTCGAACAACTGTAGTGAATCTGCTCTGATAACATAATTCTGCCATGATTTGCCAGAGCTTTGCCTTGCCGACAGTGTACAAGATCTTATTCAGGTCAACAAAACTGCTTAAGATCACAGTAATGTTCTTGACATTTCTTCTGGAGTTGACGTGCTGCAATAATCATGTCTATCCTTCCACGACATTTCAAAGTCAACACTGGCTCTCCGCAGACGACTCTGCTCAAGATGACTAGTTGGTAAAGCTGTCATCATCATCCTCATCCTCATTCCCGTAACCTGAAAGGTCATTTGGGCACCAATACTACAGATTGTTGGATCAGTTGAAACAAGGTTGGGTACTCCTGCATTGTAAACTTTTACAGGAAGAGAATCTTGCCATTAGACATTTGACAGATTGCTTAGGGCTGGGAGGACCAAACAGCGACTCTATTGTTGGTCGCGAGTTGCTGCATGAGGGCTGTTGATTGCTCACTGAAGGCTAAACGATGGTTGAGAACTAGAATGAAGTGTTCCAGAACACACAAATATGTCCTTCATCCGTCAGAAGTGTCGTGCCATACGCATTACGGACAGAAGAGAAGTTGTGTTACTGATCTTGGGGACCATAGACTCCCTTAATTGCATCCTAAAACCGAGTTGAGTCATTTGTGTTTTAATGTTCAGGAGGGATCACTTTGTGTGTAAACTGTGCAGACTTTGAGGGGTCACTTTGGCTGTAAACTGTGCAGACTGTGAGGGGTCACTTTGGATGTAAACTGTGCAGACTTTAAGGGGTCATTTTGGATGTAAACTGTGCAGACTGTGAGGGGTCACTTTGGCTGTAAACTGTGCAGACTGTGAGGGGTCACTTTTGCTGTAAACTTTGCAGACTGTGTTATTCAGCCAGCAAGGTCTTGATACCCTGATCATTTTCGCAAATCAAATCGCGGTTTTTTGCGTGTGGTTTAGTCCATAATCTCTTATTCGATAAAGTAGATTGTCTATTTCAGAGTGGTCCATGAATCATACGCCCGTAGACTTAGAAAAGCTGTACCCATTGTAAACATCTTCCAGTATTCGAGTTTCTCGCTAACCACCATTTTAACTGTTCCTAACGACATAGGGAATTCTTCTGCTACCGAACGTAAGCTTCGGCGACGGTCCACCCAAATTCCTGCATCAATTTTGGCGATGGCATCTTCTGAGGTACAATATGCGCCTGATCTGGTCTCGGAAGATCTTTTGTTAACTCACGTCCTTCTTTAAAGTTCTCCACTATTGTCTTCAACACACTTTTGTCACCATACATGCCTGCATTTTGCGATGAATGTCAACTGGTCGACATCCTTCAGCTGTTAGAAACCGAATCACCGCTTGCTGATCAACTCTGGACGGATTTTGTATCACACACGCCATATTTTAAACGGTCTGCTGAGGAAACTATGAGTCTGAGGATAATGACATTTTGTAAACTTGACGGTTGGTACGTGCTGTTTATACCTAAAGTGACGTCATGATGCGCATCATAAGTATGTTCACTTGGTGCAGTTAGGCCCGGCTTCATTTTAACACACTTCGTAGTATCTCTCCTGTTTCCTAGTGGATGTAAAGACATAATAGGCGAATTGGAATTAGAATAGCCATCGAAGATAGACTGATACCATTTTGTGAAGAAAAGCAAACAATTATATGGAAAACATTTTACCAACAATGTCCTATAAGTTCATACGCGCGGATCAGCCAAGGAGATATAATAGGAAATACGACTGACGTCGATATGATAAAGGACATATTGTTAAATAGCTTCAAAATGGCAGCAAGCTTATCCAGACGCAGACATACATTCTGATCACAATGCTATAGTCATCAGACACACATATATAGATACAAGATATACAAAGAATCCTAAGACTATATCTGGCAAAGATGGCGCCGTAACTGGCTGCGAGTCTACATTTCTCTACTGTTTTGGATCATTTTGACAGTCATCTGTTTTGGATCATTATGGATGCCGCCAGACCACGGATGTGCCTGGAATTCACACTAGTCGACGACTTACACTTGTGTTCACGGATACGTGGAGTTGTTTTCCGTCTGGACTTGTTATTTCGTTCTTTTTTTGTGATTTCTTCCATCCGTTTATCCTGGTCTGGATGCCTGCTGAATGGCGCTACGCTTAAACTAGTTATACCTGTGTCGTATCTCACGGGTTAGTTCTGCCGGTTCACCTTCACGAATATGGCGTGTGGGAATTTTAGATGCTACTATGATGAACTGAATACAGCTGGGGAGAGATGCCAGACTCACTCATACGCTGAGTGTTGTCCATACGACCTCTTGTGGTTATCGAAAAGGCACGACAAACTGCGTTAGATGCCTTCCCACCTTTCTACCCTGCGGGTTACATGTTTACGGAAAGGCTTCGGTGGTAACCCTGAGGCTAAATCTGCATCCTATGCTATCTCCAGTCGTCTCGATGAATGTCTTGTCACTGGCAAAAGGTAGCTTAGGCTCTGTGCGTGAGGTTGACAAAAGGCGCAGTTTCTTCCTCACTTTAATCCAAATCTCCGCGCAAGTCACCCATTTCAGCGGACACAGCAGGAGATACGACTGTCCACACGGCTGAACAATGAGAGTGGTCTTCATCACTTGTGATGGACAAACTAAAAACACTTTAATTGTCTCACTCTGATGTAAGAGAACACCATCACAAGAGGGACAGGAAAGTGATATTCTGACCTTTGCTCAACCTACCCTAGACGTCTCTTATAACATGCCAAGCCGGTTATGATCCTATTCTTTGCTCCAATTGCTAGTCTTGCTAACACACAAAGAACAATATCATTTTTTCTGGCTACTTCCTCCATAGAAACAACGGAACTCGCTTTGTCTTGTAGTGGAAAAATATTTAAGAGATTTGAACATTAGCACTAGGGGGAAAAACCACACACATATTAAAAGTCTTTTGTTCTGTAAAGCATCGACGTCATAGCACTCCTGACAGAGGCATAGGTGCTCAGACGGCGGAGAGTATAGATACATAGGGGTCGCAGACCACTGCAGCTCATGCACTACTAAGTATCTTGATTCCGTTTAGTACTTTTCATGTAGAAGCTTTCTTATTGTTTCTTGACAATATTGATCTCTATAAATGCATGCCTCTAACTTTGATTACAGATACAACTTTACCTCTAGAACAGACTGCTACAACTTTACCTCTAGAACAGACTGCTACTACATTACCTCTAGAACAGACTACTACTACTTTACATCTAGAACAGACTGCTACCACTTAACATCTAGAACATACTACTACCACTTAACATCTAGAACATACTACTACCACTTAACATCTAGAACATACTACTACCACTTTACATCTAGAACATACTACTACCACTTTACCTCTACAACAGACTACTACCACATTACCCCTAGAACAGACTATCACTACTTTATCTCTAGAATAGACTACTACCACTTAAACTCTAGAACAAGACTGCTACCACTTTACCTCTAGAACAGATTACTACCACTTTATTTCTAGAAAAGTATACTTCTACTTACTACCAGCAACTACAACAACTCTGCAACTAACCTGTATGAATTTATCTCTACAACAAACTTGTACCACTTTATCTCTACAACAAACTTATATCCAATTACCTCTACAACAGACCTGTATCACTTTGTCTCTACAACACACTTGTATCAGTTTAATATTGATGTTTCTTTAACTTACTTCATAAGAAATATTTCATAGAGGACTAGAATCCTAAACTCGGTGGTTGATCGGCAAGGAATTACGCTGTCTGAAACGTCTCATTAAATACGCATCCTTTTTTGCCTACTTTACCGTTGAAATAACCCATCGCTATCAATTCGTTCTGCTAATTCTCCTATCTATGACATCGGACAGCTGCTCGAAGAACTCTCTTCTATATCCTCACTATTGTTGTCGTTGCACGGAGAAACCACTTGGTTCACGGCTGTCGTTTTTGTCAGTTCTTTATATTGTAGCCGCCTGATTATTTCCGACATACTCTATATGTGATAAGTTTTGCCTTCTCCGGGTGTATTATCAAATCCATACCGAATTAATGTTCTATTACGTAGTCATATTAAGACAAGAGTTATCGTACTTCCTTGCAATTATGACAAGTTTTTCTTAAATCTGACAAAACCCATTATTTACAGGTTCGCAAGACCAGTCGCAGTGGCTCGATTTCAGGTCAGCTAACATTCGAGAATGTAGTTTAAAAAACGTCCTTACAGTAAGCCTGTCCTTTACCGGACTACATCATCCACAATTTGTACCAACCGCAACTACATTTCCTTCGTGATGTATCCTAGAATTCTCGCAACAAAACACATCATCTTGATCATGACCCAGAAGGGTGTTTCGCCATTTAAGCGAGCGGAAACTCACGAAAATCTAAAAATGTTAAAAAAATATAAACATAATAGGGTGTCCAGCGAATACATCAATTCCCCATTCTGCCCGCTCTCTTGTTGAATTTGCACATGTCCAGTTGAATACTTCAATGTTAACTCATCTAGATAGAAGACTATCCACCTGTTATTACACTGCACATGCAAGCACGAACACACGCCAAAATCATAGTCTGGTGTAGTCTTCAGAGTTTGAAATAAAGTTCTAGTCTTCTAAACTTCAAATACAATACATGAATGAATTAAATAGTGGATAACTAGTTTTGTGGCGGATAAAACGAAAAAGGGGAAGTATCATTTCTAGGAAATTATGTAATGTTTCCTTCTATCCAGCCCTTGATATTTTCTGAGGAATCGACTTGCCAACCTTTTGAGTATACATAGTTTCTCTTAGTAAATGATGAACTGTGTTCATGCTGAATACTTCTCTAGCTCATTGGTTAAACAATGTTTATTCTCCGTCCTCTCATGCGAGTGATTCCCCTCGAATCTCGCTTGATTTCAAAGTTTTGCTTTATGTACATTGCTGATTTAAATGCTATAACATTGTCATGTGATATTGCGCTTATGTAAATGATATTGCTCTTCAACAGGACCATGAGGTCATGTATTTAAGCAGTATGTTTTTCAGCAGACAGTACGCCGAAAGGAAATCTAGTCTAGGTTTCAGAAAGCATTTGCTGTGACTTGCCAGTTGTCCCCATTGGTTTGCCAACAAAGCAACAGCTGATACATAATACATTTATGCCGATTCTGTACTACCAGTGACAAACATGGCCTCTGTCCAGAGTGCGTGAGTGCAACATTTCGACGTACGTGTGAAATAAGTGTTTGAGGAAGGCATCGGTGTTAACAACAATGAAAGACTTCGAAACGACGACATTCGAAGTGTGGTTGGCATTATGTGTTGTGCAGAGAACATTCCCAGGCACAAATACGTTACTTTGTTCATCTCATGAGAATTCAGCCACATCAACTTCCACTGATGGCTTACAACGCTGGTATATCTAGCTATATACCAAGAGGACGGCCACGAGGCTAATGGATCAAATATATTACGAGGCGTGTTCAAGTGAAACAAGACCTAACTGCACCAAGTGAACATACGTACGATGCGGATGAGAACGTCGTTTCTGATATAAACAGTACATACCAACCGTCGAGTTTGCAAATTTGTATTATCCTCCGACTCAAAGTTTCCTCAGCAAACCATTTAAAACATGGCGGGTGTGATACGGAATCCGCCCAGAGTTGATCAGCGAGCGGTGATTCGGTTTCTAACAGCTGAAGGATGTCGACCAGTTGACATTCATCGCAGAATGCAAGCAGTGTATGGTGACAAAAGTATATGATCTGTGCAGGATTTTCCATTGCGAAATCCTGCCTGTTCCTCTATGAGCTTTTTTGCCTACTTCAGTTTTAAATCTGTCCAAGATGATCCAGTTTAATATCTTGCCTGACACCGACAGCAATGTAACCGTCCTATAATTGCTGAAATCTGCCAGATCTCCCTTCTTAGGCCGTTTAATCAGATGTGCTTCTTTCCATTCTGTTGGCACTCTCTCCTCTTCTCATATCTTCTTGGATATTCCTTGCTGTGTATTAGTGACCTTATATATCTGCCATTATGGCTTCTGCTGCCATTCCATCTGGTCCTGCCGCTTTCCCTTTCTTGAGTTTGGATATGGCCCTTTGGATTTCTATCTTACTTGGGGGGTTGCCGTCCAAGTTCAGGGTCTCCTCTGCTGGTAGGATGTTTGATGTTTCTTGTGGTGGAGGTCTGTTTAGAATTTCTTTGAAATACTCAACCCATCGTTTGTTTTGCTCCTCCGATGATGTCAATATCCTGTCTTCTCTTATCTTTGATTTGTTTGTCCGTCTGTATATATCTATTTGCCATTTTCTTTGTTAATGAGTAGAGATCTTTCATATTTCCTCTATCTGCTGCCTCTTCTGCCTCCTGTTCCAGCTTGTCAATATGTTCCCTTTTATTTTTCCTTATACATATCTTGCCCTCTTTGTCTATAACAGTATAATTACTCTGTGCTTTGTCTGTAACAGTATAATTACTCTGTGCTTTGTCTGTAACAGTATAATTACTGTGTGCTTTGTCTGTAACAGTATAATTACTCTGTGCTTTGTCTGTAACAGTATAATTACTCTGTGCTTTGTCTGTAACAGTATAATTACTCTGTGCTTTGTCTGTAACAGTATAATTACTCTGTGCTTCTGCTTTGGTGGCTCGGGTTTGGCAATTGTTGAGTATAGCTTGCTTC
Organism: Ariolimax columbianus; assembly: GCA_036924085.1. Classification (NCBI taxonomy): domain Eukaryota; kingdom Metazoa; phylum Mollusca; class Gastropoda; order Stylommatophora; family Arionidae; genus Ariolimax; species Ariolimax columbianus. The sequence goes on along the minus strand of JAVGWX010000004.1, from coordinate 77,319,111 downwards.
TTTTTCCTTTTTTCTATGTTAGGTAATGTCTCTGTTGTGATCCATTCCATGTGTTGGTTTCTCTTGAATCCCACAGTTTCTTCACATGTCTTATTCCACATCTCTTTAGCCTGGTCTCACATACTATTAATGTCCATTTCTTCATCCTCATATAGCTCTTGTAGCACTTGATATCTGTTATTAAGTTTTAAGTTAAATTATGTCTTCTTCTTGTGTTGCAATAAGTGTACATTATATCTTGTTCTCCTTGTGCCCTGTACTGGATACGTTTTTAGCTGGAGCTGCAAAATCCCCAGCAACATGTGGAGGTCTGACGCTACATCTACACCTCACTTTACTCTTACATCTTGTAGTGTACTTCTGAACGCTTGACCGACACAGATGTGATCAATCTGATTTTCCGTTACATGGTCCGAAGATCTACACGTGTCCTTATGTATCTTTTTATGCTTCCTCCAATTATCATTTTGTGTAGGGCACATAACTCTGCAAACATTTCTCCATTTTCTTTCATCTGTCCGATTCTTGTCTTCCCATAATCTGTTCGCAACCTAGGTTGGCTGCTCCCACTTTAGCATTGAAGTTTTCCATTAAAATTAAAAGATCTTTCTTTTCCTGGGTGTCAATGACCTCACCCAGCTTGTTGTGGACCTCTTGCTTGTTTATCATCGTCAGCCTCGTTAGTTGGGGTATAGCACTGAATGATGTTTATATTGACGTGTTTGTTCCTCGTTCTAAAGTTTGCGCTTATGATTCGGTTAGTAAAAGGTTCGCCGGCATAAGTGGAAAGAAAACTTTATATCCTTGTCATTCAACAGGTGGTCATTAATAAACTTCAAAATATCATCCATATCCATATACAAATGGCCCATAACAGGTGATTGGGTTGTCAACATGCCAGATCTTTCATTACCCAGAACCCCAACGCGATCAGGACAGTACATTGACAATTGACTATGAATGTTTGAGGCCTCTATGGCGGATATCCATTCGTGCCTTAGCCAGCCTTTCTGTTCATTCCGAATTAGGGATTGAAAGTCTCAAACTGGATCTGTTAGTCCTTCTTTGATTGAATTAATTATCTTTTGATTTTCGAACAGATTGTGAATGAAAGTAATGGTTGGTCTCTCTATACCTATTTGTTGCAACATCTTACAAAGTTCGTTATATGATATTAGATCAAAGGCTTTCTCGTAGTCAATAAAGCAGATAAATAATGGCCGCCCTTGATCGATCATTCCTTCTGCAAGAATCCACAATGATCACATGACATCTCGTCAACCTCTCACCTTGCGAACTTCAAACTTGTTTTATTTTTTAGCACCTTCTCTATCTTGCCATCGATTCTCTCCTTAATTATCGTTAATATAATTTTAGATGCATGTGGTATTAAGCTTATCTTCCCGAATTGGCCCCATTCAATTGCATTCGTTTTTTTTTATGGCAGAGGAATTATTAATGAAGTTGTGTGTTCCTGTGGCCATATTCCATTGTTGTAAATATGATTAACATGTTTAAAAAGTAAATTTTATACAGTCGCCCCCGCTGCTTCGAGCAGTTCGATAGGTGTTTCATGTGTCCTTGGTAGTATGTTGTTCGGGATTGAGTAAAATACCTTATGGAATTCTTCTCTTGTTATTGTTAATCTCTGTTCTTTCAAAGGCATGACATTTAATGGTTTATTATCATCATAGAGTTCCTTAACTCATTATCTCCATCTCCTTTTTTGCTTTCTGTGCCTCTCATTGGTTTCAAATTCTTATCATTAATCATCAGTAATTTGGACATTGAGATCATGTGTAAGAAAGCATCTGTTGTGACTTATCAGCTGTCCCCACTGCTTAGTAGTGCATCAACTTCCACTGAAGACTTACAACACTGGTAGATCTGGGTACATGGTAAGGGGGCAGACGCGAGGCAGGTGAATAGATGACAGAGTGATTGTGCAGAGACATGGGCTTCCCTTTAACCGACGCAAAGCACTTGGGGTAGGATAGACGATTTAAGCTCCCCACACGCACAATGGGACCCGTAGAAAGAAAACTAACTACCTATCCATGAATGTAGTCCCTTATTCTTACTTAAAGAATTGATTTGCTTTTTTATGGACAACCGATTTACTCTGTTCTTTCCAGGTCTTCAATTTTCTTGCATCGGTCTATCCAACATGTGTTATCGTATCATCTTGCATTATCGTTCTAATTTATTCTTGTTACTCTAATACTTAGCAATACTTTGCTCTGTATTACTATTCTTCCATTTGCGTCTTTACTCCATTTTTGCTTAGCATTTCAATTGTTATCCATGTTTTCTTGTTTTCTGCTTTCATTTTACCCAGTTATCTCCGATCCCTCTTTTTCTTCACCTATTCTTTATTCTGCCAGTGTTGATTTACATCTGCTGTGATTTGGCATAATTTTCTGAGATTTGACATCATCTGCTGTGACTTGGCATCATTTGCTGAGATTTGACATCATCTGCTGTGACTTGGCATCATCTGCTGAGATTTGACATCATCTGCTGTGACTTGGCATCATTTGCTGAGATTTGACATAATCTGCTGTGACTTGGCATCATTTGCTGAGATTTGACATCATCTGCTGTGACTTGGCATCATTTGCTGAGATTTGACATCATTTGCTGTGACTTGGCATCATTTGCTGAGATTTGACATCATCTGCTGTGACTTGTCATCATTTGCTGAGATTTGGAAGTTTAACTTTTACGTTATGGTTTCTACATAGCTGTCAAATAGATAATAGGACGATATGCACCTGGTCTTCTCCGTTTTTGGACTTCAAACAAATCTGATGTTACGCCGGCTGTTCTGACTGTCTGTTGCACCTAATATAATCTTTTGATTTTGTAAATTAGGTGCATTAGATTACATTAAGTGCACTGATAACCCTGTGTCGCTCATGACATTTGGTGCGCTGATAACCCAGTGCCTCTCGTTACATTAGGTGCATTAGGTGCGCTGATAAAGCTATTGTCAAATCTATGAAACAAGTGTGTCAATATATTTCTTACTCTTTGCATTTTTCTATGATATTGCTCGTGCTAAGGGGTCTGTCATGAGTCTTTACCATGAAAGGGTGGGAGGAGAAAGTTTTGGCAACGAGCTTATTCCTTCTCAATGTAGCCACCACCTGAATTTAGTTTTGGCACAGAGCTTATTCCTTCTCAATGTAGCAACCACCTGAATTTAGTTTTGGCACAGAGCTTATTCCTTCTCAATGTAGCAACCACCTGAATTTAGTTTTGGCACAGAGCTTATTCCTTCTCAATGTAGCCACCACCTGAATTTAGTTTTGGCACAGAGCTTATTCCTTCTCAATGTAGCCACCACCTGAATTTAGTTTTGGCACAGAGCTTATTCCTTCTCAATGTAGCCACCACCTGAATATATACATTTCTGCCATTTGTGCGTGACTTTGAGAAGAACTTCACAATAAAGTAGCCTATTGTTAGAACTAACCTAGTTATCACAATTGGTCATAGCAATCAACCCTCGTATGTTTTTGTTCACATGTCTAGCAGACGCGGTAGCCAGCGGGCACACACTTTTCTCATGTTCAGTCTGTTGTGTAAAATTCTAAAAACTGTACTTTCATTCATTTTTGCTGACCTAGATTTCTCTGCAATTGTCATTTTCCTATCCTGGTCAATGATTTTCTTCACTCTTGCAGCATTTTCATCGCTGCACTCTGAAGATGGTCTTCCTGATCTTGGAAGATCAGCAACATGGGAACAGCCACACTTAAACTGCCTGTACCAGTTTTTTACAGAAGCACACGAAGGACAGAATTCCTCAAACACTGGTTCCATCTCCTTGTGTATTTCTGTATGTGTTTTTCTCTGCAACATCAAGAATTGTATCACAGTTCTGGCCTCTGATTTCTCCATTGTTCTGACAAACCTTTAGAGTAGCAGATCCGGTCAATAAGGTGTTTTGAGCTATGCACCAGACCGGGTAAACCCGTCGAGGAGGGAAATTCATATTTCTCAAGTCCAGTACAAATTGAAAGAGCTACATGTGTGAAAAATTTCAACTTTCTCCTCCAACTTCTTTATAGTCATGGTAAAGACTTATGACAAGCCCCTTGTATATTTGAGGGAGCTTCAAATGAAAACCTGAAATATATTTTTGGGTAAATTTATAATGAAAACTGGAAAGATGACTATCATTCTTCAACGTAGTCACCTTAGCGTCCGATACAAGTCCCCCAGCGTCCATTAAGTGCATGAATGTTTATAGAAGAAAATTCTCTTGGTCGCATAAAAACCTCATGCACCACCTGCTGGACCTTTTCATCTGACCTGAAAGACTGTCCTCATAATGCCTTTTTTAGTCGACCAAAAACGTGGACATCACTTTGAGTTAGGTCTGGTAACAATTGTTTGCTAGGAAACCATCACCTTCTTCTTCAAAGCGCCAACAGTTCCTGATAGGCATCAACACGTCGTTGTTTAAATTCTGGAGTAAGCTGTCGTGGCACACTTCTTGCAGATACTTTGTGGTACTGTGGCAAACACTAAAATGATAAAGCAGAAGCAAAAAGAGGAAAACCAACAACATTACAAACTAAAATGGTTTTATGCAAATGTGAGAAGCATAGTAAATAAAAGAGAAGCATGGAACTGTATGTAGAAGAAGAAAAACCAGATATAATAGGATTAACAGAATCATGGACATATAAGGAGATTGCAGATAGTGAACTTGAAATTGAGGGATATACAATGTTAAGGAAAGATAGTGGTGTGCCACAGGGCTCGGTTTTGGGACCAATTTTGTTCTTGATATATATAAATGATTTGGACATTGATATGAGATCCATGATTGCAAAATTTGCTGATGACACAAAACTATGCAGTAGTGTCTCATCTAAAGCGGAAGTGGATATATTGATGTCAGATTTAGATAAAATTCGAGAATGGTCTGTAAGCTGGCTAATGGAGTTTAATGTAGATAAATGTACAGTCATCCACATGGGTAGATCCAATATGGAACATAATTACAGAATGGGAGAAAACAATATTAGGAAGATAGATAAGGAAAGGGACCTAGGGGTTATAATAGATCATACAGGAAAGGTGAGTGAGCAAGTTAAGGTAGCAGTGAAAAAGGCAAATGCAATGTTAGGTATGATAAAAAGAGATATTAAACATAGGAGCAAGGAAGTGATCGTCATACTGTATAAAGCTTTAGTTCGACCTAGATTGGAGTACTGTGTACAGGTGTGGAGTCCTTATCATAGAGGGGACATAAACATGCTAGAAAGAATACAAAAAAGAGCGACAATGATGATAGTGGGATTCCAGAATTACAGTTATGAGGAACGACAGAAAAACCGGCCTACAGTGTCTCGAAGAGAGAAGAATTCGTGGTGACTTAATACAGGTTTATAAGATGATCAGATGAATCGATAAATTAGACTATAACAAGTTTTTTTTAAAATAAGGCCACCTACAATAACACGAGGGAATAGCTACAAGCTGACTAAAGAGAGGTCCAGGTTAGATATTAGGAAATATTTTTTTAGTCAGAGAGTGGTGTCTGCTTGGAATGCATTGCCAGGGGAGGTAGTGGAGGCAGGGACAGTTAATGCATTTAAGAATAAACTCGATGCGCATAGCTTTTAGAGCAAGGTGATGTAAATGAAACTGGTTGTTTACAGACTCTGCAGGGTCTTCTAAACCAGTATAAAGACGTTAAGTTAAGTTAAGTTAACATGGATGATGTGGTGGGCTGAACCTTGGCTGATGTCCAGATGTGCGTCAATTTCATTTACAGTCAATCGGCGATTTTACTTTTCGAGGCGACCAACGTCTCCAATCGATACTGGAGGTCACTGCTTAGTGTGCCTGACCAGGTCGTGAACAATCTGTCACAAAACTCCCGCTGTTTTGGAACTTCCTAATCTACTAGTACACTAGCTGAAGTGAAAGGCATACGTTACCATACTGGACCTCCATTCGCCGATGAATTTCTACAGGTTTTACCTCTTCGCTGCTCAAAACACGGATAACAGAGTGCTGCTCCTCTTTGTTGCATGTCAATGGTGGGGTGGCAATTTATTAAACTACAATTATGACGTCATATTGTTTGTCTGCATCGTGATGGCACGTGCAGGATACTTTTGGTATCCTTAGCAACCATAAGGACAAGTTACAATTTGAAGGCATGTTTTCCTAATTTATATCCAACTTTTAATGTTTTCATTTGAAGCCACAGCGTATCAACGTCATCATCAGTATCATCATCACCAGTCCAGTAACCTGGACGGTCATTGGGGAACCAATCTGACAGTTTGTTGGAACAGTTCTCGCCATTCTACTCGGTTTTGTGCCAGGATATTTGTTCTAGCTATGGACCTTCTCGTCCACTCTCTGATGTTGTCTTCCCATCTCATTTTCTGCTTTCCCTCTAACGCTTCCTGGGCCCACCACCTTGCAGGATCGGTTTGGTCAACCCAGATGAAGTTGATACCTGCCCATACAATGTAATCATGCACATTTTTACCATAGTCAGGAGGTCTTTATATTGGCCGACCTCTCTTTCAACGGTGTCTCGAACTGCCTTATTGGTGACGTGGTCTAGATACGAAATGCCGATGATTCGGCGTAGACATCCCATCTCCATTGCACAAATGCTTCGCTCTAGAACCGATATCAGAGTCAAAGTTTCGCACGTGTAAAGGTACAAGGAAGGGACAAGAGTATACATTAAACTCAACTTGGATTTCAGGTTGATGCTTTTGTACATCCATGGCGGCCTCAATTTGGCCAAAACAGCCATGGTCATCGATTTTCTTGCCTGAATCTCAGTTTCCGCATCCATCAGTGCTGCCAGGTATTTAGTCTGTTTAACATTTTGCAATGTTTCGCCTTTGATCACAATTGTTTTTGTTAGGCGATCTCAGTTCTTGAACGTTGATCGTGATTGTACTCTTCTCTGCATTAATTTCCATTCCAAACCTCTGAGTGGCATTGTCAAGGTTTTAAATTAGACTTCGCAAGTTCTAGTTCCATTCTAGCCAGCCTGGTAATGCCATACACAAACCGGAGATCGGTGAGTGTACGCCCACCTATGTTGATAGTACCCACGTGATCGTGCAGAGCATCCGGTATGACACGTTCCCAAAAAACATTCAATTGCGTCGGTGAAAGAATTGTCGCGCCCTCGAATTTCAGTCTAGACGGGTTACCCTCAGAGGCATGATTATCATATATTGAGACAGCTGGTGCATTTTTGATTTTTCTCATTGTTTTCTGCATGATTGGTATGTCTTGCGCCGTTTTGCACCTTGCGGAGCCCATCCCTCTCCAGGCAACCTGACAGGGGGCTTAACACTTAGCAAGTCCCTCCAGGATTTGAATTTGCATGTGATGTCTATATTGATTGTACCTACGACTTTTAGTTACATTGGTAAGGGTTAGAGCTACCTATGGTGTAGTGACAAGATGTCTTAGGAAAATGTAGGGGGGGGGGGGGGTATATTGTAAGAATGGGGGGGGGGGGAGGTTCGGAAATAGGCAATTGATGTATCAGTGAGGAGTACCACGTGGCTTGCGCGCGGCACGACCATGCTGGATAGGCGGTGCTCAGGGTAGAGTTTAGGAGACCGATGGAAGCTGACGTTGCACTAAATCGCTTGTTAAGCAGGACAGTAGACTGATAGAATGTTATAGACGTTGCACTAAATCGCCTGTTAAACAGGACAGTAGACTGATAGAATGTTATAGACGTTGCACTAAATCCTTTGTTAAGCAGGACAGTAGACTGATAGAATGTTATAGACGTTGCACTAAATCCCTTGTTAAGCAGGACAGTAGACTGATAGAATGTTATAGACGTTGCACTAAATCCTTTGTTAAGCAGGACAGTAGACTGATAGAATGTTATAGAAGTTGCACTAAATCCTTTGTTCAGCAGGACAGTAGACTGATAGAATGTTATAGACGTTGCACTAAATCCCTTGTTAAGCAGGACAGTAGACTGATAGAATGTTATAGACGTTGCACTAAATCCCTTGTTAAGCAGGACAGTAGACTGATAGAAAGATTTAGTCGTGACCCGTAGGCTTGAATTGACAGTGTAAGCTCTAAAGCAGTGGTAATTTGGATTTAACCAAACAAATACTTCATTGGTTCCAGAAGTTCGGCGAATTCGAGGCTGTGCATTAACTACCTTAGGATGAAGCTCTAGTCTGGTCTCAAGTATATAAGAACGTCTCATGAGTCCGAAAAGGTGTGGCAGAGAAACCAGGGATCTCATCCCATCTCACGCGTGGGGTATCTTTTTGGTACCATTGTGTAGATGTGATGGGCGGAAGCCTCCAGAGGCCTACAAGACGCGTAATATTAATTAGTTAGTTGCGATTCTTAAGAAGAATTTCGACAAAGTAGGACATGAGATAGGACTGCGTTGATATAACATACGGTTAATTAATGACAGCCTCTGATAAGAGAGTTCATTTATATAAAGATCAGAAGATCACTGTTGTCATAACGAGATTATGCAAATAAACAAATAACTATGTATTTCTGTATGAATGAACCAGTTTTCGTGTTTCCTTTGTTTTTCACGTGAGAGATGGAATAGATAATGTAAGGGGGATAAGTTAGCTATGTGCAAGATAATCAAACTAAAGGTTGAATCGGTTACATGATAATAAATTGGTACCTCTTTCCTGAGATCTATTACAACTGCATTATTAGATCTAAAGATCACAGGAAAAAAAAACGATTGTGTGTGTATATGTATATATATACATGTGTTTGTATGTGTGTTCGAGTGGCAATGTGTGAGCTCCCCCCCCCCCTCTCTCTCTCTCTCCCTCTCTCTCGTTCTCTCCCTCTATCTCTCTCTTATCTCTTTTTCTGTCTGTCTCTTTAACTAAAACGCTTTAACCCACTTTTCATCAAATCATTTTCAGCGCATACTTTACTTACACACACTCTTACACATACCTACACACACACTTACACACACTTTTACACCCCCCCCCCCCAGACCCCCACTACACACACACTTACACACACGTATACACACTTACACACACTTACACACACACTTACACACCCTTACTGCCATACTTACACACACTTACACACTTATACACATACTTACACACACAACTTACACACACACACTTACAAACACACACTTACACACACACTTACACACACATACTTACACACACACTTACACACACACACTTGCTCATACTTACACAAAAACTAACACATACTTACACACACATTTACACAAACGTATACATACACTTACACACACTTACACACACTTACATACACTTACACACAAACTTACACACGCACTTACACACGCTTACGCACACACTTACACACACTTGCACACACTTACACATACTTACACACATTTACACACACACTTACACACATTTACACACACACTTACACACACTTACACACACTTACAAACACTTACACACACTTACACATACACATATTACACACACTTACACACACTTACACACACGTACAAACACTTACATGCACTTACACACACTTATACACACACATATTACACACACTTACACACACTTACACACACACTTACACACACTTACACACACTTACAAACACTTACACACACTTACACATACACATATTACACACACTTACACACACGTACACACACTTACATACACTTACATACACTTACACACACACATATTACACACACTTACACACACACTTACACACACTTACATACACACTTACAGACACACTTACATACACTTACACACACACATATTACACACACTTACACATACTTACACACACGTACACACACATACATACACTTTTACACACACTTACACACACTTACACACGTACTTAGACACACTTACACACACATTTATACACACTTACACACATACTTACACACACACTTACACACACATTTACACACACTTACACACATTTACACACACACTTACACACAAACTTACACACACTTACACAGACTTGCACACACTTACAAAAACTTACACACACGTACACACACACTTACACACACTTACACACACACTTACACACACTTACAAACACGTACACACACACTCACACACACTTACATACACACACTTACACACACTTACACACTTACACACACACACACACTTACACACAATTACACACATTTACATACACTTACACACACTTATACACACACTTACACACAATTACACACACACTTACATACACTTACACACACACTTACACACACTTACACACACTTACACACACACTTACAGACACTTACCCACACACTTACACGCACGTGCACACACGCTTACACATACACTTCCAAACACTTACACAAACACTTACAAACACTTAAAAACACTTACAAACACTTACACACATCAACATACACACTTACACATAAACTTACACACACACTTACACACACTTACAAACGCACCTACACGCACTTACACACACACATTTACACACACTTACACATACACTTACACACACATACACACACATTTACACACACTTAAAAACACACTTACAAACATGTACACACACCTACACACTTACACACACTTACACACATTTACACACCAACTTACATACACTTACACACATTTACACATATTTACACACACTTAAAAACTCTTACACATACTTACACATACTTACACATACTTACACACACACTTACACACACACTTACACACACTTACACACACTTATACACTTACACAAACGTACACATATACCTACACATACTTACTCACACTTACACACACACTTACACAAACACTTACACACACTTACACACACACTTACACACACTTACACACACTTATACACACACTTACACACACTTACACACACACTTACACACACACTTACACACGATTACACACACTTACACATACTTACACACACTTACACACACTTACACCAACACTAACACACACACTTACACACACTTACAAACACTTGCACACACGTACACACACATACTTACACACACTTTCACACACTTACACACGCCTACACACACACACTTACACACATATACTTACTCACACTTACACACACATACTTACATACACTTACACACACTTAAACATACGTACACACACTTACACACACGTACGCACACTTATTTACACTTTCACACACACTTACACAGACACTAACACACGCACTTACACACTTACACACACACTTACACACACTTACACACACTTACACACACTTACACACACACTTACACCCACTTACACACTTACACACACTTACGCACGCACTTACACGCACTTACACACGTACACACATTTACACACACATTTACACACACTTACACACACACTTATACACACTTCCAAACACTTACACACACTTTCACATACACTTACACACACTTACACACACACTTACACACATTTACACACACTTACACACACTTACACATACTTACACACACGTACACACAAACGTACACACTCTTACATACACAGATACACAACACACTTACACACGTACAGACACACACTTATACACTTACACACACTACAAAACACACTTACACTTACACATACTTACGCACACTTACACACACACTTACAAACACTTACATACACGCTTACACACACACACTTACACACACACTTACACACACACTTACTCACACTTTCACACACGTAGACACACATACACTTTAACAAACACATACACTCACACTTACACACACTTACACACGCACCTATACACACTTACACACACACTTACACACACATTTACACAAACATATACACACACTTACACACACTTACACACACACTTACACACACTTACATATACTTACACACACTTACACACACACACTTACACACTTACAAACACACACTTACATACACTTACACACACTTACAAACATTTACACACAATTACACACATTTTTACACACACTTATACAAACACTTTAACACACTTACACACTTACATAAACTTACACACAAACTTACACACACTTAGACACACAATTACACACACTTGCACACACACTTACACACACTTACAAACACTTACACAAACACTTACACACACTTACACACACTTACACATATTAACACACACACTTACACATAAACTTACACACACACTTACACACACTTACAAACGCACTTCCACGCACTTACACACACATTTACAAAAAATTACACACTTACACACACATTTACACACACTTACAAACACACTTACAAACACTTACACACACACTTACACACATTTACACACATTTACACACCAACTTACACACATTTCAAAACACACTTACACACACTTACACACACTTACACATACTTACACATACTTACACACACTTAAACACACACTTACACACACTTACACACGCTTACACAAACTTACACACACTTGCACTAACGTACACATATATTTACACATACTTACTCACACACTTACACACACGTACACACACTTACACACACTTACACACACTTATATACACACTTACAAACACTTACACACACTTACACACATATACACACATTTACACACACTTACACACACTTACACATACTTACACACACTTACACCCACAGTAACACACACACTTACAAACACTTACACACACGTACACACACATACTTAAATACACTTAAACACACACGTACACACTTACACACACTTATTTACACTTTCACACACACTTACACAGACACTAACACACGCACTTACACACTTACACACACACTTTCACACACTTATACACACACTTACACCCACTTACACACTTACACACACTTACGCACGCACTTACACGCATTTACACACACGTACACACATTCACACACACATTTACACACACTTACACACACACTTATACACACTTTCAAACACTTACACACACTTTCACATACACTTACACACTTACACACACACTTAAACAAACTTACACACATTTACACACACTTAAAAACACTTACACACACTAACACATACTTACACACACGTACACACAAACGTACACACACTCTTACATACACAGTTACACAACACACTTACACACACGTACAGACACACACTTGCACACTTACACACACTAAAAAAAACCACTTACACTTACACATACTTACTCACACATACACACACACTTACACACACGCTTACACACACACACTTACACACACACTTTCACACACGTAGACACACATACACTTTAATAAACACATACACTCACACTTACACACACTTACACACGCACCTACACACACTTACACACACACTTACACAAACATATACATACACTTACATATACTTACACACACTTACACACACACACTTAAACACACTTACAAATACACACTTACATACACTTACACACACTTACAAACACTTACACACAATTACACACACTTTTACACACACATATACAAACACTTTAACACACTTACACACACTTACATAAACTTACACACAAACTTACACACACAATTACACACACTTGCACACACACCTACACACACTTAAAACACTTACACAAATACTTACACACATTAACACACACACTTACACATAAACTTACACACACACTTACACACACTTACAAACGCACTTACACGCACTTACACACACACATTTACACACACTTACACACACACTTACACACACTTTAAAACACACTTACAAACACTTACACATACACTTACACACATATTTACACAAACACTTACACACACTTACACACACACTTACACACACGTACACACACTTACACACACTTACACACGCACTTGCACACACACTTACACACACTTACACACACATTTACACACACTTATACACACACTTACAAACACTTACACACACTTACACACACACTGACACACACTTACACACACACGTACACACACACTTACACACACACACACTTACACACATTTACACACACTTACACACACTTACACATACTTACACACTTACACACACTTACACTCACAGTAACACACACACTTACAAACACTTACACACACGTACACATACATACTTAAACACACTTAAACACACCTACACACACTTACCTACACATACTTACATACACACTTACACACACATACACACACACTTACACACACTTACACACACTTACACACACTTACACACACGTACACATACATACTTAAACACACTTAAACACACCTACACACACACTTACCTACACATACTTACATACACACTTACACACACATACACACACACTTACACACACTTACACACACTTACACACACTTACACACACACTTACACACACTTACACACACACTTACACACATTTTCACACATGTAGACACACTTACATACACTTTCACACACACTTACACTCACACTTACACACACTTACATACGCACGTACACACACTTACACACACACTTACACACACTTACATATACTTACACACACTTACACACACTTACACACACGTACAAACACACACTTACATACACTTACAAACACTTACACACAATTACACACTTTTACACACACTTATACAAACACTTTCACACACTTACACACACTTACATAAACTTACACAGAAACTTACACACATAGACACACACTTACACACAATTGCACACACACTTACACACACTTACAAACAATTACACAAACACTTACACACACTTACACACACTTACACACACTTACACCCATTAACACACACACTTACACACACTTACACATAAACTTACACACACATTTACAAACGCACTTACACGCACACACACATTTACACACACTTACACACTTACACACATTAACACAAACACTTACACACACTTGCACGTAAACTTACACACACATTTACACACACTTACACACACACTTACACACACTTACATACATTTAAAAACACACTTACACACACTTACCCACATTTACACATACTTACACATACTTACATACACTTACACACACACTTACACACACTTACACACATACTTACACACACTTATACACACACTTGCACACACGTACACACATACTTACACATACGTACACACACACTTACACACACTCTTACACAAACACATACACACACTTATACACACACACTTACACACACTTACACACACTTACACGCATGTACACACACTTACATACACTTTCACACACACTTACACACACACTTACACACACTTATCAACACTTACACACACACTTACACACACTTACACACATACTTACACACACATTTACACACACTTATACACACACTTGCACACACGTACACACATACGTACACACACACTTACACACACTTACACACACTTACACACACTTCCAAACACCTACACACACCTACACACACCTACACACACTTACACACACTTAGACACACACTTACACACACTTACACACACGTACACATACATACTTAAACACACTTAAACACACCTACACACACTTACCTACACATACTTACATACACACTTACACACACATACACACACACTTACACACACTTACACACACTTACACACACTTACACACACGTACACATACATACTTAAACACACTTAAACACACCTACACACACACTTACCTACACATACTTACATACACACTTACACACACATACACACACACTTACACACACTTACACACACTTACACACACTTACACACACACTTACACACACTTACACACACACTTACACACATTTTCACACATGTAGACACACTTACATACACTTTCACACACACTTACACTCACACTTACACACACTTACATACGCACGTACACACACTTACACACACACTTACACACACTTACATATACTTACACACACTTACACACACTTACACACACGTACAAACACACACTTACATACACTTACAAACACTTACACACAATTACACACTTTTACACACACTTATACAAACACTTTCACACACTTACACACACTTACATAAACTTACACAGAAACTTACACACATAGACACACACTTACACACAATTGCACACACACTTACACACACTTACAAACAATTACACAAACACTTACACACACTTACACACACTTACACACACTTACACCCATTAACACACACACTTACACACACTTACACATAAACTTACACACACATTTACAAACGCACTTACACGCACACACACATTTACACACACTTACACACTTACACACATTAACACAAACACTTACACACACTTGCACGTAAACTTACACACACATTTACACACACTTACACACACACTTACACACACTTACATACATTTAAAAACACACTTACACACACTTACCCACATTTACACATACTTACACATACTTACATACACTTACACACACACTTACACACACTTACACACATACTTACACACACTTATACACACACTTGCACACACGTACACACATACTTACACATACGTACACACACACTTACACACACTCTTACACAAACACATACACACACTTATACACACACACTTACACACACTTACACACACTTACACGCATGTACACACACTTACATACACTTTCACACACACTTACACACACACTTACACACACTTATCAACACTTACACACACACTTACACACACTTACACACATACTTACACACACATTTACACACACTTATACACACACTTGCACACACGTACACACATACGTACACACACACTTACACACACTTACACACACTTACACACACTTCCAAACACCTACACACACCTACACACACCTACACACACTTACACACACTTAGACACACACTTACACACACTTACACACACTTACACACATTTACTCATACTTACATACATCTACACACACTTACTGACACTTACACTTACACTTACACACACACATTCTTACACGACTCTAACACGCGCCATCAGTGAGGCCCTTCCATTGCACTTTGGTTAGTTTTGCCCACTGAGATTGCCCTAACTTTCATCATTATGCAGCATGTCCTTTGCAGAACGTCGCTCTCACATCAGCTGATCTGTAAGATTCTCGATCTCTAGAAAGAACTCCTGTCTCTGTCGTTGACACCTTCAGGTCCTTCGTGATGTCGTGTGTCCATCTTCTGGCCCACTTTCCAGGTACCATACCCTCCAGTATCGTCCTCTCTAGGCCATTATGACGTTTGATGCGGCCAACATATTTTAGCTTTTTGGTCAAGATATTGTTTTCTAACAAATTTTCCTCGATATCCAGTTCTTGTAGGATATCTGTATTTTCCCTTTCGCTGTCCATGATATTTGAGCACCCTTCTGTAGCATTTTAGTTCTTCTTCTTCTTCTGCGTACACAGGCATTTTAGTTCAAAAGAGTCAATCCTTCTCTCAAGTGTTTGTGTGGTGGTCCACTTTTCACATCCGTACGTGGCCACCGGGAAGATACAAGTCCACAACATTCTTTACTATCATAGGTACATAGAGACGGACACACATACGCATCCAAGCCCTGGTTAATACGCCCTGACATCGCATTAAAGACTACAGTCCTGGGTAGAAAGTGACGTGACTCCGCTAGTAGAATACAATGAAGCAAATTTGACAGCAGAAACAAAACGTCAACTTT
Organism: Ariolimax columbianus; assembly: GCA_036924085.1. Taxonomy (NCBI): domain Eukaryota; kingdom Metazoa; phylum Mollusca; class Gastropoda; order Stylommatophora; family Arionidae; genus Ariolimax; species Ariolimax columbianus. Next base: position 77,301,470 of record JAVGWX010000004.1, on the reverse strand, counting down.
TATTTTACATTTTGTTAAAATAACAAATTCTATTGCATGTTAACCATTGTTTCTCATCGGCATTTAGTTTTCAATGTTACGGTAAACCCTTTAATATTCGATAACACAGGTTATGTATATTACATACCCATTTCTGTTATTTTCGGATGCACATCAATGCTGATAAGGAAATGTATCTATTTTTACTATCTCATGCGTGATTAAATGTACGGATGCGAATATAATGCAGTAATTTTACTGTAAGAAATAAGTACCAGCACCGTTATAAGAACTGTACAAAGTCTTTGTTCAGTATATTTAATTTTTGGGCGTATTTGTGTTCATGCTCTTTTCAAGAGAGAATTGATAATATTGTACCTATTTATATTTCTTGCGCATCTAAATATTTTCCTTTCGTTCATTTTCACATTCTATTATATGTCGTCTATTCTGGTCACTGAATTAACCAAGATCATTAATTATGCGTTCATGTAAAGATGTTTCTAATTTGGATTTCTTCAACTGTTTCCTTTCACGTGTTAAGCCTAAAGTTCACACGCACACATACACGTGTATGGATATGTTCTAATATACCCCAAGATGCGTAGATATAAACACACATACAGCAGAGTTATTATCATTAAAAGAAGACGCTATTAAACTCATTTTTATAATTTGTTTCTCAAAAAGGCTCTGCGCGATAGACAACGAATCGGATGCACTTTTTATGCAGTGTTTTTTGCTGTTTGTTCGCTGGTGATTTTTATACTAATCATCGAAATACTTGTTACCTTCTTCATAGACCTTCTACGGAAACGTACAGCTTCAGAGGTCGTGCTTTCATGTTTTTGTGAGTTATTCATTGCAAGAGTCGTCTTATTATTTAATTCTGAGCTCTATCTCCCATTTGATGTTAGCAGGTTTAAGAAGTTATGAAGTTTTGCAGAATAAAAGTATAGACTGCTTGTAATATTATTTAATTAACTTTTCTGCTGCATTTTGGGAGAAATTATGTTTCTTTCAATTGACGGTCACTTTTCCATTCTTTGATTTAAGCTGGAATACTAGACTACTGGAATGTTGGTTGGATTTTAGCTGGAATACAACTGGAATGTTAATTGGATTTAAGCTGGAATACCACTGGAATGTTAGTTGGATTTAAGCTGCAATACTAGACTACTGGAATGTTAGTTGGATTTAAGCTGGAATACTAGACTACTGGAATGTTAGTTGGATTTAAGCTGCAATACTAGACTACTGGAATGTTAGTTGGATTTAAGCTGCAATACTAGACTACTGGAATGTTAGTTGGATTTACGCTGGAATACTAGACTACTGGAATGTTAGTTGGATTTAAGCTGGAATACTAGACTACTGGAATGTTAGTTGGATTTAAGCTGCAATACTAGACTACTGGAATATTAGTTGGATTTAAGCTGCAATACTAGGCTACTGGAATGTTAGTTGGATTTAAGCTGCAATACTAGACTAGATTAGCTTATATTGACAGTTAGGAAAAAGCTGTCCATTTATTCTATAAAACCGTCTGGTCGGCCACTTGTAGGTACTCTTCCACTCTTTCCTCGTTTGCGTTTCTGACTTTTATTTAGTTAGTATTAGGCAGTGCGTAGGTAGTTTCAGTCTTTCTGCTGACTGTGGAAGATTCGGTTCTGGAGTTTTCAGCTTCTAGAATTTCCAATGTTGACATCTAGCCTAACTAGCATCATTAGACATTCCCTCTTCTTTTTCTTATTACACCTGACCGTCCAGATGTCCCTGATTGATGTTTTGATAATGAGCGTTTCCCACCATCGCCTGCACATCCAGTTTATTTTATATCAGATTGTCATTTTTGTTTTAAAGAAGGGCCAAATATACTGCGGACTATGATTACATAACAGCAACTTTATTAATGGCATTTTTACAAGACAGGAAACCTGAAATTTGTCTTTGGTTTCCTAATAGTCCCCATGCCTGGCAACACACTTTGTACACCTGTCCACTAGCTTGTAGATGTCCACCTGTCCATTAATTTGTGGATGTCCAGCAAACTTTGTCCACCTGTCCGCTAGCTTGTGGATGTGCAACACACTTTGTCCAGCTGTCCACTAGCTTGTGGATGTCCAACACACTTTGTCCACCTATCCACTAGCTTGTGGATGTCCAACACACTTTGTCCACCTATCCACTAGCTTGTGGATGTCCAACACACTTTGTCCTCCTGTACGCTAGCTTGTGGATGTGCAACACACTTTATCCACCTGTCCAATAGCGTGTGGATGTCCAACACACTTTGTCCCCCTGTCCTTTACCATGTGGATGTCCAACACACTTTATCCACCTGTCCAATAGCGTGTGGATGTTCAACACACTTTATCCACCTGTCCAATAGCGTGTGGATGTCCAACACACTTTGTCCACCTGTCCTCTAGGATGTGGATGTCCAACACACTTTGTCCCCCTGTCCTTTACCATGTGGATGTCCAATTCACTTTGTCCACCTGTCCTCTAGCTTGTGGATGTCCAACACACTGTGTCCCCCTGTCCTCTAGCTTGTGGGTGTCCAACACACTTTGTCCCCCTGTCCTCTAGCTTGTGGGTGTCCAACACACTTTGTCCCCCTGTCTTCTAGCTTGTCGATGTCCAACACACTTTGTCCACCTGTCCTCTAGCTTGTGGATGTCCAACACACTTTGTCCCCCTGTCCTCTAGCTTGTGGGTGTCCAACACACTTTGTCCACCTGTTCTTTACCATGTGGATGTCCAACACACTTTGTCCCCCTGTCTTCTAGCTTGTGGATGTCCAACACACTTTGTCCCCCTGTCTTCTAGCTTGTGGATGTCCAACACACTTTGTCCCCCTCTCCTCTAGGATGTGGGTGTCCAACACACTTTGCCCACCTGTTCTTTACCATGTGGATGTCCAACACACGTTTCCACCTGTCCTCTAGGATGTGGATGTCCAACACACTTTGTCCACATGTCCTCTAGGATGCCTTCTAGAAGACAGTGTGCCGACTCCCCGCACGTGTGCCATGAATGTGGCAGAGCATAAGGCCTTCAGAGAACACATTTCACAGCAATATTATAATGATTTCGCCATCTTGTCTTGCGATAAACAACTATTATTATTATTATTATTTTAATAATTATTATTATTATTATTATATTTTAACCAAAATAGGAAATTCGGACACAAGTAGTTGTGCATATTTAACACTAGCGTAGAAACAAACATTACGGTAATAAAGTTTGCTTCCAAAATTATTTGAAAAATGTAAATTCAATTTTCAGGAGAATTAATCTGTAGCCGATTCTTTCAACTAAATCAACCAGACAGCGCAGGCTAATCTTCTTCTTCTTCTTCTTCGTACGCTGGTTACAGCGATATACGTTGCACTGTTTTGTTAATCCTGTGGCCCAGTGCATCCGATTTCAACAGGCGTTTCTGTAGGGATGCCCTCCTTAGTCTTTTGCTGTCCCCAGCCTATCTGCAAGGTAGCAGTTGTTTGTGGTCAGAATTGTCTCTCTTAGGGAAGTTGTCTTGCAGGACTATCGAGTCTTCTCCACTCGTGCCTATAGGGTGTGGTGATGATATGATATGATAGACTGTATGTACTAGTTTTTCAAGTATCTCGGAAGAGAGGCAGTCCAGCGTGTCTGTGTCCCAGGATCGTCACGTCCTGCCAGTGATGGTACGCCTAGCATTCCCCGCCACCTTGGAGGCTGTCTCAATAGGGCAGAGGTAATCTAATATTAGAAGTCATCATGATTTCCATGGAAAGAAATAAGCGAAGACATCAGGACATACAATGCATTTACTTCGAGAACATCACAATATTTGTTGGTGAACACGGTAAACCACTAGGATACAAATATATCTGCATTTATAGGATTTGAAACAAATGTAATATTTTTCCGCCCACTTTTCCCAAGAAGCGAAAGTGGTTAATCTACATGGACGCAATATAAGCGGAAGAGAGATCTTCGACCAAACTTGACTAGACTCATCTAGTTTCAGTGTAAATGGTTATCGATTCTAAGTGCACTTCAGAATACAGTCTACTAGACAACAATGGAAAACTATTTCAACATCACATTGTTAATTATATGGAAACTGAGAGGAGAAGAGACTAACGCCTGCTCAGGCAAAACATACTGATTGGACAATGTTAGTCAGAGTCAGGCAAAACATACTGATTGGACAATGTTAGTCAGAGTCAGGCAAAACATACTGATTGGACAATGTTAGTCAGAGTCAGGCAAAACATACTGATTGGACAATGTTAGTCAGAGTCAGGCAAAACATACTGATTGGACAATGTTAGTCAGAGTCAGGCAAAACATACTGATTGGACAATGTTAGTCAGAGTCAGGCAAAACATACTGATTGGACAATGTTAGTCAGAGTCAGGCAAAATATACTTATCGGATAATGTTAGTTATTGTCAGGCAAAACGTACTGATCGGACGATCTTAGACAGGGTCAGACAAAACATACTAATCGGACAATGTTAGTAATGTCAAGTAAAATATACTGATCAGACTATGTTAGTCAGGGTCAGATAAAATGTGTTGATCAGACAATGTTAATCAGGGTAAGGTAAAATATACGAATTTGACAATGTTAGTCACGGTCAGAAAAAAATCGGAAATGTTAGTCAGAGTGAGGCAAAACATTCATCGGAGAACGGTAATTGGGGTTAGGTAAAATATACGGATCGGACAATTTTAGTCTGCATACGATATATATATTGATTGGAAAATGTTAGTCAAGGTCAGGGGTAAAATATACGGATTGGACAACGTTAGTCATAGTCAGATAAAATAAACGGATCGGACAATGTTAGTCAGGATCAGGTAAAATATACGGATCGGACCATGGTAGTCATGGTCAGATAAAATATACGGAACGGAAAATTTTAGTCAATGTCAGGTAAAATATACGGATCGGACAATTTTAGTCTGCGTACGGTATATATACTGATTGGAAAATGTTAGTCAATGTTAGGGGTAAAATATATGGATTGGACAACGTTAGTCAGGGTCAGAGAAAATAAACGGTTCGGACAATGTTAGTGACGGTCAGGTATTTATACTGACCAAGACCTTATTTCCTCGTAATTCTCGCTGGGAACAGACATCCTTTTCGCAGCCTGACTCACGAGGTATGGTATCGACGTGATCCCTGTAGTGAGCGACACCCAGATAAGGCCAAGCATAGCACAACAGGTCCCCGGCCCATCTTTCATCACTACGCTTGAGATAAGAGAACAGCTATTGAAACCCGCCACGTAACACCCTCTTCAGGACGCACAAACGGATAATCCTACTCGTTGGGGGAATCAACAAGATGGAACTCGAGCTGAGCTAGATATATCATGGACTCTTAGATTTCAAAGATTCTCGCTCTCATAGTGAGAATGCACTTGTTGTAAAGATGGTCATACTGCCTTTAACTGTGCAGGAAAGTTCCCGAAATATCTGAGAGAACCCTCGTAACTTAATATCACCATCAATAAATTGTCGTCGGCCAGAATCACTTTTACTTGCAACTCAACTTGGCGGGAAATTAAAAGTGCGGTGCAAGGTACTAGCGATCTCAGAACAATAATGATATAATTTCCCGGGAGATTACAATGTAGTCTGGACTATTGGATGATTCTTTGAAATGCAATCTGGGATCGTAATTACAACCATACGTGAACGAGTTTTAAAAACCAGGTTTATCTCATGTTCTCACTTTGCGGACTTTAAATGGACTTTGCACTCAGAACCAGGCAGCTCGCATCATTTTAGGAGCCCTAAAGTCCACTCAAGTAAAAGGCCTGGAAACCACGACTGGGCTACAGCCAATGGAAGACAAACGAGACTGTTCAATTCTACAGCAAGTGGGGAAATTAAAAGGACACGGACAAGCCGGTGCACCACTGGCTAAATGGACTGCGACGCGGCAGGCTAAAGTGGAAACATTGTTCAATCCAGGGAAAAGAAAAGATTAGAAACAATGCTGCGCTCTCAAATGAGATAATAAAACCAACATCAGCATCCTCCATCCACTGTCTCTGGAAAGAAATACCCTTTCCTGATCTCATATGTAATATGTCCAACATAGATGACGAAAGGTCACAAACAGAGGAACAGAAAAAAAACACATAGTTACCAATTTCATCAACCAAAAACTCCACCAATAGCCTGGCCACATTCCTATTCGGATGGCTCAGCCAAAGATGCCATTGAAAACGGAGGAGGTGGCATCACTATAAAACGTGGGACGGCGTGGGCTAGTGTTTAAGTGACACGGCTCACAATCAGAAGGTGCTGGGTTCGTTCCCCATCACAACACAAGCCGTTACCCCGGGAAACTAACCCTTAGAAAATGCAGGAGGAAGTAGATGCACTGGGCCAATAGGCGCAAAATAAAAACCGTAGTGGAACGCACACGGCCTTGGTGAATAGAGAAATAAGGCAAACGCCAAAAAAAAAATTGTGTTTTTAAATTATTCAGAGTGACGCCGCGTCGTCTGTTGCTTGTTAATGCCTATCTGGAAAAGGTCTAAAAATATTCAGTTAACACCGCTCTATGTACTATTACTTAGTACTTTCTTAAGAGTAGAAATGTCCAGATGAAACCATTCCACACCTCGTCACTGACAGCCCTGCAGTAGGCTGGGAAGAAATCCACAGAGGAATGCAGGAAATATCATTTCAATTTCATATTTCTTCCTAGTCTCTCGTTGCTCTGCAAGTGGATTACTGGAAAAATGTTTGCATATGCATCTAAGGCCACTACCATGTCCAACTGCTGAGGGTTTTCATTCGTAGTGTGCCTACCGACTCCCCAAGTGGAGCTGAGTACTCCGCTGCCTCGGGATGGGGGCAGCGAGGAGTGCGTGTTGGACCAATGTATGTGTCAGGCTTTCTTTGTCCGTGTTTGACTTTTTCGCTTTTTGCCCCTGAAGCCTTTGGATTGTGTCCACCTTTGGGCCAGCGTGCCACTCATTGTGCTGAGAATACGGGGTTGGGGGAGGTATCGTGTAACCTTCAGTGGATGGGGAAGGCGCCTTCAGTCCAAGCAGGAAGCTCCTTGCGCAACGATAACCCGGGCTGAATTCTGGCGTGCAGTTATTGGAACGTTGAGCGCCATCATGGACTGGTTTCCCACGGCTCAAGCTAATCACAGCTGCAGCGAGATGCAGCATAACAAACAAGATAACCAATCGAAAGCACATAAATCCCACAGAATAAAGTCCTTGTGAAATACCTTGTGAAACCTGGTGAAGGACATTGTGAAACCTGGTGAAGGACCTTGTGAAACCTGGTGAAAGACCTTGTGAAACCTGGTGAAGTGAGTTGTCAATTATAGTCCGAACAGGAACTAGCGAACAGCAGAAAACGACACAAACACTTGAGAGAATCGAGAACGCAGCCAGTCGCTGGCTGATTTCAGCTCAATCACTGTGCTGTGTGTTATCATTCATTTCTATTGTCATTTTCAATCTGTATCAATTAAGGTTGAATTTTTTAAAAGCCAGTGAATTTATTCACTGAACTCATCCCTTTTTGGTTCCCCTCCAGCGCCCATAAATATTTTGACACAGGTCATCTCTATTCATTCGTCAAGGTGAAGGCGTGGCCTAGTGGTCAAGTGGCACGGCTCACAAAATCCGAAGGTGCCGGGTTCGATCCCCATCACAGCACCGACCGTTACCATAGGGAAGCAAACCCTTAGAAAATGCAGGAGGAAGCAGACCCTTACATAAAATGCATGCTGAAGTCAGATGCACTGGGCCGACAGGCGCAAAATAAAAACCACAGTGCAACGCACACCGCCTTGGGGATTTGAGAAAATAAACGAACGCGCTCGCAAAAAACCAAAAAATTTATTCGTCGACTGTATTCGTTATCGTCCTGTAAATGTAACATTTTAACGTTTTTACTTTAAACAAAACATAAACTATTAAACTATTAAACTGTGCATTTGTCTTTCTGTATGTCAATTTTCCCCCATTAATTTGTGGGTCCATATCTTTAATTCATGTGTGTCTCCAGATATCTGTTTCCTTTGCGGTGTTTGTTTGTTTGTTGTTCTGTTGATTTGTTGATGTTGCGTCCGTCCTTGTCTGTGTGCAACCATATTGACCATTTGTTGTTTGGTCCTCCCTATTTCATAACTGGCATGCCGTGTCTGACATTTTTCCGGCACTTCTGGTTAATGGCGGCTAACTTAAATCGCTCATGATACATCATGTTATGTTGTTTTGATGTGATTATTTAGTTGTGTTCGTTCGATTTTTGTTCCTGATAAAGGCTTTGTAGGATTAACGTAGGTATGGTTTTGTTTTTGCTCCGGTTATTTCACTGAGGGGGGACCTGGTGGTCTCGAGGTAATGTGTTTGCCTCTGATGCTGGAGCTCCGGTAAAAATCTCTGAGTCGTGAGATCAGACACCCGTGTTCAGTGGCGCGCACGTTAAAAATCTCTTGGCAGTTCGAAATCGAAAAAGTAGGCTTAGCGACCTCTGCTTCTGCAAAATTCAAGTTTTCAAAATCTACTCAAATTATTCTAGGGATATTCACCATACGGAGAATATGTCGCAAAACCGGGACTGTGTGTCTATAACATCATGTCTTGGTTATATGGTTAGCAGAGCACCATAGATGGCACTTGACAGGCTGCGTGTCTACCTTGCTCTAATTTACGCTTTCAACACCACCAGTCCCAAAAATAGGCGATCGAATATTCCAGGGGCTACCGACCTGATGGTTGGTAACAGATACTAGGATTGACCTAGCAAGTCACCAGCGGATTTTCTCATGACAACAAATATGAAACATAGGGGGTGACACCTTCTCATGATGTCTAACAACACAAATATGAAACATAGGGGGTGACACCTCCTCATGATGTCTAACCACACAAATATGAAACATAGGGGGTGACACCTTCTCATGATGTCTAACCACACAGACTGAAGATAGATAGATTTCAGATTTATTTGTATCTTCTTTTAGCGTTCAGTTCCGTTGCAGCTTCGATCTATTTAATTCTCTATAACTCATTTCCATTTAACGCCTTTCAGATTTCTGGCACAGAGGCGGCATAAGGAAGACAGCACAAGACATTTCAGTACAGGCTGAAGGTTGCACCCTCCATACCCACAAATAGATCGATCCACACAGACTACAAAAAACAAAGTCATGATCTGGAACAGATCTCTATCCATGTTTAGAGAGATCCTCCTCGTCATGTGGTTGTCTACGGTCTTTGCATCCGCCTTTCCAAGTTCTGACAATTTCCCGACGTTCGCAGAGGCAGAAGAGGACTTTAACCATGCTGGGCCTCAGACGTCTAGGGATTTGCAGAGGCTACAGTCATTGCTCACATTACCAGGTCTGGTGATTGAGTATAAGAGATTAATAAACACACCTATAGGTAAGTTAAAAAAAAGAAGAGTTCAGAGCAAGCATCCCACCATGAAAAAAATGTTGTTTCTAGAGAAAAATAAATAATTGACATCATACCTACATGCACACGAAACATTGCAACAGAAGCAAATCTGAAAGTCAGAAGTGTTCCCATCGTTCGGCAAGTGCTAGGAGCTTTGAGTTAGCTAACGCTCATTGAGTTGTGACTTCCAAGTGGCATCCTGTGGTACTGAGTTAGTTAGTTGCTAGTTAGTTAGTAACCAGTTAGTTAGTTTTTTTTTTCCTTATGCCATTGAGCACCTTGGGGAGTTTAAGTCGTCTGACCTGCGCCAGGTGCTTTGCGTCGATCGTTGTGAGTCCGTGTCATTGCACAATCACTCTAATGTCCTCTATCCACCTGCCTCACGGTCGTTCGCTTGTTCTGCAGCCAGATCTACTAGCGTTGTAAGCCATCAGTGGAAATCGATGAGGGTGCATTCTCGTGAGATGACCTACCAGTGTATGTTTTTCCTTTAAATGTACTTTGTACAAGTCGTACTGTCGACCCGTGGCCATCTGTAGTTTACAATACAGTTGGTCATGGTCGACCATACTTCAAACATCGCTACAGTTGGTCATGGTCGACCATACTTCAAACGTCGCTACAGTTGGTCAGGGTCGACCATTCTTCAAACGTCGCCGTTTCGCATTCTGTCTTTCCTGGAAACATCGATGACCTTCCTCCAACATTTGATTTCACACGTTGAAAGTCTGCTCTCGACAGAGGCCATGTTTGTTACTGACAACACAACACAACACAATACAATACAATTAAATACAATATCCTTGACTTCAGTCCCGCGGGTGTGCCGTATGCGAGGTAGTCAACAATGTCCTATATGCCGTCCGATCTTTCGATGTGTCGTACCATTTCGGGTCTAGGTCTCTCAGTAGACCATCTCGTTATTGTCTGTGTTGGCGGTCGCGTGGTCGTGTATAATTATATGGCAACCAAAAAGTCGTTCTGAATGTCTATATGTTATCTGGCATGCGGATCACTTGGCCAGCCCAGTGGGATTTGCGAGACAACCCAGCCTCTACGTCTCGAAATAGAGTGTGTTCTCTGATTTTAGCATTGTGGATTCGATCTGATCTAGATCGCGTAGTCGGGTCTTTACATCGCTCGCTGGGTAACTCTTAGTTTTTCTGCACCCGCGTTTTCTTGTCTTTTACTGACAGCACAGAGTCGGCATAAATATACTGTTCATCAGCTGTTACTTTGTTTCAGATTCTGGTCTTTATTGTGTTCTTACCTGTCACGCGTGGGTATTATTGAACCAACAATGTTCTGGTTGTCAACTTTTTGTCTAATCCATTCATCATACAATTTGTTTTTTTCTATTCCAGTTGGAGCGTAGAGTCATTGCTTCAATTGGCCTCCTCTAAGGATGTTTGATACAAATTATTTATCTTCTCTTGTAGTTTCTATGACACTTTGTTTTACATCATCAGGTTGCTAGTTTCATGCACTCCACTACTTAGCCACATTTTGCGACATTCATAGTATGTATAGGCACCTCAGTCTTTGCAGGCGATGCGCGGGGTATCCTGTGAGTAGCCTCTCAGGGCGCAAAAGTGGGCGATGAATATAGAGACCATGGGCTGTCCAAACTGCAGGATCCCCCTCTCGGCCTCGCTGGTGTAATCCAAAGGAATGCAAAGCATGACGATTTGGCACGAGCTCAGCTGCAGGAGCTGAAACCATCCGCCTTAGGTGCTTCCACTACAGATTTTCTTTCTGGGCTTACTCCCGTAGCTCTACCTTCTCCCAAGGTTTCCACAAGGCAGTGGGGTTGTTGCCCGCAGATGCTAATTACTCGAGACATCCGATGATACTCGCATCGTCCAAAGACTAGCCAGCACTCCCTGGGACTTGTGGGTTTAAAATCTCATAGGCGAACTGCCAGAACAGACTAACGAGCTTCGTCTACCTGGGTTTACAGCCAGAGTGTTACCTTCTGTTAGATTGGCTGCCAACCAAGGCTAATGAACCTAATCTGCCCGCCTAGTTAAACCACCGGGTACTCGATCGCGCCCCACAGCAGGCTCTGTAAGAAACAGGGGGGCCCCTCACGAAGGTGCTGCTGGGGACACAGTAATGTAGGAGAGTTAATTGACATGGAAACTCATGAACGGAAAGCCGAACAGTGAATAATTCAGCGGCGATCTCTACACCTGGAAAGGAGAGGCTATATCGGATACTTGGGGAAAGGGGGTGGGGTGGAAATGGGAGAGGGGGGTCAAATAGGATCTCGGCCACCGCGATTTTTGTCAGTGTTTGCATCCATATAATCCTTAATATTCGAATGCAGTAACAGATCCGTTGGAAGGGTCATGTAATCTACATGCCAGCTAATCAACTGCTAAACGTATTGTTTTATGGTGCGATACAGAAGACTGAAAGTTCTTAAAAGAAGCGTTTCAAAGACACGCTTGCCTCTTTACTAAAGCATTTGGTGTAAGACTCGCCACTAGGGAGATTGCTGCGCAAGATCGGTCCCCTTGACGCACATTTCTTCGTGAAGGTACAATGTCGTACGCCTAGGCGTTCATTATCTCTTTTTTTGTTTAAAGTTAGTTGCCCATCGCAAGCGAAGATGGCGACATCATCAGAGGGTTCAGTCTTGATGACGTAACTTGCGATGTATTTGGATTATAGGGAGGACAAGCTACGCTGATCATCAACTTCACTCTCTAGTCCCGAGCTACATTGGGCCAGTGGCAAGATATAAATCAAAATGACTGGGGGTAATCCCGGATGCATGCACTCTGGTAGAAGAAGCTTAACAACGGAGAGAAGCTAGAAAAATATGGGAAATGAGGTACTCACTTTAGGCGTACAATCCCTGCCTACACTGGTTGACGTCTTCCAGACCCAGATCTGGCTCCTCAGTCGCCTTAGAACCCATCGTCTGACTGAACATGCTCCAAATAGATGGACAGAGAGAGTGGTCTTCATTTCCCGTGACGGAGCAACATCATCACGATTTCCTGATTAAAATCACCATTTATTGATAGATCATGGATTGATTCAAGTGTATCCTCCGCCATTCATTGTCCGTACATTCGGTGTTTTCGCACGAGGGTTGTGCTTGAGACTGCTACTTCATCATGCTAAGAAAGGCCATTATAGGCAGCCCCTGCAAAATCTCAGATACATGCTTCTTGTATAGGGACAATTAGGGGGACTTAGTGGTCTCGAGGTAAGGGTGTTCTCCTCGGGTGCCGGAGGTCGCGTGTTCGAATCACGGTGGTGACCTGGATTTTTGGTTACGTAGATCTTCTGGCAAAAATTCCCCTGATCTCTGGGTAGTAAGATCGGATTCTCGTGCCCTGTTTCGATCCCGTTAAAAATCCCTTGGCAGTTGGACATCGAAAAGATTAGGCTTAACGGCCGCTGCCTGGACAAAATTAAAATTAAAAATCTACCCAAGTTATGTGTACCTTTCCCGATGTGTTAGGAACAGCTACAGATGGCGCCTAACTGGCTGCAGTGTACTCAGCTCTAGTGTATGAGTCTATTTAGATGCACTTGCGCATCTGTAAAAACCACCAACCAAGAAACTGGTTGTATACAGGCTTTGTAGCGTTTTCTAAACCAGTATAAAGAAGTTAAGTTAAGTTAAGCTGTTTGCAAGGCAGTCTGGCTGACGAGATATGGACCGACGTAATCCCCGTAGTAGTGAGTGTCACACAGATGAAGCAAAACATAGCACAACCGCCTGAAAGACAGCGGTCCGCCTTCATCAAGACGTTCGGAACGTTTCGATAGCTATTATAACAGTAGTTAAGTTAAGTTAAGTTAAGTTAATTTAAGTTAAGTTAAGTTAATTAAAACATATGCTTCACATTGGAGCGAAAATGTTAACTATTGAAGACACCTGGAAACAGACTTACATCTAAAGTGATCAGTTGCAGTAGAGGCCTAATCTTCCCATTGTATCGGAAAGCTGAATAATAAATGAATGTTATCGAAGCTAGAATATTATCTCTTTCAATACGATGAGCCCCCGGATATTGAGAATAGCAGAATCTCGCACGCTCGAGACGTTCAAAGATTAATATGTGCCATATTCATTATTGAGGCCAGAATGGAAGACCTGCCATTGCCGCCAACTTCACCACGACCAGGCGGGTAGACCCAAATACGCATCTGATGTTCCAAGATTAAGTTGTGTTGTATTCGCCATAGCAGACATAATGACAGTTCTTTCATTCCTGTGAATCTCAGTAAATTCGGCACATTAGATCCACACCCGCCTACTAATTTTCAGTATGAACATGTGTTGTTATAATGGAAGCTCTAATAACAACACTGGTAGGCGATTCTAGATTTTTGTTAAACACACAAACAGGATAATCAGTGCACCTGTCAAAACGATGGTTTTCCTAATAAAAAGAAGAGGCCAATGAGAAATAATTTTTAAAATTTTCCTTCTTCTTGTTCTTCTTGTTCTTCTTCTTGTTCTTGTTCTGCTTCTTCTTCCTATATTCGTTCTTCTTCTTCTTGTTCTTCTTCTTCTTCTTGTTCTTCTTCTTCTTCTTGTTCTTCTTCTTCTTCTTGTTCTTGTTCTTGTTCTTGTTCTTGTTCTTGTTTTTGTTCTGCTTCTTCTTCCTATATTCGTTCTTCTTCTTCTTCTTCTTCTTCTTTTGCTTCTTTTTTCTTCTTCTTCTTTTTCTTCTTATATTCCTTCTTTTTTTACTTCTTCTCTTCTGTTCCTTCGTCTTCTTCTTCATTCTTTTCTTCTGCTTTTCATTTTTCTAATACTACTTCTCGTATTGCCCTAATTCGTGTTTCTTTCCTGTACTTTAGCATTTACTTCTACCTCCTTTTCGACTTTTCCTTTTTTAACGTTCTTCTTCTTCATCTCTCTTCATATTTTTCTACTTCATATTCTTCTCCTTCTTATTTGTCTTATACTTACTTCTGCTTCTTCTGCCTAAAGCGCTTCTAATTTTCATTCTTCATCGTCATCTTCCTCCTCTTCTGCATCATCATTTTCTATGTCATATAATTTTTCTGCTTTCCACTACAGCTTATATCTCCTATTACCCTTCCTCTTTTATTTCCACCTGTTCTTAAAATGTGTGTTTTCCTTGTATTTAATTATTTGTGTGCCTCTTCCTCCTCCTGTATCCTCTTCAACTTGTACGTATTATTTTTCTTTATTTTATATATCTTCTAAATCCTTTGTTTAACAGAAGCAGTAAAGATCCCATTGCATGAAGCACATATTAGGGCCCTGTTAACCCTTTCCAGTCCAACCAGCAGATTAAGAAACCCCTTCATAACCTAATACTCAAAGGCACAAACAGAACACAAGCGAAAAGAAGTCTTCCGTGTACCTAATTTACGTTCTATCTCATCTGCCATTTCTGCACGTTCATCTATTTCTTCCTGTTTGTCTCAGTGGGTTATTCGAAGTAATTAACTAACCAATCATTTCTTCTCATTTAGACTATGTATTGCTTCTATTGTTGACTAACACCCAATCTAGTATTGTTTAACTGCCCCGTATTCTCTATGAGCCGTTCTCTATATGCATCTCTCCAACGAACGATAACAGTTTGTTAGATGATTGGACCCGTCAATCAGAAATTCACATTTTAAGTTTGAAACCTGGTGCTAGGCAGATCAGGGAACGAGGTACGAGAAGACATAGGAGGAGTGTGTTGGACTATCGAGCAGCCTGAACAATTTGTTTAATTTTCCATCATCCTATGTGTAGACAAATAGACAGACCGGCAGGCAGTCAGCCAGGCAGGCAGACAGTTAGACAGACAGACACACAGACAGCCATATAGACAGATATATAAATAGATATAGATATATAGGATAGATAGGTAGGTAGGCATGGAGGCAGGCAGGCAGGCAAGGCGGACGGATGGATGGATGGATGGATGTATGGATGGATGGATGGATGGATGGATGGATGGATAGATAGATAGATAGATAGATAAATAGATAGATAGATAGATAGATAGATAGATAGATAGATAGATAGATAGATAGATAGATAGATAGATAGATAGATAGATAGATAGATAGATAGATAGATAGATAGATAGATAGATAGATATATAGATAGATAGATAGATATAGATAGATACGTTTGTAGTTAGTTGGGCAGGTTTTATTGAGGTAAGTTGCTAAATAAAGGGAGACATAAGAGAAAGTGTGAGTGCTAGCCTGCCTGGATGCAGTCATGCCAATTCTGCATAACGTCCCACCAGACCACTACATCGTTGATCGGATAAGTTAAACTATAACAAGTTTTTTTTTCAAAGTACTGCCGCCTACAACAACAAGACGGCACAGTCACAAATTAATTAAAGAAAAGTGAAGATGAGATACCAGGAAATATGTTTTTAGTTCTAGTGTGGTTAATGCTTGGAATGCATTACTACATGAAATAGTGGAGGGCAGGTTCAATTAATGAATTCAAGAATAGATTGGATATTTTTAGATCAAGAGAAATAGAAGAAAGTGGTTGTACATAGACTTAGCTGAGTCTTCTAAAAACCAGTATAAAGACGTTATGTTAGGTTATCATTTGATGAAACTAACAACGTCCTTCTCAGTTCGAACACCAAAAGAATGGTGAAGGTTGGATGGAGATCAATGAAGAACCTGCACCAGGACACAATTTGCTATATACTACGTGGAGATCTCTGGAAGGTTTAGAACAAGTGTGTCCAGATGTGGGTCTTACCTGAAAAGGTGGGAATTATTGTGAATATTGCGAATATGGGGCCGTCCAGGGCCCGGAACACCTGATTATTTGTCCTAGGTTAAAGGAATCTTGTGGAATGGAGGATTTGATGATGACAAATGAAAGAGCATTGACAGTAGCTGGTTTTTAGGTCAAGACTATGTGAGGTTGCTGGATACGAAAAGTAAAGTAAGTTAGTACAAACGTCAAAGAAGACTTAAAATAAAAAGTAATGGGGAATTTAGTACGTGCCCCTGACTCTTATCAGCGTGGTGATTAGAGCCACGCTGGCGGGCATCTTCAATCACATCGAGTACGGCATACACATGTAGACAGGAATAGTAATTTTTTTAATCACGGCGATGCGCGAGACGATATGTGCATCATGGACCATGCATAACAGCTCGAAACAGAATGTACAGTAAGGCGTGGACCAGGTTCTCTGATACTTGTAATAGTTTCAGTTTGACCATCTGCGATAAGCAAAACTAAGGCCATGTACCAATGAGTCATGTGTGAAACTTTTAAATAGCGACGGGTTACAATGAGGGAACATACATTAGACACTCTAGACAAGTTCATCTTGCAAGCACGCTGGCGAAATATTTGATTCTTGTTAACGAGCTGACAAATATAACAGCAAAGGCCAGCACAGTTTTTGGTTGAAGTCCGACAGTGTGGAGACGTTGAGGAATCAGCATAACGACTAATAATAGTATGGTTTCCCGTGATCATGTTCTCACCGTCATGGCTTACTTGTCACGACTGTAGACGTCAATAAGTTGAATCACCACCCCACTATTCCGAGACACATACGCTGACATGACCATATCATAGATGAGGAGGTATTGTGTAGAGCCAGAACTCCAAGCATTCACGCGTTTTGAAGAAAACTGAGATGGGATTGTCATCTTCTATGGATGCCGAGCAAACGGCTTACAAAAAAGCTTCTGAATGGCGAACTGGGTCAAGAAAGAAGACCACAGGGACGTTTAAACAAAACTATTCAGTGACAGCCTGAATGAACCACTTAAGTAATCGCAAACAGACGCCACGACCTAGCAAAAACCTTGTTCAAGCTGAAACTCAGCTGTCAAGAAGGGTTCCCCAGTCAGTGAGAACCATGTGCGGACAGCTTAGGATAGACGCACGATCAGAAAGCAGAGAGAATGTCAATATCAGCTCCAGACCAGGATTGACAGACATGCTACAGAACTTTCCACTTTCGCATTAACATGATCAGTCACGTGCATACCCATGGATGTCTCGGACATAGATTCATTGCGCTTGTCCGTCAAGTTCATGATGGCTCGTGTAATGCACGAAGGAGAATTATACACCTCCGGTGTCACACAGAGTTGTGTGCAGGCATCGACACTCTCTAGCATGATCCTTGCAGTAATGCCCATTGATGCTGTCCGTGGCGCTGCTAGTGGCATGCATGTCAGGTACAGGAGGCAGGGTCAGCTGTTCCTCCCGAGGCACCTTGAATCCTACACCAAGTTGCTAGAGGGCATGATCCTAGATATCCTATGCGCCCTCCACACTTGCTCGGAAAAGATTTGCAGTCCACCATGGCGGAGTTTACGGTGGCACGCTGTAACTTTGGTCTCACGATCAACACTAGGAAAACTGAGGTACTCTTCCAGCCTGCCCTGAGAGAGCCGTACATCACACCAAACATTACTGTAAAGAACCAACGTCTCCAGTCAGTCACTAGATCCACTTACCAAGGAAGTACCATCACCAGAAAGGCGAGCTATGCGTATAGGTGGCTCCAAGCAAATTTCTGGAACCGACAAAGCATCAGTGCCACCAAAAAGATAAAAGTGTATCGTGCTGTAGTATTATCCACTCTGCTGCATGCCTGTGGGACATGGACAGTGTCGAGCAGACATGCCAGACAGCTGAATGGATTTCACTTGAGCTGTCTGCGTAGGCTGCCCCGGATCATGTGGCAGGACAAGAGGCCTAACTCTGAAATTTTTAGCGATACAAACATATTGATCATACAAGCTCTTCTGAGATTGGCTCAGCTAGGATAGACGGTACATGTTGTTAGCATGTCGAATGAGCAGATCCCCAAACAGCTGTTATACTGTGACCTCAAAACAGGCAGACGCTCATCAGGAGTGCAGAAAAAACGCTACAGAGACTTATTGAAATTGGCTCTGAAATGCTTCAATATTGATGTCACCTCCTGGGAGATGCTTGTACAAGACCGTACCATCTTTCGAGCTAGTATCACGGAAGGTGCTCAGATCTCAGAGAGTAAGTCTATAGCGGAGCCTCGGCAAAAAACAACAATACTCACAACGATTCTAAAGCCAGCTCCTCCACATATGTACCCAGGATTGGCCTTTACATCCACCACAGAACACATTATGCAGTAATAGTCTGACGATGACATACGTCGATTGTCCTTGAGGAATGATGCGGTGATATATGCAGACAAGGCAAAACATAAATGGCCAGGTTACATGTTGCGACAAAACGATTGTTGATGGAGCACGGCGACAGCAGTCTGGTGCCCCCGATACAAATGAAGACCGCAGGGAAGAACTTCAATGAGCTGGTTGACTCCGTTACTGTCCACAGCAACAACCGAAACACTTCTGGTGAAATGTTTACATCCACAGGTCTTCTGTCGTCCCACACAGGGCCAATTTGAGACGAAGTTGGGACTCGTAGCAATGCAACGGCAGCTGAGGAACGGGTCATCAAGATCAAGATATCCTACATGAGCATAATATCAAAAGCTCGTGTCGTGTGTGTAGCGTTCTCATACAAAACAACAATGATACTGGAATCCCCACTACACGAGAACATCAATAGTTTTGCACACGATGACTGCACAAGGAATGGTTGCAGTTGATTGCCCATACTTCTAATCGTGCGAATAAGAAAAGTGTGACAGCGGAATAATAGGAGGGATTCATGGCGACTTCACGTGCACGGGTCTATCACGTGCTAGAGTCATTAATTAATTAGCGCAGTGGGGGAGAGGAGAACATCGCCCGGTAAGCCAAAACTTATTAAGAAAACTTTGTTAGTCACGGTTAGGGGAAGCAAAACTCAGGTATGCGCCTATCATCTCAAGAACAGAGAGGCAAACAGAGAACTACGGATCAGATGGCAAGGAAAGGATCTTGAACACTGCCCGGCTCCCAAATACCTGGGTGTAAAGTTGGATCGCACATTATCCTATATGACACACTGTCAGGAGACAAAGCGTAAGGTACATGCGAGAAACAACATTATCCGAAAATTGACTGGCTCAACATGGCGTGCTCAGCCATCAGTCTTACGCACATCAGCGATTGCCCTGTGCATTTCCCCATTCTGGAAAAACTCTGCCCATGCAAAACAAGTTGATACAGCAGTGAACGAGAGGGGCAGGATAGTGTTGGGGTGCCTTAAACCCACCCCCACAAACAAAATATATCCCTTAATTGGCATTGCACCACCTGATATAAGAAGAGGTGTAGCTGCGGAAATCGAACGAGGGAAACAGGAAAACGACCATAGACACCTGATGTTTGGCCATCAGGAACAAGCCAAAAGACTTAAATCAAGACACAGTTTCTTAAAATCGACAGAGACCATCCAGACAAGCATGGAAGGTCGACGCATCGTGAGGTGGCGCGAAACACTGCAGGATCCATGGATAGAGCTTAAGGAAGAGGCTGCGCCTGGACACCACCTGCCCAATGCTGTATGGAAGGTAATGAACAGACTTCGAACTGGTGTCTCAAGATACAGAGTGAACTTGAAGAAATGGGGATACTCAGATGTCGACACATGTGAATGCGGCGCAGTTCAGGACCAAGATCATCTGATGATCTGCCCCAACCTCCCTGAAACCTGTGACATGAACGAGATGATGGAGGCGAACGACAAACCAGTTCAAGTTGCTGAATACTGGACGGATGCTGTGTGACATGGTGTTTGGACACGGAAAGTAAGTACGGTTAGGGGAAACATTCTGATTAGACTACGTTAGTCGGGGTCAGGTGAAACATACTTAACAAGACCCTTCTAGCCACCACCACCCCCTTTCCTCCCCCTTTCCTCCCCCTACCTACCCGCCCCCCTCCTTTTCCCCAAACAGGGTAAACCCGTCGAGGAGGGAAATTAATACTTCCTCAAGTCCAGTACAAATTGAATGAGCTACATATGTGCCAAATTTCCACTTTCTCCTCCTACTCCTTCATAGACAGGGTAAAGACTTATGACAAGCTCCTTGTAAGTGCGAATTGGCACTGCGAACTTACACACTGGAGAGTTTGCTGAGGAGCCCGACTTCAGTCAGGAAGCTCTGGTCCCCCTTCTCAAGTACGCCTTGAGATGTGAGGAGAGCCACTGTAACCCGACATTCAAGAAAGTCGTCAAAAGTGCCAAAGACAAGTACGACAGACATTATCCACAACAACAAGTACACCAACAACAACAACAACAAAAACAGCGACAAGAAGAATAACAATATAACAAAAGCAATAACAACATCAATAACAACAACAACAAAAAGAAAAAAACAAGAAGAACAACAACAAGAACCGCAACAACAACAAGACAACAACATGAAAACCACAACAACAACAACAACAACAACAAGATCAACAACAACAAGATCAACAACAACAAGAAAACAACATGAAAATAACAACAAGAACAACAACAACAACAGTTAATACATCATTGCTTATTTCGTTTACAAAGGAGCCAGAAGTTATCAGATTTGTGTTGCATTCTCATCCCCGTGGACGAGTGAATGAGCTTTATAGGAACGAATCATAGCTGACTACTTGCATCAGAGTCGGTGACCCATAACTGATCAAAACCCTATTCTACCACAAAGTGGCTAATCTGGAAACAGACTGTAACCATGCAGTCTGGCTATGAGATGTGAAAATCTACGAGCTAATTCAAACCCAAAAATACCATTCTGAAATGGAATGTATCCGGCCAGAAGGATCAGATATCATAGCATCTCAGTAAATTACAACACGGAGTCGAAAACGTCCATTTCAAGATGAACGCCGAAAACGAATGAAGAAGTTCACAGGGACAGGTTGATGGAAGATGTACCGCTAAAGTCAAAATCAACCAATGGAGATCAAATGATAAACAGTGCATTATGTAAAACTGTTTGCTGTTAGTGTCAGAACAAGATCATACGTTAACTGAGTCGCTGCTGAAAGCGGTCATGGGAAATAGAAAAGATTCCGTGAGGACAAGCCATGAAAAGCTTATATAGACACTATAAATTAAATGACACAGAAACGTTTCAAGAACTATCTATGTCAGTCTATATTTACAACTAAATAGACTTTTACTACTAAATCTACGTTTACTTCAGCTATTTCTTCTATCTGTTCAATGTTCAGAACAGAACTATAATGATATACATTTAATGTACATGAAAATGTCGATACAGTTGTTAAGAGAATAGTTTGTAATTTGTTGATTTTAACTGTTATTGTATGTTTTTCAGACTTGTCAATGGAGAAACGCTACGGTAAGTAGACAACAATTGATGACGCAATAGTCACATTTTAAGGATGCCATAATCTTCTTCTTCTATATTAGCTTCTAGAAAACAAGAACAATATTTTGTATTCACGTTTACACATTCCTTTCTAATATATTGTATGTTGGGAGTTTCTTTCTGGAGCATTTGTTCTAACTCAGGTTACTGTTACAAAAGTATCAAGCATTTCACGTAAGTGGATAGCGTGTAAGTGAGAGCGGGGTTGTTACCTGGGCAAGAATGGAAGGGTCAGTTGTACAAGATAGAGATGCAATCTTCGCACTCAGGCAACTAGCGGAGCAAACAGTCGAGTACGATCAGTCACTATATGTTGGTTGCTTAGACCAAATGAAGGCATTCGGTCGAGTCGAACGATAGATACCCACTAGGGACAACATTAAAACTCTGTTGAATAAATAAACATTTGACCAACCTATGTAAAGTCGTTATGCAAGTAGCCAATATACAGCAAGAGCAAACGCATGTGATTCTGAGAAATGGCATATTAGATTCGGTGTATACCGTTATTGTTTCTAACATTTCTAGACGCAATAAATTTTTAAAAATGCAAACATTAGTAAGGGAAACAACCTCGGTTATCAATTAAATAAACTCCTCTTTGCTGATGACCAATCACCAATATCCATCCTCTGAAATACAACTGCAGGAACAAATCAACAATCTTAACGAGGTCTGTACAAATTATAATATGAAAACCAACATAGAGAAAACCGATGTTATGACGATTGCATGAAAAGAAATAGAAACAATAATATTCATACAAAACCAACAAGTGAAAAATGTCACGTACCTTGGTATCACCTCACCCCATGTGGATCTCTTCTCTCTCCTCTTACCTCACTCTGTTTCATTTGACTCTATCCCACAGTCACACCCTTGCGCAACTTTCACACGCGCCCTCGTGGTAGAGCCCTTCCATAGCACTTTGGTTGGGCTAGCTTCTGAGGGTGCACAAACCTAGCATAGGTACATACAGATGCACACATGCATCCAAGCACTGGTTTATGCGTCCTGATATCGCCCAATTGACTACGGTCTGGGGTGGAAAATGGCGCGCCTCCGCCAGTAGAAACTAGTGAGGCAAACATTTAAGCAAAAAAAAAAAAATATCACCTCACCCAACAACCTTTTTCTTTCAGGAGGTCTTCTCTTCTCTCTCTTCTCACCTCACTCTGTTTCATTTGACTCTATCCTACAGTCACACCCTTGCACAACTTTCACACGCGCCCTCGTGGTAAAGCCCTTCCATAGCACTTTGGTTGGGCTAGCTTCTGAGGGCGCACAAACCTAGCATAGGTACATACAGATGCCCACATGCATCCAAGCACTGGTTTATGCGTCCTGATATCGCCCAATTGACTACGGTCTGGGGTGGAAAATGGCGCGCCTCCGCCAGTAGAAACTAGTGGGGCAAACATCTAAGCAAAAAAAAAAAAAAAAAATCACCCAACAACCTTTTTCTTTCAGGAGGTCTTCTCTTCTCTCTCTTCTCACCTCACTCTGTTTCATTTGACTCTGTCCTACAGTCACACCCTTGCACATCTTTCACACGCGCCCTCGTGGTAAAGCCCTTCCATAGCACTTTGGTTGGGCTAGCTTCTGAGGGTGCACAAACCTAGCATAGGTACATACAGATGCACACATGCATCCAAGCACTGGTTTATGCGTCCTGATATCGCCCAATTGACTACGGTCTGGGGTGGAAAATGGCGCGCCTCCGCCAGTAGAAACTAGTGAGGCAAACATTTAAGCAACAAAAAAAAAAAATATCACCTCACCCCATTCTTCCCCTTCTCTCTCTTCTCACCTCACTCTGTTTCATTTGACTCTGTCCCACAGTCACACCCTTTCACAACTTTCACACGCGCATTCGTGGTAAAGCCCTTCCATTGCACTTTGGTTGGGCTAGCTTCTGAGGGCGCACAAACCTAGCATAGGTACATACAGATGCACACATGCATCCAAGCACTGGTTTATGCGTCCTGATATCGCCCAATTGACTACGGTCTGGGGTGGAAAATGGCGCGCCTCCGCCAGTAGAAACTAGTGAGGCAAACATCTAAGCAAAAAAAAAAAAAAATATCACCTCACCCCATTCTTCCCCTTCTCTCTCTTCTCACCTCACTCTGTTTCATTTGACTCTGTCCCACAGTCACACCCTTTCACAACTTTCACACGCGCATTCGTGGTAAAGCCCTTCCATTGCACTTTGGTTGGGCTAGCTTCTGAGGGCGCACAAACCTAGCATAGGTACATACAGATGCACACATGCATCCAAGCACTGGTTTATGCGTCCTGATATCGCCCAATTGACTACGGTCTGGGGTGGAAAATGGCACGCCTCCGCCAGTAGAAACTAGTGAGGCAAACATCTAAGCAAAATAAAAAAATATCACCTCACCCTGGGGTCTACACACGCGCCCTCATGGTGAGGCCCTTCCATTACACTTTGGTTGGGCTAGCTTCTGAGGGCGCACAAACCTAGCATAGGTACATACAGACGCACACATGCATCCAAGCACTGGTTTATGCGTCCTGATATCGCCCAATGGATTACGGTCTGGGGTGGAAAATGGCGCGCCTCCGCCAGTAGAAACTAGTGAGGCAAACATCTAAGCAAAACAAAAAAATTGGTAACATAATCTCAGCAGACGGCGAAGACGACTCAGAAATCCAAAACGTGTAATAAAAGCAAGTTAAATCGTTGGGCAAATGTCCCCGATATTAATTTAAAACAAAGGAGGCCACACTTCCTCACGACGTTTATCGCCACAAGTGGACTAAGACATTCGACACAAGTAGACTAAGGCTATCGACACACGCGGACTAGAGCTATCGACACAAGTGGACTAAGGCTATCGACACAAGTGGACTAAGGCTATCGACACAAGTGGACTAAGGCTATCGACACAAGTGGACTAGAGATATCGACACAAGTGGACTAAGGCTATCGACACAAGTGGACTAAGGCTATCGACACAAGTGGACTAAGGCTTTCGACACAAGTGGACTAAGGCTATCGACACAAGTGGACTAAGGCTATCGACACAAGTGGACTAGAGATATCGACACAAGTGGACTAAGGCTATCGACACAAGTGGACTAAGGCTATCGACACAAGTGGACTAAGGCTTTCGACACAAGTGGACTAAGGCTATCGACACAAGTGGACTAGAGATATCGACACAAGTGGACTAAGGCTATCGACACAAGTGGACTAAGGGTATCGACACAAGTGGACTAAAGCTTTCGACACAAGTGGACTAAGGCTTTCGACACAAGTGGACTAAGGCTATCGACACAAGTGGACTAGAGATATCGACACAAGTGGACTAAGGCTTTCGACACAAGTGGACGAAGGCTTTCGACACAAGTGGACTAAGGCTATCGACACAAGTGGACTAGAGATATCGACACAAGTGGACTAAGGCTATCGACACAAGTGGACTAAGGCTATCGACACAAGTGGACTAAGGCTTTCGACACAAGTGGACTTAGGCTATCGACACAAGTCCACTAAAGCTATCGACACAAGAGGACTAAGGCTATCGACACAAGTGGACTAAGGCTATCGACACAAGTGGACTAAGGCTATCGACACAAGTGGACTAAGGCTATCGACACAAGTGGACTAGAGCTATCGACACAAGTCCACTAAAGCTATCGACACAAGTGGACTAAGGCTATCGACACAAGTGGACTAAGGCTATCGACACAATTGGACTAAGGCTTTCGACACAAGTGGACTAAGGCTATCGACACAAGTGGACTAAGGCTATCGACACAAGTGGACTAAAGCTATCGACACAAGTGGACTAAGGCTATCGACACAGGTGGACTAAGACTATCGACACAAGTGGACTAAGACATTCGACACAAGTAGATTAAGACTATCGACACAAGCGGACTAAAGCTATCGACACAAGTGGAATAAGGCTATCGACACAAGCGGACTAAAGCTATCGACACAAGTGGACTAAAGCTATCGACACAAGTGGACTAAGAATAGATATATTAAAATATAAGCGCGTGACAATGGATACAAAAAGAACGCTATACAACATAATATTCCTATCCATTTTGTGCTGTCAGTCCCAGAATTGGACATTAACAAACAAACATAAAAGAAACATTGTAACAACAGAGATGAAATGCCTGTGCAGAATGTTTGACGTAATAAAAATTGATAGAATCAGAAACGAAGATATTAGGAGGCAAAAAAGGTACAACACCAGTGCTAGACCTCATCAAGAGACAGCAAACCAAATGGTTCGGCCACGTGACACGACAAACACCAGATAGTATCCCTCAGAAAGCTTTGCTATACAGATACAATGGATACAAAGCCATGGACCGACCACTCAAAAGATGGACAGCATAAATAACAGAAGTAGTTAACCTCCCCATGTACAAAGCAAATACTAGGGCCCGGTCAAGCAGCCTCTTCAGAACCTGAGGCCCAAAGGCAAAAACAGGGCAAAAAGGAAAAAAAAAGAAAGAAGAGATGTATTAGTTACAGTCGTCTGCTGTATACAGGTTAGGCAGAACAGTTAGTTTCCAGTTACGACATGCTATCACTACCACAACGTAGTGGCGTTGTTTTCGGCTTAAGTCACACAGTCCCCGCCAGAATCCAATTGGACAGATATGCAAATAAAATGTTAAATGAATAAAAGATGGGGATAAACCTTTCAAATGTTAAGGTAGCACTAAATTCACTATGTAGTAGCCTACTGGACAATGTATTTTACTCAGTAATTCAGCAGAATCTTTCCAAACCTTCACAGTGGCCCCTGAGGAGGTCTTCGCTCTACCATTACAAAAATGTACGCAATTCCCCTGCATCCAAACTCATTATCGGCACGTCAGTTCGACTATGGTTGTTGGCTTTCAGAGCCTGTAACCTTTTTATTTGTTGGTGTACAAATATACTTTTGTTGTGTGTAGAGACATCATTTAATAGAAGAACTACTTGTTGGAGGGCTCTCTAATATCCCCTCCACAAAGACTCTCTAATAGCCCATCCACAAGGACTCTCTATTCTCTCCACAAGTCATCTCTTATATCTCCTCCACAAGGACTGTCAAATATCCCCTCCACAAGAATTCTCTAATATCCCATCCACAAGTCCTCTCTTAAACTCCGTACGCAAGGGCTCTCTAACATCCCCTCTTTTATACACTCCACAAAGGCTCTCTTACATCTCCTTCACTAACGGTCTCTCTATACCACCCCCACCCCCCCCCCCCCAACACTCCCAATACATCCTCCGTTACATCGCCTAGACAAGTCCACTATATACTGTCTCAAACCAATCATCTATGATTCATCTCTCTTACATTCTCATCAAACCCATCATCTATGATTCATTTCTCTTACATTCTCATCAAACCCATCATCTATGATTCATCTCTCTTACATTCTCATCTCTTTTCTAGCTCTCATATCCCCCTTCCAGTTTCTTTCACATTCCCAGCTCCATTTCTGGGCAAAGACATACATTATCTCTCCCCGCCTCTCTCTCGCTCTCTCTCTCTCTCTCTCTCTCTATCTCCCTCTCTGTCCACATTAGTGTCTACTTCTCTTTCGCTCAGACATACAAATTACGTGATATATTTCTGAAGATTCCCATAATATGCCCATCATCTCGTCAATCTGTTTACTGATTTTCAATCCCCCCCCCCTCCCCCGGCCATCAATTATCCCGTTATAAATGTCTTAGTAAAAATGTGCATGCCTTCCTTTCAACTTGAAACACAGACATGCAAACGACATTCTCACAAAACGAATTCCTAGCCTGACATTAACAACCGTCTGCTTGTCCAAATGTTTGACAATACTAAAGTAATCGTGAAAGGCATCTTGTAAGTGAGATGTGCATTCTCAGTGTAACAATCTATAACCAGATCATGGACAGTCATTCCTTGCACAAGACGGCAGGTTAATGCGGGGGGTGTTGATTTGCACGACAGAAATGGCAACAGGCAAAACATTTTGATAATTCTAAATTATAAATATATTGTTAGAGAAGACGAGAACATTGATAGTTTTGATTCATTTCGATTGGCGGGTACGAGATTCCAGTTACGATACGCAGACGACACAGTGATACTATCAAGAAGTGCAAAAGGGCTAGAGCAGCTACTTTCAGCTGTAAATGGACACAGTAAAGATCAAAATCTGTTTATAAACATAAACAAACCATAGATAATGACCACCGACAAAACACAACGTCAACATAAATTTACAGTGGGTGGTGGGGAAATAGATCAGGTCACGTATTTTGAATATATGGGCTCCAGAATTAACAAGAATGACGACTGCTTGAAATAAAGCAGAAGAAGAATAGCCATGGTAATGCAAAGACTGAACAGCCTGAAGACATTTTGGCAGAACACTAACAAAAAAGTCAAAGTCTTGAGAGCCTGTCATTTTCCTTTGGCAGCTTATGGCTGCGAATCATGGACGATTACCAAAACTTCGAAAAAAGACTTCAGACAAAGGATCGAATCTTTCGAGTCAAAATGTTGCAGAAAGATCCTCAGAATACTCTGGACGGAGAAAATACAAATGTAGACATTCGGCAAGAGTTTAGCATAGAAGAGAATTGGTTTATCAATTCCATTATGGCCAGAAAATGTATATACTTTGGTCACATCAAGAAACACAACGGTCTCGAGAGAACAGTGATGGAAGGTATGGTGCCAGGTAAAAGAGGAAAGTGTAGACCAAGAAGACGATGGTTCCAAGATATCCAGTAATGCCGGAGTATGACTGGCGGAGACTGGAGTTTTGGCAAGGGAATGAGTTTATTTTACACAGACTGTGGTGGGAGCGACGTTCTATAAAGGACATGCTACATAATGAAGATGATGATAATATATATATATATATATATATATATGGGACGTTCAAATGAACCAGAACTTTTTGTTCTAGTTCTTTGTGAAGAGGTTATAGCGGGCTGAAACTACCCTCATTAGTTAGGGGCACTTATGTCCCATTACTGCTGGGTAGCTCATTTGCCATGAGCCAGTCACGTGACAGATAAATAAAAATGTTGCACAACACTGTTAGTGCTTATATGGAACAGCGTGTTGTGATAAAGTTTCTTGGGTACTGTGAACACTTTTATTGATGAACATTTGCATTTTTGGAAGGTTAGTGCACGTTGGGTTTGATCACAAAGAATGTCTTGCTCCTGCAAGGTAACGCTGGACCTCAAACGGCTTACTGCAATAAGTGCCATCTGCAGCAACTCTGCTGAGATGTACTGCCACATCCACCTTATAGCCCAGACCCCTCTACGAGCGATTTCCGTCTGTTTGGACGCCTAAAAGAGTTCTGTGTGGGTCAGTATTTTAGCACTGATGACAAAGTGAAACAGACTGTCCTGTATTGGTTCAGACATATTGACAAGCCTTTCTACACTGAAGCTTATCAAGCATTACTCACGCGCTGGGATAAGTGGATAAACGTTGCAGGAGTTTAAATCGAAAAAATGGCTTTTTGGCTAATTT
Source organism: Ariolimax columbianus (assembly GCA_036924085.1). Taxonomy (NCBI): domain Eukaryota; kingdom Metazoa; phylum Mollusca; class Gastropoda; order Stylommatophora; family Arionidae; genus Ariolimax; species Ariolimax columbianus. Next base: position 77,272,241 of record JAVGWX010000004.1, on the reverse strand, counting down.
AAAAAAAAAAAATTTTCATGCAATGAAAAAAGTCCCGGTTTAACATATATATATATATATATATATATATGTGTGTGTATGTGTTTGTATGTGTGTATGTGTGTGTATGTATATGTGCGTGTGCGTGTGAGCGTGCGTATATGTGTGTGTGTGTGTGTATGTGAGACGGTATGTGTGTGTGTATGACGGTGTGTGTGTGACAGTGTGTGTGTGTGTGTATGTATATGTGTATGTGTGTGTATGTGTGTGTGTGCGTGCGTGCGTATGTGTGTGTGTGTGTGTATATATATTACGGAAAGTAATCGCAACCTACCGTACCGCACACTTGTCAGGAGACTTATATCAACCAAATAGGTTGGCAGTTGTAATAAGCGACGTTCTGCAAAGGACATGCTACTTACATTACATACATATGCGGGTGATTTGAAAAGTTTCACTTCTAGCAACATAACTATTACAAAAGTTTTCAGAGCCAACTGCCACCTATGTAAATATAATTTCTAATGAAGTGACTATTCGGGCATGAAGTAGCATGTGCCTGGAGCGTGACACGTGCGCACAGCAGACAGTATCATGGCCGCCTACGTGGAAAAGCGGTTGACGCAACGTGCTGTGACTTAATTTCTGCATGCGGAAGGTTGTGTGTCCATCGACATGTATCGAAGAATGACTGGGGCATATGGTGACTCATGTGGGTGTCAGTACTGTCAGGGAACTGTAAAAGGCGACAATCCAGCCCCGACGAATCTGATTGACATGGCTCGCAGCCTACGACCGATCACAGGTCGTCACCTCAGCAGGTAAATTGATGCTGACCATGTTTTGGGTTTGTGTGGGCCTAGTCCACATTGAACTTTTGGAGTACGGCAATTCCGTCAACTCCGATCGATATGTTAAAAATTAGCAGAAACTTCGAAAACGATTGCCGCGTGTTCGTGTGGGCAAGCACGCAATTCCTCAGCACGACAATGCTCGTCCACACACGAGTAGACAAACAATGACTGCGTTAGAGCATCTCAAGTTTGACGACATTTTACCGCACCCATGGTACAGCCCCGATCTGGCACCTTGTGCCTTCCTCCTCTTCCAGAAGCGAAAGGAATACCTACAAAAATATCGTTACGAGTCTGATGAAGAGTTATACTCAACTGTTCGTAACTGGCTTTCGGGAGAAGACGTCTGATTTTTTTCGTCGACGGGATGCAACAACTTGTCCGACATTGGCGTTTGTGTGTGACGAGGATGGTGACTGCGTTGAAAATTAATGACACAACAGTTGAACGACATTAATGACGCGCATTAATGAAATTATCGTCTCAGGGGCACACATTATATACTGGCCAAGACCACTATCACTCATCCATGTATCGTTCCATAGAAAGAAGCTGTTTGCAAGGCAGTCTGGCTGACCAGATCGTGTATCGACGTGATCCCCGTAGTAGGGAGTGTCATCCAGATTAAGCCAAAAACATAGCACAACCGCCTGAAAGACAGAGGGCCACCTTCATCAACAAGTTCGGGATGTGCCGAGAGATACTACAAAACGCCACTTAACGCCCTTGTCATGGCGCACTAGAGTTGTGGGCATTCAAACAACAAAAACAACAACTGTATTAGCAACCTGACGGATTCAACGAAACTACTCCTTTATTTGTGGTTGCTTATTTCATTGGAAAACGTTGCTATAGTGCGTTTCCAAATTCACGCCTCTTTAAAAATATATTACTCAGCACCCATCGCACAGAAATGGTTGAAATTCTGAATGGAAAATGTTTGTCATCCTGACATTAAGACGAAAGCATTTCAGTGGAACAAGCAAGAGGTTTATTATTGCTTTTTTGTGGTAAACACAAACCAACATGCGTCAACACGGCAGATATTTTAATTTGTGTACTTACTTTCAACAGTTGTATAGTTAGTAACTTCTGGTGTTCTGCGTACGGTATTACAAGACAATCTCTTTATTACAAAGGCGTTGTACGTAAAATTGCATCTGGACGAACAATGAGTCAAATTTGTAATATTTTAAAACATCACAATGAAGGTATATCAACATTAATGCAAGGGGGCTAAGCGAGGACATGGGAAGAGAACAATCCACAGGTTTAAGTAAACGATCATTGTGTCGCTGGCTTCAAGTTCATTTACAGAGAAGCCATGAAAGGAAACTGTAGACAGTTTTGACGTAGACTGTATTGGAAGAGAAATGTGTCAAATGCTTGATTTGATCGACGCAGTGATACTTAGAACATTGAACATTTGGCTGAGAAGCAACCACGGCGTCGATGTATCGAAATCTAGGTTATCGAGATCTGTAAGAGGCTACAGTCCTCGCTTTTAAAAATATGCTGGGAAAAAAGAATTATTGGCGAGAAACCATACTTGGTTGCTATGAGAAGCAAGTAGTTACGTGAAGCACGAGAGACGCGACAACCTGAATTACTTTCTCTTGTAAAACAGACACACAAAAACAAAATGATATTTCATATAAACAAAATAATAATGAAGCACAGACATAATGCTTGAGACTGCCACCTTACCATTCCCACCTAAACACAATAGAACTAGTATGGGCAAAGGTGAAAGGATTTGTCGCAGCTACAAATATAACATTGAAACTGTGCGATGTTAAAGTATTATAAACCGTCCTTTCAAAAATAAGGATTAGTGGGCTACATGTGAGGACCATGTCTATTGGGAAAATGATAGTTTGTTTTTCATACAATCAAGTTCAGACAATGAGTTAGGCTCGTCTGACTCTGAATAGGTTGAAATATAGATTACATGTACTTTTACCAGGAAACATCCGGCCAAGAAATTGACGACAAGAGGATGTGTTGTACTGAATACATTTTCGTGCCGGAATTTATCATCACCTTCGAAAATAGGACCAATCCATACACCAAGAAGATTGATCTCAAAACTGAATATAACCTATTATACATGTAAACCCATCCTTTCATTTCTTTTTAATTTCCGTTGCTGGGTCTATCCACGCACCGTTTGCGATGCGATAATTTCCCTAACAATAATAATTTCTCCATGGTCGTCGATAAGGGACATCAAGATAATCCCTTGTCATACGGCATTCTTGAGTATGTGTGTGCGCGTGGGACTGATCAAGCCCATACGAGGGCAGAAAGTTATATGACACCATTCGCAAACATGGTCCGCAGCTGCATCTGCTATTCCCGCTGAGATTTTCTGATTGCATGTCTTTCCTGGGCTGCCTAAACACGAGGTCACTCGCTGATTTCAACGCCGTTTGTGACCGCAGTCTTCCAGGTTGAGCGATTTTGAGCCAGGTTTTCCCAGATGTTAATGTCTATTTGACAGTAGTCCCTTCACTACTTCAGACTGTCCTTGAAACGCTTTTTTGGACGCCCCTGTGATTGTTCTCCTTCACTCACTTCGCTATACAGGATTCTCATTGGAAGCCTTTAGATTGGCATTCGAACAAGGTGGTCAGCACATCTGAGTTGGGTGTTTGCAAAAGTGTTTGAATACCTGGCATGTTGCCTCCGGATATGATTTCATTATTTGTGATATGGTCCTCCAGCGAATATGCAGTACGCGTCTCAGACGATTCTTGTGGAAGTGATTTAGCCTCCTGGTGTCTTCAGAGTAGACAGCCCAGCTTTAACATGCGCAGAGCAGAGTGGGGAGAATGGCGACACGGTATGCCTTCAGCTTAGTCACTTTGCTGATTCCGCGACGTTTCCACACTGTTGAGCTCATTCGACCAAAAGTTGTGCTGGCGTTTGTTATTCTATTAGCCAGATCAGCAGCAATAGTCCCTGATCTCGACAACGTACTTCCAAGGTACACACATTTTCAACTGCTAGTAATGTATATCCCCTAACTGTAACCACTGGCTGTCTATACGATATGCCTGTGCTAGTTGATACATGACCTCGGTTTTTGTTGTGCTAATTGTCAAGCCAAAGTTGTCACAAGTAGCAGAGAACCGGTCCATGCCCTCCTGCGCATTCCGTTCTGTGCTATAGTTCAGAGCACGATCATCTGCATTCAGAGTTCACATATTGTGCAACGCATCAGCTTGGTTTTTAGCATTCAGTCTACGGGAATTGAATAGGTTTCATGCGGAACTATATTGATATGCCACACTTGGTTTCCTTGATGGCGTCAGTCAGCATAGCTGAAAACATGCTGAGCAGGGTCGGGGCAAGTACACATTCTTGTTTGACGCCGTTGTTGACCTCGAATGATGTATATGTCTAGTCGCTGTCAAGGACTCGTGCAAACATGCCCTCGTGGAGCTGTTTTACTAGGGTTACGCATTTGTTGTACAGTCCAGTTTGGACATGATCTGTCATATGCCACCTACGCTGACAGCATCACATGTTTTTGTGTGGCAACACCAACTGTTAACAAATACATGAGGTAGAAGCTATCGAAGATTCATTTTCGGTAACTCACATTTGCGACCTTTTCGCAATACTTACTTACTTCCCCTGTCCTATTCATCGCGTCACACTTCATTCTTCCAGTATTCAGCCCCTTGGATTGCCCTGTCCCTGGCACTCAGCAGGTCATCCATGCTACAAGTCTCCGGGAGGTTTGTGCAGATCATCAGATGGTCCTGGTCTTGTGTTACTCCACATTCACATTTCTCATCATCCCTGTATCCCCATCTTTTCAGGTTTTTCCTGATATACACCAGTTCGAAGTCTATTTAGTGACTTCCATGTTGCGTAGGATAGGAGACGTCCATGCGCAGGTTCCTCCCGTAACTCGATCAAGGGGACCTGTGTCAGCTGTTTCCAACCTTCGATGCTTCGTTTTCCTGGACTAGTCTTTAGGGACTGGGTTGACTGTATGAAACTTCGTCTTGACTTTAGTCTTGCGCGTTGCACCTGATGTCCGAACATAAAGTGTTTTGGGTCATCTACCTGTTCCTCTCTTTCTCTGACGCGACAGTTCTTCGTATCTCTGGTGGCGCTATGCCGATTATGAGGTATATTTTTTTCAGTTGGTGTAGGTTTTAGGCATCCAGTAACTATACGGCCTGTCTCATTTAATTCTGAATCTTATGTTTGACATGTGCAGAGTTCTTTCAGACTCGTGCGGCGTACTCAGCTACAGAGAAACACAGAGCGAGTGCTGATGTTCTGAGAACATCTGGCTTTTCTCCTCAGTCAGTTTTCGTAAGAAACTATTTCTTGCATGTATTTTCTGTTTTGTCTCCTGGAAATGTGCGGTATAGGACAGCGTGTGGTCCAACTTTACTACCAAGTATTTAGGGGCCGCTTTGTGTTCCAGATCCTGTTCTTGCCATTTGATTTGTAACTTTCTGTTCGCCTGTCTGTTTCTGTGGTATTTTTGTAATGAGAATTGATGATACAATTACTGTTCATTATATTTTTTTAGGAGCAAGATAATTATTTCCCTAACAAAGATTACATAAATTTGTGAGTTAAAAAAAATATATGGCACTTTCTGCAATGTTATGAATTATAAAATCCTACTGACATGGAAAATATAAGACAGCATGCACAAATGGATGGTGATTCATGCAAGTGTTCTGAAGATTATAGATGAAACATAGGGCAGGAGTTTTGAAACGCACTGTAGATCCATGCACAACCCTCTTTGGTCTCCTTTCTACGACATGCTTCAAAAGTTATAATAGTCCTCTTTCCTGTACTGGTACCAATCGCTCTCTCTCTCTCTCTCTTTCACTCTCTCTGTCTCTCTCGCGCTCTCTCTCCCTCTCTCTCTCTCTCTATTATATATATATTTTCACTCTCCCATTTTCATTCTCCCTTATACTCTCTCAATATTGTTCTCTTTTTCCTTCTCGATCTCCCAATCTCATCCACTGTCTCTTTCTCTCTCTCTCTCTCTATATATATATTTGTTTTTTTCTTAAAAGGAAAGTGATATTTTTTTCTTCAAGGTTGCGCAATATAGCGTTATTATTTCTTCACTAATGCCCTATTATTATTTTACTCTTTCGTTTCTTTAATTGGACATTTTTTTTTAAATTCACAAACCACAGAGTGATGCAAAACATTACAAATTAGAACAATAATTATAACACTTTAAAAATAAAAATGGAATTAATTTGACATTTTTAAAAGAATAATTTTCAGAGCTTTCCTTGGTTAGCTGAGAATAAATAATAAGTTCACTTAGGTATGTAAGGCCTATTGGGTCGGTCGGCGACATCTGTGACCCAATTCTGCAGCATGTTCCAGATCTTCCACCCCTCCAGTCGGTTGGAGGAAGTTATTTGTCGCTGTGAAACAACCTGTGAAATATCTTGTAGGCCAAGGTTTCGTGGTCCAGCCGTTTGACACGACTGAACACAGAAGCTCGGAGGCAGACCAGTGTCTTCGAGAATGGGAAGAGGACTGTTTTAGCAGAGACCTCCACGTTGCAGATGTAGTCAAGCCATCGGATGCCCAGGATACGCCGCTGGTTGCGCATTGTGCATGTGGAAGGTCTCCAGTCTCGACATGTATTGTTTGAGTAATGTGAAGGTTCCGGATGTCATGTTTGAGTAATGTGAAGGTTTCGGATGTCATGTTTGAGTAATGGCCAGGCTTCGAATGTCATGTTTGAGCAATGACAAGGTTTCGGATGTCATGTTTGTGTAATGGCCAGGCTTAGAATGTCATGTTTTAGTAATGTCAAGGTTTCGGATGTCATGTTTGAGTAATGTCAAGGTTTCGGATGTCATGTTTGAGTAATGTCAAGGTTTCGGATGTCATGTTTGAGTAATGTCAAGGCTTCGAATGTCATGTTTTAGTAATGTCAAGGTTTCGGATGTCATGTTTGAGTAATGACCAGGCTTCGGATGTCATGTTTGAGTAATGTCAAGGTTTCGGATTTCATGTTTGAGTAATGTCAAGGTTTCGGATGTCATGTTTGAGTAATGTCAAGGTTTCGGATGTCATGTTTGAGTAATGTCAAGGTTTCGAATGTCATGTTTGAGTAATGTCAAGGTTTCGGATGTCATGTTTGAGTAATGTCAAGTTCTCGGAACGATATAGTAGGACTGAGACCACCCAAGACCGGTAGATGCAGACCTTAGCCCCAAAGGAGATCCTGCCTTTACTCCCCACACATCGGAGGTCGTGCATAGCAGACGCAGACTTCTTGACATATCGGGACTGCATCACCCATAGGACGATATCATGCTGCTGAGATAGATGAATTCGTTAGTGCCCTCCGCCATGTGACCTTGAGTTTGAGCCCCCCGTGGTGCCGTGGCGGAAATGATGTTCTGAACTTTAGTCTTGGCCCAGGAAATAGACAGGCTTAGGAAGGGTGTACCACTGTCTAGAGAGTGTTACAGCTCAGAGTTGCCTGTGCTGAACAGGACAATGTTGTCCGGATAAGCGAGATCGGTAATTATTGACTGGTCGATAGCGATACCCTCTTGCTGAGCGATGAGGCGGTCAAGAAGCCAGTCGATGTCACGTCAGAATAGGTCGGGGGGCAAGAACACATCACTTTCTGGCATCTAAGATCGAGTAAAAACTTTACATAACCTTCCCCGTGTGATATCTCAGACCAAATGGCTTGCATATAGTATATACCTTCTCCTGAGGATTCCTAATATTCTTCTTTCCTATTTTCCAAGTATATCATTTCAGACGTTTTAAATGTCCTATCTTGGGCATTGGATAAGGACTAGCTTTTATATTGGAAGAACAAAGTCTGTTTTCATTTACTGCTCATCGGTTCTTGTTTCTGGTACCATGCTAATGTTCTGAAGCCTATGTAGTAGGGACAATTGATATGTCCCATATGAGACTTTCAGGGATCTGGTTTTTATATTTCTATTATTTCTGTAATTTCTATTCTTTCTGTAATTTCTATCATTTCTGTAATTTCGTTTATTTTTATCATTTCAAAAATTTCTAACATTTCCATCATCTTTAGTATTTCTATCATTTCTGTAAATTCTATCATTTCTGTAATTTCTGTCATTTATTTAATTGCTATGATTTCTTCAATTTCTATCTTTTCTATCAATTCAATCATTTCTACCACCTTCCATAAACAATACTTGCGATGTATTGGAATTCTTGAGCAAACTCAATGTGAAATTGACTACACTTGATGTTTAGTGGATTTTGTATTTTTCTTTCTTCATAGTTTTTAGTCTATGTCTTGCTCATCTTCAGATTAACAGGGTGTCCTATCCGCTGCAGGCCCCAAATTTCCATTGTAACTTTTAAACCAACGAAGGTATTTCAATCAAATTTGACATGAACGTACCGTGAACCAGTTGGACAACGATGAACTACGTACTGGCTATTTCCAGCAGGGTAGAGCCACAAGCCATGCCTCGAATGTTAGCAAGGCTGAATTTGCTTCCTTCTTTGAAGATCGTGTCATTTCTAAAGGACTTTGACAACCAAAATCGTCTGACCTTACCGCACCTAATTTCTTCCTACCGGGTAAGCAGAAAGGGAAAGTGTATCGCAACAGGTCAAGTAATCTCATGAAACTACAATAAAACATTCGGTGAGAATCTGAGTCTGTGACTCCTGATGTGTTGGTGAATACCTTCTGTAACATAGAGAAGAGTGTGCAGACATGCCTTGCTGTTACTGGTGACCACATGCAACATTTATAATAAGATCATTATGTTTCACACATATAAAGGTATGTCCCTATCAAATTTTATTGAATTTTGTTCATTGGTTTAAAAGTTATAAAAGCAGGGGACGGTATCGAGTGGGGCACCCGGTGCTTATCACATGCTCTGACAAATGATTAAAATGATTATTCAATGCATCTCAATACTCGTACATTAGTTTGCAAAGAGTAGTTCGTTGAGTTGAGTTCTTTGTTTCCGGTGTTGAATCACACTTTCAGTGATGCAATTTATCTGCCTCTGTTGTTCTTTCGTTCAGTAAATGTTCAACAGCAATGGTGAAAGGACACACCCCTTTGCACTGAAATTATTATTTCCAATTTAGTTGTTCTTTTAAAAATCAAACTGAGTAGAAGAAACTGGTTGTATACAGACTTTGCAGAGCCTTCTAGACAATATAAAGAAGTTAAATTAAAAGATTATGTTATTCAATTAATTGTTCTTATTACATTTTAATTCATATGGTATAAAGCTGTCCCATTATCAAATAGCTGCTCTTGTTTTCTTGTCCTTTAATTGTGTCCAGAGTTTATTCATATCTACTCAAAAACTAATCAAAAACTTTCTTTTGAACAATAAATGTTTTATTTATAGACGTGTCATATTCTGTTGTACTTTTTATTAATTGTCTTAAAGTGAATAAGGCATTTGCTGACACTCTTTTAGTCCTCTTCTATCTTTCTATATTTTTGTAAAGATTCAGACTAGCCACTTTAGTTTTGTCACCACGCAAGTTCGAATTTCCTCAGTTGTTATACTGTCCATATCCGGTGACGTATTTCTAGGGTTGGTCATTATAGCTCTTTCTATTTCTTAAATCAATATGTCAGGCTCCGGGTGATCCTTGTTTTTTTTTAAATTTAAATAAATTGTCCTGAGCGCCTGTGAAGTTAAAACACTGGTGAACATTTTTTTTCTATCTTTTATGTCTTGCATGCTCATTAATTATTGGGAATCAGTCTTTGCTGTTAGTGATTGAAGTTGGATTGAAGCTCTCATTTCTCATCCTCATTGTTTTGACACTTTATAACAGCTTATTGGCCGATATTTGCTTGTGGATGTTAGTTGCTCTCTATATTTGTTATATGACTCTGCTGTAGCGATTTTGTTTACTCATTGAATGTTTTATTTTATTATTTGATCAGTAGTATAATCTTCTTGGATCTAAAGACGCTTTTCGGGTTTTGTATACTTTTTTTAAATGGACATATTTACAATTAAGCACACATTTACACACATATTCTCTAGGGGACTGAGTAATTTCGAATGGTCTCTGAGTAGTCTTGATGTAAGACGTCGGCCTCGTGTGCTGAAGGTCGCGCGTTCAAATCATGGTGGAGACCGGGATTTTTCCATCTGAACTTTCTGGTGTATCCCCGGATCTTTTGGTAGTAGAGATCGGACGCCCGTGTTCAGTGTCGCGCACGTTAAAAATCTTTCGGTAGCTAGAAATCTAAAACAGTAGTCTTAACGGCCGCTGCTCAGGCAAAATTTAAAATTATATAAAAAATCTACCCAATCTCATTACATGATTCTCGTCGGTGCTAGTTCGTGCATTCTCCAAACTATACAGAGTAAAACAGAGCACTTGTGGGTTAAACCGTGTCCAATGACGTTGATTCTTCGACTAAACTAAACTAAACTAAACATCTTCACTCTCTCTCTCTCTCTCTGTCTCTCTCTCTATCTCTCTCTCTCTTTCTCTCTCTCTCTCCATCTCTGTGTCTATTTTTTTCATTTTCATTTATCTCTCTCACAAACACATACATGTCTATACCCACGTACGATCCCTGAAATCTCCCTTTCTCTCCACAGGTTTTGCAGGCCTAGACAACTTAGATGTCATTCATCGAGTTTTGGACTCCAGGCAACCAGATAACGTGGCTGTTAACAGAGAATCCAAGTTTAGCATACGTGAGCTGATGGCGAGACATGGATAATATCCACTCTGACAGTTCACATGCATAAGCAATAGTTGTGCGCCTATCTTTTGTAAATAACAGTCGTAATAATCTAACCTTTAAAAACAATAGCTGTATGTAACCTGTAAAGGCAATTATTTGTATCTAACTTATAAAAACAATAATTGTGCATCTATTCTATAAAGTGAAACTTGGTATCAAGCCTATACACAAAATAGTTGTCCATCTAATCCAGCGTTTCTCAACCTGTTTACCCTTGCAGAACCTCTGAAATAATGTTTTTTATCTCAGGGACTCCTACATAGCAACTATTATATGCCATATATTAATATCCTTTTTTTTCTTTTGTAAACTTTAAATTCATAACGAACACATCCTATATTTTATCTGATAAAGCAAAACATGCATGACTCTTTTCGGAAGTTTAATGACAATACAAACAAAAATGAAATCAAACTGCGTGTTCAAGGAACCTCAATTAGCATAAAACACATAACACACACAAAATAGACACAAATAACCAATATCGTATACATCACATATAAACAGAACGAAAACATATAGCACACACGATGGAAGGCTAGATGTACAGATGGAATAAAGAACACATAAAGCTAATGCGGTTTCATTTCAGCTCTAACCATTACTAAGAGACAAGCACATTTCAATGAAGACAAAGAGACAGCTGATCAATAGTATTTGTATACCAAATCTCTGCTACCAGTGTCAGACATGGAGTTTCACCAAGGCACAAGAAAGAAAAATCATGGTATGTGAAATGAGGTGTTTGAGAAAGGCTGTCGGGGTCGCAAGGCTGGACAGGGCACGAAACGAAGTAATCACACAGAAGGTGGGTACAACGCCGTTAATGGAATACATGGAAAGGCAGAGACTATAATGGTTCGGACACCTGACAAGAATGCAACTAGAGTTACCAGCTGCTCGTATCTACAATACCAGACATCTGGGTTGCAGAGCAAAAGACATACTACGTAAAAGATGGATAGAAGGTGTCAGTGAGACACTGAAGAAACAAGGAATGACAAACAACATCGGCGACAAAGATGGCTTACGACAGAAACCTACACCTCCCCACGAGGTCTATCAACACAAGTTGATGGAAGATGATGACGATGATCATGATGAAACGGAAAATAACTGCTACAGTAAATTAATCGGTTATTGGCCGAATTGAAAATACATAATAAGTTAAATCAATGTCAAACGACATATGAACACATCTGCGAGTTAAGGAAAAGTTACTTTGTAAACCAATTTAGATGTTGTTCAATACTCACTTTCAGAATGTGCAGACTTTCACATACATTGACAGCAATATAAACATTATAGGAGGTTCAGAAAACGATGTTCAGTTAAGAATACAGAAGGCGAGAGGATATTTTATTTGGGATAGAGTCTAGGTTTAAATGAGTAGTTTACTATCTAAAGAGTTACAACATGTATTTACACCACGACACTACTTCACACAGTATAGCACAGTAAACACTATCCTGATCATAAAACAAAACAATATTATTTATTCGGTGCACAGTATCAACAAAAAGCAAAGTACATCTACACTAAATAATCATTATATATATATATATATATACATAAATATATATATATATATATATATATATATATATATATATATATATATATATAAATATATATATATATATATATATATATTTATATATATAACTATATATAACTACAATATAAGGTTTTAAGCACTAGCTTTTGATTTTTCCCCAAAACTACGTGTCAACCCAAATTCTAATGTCTAAACTTGCGACAATGAAACTTCCCACACTCAAGAAATATTCTAGCCACAAGATAAATGATCCAGTTAGCTCGCCGTCTTTCTTCTGCACCCTCAACACACAATCACAAACTCGTCCTCACGATCAGATTACGTCCTCAGAAGAATCTGTACGCTCACTCATAATCAGAAAACTCGTCCTCACGATCAGATTACATAGATCACTTCACATACCTAGACGAATATGTAGATTCACATACAATCAGATCACTTACAATCAGGCGATCTGTGCACTCCTAAATACTTAGATCACTTCACGCATTCACGCGAATCTGTACATTAATGTGCAATTAGATCACATATAGCTCACTAGGTGCCTTGCACGTAAAACACATACTCAAATCTCTTACTGCTCACAGGGTGTCCATAAAAACCACCTATAGAGCGCGACTGGTCAACTCGAGGTGTATGAGGGTCAAGTCACCCTGCAAACTCACTCACTTTCAGATTCACTGTCAGCCTTCCTTCTAACCAGTCTGCGGAGTTCATTATTGCAGAGTATTTTATAGTCTCAAGCAACAACATGGCTCTCCAATGGTCTTCTGTTGGTTGTCTGTCTTAGCCACCACTCTAATTTGGAACTACTTCCAACTAATTGTTATTGGTTGACTTTCCCTGTCACTCTAAATTGCGTAGCCGGTGGTAGCAGCATTAGTCTGTCACCAACCAGCAACTACGCCAACTATGAACGCCAGAATGGTCAGCTCCAAACGCCCACTCCTTACCAAACAGTCTTCTACCTAAACCCCTCGTTTCCTTTGTCGACCTAGTGTCGAACCGGTGATTTACCTTGGCACTTATTCAGGCAACCTTTGTTCTTAGAGTCGCCATCCCAATCTCTCCTGCCTTAAACGCCCATGCTCCAGCTGGAACTGTCACATATTGCATTGAGGCATTAATGGAAGTCAAGAGAAATTAACAGAACCGAAATAAAAATCTTAAACTCCGACGTAAAATCCGTTCTATTATATGGCTCTGAAACATGGAGGACAGCACAGATACTTATGAAAAAGGTAGACTTGCGTAAATTGTGTTCTGTGAAAAATATAAGAGTGGAAATGATACGACAAGATCACCAAAGTGGAACTGATGGGAAAAACGGGACAAATACAAGTGCAGCGTGAAATTCAGAGGATAAGCCACACATTACGAAAACCAGTTGATAACATTACCAGACAAGCTCTGTTCTGGAATCCACACGCCAAAGCAGTAGTGGAAGGCCGAGACATTCATCGAAGATGGAACTGGAAGTAAACAGGACGTGAACTGAGTTGGCTCAGATGGCTCAGGATAGGAAGACTTGGCGAGTATTTGTTGAGGACCTGTGCTCTCCAGGGAGCTAACATGTTTTTGATTGAACGATTAACTGATTGAAAGCCAAAAGAAAAAACGAGTCCTAGGATGCTTCATGGAACCAGTACTGACGGGGATGTGGTTTTACAGAAGAATGCTGCGGATCCCAGGGACTGCAAAAAAGACATGATATGGTATTCGAGGAGGCACAATCACATAGACAACTGAGGATCAGAACAAGGCAGTCATCCTTTTTTGGGGCATGTTATGTGAAAAAGCCGCTTGGAGCACGTTTAGACATCGAGAAAGATAGTACGAAAGAGGGACGGAAGAAGGCAGAGAGAGAGAGAAGATGTTAGACAGCCTGAGAGAATGGCACGGGCGACAATCAACAACAGAGTTGGTAAACGACACACGTGATAGAAGTGGATGGAGGTCCATGATCGCCAGTGCCAACCGCCAGGACACCTGATGATGATGATGATGATGATGAGAAATGCTCACAAAATGACGTTTTTGAGCACTCTGAAAAGGGCGTAAGGTGGCAAGTGCAGTAGCTTTCCTCGCATCCCGAACGTGCTGATTAAGGTGGACGAGGATACTCCAGGTGGTTGTGCTTTGCATGGCTTCATCGGTGTATCGCTCACTACTATGGGGGTAACTCGATTGCGCGGAGACCTACGTGCTAGTGAGATTTGAGTCTTGGTCAGTATATTTTACCTGACACTGATTAACATGTCCGATCAGTATGCTTTGCCTTACCAGACGTTGGTCTCCTCTTCCCAAGCTAATTTAGATAATACAATTTACTTTTCTAATGAGGAGTCCGTGCTTGTCTTTTGATACACAAAAAGCTAATTGAGACTCGATTATCTTTCTACATGATGTAACTGTTTGAAGACTTTATTAAAATATCCAAGAATTTTCCAAGAATATGGTGCACGTATATGGTAAAATCACGAATATACAATTAACCACAAAAATTACTCAAAAGAACATTTACAAATGATTAGTCTACTCCTAACTACATCTTATGGGACCTTTGGCGATTTCCCGCGGATCCGCTCGCAATTTGTTGCGAAAGACTGGAGTTCCAGGAATCCCCGGTTGAGAAACGCTGATCCAATCTGTAAAACAACATTTTAAAAAAATTTAACTTATAAAAACAATACTTGTGTATCTAACATGTAAAAACAATAGTTGTGTATATAACCCATAAAAACGAGACGTGTGATGTAAATAACCTATTAAAACAATAGTTGTAATCTAGTCTTTAAAACAAATTGTTGTGTATCTAGCCGATAAAACAATTGTTGTGTATCTAACATATAAAAACTATACTTGTGTGTATCTAAGCTATAAATCAATAGTCGTGTATCTAGCAAATACACACGATTCTTCTGTTGCATCTAACCTATGAAAACAATAGTTGTGTTTCTAATCTCTAAACCACAGTTGTGTATGTAACCTTATAAAAATAACAGTTGTTTATCTAACATGTAAATGTAATAGTTGTTCATACAACATATAAAAACATTAGTTGCGTCTTGAGAGAACAGTGAAGGAAGGTATGGTGCCAGGTTAAAGAGGAAGGTGTAGACCAAGAAGACGATGGCACCAAGATATCCAGGAGTGCCTGGGTATGACTGTGGCGGAGGCTGGAGTTTTGGCAAGAGAACGAGTTTCTTTCAGACAGACTGTGATGGGAGCGACGTTCTATAAAGGACATGCTACATGATGATGAGTTTCGTTTCTAGCCTATAAAACAATAGTTGTGTATTTAGTCTATGAAAACAATAGTTGGATATCTAACTTCATGAAAACAATAGTTTTTTTTGTATCTAACCTGTAAAAATATTAGCGATGTATCTAATTTATAAGATGAACAAGTCAGTACGGAAGTATAATACCCATGCCATCTCAAAATTTATTAAACTTTGTTCGATGAGGATTTACTCTTTCAAAACAGCAACACGTGGCATGTTGCTGCATTAACCTTAATCTCAAAAAGTCTTGTTAGACAAACAGTATGAGGACGGCAAGCCAATTATGGAATTATAAACAACATGGGACAGCAATGTCAACACAGATCACCTCCGTGTCACGTGCTTCAATCTAACCAATACCAATCACCCCTCCTGCCACGTGTCTAGATCTAACCAATGAAGATCACTTTCGTGTCACGTGTTTCGATCTAACCAATACATAAACTGACAATCAATATATTAACACTATTTGTTCAATCCGAGAGATTTCCCATTGTCGTTGAAGATGTATATCACTTGTAAGTCCTATGTGATTTTCAAAATGACAAATGTCACTCTTACTTTATTTCAAATTCCATTTTATTTGACACCCTTGTCTCCGCCTCCTCTGTTATTTACGATGATCCGACGGTATTTGAAGACCTCTACATTATCTAATGATATCCCTTTCAGTTATATAAAATCAGTGTTTTTGACTACATTAAATTGTGTCTATTCTGTGCATAACCTTATACCTACTGGATATTCTGTCTAATGTGTTTGTCTCATTGTCCATTTTGGAGTTGGGTGTAAGAAAATGGAAATAGACTGTCAGTTAAGTCCAGATCTTCTAACTGGTCTAAATAAGGTCCATTAGATAACGTCTTCATAATTTAAAAAACTGCCAAAAAGAACCGAAAGACGGAGAGCAGACAACTCTAACAAACCACATACTTATATTAGATCCTTTTGCGAGTTTTCCCTAATTGAAATTCTAGAATACATGACCATATACATCTGCTTTGTTGTGCTGGTAAACTTTGGCAGGATCTATAATCCACGTTATATACATCGGTAACTAAATAACCAAAACATGAGTTACAAAATTAGTGGTCGAATGGTTATTATGTGTGCCTGCAGACAAGGAGGAAAGCGGGTCGAATCTCCGATAAGACATGTTGTTTTTCTGTTGTTCGTGACAAAAACAAACATAGACAGCACACAATGGGGCGACAGCAGTAGTGAAGCGGTCTGAAGTCATCATCCTTTAATATCCATCGTCTAACCCAGCGAACTAAACTGATCATCACCAAAATAATCACCGGTAAACGGATCACAACCAAACTGATCATCACCAAAATAATCACCGGTAAACGGATCACAACCAAACTGATCATCACCAAAATAATCACCGGTAAACGGATCACAACCAAACTGATCATCACCAAAATAATCACAGGTAAACGGATCACAACCAAACTGATCATCACCAAAATAATCACAGGTAAACGGATCACAACTAAACTGATCATCACCAAAATAATCACCGGTAAACGGATCACAACCAAACTGATCATCACCAAATTGAGAACAACTAAACTGATTACCACCAAATTAAGAAAAACTAAACTGATCACCATCAAATTGAAAACAACTAAATTGATCTCCACAGATTGATCACCACCATCAAATTGAGAACAACTAAACTGATCTTCACCAAATTGAACACCACCACCAAATTGAGAACAAATAAACTGATCACCACCAAATTGATCACCACCATCAAATTGAGAACAACTAAATTGATCACCACTACCAAATTGAGAACACCTAAATTGATCACCACCAAATTGATCACCACCACCAAATTGAGAACAAATAAACTGATCGCCACCAAATTGATCACCACCACCAAATTGAGAACAACTAAATTGATAACCACCATCAAATTGAGAACAACTAAATTGACCACCCCCAAATTGATCACCACCATATTGAGAACTAAATTGACCACCACCAAATTGATCACCACCACCAAATTGAGAACAATAAATTGATCACCAACAGATTAATCACCACCACCAAATTGAGAACAAATAAATTGATCACCACCAATTTGATCATTACCAGATTAGTCCCCACCAAATTGAGAACAACTAAACTGATCACCTTCAAATTGAGAACAACTAAATTGATCACCACCAAATTGAGAAAACCTAAACTGATCACCACCAAACTGATCACCACCAAATTGATCACCATGAATTTGATCACCACTAAATTGATCACCACCAAATTTATCACCACTTAACTGATCACCATAAAATTGAGAACAACTAAATTGATCACCACCAAATTGATCACCACCAAATTGATCACCACCAAATTTATCACCACAAAATTGAGAACAACTAAAGTGATCACCACCAAATTGATCACCACCAAATTGATCACCACCAAATTGATCACCACTAAACTGATCACAACCAAATTGAGACCAACTAAAGTGATCACCACCAAATTGATCACCACCAAATTGATCACCACCAAATTGATCACCACTAAACTGATCACAACCAAATTGAGACCAACTAAAGTGATCACCACCAAATTGATCACCACCAAATTGATCACCACTAAACTGATCATCACCAAATTGGGAATGAAATAATCAGACAGACGGTGGGTGCAACACCGTGCATGGAATACATGGACAGGCAGAGAATAAGAGCAAGAGGCAGACCACCAGATGGATAGATGGTGTCAGTGAGACACTGAAGAAACACAGAATGACAACAACATCGGTGATAAAGTTGGCTTACGACAGAAAACTAAACCTCCCCTTCCCCTATTGTCTAACGACACACGTGATTAGAAAATGAGGATGATGATATGATGAATCATGCTTGAAAAATATGATTTGGAAAAGCTTGTGACAAGCGTTAAGATCGAGACTAGAAAAATCGACGTAGAGAAGAAATATATCTTGGCGGGGCAACAAGGAGTACCTGAACTGCTTAAATGATAACCGAAGATTTGGCTGGTGAGCGGAATCAGAGTCAGCTCCACTAGGTACGACTCGTGATGACGATGAATAATCATACCTATTTAGTAATGCTACATAAAATGGCAACAAATTCAGCGGTACTTGCGTCAAAATTCACCCCAAACAGAGTTTCCTGGGTTCCAACCTACATATCTGACTGCAACATGGCATTCCATTTCAGGAAATAAAATATGTAAAGACTTAGATAAAGATAAAAGTATTACTACCAATCTTTAGAGTTATGGTTAGTGTTAGCTTGTAAAAACTAATGCTTATCAGCTCTTTAGACCAGCAATATACAAACAGAATGATCTGCACGTAGGCCATGCGAGAGCCTTCAAATGCCTTGCCTCACAGGAATGTCCTGCCAACAGTGTGCCTACCGACATCTCCATCTATCATGTAGTTCAGTCAAGGACAACACCCTAGTTGTTATTTCATCGTCTGACAGCATGGATAACGTCACGCTGCTGTAGCAACTGGATACTGCTCCCGTTATCATGGACAGCGTTAACAGATTCAAGACATTCACTGCTAAGACAGTAGGAAAAAGCGTCGGTAGGAATAAGCGTCGGTAGGAATAAGCGACGGTAGGAATAAGCGACGTAGGAATAAGCGACGGTAGAAACGGATGCACATATTCCCATCTATTCACGCAGAATATTTGACACCCCCAACAATTAAAAGGATAGACTATTCTATGACGTAACTACCCTAGATATATATAAATATATTTTCTTTTGTTTGGGTTGAATTAAAACGCAAGTACCAACCCAGCACAAATATACAATATAAACAAGAGAAAAACCTCAAAAAAACACTTCACTGTTTTACATATTTTGAATCCAGCCCAATTAAACATCCGGTTGCCATTGTTTACGAACACAAAATAGCATTCAATTCTGAGGCAGCCATTTCTGTTTTCATACATTCTCAGAAAATTCGCACTCACTCTTGAAGTAGGATCGATCGCCATCCATCTACTACCACATCTATTTGCTCTACAATCCGACAGTTAATTAAATCTTACAAAACAGACACAAAACGCGTCTTGTTCTCGCGAGCTGTGTGCATTTTCAAAATATCCAAGTAATAAAATTCAGTTTTATTTTACTCTGCTATTCTGTTGTTAATTTGTATGTTTTTATCCACACAATGTTGATGGGATATCTATAATGATGTTGCAATTTTAAGTGGAAGTTGTTGGAGCAATTGCGTGTGTATGTTAGATAGAGAAAATACAAATTTTCAAAAGCAGTTCTTAAAAATCCGTCAAGTGTATGGAGCAAAGAACACCACATGAATAGGAGAGTAGATGGTTAATAATCTAGAGATGTGAGAGTAGATGTTTAATAATCTGGAGATGTGAAAGTAGATGTTTAATAATCTGGAGATGTTAGAGTAGATGTTTAATAATCTGGAGATGTGAGAGTAGATGTTTAATAATCTGGAGATGTGAGAGTAGATGTTTAATAATCTGGAGATGTGAGAGTAGATGTTTAATAATCTGGAGATGTGAGAGTAAATGTTTAATAATCTGTGGATGTGAAAGTAGATGTTTAATAATCTGTGGATGTGAAAGTAGATGTTTACTAATCTGTGGATATAAGAGTAGGTGTTTAATAATCTGTGGATGTAAGAGTAGATGTTTAATAATCTGTAGATGTGAGTGCAGATGTTTAATAATCTGTGGATGTGAGTGTAGATGTTTAATAATCTGTGGATGTGAGTGTAGATGTATAATCCGTAGATATGAGAATAGATATTGGATATGAGAAGAGTAGACGTTTAATCCGTGGATACGTTTAGCAATATGTGGATATGAGAGTAATATAGAAATCTATTATGGTGCACATGTTAGATAAACAACTGTTATTTTTATAAGGTTACATAAAATAGCGTCCAATAGCATGGAACACAGTAAACTAGAGTAGTCTTTAACGTCCCAATATCTACAGCCAACTTCCATAGGGGTGGCCTCTTAGCTGACAGTTATAGCGTATTACAGACTTGGTTGTATCAAATCTGACAGTCACTACAGCTGAGAAAGTGTCGCTACAGCTGAGATTGGGTCGCTTAATCTAAGAGAGGGTCGCTACATCTGAGAGGGGGTCAGCACATCTGAGAGGGGGTCACTACATCTGAGAGGGGGTCGCTACATCTGAGAGGGGGGTCACTTAACCTGAGAGGGGTTCACTACATCTGAGAGGGGGTCACTACATCTGAGAGGGGGTCGCTACATTTGAGAGGGGGTCGCTACATCTAACAGAGGGTCACTACATCTGAGAGGGGGTCGCTACATCTGAGAGGGGCTACTACATCTGAGAGGGTGTTACTACAGCTGAGAGGAGTTTACTACATCTGAGAGGGGTTACTACATCTTAGAGGGGTTACTACAGCTGAGAGGGGTTTACTACATCTGAGAGGGGTTACTACATCTGAGAGAGGATCGCTACATCTGAAAGGAGTTACTACATCTGAGAGGGGTTACTACAGCTGAGAGGGGTTACTACAGCTGATAGGGGTTACTACAGCTGAGAGGGGTTACTACAGCTGAGAGGGGGTCGCTACATCTGAGAGGGGTTTACTACATCTGATAGGGGTTACTACAGCTGGGAGAGGGTCGCTACATCTGAGAGGGGTTACTACAGCTGTGAGGGGTTACTACAGCTGTGAGGGGTTACTACAGCTGAGAGAGGGTCGCTACATCTGAGAGGGGTTACTACAGCTATGAGGGGTTACTACAGCTGGGAAGGGGTCGCTACATCTGAGAGTGGTTACTACATCTGAGAGGGGTTACTACAGCTGTGAGGGGTTTACTACAGCTGTGAGGGGTTACTACATCTGAGAGGGGTTACTACATCTGAGAGGGGTTACTACATATGAGAGGGGTTACTACATCTGAGAGGGGTTATTACAGCTGAGAGGGGTTACTACAGCTGAGAGGGGTTATTACAGCTGAGAGGGGTCGCTACATCTGAGAGGGGTTACTACAGTTGTGAGGGGTTACTACAGCTGAGAGGGGTAACTACAGCTGTGAGGGGTTACTACAGCTGAGAAGTAAGGAAGTCAAACGAACGAACAAAAGAGTGAATCCCGTAAGCTTCCATTATCCCCCTCGTCTCAAGGAAGTTGAGACCAACATTTAGTCATATCGGAGTTTAACAAAAAACTCGAAGGTCCCATGTACACGTTGTGGGCGTAATAGAACCATTGGCAGGTGAAAATCAAAAAGAGCTGGGCTGTAATCGATGTCCGTGCAGGCTGTTAGCCAGTATCCGGGCGGCTGTTAGCCAGTATCCGGGCGCCTTTAGCCAGTATCTGGGTGGCTGTTAGCCAGTATCCGGGCGCCTTTAGCCAGTATCCGGGCAGCTGTTAGCCAGTATCCGGGCGGCTGTTAGCCAGTATCCGGGCGGCTGTTAGCCAGTATCCGGGAGGCTGTTAGCCAGTATCCAGGTGGCTGTTAACCGATGTCCGGGTACACATTTAGAAAGATAATGATAGTCTTTCCCAATAATCCACACATATTCCCCCTCGTTGGGTAAGCCGCGGGAAGTAAAATACCTAAAAAGAAGAAAGTACTACGGATAGATTCGGCTACCTGGCAGCAGGTAAAACCTAATTGTTTGGTTACCAGGATTCAAAGTATTTCAATTGTTCCAAGTACTTGTCGTTGCCTTCTTCTGGGGTGGAGTGACTGGTTGTTTTCGTCGCTCTCTTTTCTCAACTCAGGTACCAACTTACAGCTATGTAAATTAGAGCGTATCTAAAACGTCCTTTGAGCACAGCACCTTTGCCGCGATAAGTCAGAGATACAACCACCCTGCTACACAAACGGTCGAAATGTTTTGTTTTGGTTGATTAAAGATTTGACTTTCGGGATTCTACTGACGAAGGTACGCCATATTTTCTAGTATTGGTCAGTGTGTGGTAGTGTGTGTGTGTCTGTTTCTAAAGAGATGTATTGGTCAGTGTGTGGTAGTATGTGTGTGTCTGTTTATAAAGAGATGTATTGGTCAGTGTATGGATGCGTGAGCCTATGGAAGGAACCTACTTTCTTCCAGGCGCGTGGTAGGGTTGCGGATTGCTGAAAGGCCTTCTAATTTAGAGGCTAGCAGCGAATATGAATGAAATAAGCAGCCGTAGACAAAACTGTATTCGGCAGGCATGGATGCTGTAAGAATGCAGCCCCTCCACCATGCAAAAACACAACAGGCTAATCATCTGTTCGTTTAAACCGATGATTACAAGACAAAACCAAAGAGAAAACCGGACTGATATTAGCGGCGACGAACAGGCAAGAAATATGGACCCCGATTTACTGTTATGGTATAAAGATGGCGGATACAACAATATGGCGTTCTCTGTAGCAAACCTCTACACCTCACGATAGTAGAGGAGCGACTAAGTAAGTATGAATGCGTGAGTGTATCTGTCTGTGTGTTCCACTATGGCAGTTATACAGGTCAGTAGTTTTGCCAATCATTTCTGTACGCTGTTATTGTCTGCATAACGGCACTATGAAAAGAATACCTACTAAAATCAATGGAAACTACCAGGCGAGTAAGCAAACATTTTTGTACCCACAAACAATCAAAAAAGACAAATATGGTATGACTTGGCTTGGTTCGTTCTCAATCTCCCTCCTCGAAGCCCTAAAAAGGGCTTAAGTAACAGAATGTAGTACAGAGAACGGAACGCGTTGTGTCGTAGATTACAGCTTGACTGGGATATTTGCACCTCTCGGTCCAACACATCCGACTTTAGCAAGCATTGCTTGTGTACCGGGTTAGCATTCCCTCTTGGATCCCTTCTCCTTAGCCAGTCTGCCCTGTTTCAGCCTGTTATCCAGGATCACCACAGGGAGGTGTAGAAGGGTCTAGGCAGATCTGGCCCTGACGCTAGCTACAGGTATGTCATCGTTTAGTGTGTATAATAAATGTTTTTCATCATCATTATCAAGTGTCCTTTCGATCGGCGTTGGCGATCATGTACCTCCATTTCCTCTTATGACAAGTTGTCAGCTCCACCGATGATGTCTGCCCATCCTTCTAGCCGTCTATTTGATCTATCTTTGCCCCCCTTTGTCCCTCTTACCTGTGATTAAGTCTGTTTTCAACCCTGTTTTCAACCCTGTCTTCCAACCCACCACTTCTCACGACATGCAAGGATGGCTGTCTTGTTCTGTATGTGTGTTTGTGCTATCTCCTGAACCACGTTATTAGCTTTCTTGGGGTATATAGCATTTTTCTGTAAACTACATTTCCCATGTCTCCAATGATCCCTGCTGGTTGTCCATGACTCGTGGTTGTGTGTCAGTAGTGGTTCCACTTAGGATCCAACAACTTTCTCCCTTAAATACAATGATATGCTATAGTTGCACAAATGTCCTCTCATACTCTGGAAGACTAATTTTCCTTTGGCTATTCTGTTCTGAATTTAATAAGCGCATTTCTCATCGGATCTTATGGGGGCATCGTTGCACTGTGATTTTTATTTTGCGCCTGTCGGCCCAGTGCACCCAACTTCAGTATCCATTTTTCCAGTGGCAATGCATGCCGTGTATTCACCACTCTCTGACTAATAAGATATTTCCTCATATCTAATCTCGACCTTTCTTTAATTATTCTGTAGCTATGACCTCTTGTTCTTGTAGGTGGTTTGTATTTTTTTTAAAATCTTGTTATAGTCTAATTTATCCGTTCCTTTGATTATCTTATTAAGTGTCCTCGAATTCTTCTCTTTTGTAGACACTGTAGGCAGATTTTTCTCAGTCTTTCCTTATAACTGTAATTCTGCAATCCCACTATCAGTTATTTAGTTTCATCTTGTTTACCTTTATACAACATTTTGGAGAATCACGCTTATTAGTTACTACCATTACTTCAGACTTTTGATTTAAGCTGAGGATTGAATTTCCGTTTTGAAGAACTACCGTGTTGATCAGATATTGTCAATCTGACTAAATCTAAATTGTTTAAGACTGTTTAATCTTGTAAGGGCTCGAAAGGTCTTCCATCAAAATTTTTTTAATCTGTCAAAACACTGTGACACACAGTACAAACCCACATTATGGACATTAATGTCATTAAATGCATCCCAAATTAACTCTCTTATTTCCTCCACTGCATGCGATGTTTCAAATTTGACTTTAATACAATAAATTGTCAGTCGTATTGGTGGAGGGGTGTCACATGTTTTTTGCCCCACAGTGGGCTTTCCATACTGCATTTTCAAACGCCAGTTGGGGACGGAGTGGGCTAGTAGTTAAGTGACACGGCTCACAGCTCGAAGGTGCTGAGTTCGATCCCCATCACAGCACCGGCCGTTACACCGGTGAAGCAAACCCTTACAAAATGCAGGAGGAGGTAGACCCTTACATAAAATGCATGCCTTCACATAATAAAAACCACAGTGCAACGCACACCGCCTTGGGGAATAGAGAAATAAAGCGAACGCAAAACAAAACCAAAAAAAAAATATATATATACCTCTGGTAATACTTACGAATCCACTGTCATTGCTGTAACATCATTCACTGTCATCATTCACAAAATATGAAAAGAAATATGAAATAAATAAAACATTAAACCATTGTGAACCTGCATTATTCTCCAGGTTTGGTTTCCTACATATCTTTTGTGACGGACCAGTGCCAATCACGTAATCAATTATTGTGTAATAATCTCAAAACTGACTTCTGACTAATAATTCCAGCTAGATTGTGTAGTACTGACGTCACTTAGTAATGCATAGCCTCGATTTGATATTTGATACGTCGCTTACAGTAAACTCAGTTACTTCCATGGTCAATTGAATCATTTGTGAAAGCAGCGTTCTTGAAACCTCAAAATGTAAACATGGTTTGTTGTTTCTTTTGAGCCGATATTGATCTATCTATCTATACATCCATCCATCCATCCATCCATACATCCATCCATCCATCTATCCATCCATCCATCCATCCATCTATCTATCTATCTATCTATCAATCTATCTATCTATATATCTATCTATCTATTCTATCTATATATCTATCTATCTATATATATATCTATCTATCTATCTATCTATCTATCTATCTATCTATCTATCTATCTATCTATCTATCTATATATATATATATATATATATATATATATCTATCTATCTATCTATCTGTCTGTCTATCTATCTATCTATCTATTTATCTATCTATCTATCTATCTATCTATCTATCTATATATCTGTCAGTCTGTCTGTCTGTCTGTCTATCTGTTTGTCTCTCTATCTAATTGTTCTTTGCGCGCCAAAAACGGCGCATACGGCAGAAACAAACGATTTCCAGTTGGAACTGTGTGACGCCACTGTTTTTAGATCTTGTATGGTGCTGAGGCCCATAGCTAAGCCCTCTTGGGTGATTGTTCTTCTCAGAGTTTCCTTGGGTCTTCCTCTTTTCCGTATGCCCCTTTGTGTCCATTCGAGTGCTTGCAATAGAAGACGGATGTTGATCAATCTTCGAACATATCCGATGTATGCCCATGGTTTTGTTTCTGGTGATCATTGACACATATAGTTGGTTTGTCTCTGTTCTTATCGAGTCATCTGTTATAAACTGATCCCATTGTATATTCAATAATTTTCAAAGACATTTAGTTTGTTGTCCAGCCCTTTTGTTGTCTAGCAGCTTTCATATCCATATGTCAGGACTGATATTACGATTGTGTTGAATAGTCTCAGTTTGGTATGTTTGCTCAGTGTCGTTGATTTCCAGATGTTGGTGAGCTGATTAAAGGCGCATGAGGCTAAAGCAATTCTAGTGAAAATTTATTTCGTTATTGATAATGCATTAAAATGAAAATGTATGTTTTCGATTGTGTTTATCTTGTGAGTGAGTGTATATATGAATGTGTATTTGTGTGTGTGCATTTGTATATGTATGTGAGTGTTTGTGTGTGTGTTTGAATTGTGTGTGTGTGAGTGTGTGTTTGGTTAGTGTTTGTGTGTGTGTGTGTTTGTGTGTGTGTTTGAGTGTGTATGTTTTTATGTGTGTGTGTGTGTTTATTTTGTGTGTGAGTGTATGTGTAATTGTTTGTGAGTGTGTGTATGTGTATGTGTGTGTGTGCGTATGTTTGTGTATGGGTGTGTGTGATCTAAGCTCGATGACAGAAAATTGTATAACTAATATTTAGCACAGATTTGTCCACATTGATCTAGGTCCAACTCCCACAGTTGTAATGAGATGGTATGAGATGGACTAAGTTAATAAGGACAACTCATTTGGTGGAACATTCTCAGCCTAATACCGTAACGTAGGGGGTCTCAAGCGTAAACCTGCCCGATGGCCGAAGGAGGACAAATGAAAATGCCAGCGGGCTGCACCTCAGGAAAATCTCTATGTATCTGTATTTGTTTGCTGAAACTTTGATGGCTTTTTTGGTACTATGTATCGTTGTTTTATGTATTGCGTGTTAATATTCTTTCATGCCAACTCAGTGCATTATACATGCTTGTTTCTGTCTAATGTTTGGTTAAAGGTTTGGAAAAAACTTTTAAACAAAATAAAAACAAAGGCTTTTAAAAAAAAATAAAAACAAAGACTTTGATAATTGCGAAAAAGTGATAAGAAACCGTGTATTCAGATACAAATAAACGATCATTTACTGGAATCGGTAGAGTTTCTCCTATCTAGGTCATATCTTCTTCTTCTTCTGCGTACACAGTCAGACAGCAACCATTATTTTTTCGAAAAAAGCGGCGGTCGTCCTGAGACTCTCGCCACTACCATAGAGCTTGTCTTGCAGTTCCACTGGCAATGGCCACATCTGCTCTCTCTGATCCCCGTATGTCGGGCAGTTCTGCAGCAGATGTTCAGTTGTCATTTTACCAGTACCGCACGGGCATTCGTCGGTACACCCTATCTTCAATTTGTTGAATAGGTGGTACCTCAGTCTATTGTGGCCAGTGCGAAGTCTGAAGACAACGACCTGCTCTCTTCGGTTCAACTGGTAATAGGCATCGTTTTTGGTGTAACCAGTATGTTCGGTTTCCCATTTGGTAATGTACCTGGCTTTGATAAGCCGTTTTGACTCTTCGTACGTCATACTGGTATCTGTTTGTGGTAGCCTTGCACCTTCTTTTGCCAGTCTGTCTGCCTCCTCGTTGCCTTGGATGTTGCAGTGTGACGGAACCCACTGTACCACTACCCTTTTTGGTGCGGACAGCTGGCACAGTTTGCAGAGTGCTGCTCTTAAGTCATTAAGCTCAGTGTTTTTCTGGCTTTTTAGCGCTGTGACTACGGCGAGAGCATCTGTCAACAAGACTATGTGGCTCTCATTTTCACTGTGTGTTGCCATTTCTTCCACTGCCGCCCTCAGTGCCTCTGCCTCCGCTCTGAAATTGCTTGTGTACTTACCAGTAGCGAATGACAGTGTTATTTTTCTGCCATTTGGTAGGTTCAGGAATGCTCCTGCCCCTCCGTTCTGTGTAGTGTTTGTTACAGAACCGTCGGTGTATGCATGGGTCCAGTCCATGCTTGGGTAGCTTTTCGTTATGAAGCTTAGGGTAGTGTCTCTCCTTTCTTTTTCGGTCTGGCAGTTTTTGTTTGCAATACCTGGTATATTTTCTACCACCTCTGGAAATATGTCCTGCCTCCAAGTAGGTCATATAATAACGGAAGAAGGTAGATGTGAACAAGGAATCAGAAAGAGAATAGGTATGGCCAAGATGGTATTCGACAACATAAGACACATACTGATATCCAAACAGATAAATCAGAAAATAAAAATTGTCAGATGTTATGTATACTCGTCACTATTTTATGGCGCAGAAACTTGGGCAATGAATACCAAGTTGGAAAATAGTATTAAAACCTTCGAAATGTGGGTACATAGGAGATTGGGTCGCATTTCTTGGAAAGAGAAGAAAACAAATTTGGAGGTATTAGAAACGTTGTGGGTGAGAAGAGAATTAATGACCAAAATCAGGGTCAGTTACGTTATTTTGGTCATATAACGAGCCATACCTCCTTGTTGAAGACCATACTGGAGGGTAGGGTGGAAGGCAGTCGTTCAAGAGGTATACAACATTTTAAGTGAGATAGGCTGGAGAAAGCCTGTTAGATTGCACAACTGCGACAGGAGATATACACTGCAGATCTATTGCAGCTGAACTTCGATGCGGAGATGGCACTTGAACTGAAAGGTTTGCCTTTCTGGATACTTTTGGCGAAGGCCCACTCTATTCATCCCAGACCGTAGTATTTTTTGAATTTATCGAGATCTATTAGCCAGTGTATGGATGTGTGTTTTGATATGTTTGTAATTTGTTTTACTAAGACAGTTTTGCAGTACAGAAGAAGCTCACCACGAAAGAAGAAGAAACGCTACAGAGACTCCATGATAGTGTCTTTGAAAAGCTTCAATATTGATGGCACTTCCTGGGAAATGCTTGCCGAGACCTTACCACATGACGATCTAGTATCACAGAAGGTGCTCAGATCACAGAAGAGTGCATCTATCGCGAAGGCTCAACGACAGCGTGATACTCGAAAAAAAACAACCCAAAACGATTCCCCAGCCGGCTCCCCGCATGTATGCGCTGAATGTGGCAGGGAGTGGCGTTCCACGATTTGTCTTTAAAACCATCAGATAACACATTTCGCAGTAATTGTCTGATGCTGTTCCATCTTCGCTTGGGATGGGGCAATGATTGTTATTAGTTGTACAGTAACTTTGCCAATGCTTTTTTGTACGTGGAGTAGAGGACATACCTAAAAACATTGCCCACACCCAAGATAAACTGGACACAAATTGATTTCAAACATGATATGTTGGGATTTCAAACCAAGCCTGCACTTGATAACACCCTACACGGCTTCAGAACTGTGACCTCTCTTTATCCAGCGGTGACATGTTGTGTGTCTAGCCATCAATCGTGTCCTAATGTGCGATCACCATTACCCCGAGTTAGCAGAATTGTTTCCTTTGATAAGAAAATAATCATTGAGCTTCAGAACTAAGCTCTTGGCAGAGCTTCAAGTTCTCTCATTCTCTCTGCATTTGTTTTGTGACTTTATGTTTTCTGCTTATTTTCAAACAATAATGTTCCAAATGTTAAGACGAAAGTGAAACTCATGATACTGTTCTGCTCTGATCTGAAAAGATGTTATAGTATTCTTACGTACTCATAAAAATAGGTTCTTTTTTGTATTTCTAAACGAGGCCTACAAAACAAAATGCTTATGACGTAATATCAGTTATAATGTTTAGAGATGACTAAAAGAATTTCTTTACATGTGGATTCAGAACAAGAGTAAATAAGATAAAGAAGAAGAAGAAAAAAAGAAGAAAAAAAAGAACAAGAAGAAGAAGAAGTAGAAGAAGGAGGAGGAGGAGGACAAGAAAAAGAAGAAGAAGAAGAAGAAGGAAAAGAAGAAGAAGAAGGAAAAGAAGAAGAAGAGGAAGAAGAAGAAGAAGAAGAAGGAAAAAAAGAAGAGAAGAAGAAGAAGAGGGAAAAAGAAAGAAAAAGTCTCAGGTATACATAGGTAAATGATGAGGAAGCTAACCACGCTTAGAGTTAAAGGTAAGAAATGTCAAACTGGCATTACTTTTTCTGACAGCATCGCAATTTACCTTGCCTGTACATGTCTTATGTAGTCAGACGCAGCGGAGATGCGCAATTACTTCCCTGTCTTCTCTTTTTGGCCTCTATTATTTTAATTTATGCGTCTATATATAGCTGTTTTTTTAAAAGTAAGTAGGATGTCCTTTGCAGAACTTCGCTTCTTACAACCGCCAACCTGTTTGGTTGGAAGTTTCTTGGTCAGTGTTGTCATTACTTTCTGTACGTGGGGGCGCACACAAAAAAACCAGGTTTACCAAATTGGACACGAGTGGGATTCGAACAGGTGTGTTGGGATTGGGAAACGGACTCTCCAACTTTAGACCAGGCAACCTCTTTATATGTATACTTACAGAAGAAAGAAGTTTAGAAAAGATGAAGGAAGTACTTCAGTAGACTTAACCGATGGTCGAGAAGGAAGTATTAGAGAGTTCAGTATTCTTCATCTTCCTCTTCTTCGTTCTCAATCTCCCGCTACCAGGCCTAGAACTTTCTCAATCTCCCGCTACCAAGCCCTGGACGTTCTCAATCTCCCGCTACCAAGCCCTGAACGTTCTCAATCTCCCGCTACCAAGCCCTGGACGTTCTCAATCTCCCGCTACCAAGTCCTGAAAATGGCTTTGCAAGTAACAGAATGTTGTCCAAAGAACGGAATACGTTGTGTCGTAGTTTACAGCTTGGTTGGTATTTTTGCACTTTTCGGTCCGACACATCCGACTTCAGCAGGCATTTTTTAGTACCGAGTTAGCGTTCCTTCTTCGATACCTTCTCCTTAACAAGTCTGCTCTGTTGCAGCCTGTTATCCAGGATGACCGCGTGGAGATGTAGAAGTGTCTTGTCTGATCTGGCCACGACGCTATAAAGCCACATCTTGTGTGAGGTAAGGTGCCCAGTTCCCTCTTATGCTGCCTTCTCCTTCCCTAATCGTAAGACATGTATGCATTTATAGCTTGTTCGACCAGAGCGTGACGGTTGTGAGAGTTGAACCCGTACCTTTGGCGTGAAAAGCGAGTTCTCTACAAATATACTTATCAAACGCTTCTGTAACACACTTAATTCATCTTTTACTTACTCTTGCTCTGAATTTCTGCTCGCTGGTGTTATCGGTTTATGCGGCCGTTATGCCTTGATGCATTTTTATCATATATCCAAACCATCTATTTTTGTATAATTTGTCCAAGAATCGTGTTTTTTTCGCTCACTATCAAGGTCACCAGAATGACGCTGCAGGAGAATCTTGAGTCTAGACACAACTTTCCTTTCGCAACATGGAAGTCACTAAGAAGACTCGGAACTAGTTGTCACGGAGAACTTTAAGAGATAGAGATATCTGGATGATCAGGCATGCTCCTGTAGAGCAACACAGGACCCTGATGATATGCACAAACATTCTGCAAATATGTAATATGTATGACATGTTGAGGGAGAACGAGAGACTGACATTGGCCAAACATGATATCTGGCGTGGTGTCCAGGACACGGAAATTAGGTAACAATTTAATTAAGGCGAGGCTGCGGCGGCACTGTGGATTAAAATAAATAATTAAAGTATGTTGTTCGTCCATTACATGTGATGATGACCACTCTCTGTGTTCATCCGTGTGGACAATCTTATTTTCTTTTGCTCTGTCCGCTGAAATGGTTGACTTGCGCAGTCATTTAGACTAAAGTCTTTCCAAACACCTGTCGGAAAGGAAAATGCAAATATCGTAGTCAAGCTGTAAACTAGTGAAACAACGCATTCCGTTCTCCGGACTACATCCTGTAACATACAAAGCCCTGTTCAAAGCTTGGTAGCGGGAGATTGAGAACGAATGAAAGTGAGGAAGGTTTGTGCGCAGTCTGTCAACCGGGCTCTGTCGTCTGAGCTATCTTTGACCAGTGACAAGGCATTATCGAGTCGACTGCAGATAGAACAGGATACAGATTGTTCCTCAGGGTTTACTTCCGAAGCCTTATTAGTAAACATGCATCCCGAAAAGCAGCCGGTGAGTGACATCAAATAGGTTGGAACTTCAAGATGACCAGGACTAAATTTCCCTGTTCATAACAAATGCCACAGGAAACTGTAAGTACCAAATAATATTCCAGATATTCGTAAAAACTGCTGTCACAGAGTGAAAGTCAAAGCCGCTCATACAATGACAGACGCACTATTTTTAATACGGTTTGCCTGAAACCCACTGGAAGGAGAGGAGGTAATCCGGCAAAATGGTGATGATGTGTGCCAGCCAAAGACACAAGTCACAAACATGTCATCAATGACAATGACAGCTGATTAACTAGTCGATCTCGATGGTAATCTACTTGCGCCACCTTGGCTATGAAATGTCACACGATATAGGAATGAGAAGTATCAGAAACACGGTAATCAGTTTTACAATGGTTCTTAGTCCTTAACTTAGCGTCTTTATACTGGTTTAGCAGACTCTGCAGAGTCTATATTCACCCAGTTTCATTTACAGTACCTTGCTCTAAAAGCTATATGCGCATCCAATCTATTCTTAAATGCATTAATTGTTCTTGCCTCTACTATTTCCTGTGGCAATGCATTCCAAGCATTCAAAACTCTCTGGAAAAAAAATATGTCCTAATATCTAATCTGGACCTCCCTTTAGTTAATTTGTAGCTATGCCCTCTTGTTATTGTGGGTGGTTGTATTTTGAAAAAACTTGTTATAGTCTAATTTATCCATTCCTCTGATCATCTTATAACCCTGTATTAAGTCACCACGAATTCTTCTCTCTTCTAGACACTGTAGGCCGGTTTTTCTGAGTCTTTCCTCATAACTGTAATTCTGGAATCCCACTATCAGCTTTCTGGCTTTTTCCAAAATTCTTTCCAACATGTTTATATCTACTCTTTGATAAAGACTCTTAGTCTTAGTCGACCTGTACTTCTACAGGGGTAGATGCCCCTGTGCAGGGCCCAGCTCTGGTATGAGCTGGATGAAGCCGGGAGGAGGGTTCCTGTCTCGAACAGCTTAATACTCCACTGCATTGGGACAATCGCTTACGAATGGTGGCTAACCGAGGTGTGAATCCATCTTAATAGACTCAAACACTAAAGCAAAGTAGAACGCAGCCTGTTATGCGCCACCTATGTTGTTCTAAACTAACCATCTAACCAAGGCTCGTGTTATGCTAGATCACACAGTTAGTCGCCTCTTACGACATGCTCTCTGTGAGACAGTGGTGCTATTCTTGTCCTTGTCATACACAAAAATCACTCGGGACTATAGACAACCATCAAATCCACACAATCGTTATGTTCATATCAAATGTCACAGGGAAGTAATGACAAAGGCATTAATTTGGCCTGCCTCTAGATGACGAAATACACAGCAACTGGTAATAACACGCTCCCATCCGTCCTACACACCAGTAACGGGGTCCTGTGGTCGAGAGGTAAGGCACTCGCTTCTCAAAGCGATGAACTAAAACGGCAAGAGTCGAGCTCCACATGTTCCAGAAGACCGCTGGTCTAAAAGAAGGTGGGACCATATTGCCTGCATCCTGAATTGCCTCCAGTCTTGCCACTGGTCCAAGGTAGTTAGGGACTAGAGAGTGAGGTAATAAACATCGCAGCTGATTCCTCACTATAATCCAAATACAACGCAAGTGACCCTCAGATGATGTCGCCATCATCTCTTGCGATGGGCAACTAACACACCGTTAGCATGTGTATATACTCTATTTAAAGATTGAATAATATTCAATTTTATAACTCAAGAAAAACACACGCAAATTATTTTCAACCGTCTGTTGCGGCGTACACAAAAAGACACCACCATCTTGGTCGCTATGTGACGTCACATAATTAAAGTATCGAGCAACGTGGTGTTCATGAGTTGGTCTGAATTCTTCATGTCCCATTAGGGAGAATTGACCAATGAATAAATTATCATTATATGAGCACGATCGCTTGAGCGAGGGCTCAGGCAGAAACTCTTGGAACCTCGTGTAGAGAGGAAGGTGAGGATGTTCAAGGACATGTGAAAGGGGACATCACCATCATTAAAAGCAGTGGAGGACATCAGACAAGAAAATCGGTACAAGTACCAATTGAACAGAAAGAAGTGAAAGACAAGAAACGTAAAAGCACGGATGGACTGACAGCAGAATAAATATGTAGTTATTTCCCTTACAAAAAAGTCCAGTTTTGCCAAATGTAGTTGTTTCCCTTATTCGAACAGTCCGGTATTGTAATTTCACGATTAAACATCTTTATTTTTACTAAAACATTGTTGTTGTTGCTGTTTATTGCCCACAATGAGTAAATTTCCTCTTGTGTACTCTCTGAAAAGGAAGTGAAGTAGCGGGTTATGGTAGATTTTCTCACATGAAGCTGGACCACGGTCCTCCAGGCGGTTGTGTTAAGCTTAGCCTCATCTGCGTGGTGCTCCCTGCTACGGGGATCACATCGATCCACATCTTGTCAGGCAGGCTACCTTGAAAACAGCCAGTTTCCAGGGAACGCTGCATGGAAGAGAGATTGTGGTCTTGATCAGTGTATACTGCCTGGCACGGGCGCGACGTCCTGGTCAGTTTGATGTGCCTGACTAGAACAGCGACTCAGTTCCCCTAACTAAAATATATATTTTTCTTTTATTCGGACGTCGAGAGTTTACGGGCAAACCCGCCAGGTACTTTGGCACAAACTTTCTTAAAACTACAGCATTACGATCCCGAGAATAAGAGTGGGTGCAATTTGATATATGTAAATTTAGTTAAAAGTATATGGAAAAAAAAACACGTTTTGTCAAGGCTCCAAAAAAATGCAATAAATTAACAGATCGTACAAGTAGAGGGGTTCAGTGGTCTAGAGGTAAGGTGTCCACCTCGTGTGCTGGAGGTCGCGAGTTAGAATTACGGTGGAGACGGATTTTTCACGTGGATCTACTGTTACAAATTCCGCTGATCTCTGGGTAGTGAGATCGGCCTCCCGTGTTCAGTGTCCAGCCCGTTACAAATCCAATGGCAGTTGGACATCGAAACGAGTAGACTTAACGGCTGTTGTCCGGACAAAATTGGAAAATTCGAGTTAAAAATGTACCTTCTCTCAATCCTAGTAAGCCGCTGCAAGTTTAAAATAACTCCGGACATGGTGGTTTTATTAAGAGCATCATAGATGGCGCCTAACAGATTGGGGATCTACTTTGCTCTAGTGTTTGAGTCTATTAAGATGAACTCATAGATCGGTTAACCATCCTCCATAG
This sequence comes from Ariolimax columbianus, assembly GCA_036924085.1. Classification (NCBI taxonomy): domain Eukaryota; kingdom Metazoa; phylum Mollusca; class Gastropoda; order Stylommatophora; family Arionidae; genus Ariolimax; species Ariolimax columbianus. The sequence continues at coordinate 77,236,953 of JAVGWX010000004.1, read as the reverse complement.
TGGAGTAATAAGCTGCTCGAATCTAGCCCGCTAAGCAGAAATTCTCCTCCCGGCTACATTCAGCTCACACTAGAGTTGGGACCTGCACAGGGACTTACGTAAAGCCATGTAGAGGTACATCATCAACATCATCAGTTTTGTAACCTGAAAGATCATTGTGGCACCAATACTGCAGATTGTTGGACCAGTTCCCGCCACTTCAGGCACCAATGCTGCAGATTGTTGGACCAGTTCCCGCCACTTCAGGCACCAATGCTGCAGATTGTTGGACCAGTTCCCACCACTTCAGGCACCAATGCTGCAGATTGTTGGACCAGTTCCCGCCACTTCAGGCAACAATGCTGCAGATTGTTGGACCAGTTCCCGCCACTTCAGGCACCAATACTGCAGATTGTTGGACCAGTTCCCGCCACTTCAGGCACCAATACTGCAGATTGTTGGACCAGTTCCCGCCACACCACTCGGTTTTGTGCCAGGACATGGAATCTTCCGTCTGGACGAGTTAACCTCCGTGGTATGATTGTCATCGTTGTGTAATGAGACGGCTTGCGCATTTCTGATGTTTCTCAATGTTTTCTGCAATATATGTGTGTCTTTGGCCGTTTTGCAACTGGCGGAGCCCATCCCTCCCCATGCAACGCGTATCTCCACATTGGGAATTTTTTTATGATCTCCCTGTCTACATAAGCATGGTGTCACAGACTCACTCTGAAGGCTATGTCTTTCCGTATTCTTTTTTGGCGTCGTTTTCATCTTGGCCGTTAGCTTTTAATCGCTCTTGTGTATTCAGTGTTCGACCTTATCCTATAATATGTCGATTGACATACATCTCAGCGATTTGACGGGCACAAGTCCAATTGGAAACACCTCCCATAAAACACGTTCCCCAAGTGGAATCTGTAACACTGCAATTGTAGACCCAAAGATCACAGAAAAACACACATGATTCAGGAGCGAATCAGATCAACATCAATGTTGGCGCTCGACCCGCAAGGACCTTGTAGAATCCCGTTAACTAAGACAAGTAGAAGTTATGTACAAAATGTCAGCTCTCTAGGTTAAAATATGAGAAATACATGTCCACACTTACTGAGGTCAGGTCGTTAAATAAAAATCTTTTGAAAAGATGATTTGATGTTCCCTATGGTCAAGCAACAACGGCATTAGATGGACATTGCCTAGACAACTTAACGATCTCAACTTAGTTGATGATTTTGGCGCTTCTGTCCCATAACCACAGCCAGACGCACAATAAGATACACATATTCGAAGAGAGATCCTTACAATTGGGGCTAAAAATACACAGATATATTACACAGATTTGAAAATAAAAAGGCAATTAACAACGATAGAATTGAGTAGGGAGCCACCGGCCTTCAGAATGTAGAGTCTTTAACATACCTTGGTAGCAATATAGACATGGAAGGGGGTACAGAAAACGATATTCTGTTAAGAATACACAATGCGACAACAGGTTTCATTGCAATGAAGAATGTATCTTCTTCTTCTTCTTCTTCTTCTTCTTCTTCTTCGTACGCTGTCAGACGACAACTTGTATTTGTTCGAAGAAAGCAGCTGTCATCTTGAGGCTGTCGACACTGCCATAGAGCTTGTCTAGTGTTGCCACTTGTAAGGGCCACATGTGCTTTCTCTGGTGCTCGTATGTCAGGTAATTTTTCAACAGATGTTCAGCGGTCAATTTCCCTATACCACAGGTGCATTCGTTAGCGCCACCTATCTTCAGTTTATTGAATAGATGGTACCTCAGTCTGTAGTGGCATGTGCGAGGTCTGAAGACCACGACCTGCTCTCTTCTGTTCAACTGGTAATAGGCATCACTTTTTGTGTAGCCATTATGTTCTGTTTCTCATTTGGCCATGTATCTGGCCCTAATAAACCTTTTGAACTCTTCGTATGTCACACTAGAATCTGGTTGTGGTAGTCTTGCATCTTCTTTTGCCAGTCTGTCTGCCTCCTCGTTGCCTTGGATGTTGCAGTGGGATGGAACCCACTATACCACTATTCTTTTTGGTGCGGCCTGCTGGCATAGTTGACAGAGTACTGCTCTTAAATCATTAAATTCAGTATTTTTCGGGCTTTTTAGTGCTGTAACCACGGACAGGGCATCTGTAAACAGGACTATCTGGCTTTGATTGCTTTCGCGTGTCAGCATTGCTTTTACTGCAGCCTTCAGTGCCTCTGCATCCGCTCTGAAATTGCTTGAGTATTTTCCAGTTGCCACTGACAGTGTTATTTTTCTACCATTTGTTAGGCTCAGGAATACCCCTGCCCCTCCATTCTGTGTTGTGTTTGTTACAGAACCGTCGATGTATGGATGGGTCCAGTCCATGCTTGGGTAGTTTTCCGCTATGTGTCTCAGGGTTATGTCTCTTCTTTCTTGTTCAGTTTGGCTGTTCTTGTTTCCAATACCTGGTATATTTTCTACCACCTCAGGAATGATATGCTGCTTCCATGTGGGTTTGCGTACAGTAGGGATGGGCTTTGATGTTGTAACGGTGTTCATAGAGTCTTCGCTCATCTTTGCTTTGGCTATTTCTGCAAAGTTTCTCTGCTTTAGTTTCCCATTTCCAAATCTATTTAGTCTCTGATGCATTGGGTGGTCGATCAGTCTTCTGAGTTTCTCTGCTTGCTGCTGGGCTCTGCAGTCTCTTCTGTCGGTCATGGATTGCAAATGTGTAATCTTTTAAAGTTCTACAATTGGCGTTGACTTCATGCCTCCTGTTATAACTCTAATGGCTTGGTTTTGAAGTTTGCTAATTTTATCAAAGTTCGCCTTTGCTGCTGTTGTCCATGCGGCATTGCCATACTCGAGAACTGGTTTCACTCTTCCAGTGTACAGTTTATTTAGTATTCTTTCGTCTACTCCCCAGCTTGTGCCAGCAAGTTTCCTCATGATTGCCATTCTTTGTCTGGCTCTCATTCGGTTTCTCTCGATTTGACTTTTCCATGTCATGCGCCGATCAAATGTGACTCCCAAGCTTATCGTTTGGCCGCAGATATTTGCCGTTAAGACTTATTTTGGTGTTCTGGGGTTTATTTGAAAGCGAGAATATCGTACATGTTGTTTTTTCCAGCCATGAGTTCGCCCACTCCTCCAACGGTGTTAGGGCCTGCTGCATCCGTTTGTTTGCTACGGGTAGATTTTTTTCAGAGGTCCACATAGCCAGATCGTCTGCAAACATGGAGCTGTAGACTCTTCTTTGTATATTCTTTGTTATTTTGTTATTTTGTTTATATACACCAGGAAAAGTGTGGGTGACAGTACTCCTCCTTGGGGTACTCCTTGCTCCAGTGTCACCTTTTTGCTCATCAGCCCTTGTACTTGAACTCTGGCTGTTTTGTTTTCGAGGTAGTGGCTGATCCATCTGTACACCTTTTCAGGTACTTCACTTCTTCCACACCTTGTCAAATGCCTTCTCTAGATCCACCCAGACCGCTACTGTATGCTTTTTCTCTTGGTAAGCATCCTCTATTTCCTGTGCTATGAGAGTGAGCTGGTCCTCAGTGGATCTGTGTTGTCTAAATCCTGCTTGCTGTAGAATTAATATGTGTTTTGCTTCCAGGTGCCACATCAGTCTGGTGTTTATCATACGCTCCATCAGTTTACCTACACAGCTCAGTAGACTGATGGGCCTGCATCCATTTGGATCTGTTCTATCTTTTTCTTTCTTTGGTACTGGTATAAGTACAGCATCTTTCCATACCTGCGGTACAATTCCCTTTTTCCAGCTTTGGTTCAGGACTGATATTAACTTCCTCTTTGCTCTTTGGCCCAACCCCATCAGCATTTCGTTTGTTACCCCATCTTTTCCTGTGCGATTTCTTTTTATTTAAAGTTCTCATGGCCTCATCCATTTCATTCATTGTTAGTTTTGCCATCATGTGCTCCTCTGGTGCCATCTTAATGTTGTCGTGGCTCTTTTGTTCTTCGCTAATGTCTGTGTGCCTGCCTGTAGGGACATCAATGTGGTTTGCTCTGGCATAATGTTCTATAAAGGCGTTTGCTGCTTTTTTTTCCGGTAAGCATGTTGTCACCCTGCTTGATGGTAATTTGTTTATTTGATGGTGTTTCGTCATTCATGGCTCTGACTAACTTTCATAGTTTGTTCCCTTCTTTATCTAGATTGAGACTTTCTGTTTTTTGTTTCCAGCTCCTTCTTGTTATTTGGTTCAGTGTTCTTTTGTATTTCGCAGTGATGGCCTTGAGGGTGATATTTGCTTCCATAGATTGATCTCTCTCTCTCTCTCTCTCTCTCTCTCTCTCTCTGTGTGTGTGTCTCTCTCTCTCTCTCTCTCTCTCTCTCTGCCATGTTCCTAGCATTTGAGACTTCGTCCTCCGCTTTCTGCAGTTCATGATTCCAATATGGCTTGTAGTTTTTCCTTGCCCCTCTTGGGATGATTTCGGTGGCTGCTTGCAGTATTGCTTTCTTTATGCTTTTCACCATAGGTTTCATATTCTTATTTTGTGTGTTGATAGTTTCTCACAGTCTTTCTGTCAGCATTGCAAATCTGTCCCAGTCGGCTCGTCTATAGTTCCAACGTGGCAGCGGTTTTATTTCCTGGGGGCCTACTTCGTAATCAATTTCTAGCCTAATTGGCCTGTGGTCGCTACCTGCCAATTGGTCGAGCACCTGACGATCTATTTTGTGGTGAATATCCCCCGATATATATATGAGACGGCCAAGTCTTGAGTTGAGGTGGTGTGCCATGTTCTAGAATAGAAGCTAGGGCTGTCCTCCGGTCTATTTATAAGATAGAGATTTGTGTCTATCTCTCAGTCTTCCACTTCATCCCCTCTGCTGTCTGTGTCTGAATATCCCCATCTCTCCGAGTGACTGTTGAAGTCTCCAACCACTAGGCAGCTGGAGTCCTTGATTTCCATACTCGAGAGCGACAGGTCTTTGTTGGGTGGGCCATACAGGTTGAATATTCGGATTTTCGTTTCTTGTGTCCTTATGTCGACTCCTACAATTTCTGCTTGTCCGGTGTGATTGACAGATACCGCGCTACTCTATATGCAGTTACGTGTCAGTATCAGAACCCCTCCTTTGTGACCTTCTCTATCAAGACGGAAGGTCTGGTATCCTCTGATTGAGAATTTGTGATTTTTTTTGAGGTGCGTTTCTTGGGTGCATGCCACGTCTATCTTACCTTCGTACAGCCGATTTGTTAGAGAAACCTTTTTTGTTAAGGACTCCCTCCGCCTTACACTGTAGTATTTTAAGTGTCTTGAGTTTTTGGTCAATAGCTCTTGCCCCATCTGCTTGTGCCTTTACTCCAAAGCACATGGGTGGGGGACCACCAGTAGCATCAGGTGGGCCCCTTCGAGGCGTGGGGCACGGCACTCTCGCTGCCTGGAGAGACTCCACAGGATGAGCACCATACTTTCTTGTTTTATGTTGTGAGGTCATCATACAGCGATTTACGTTGCACTGTTTCGTTAAGCCTGTGGCCCAGTGCATCCGATTTCAACAGACGTTTCTGTAAGGATGCTCTCCTTAGCCTTTGGTTGTCCCCAGCCCATCTGCAAAGCAGCAGTTGTTTGAGGTCAGAGTTGTCTCTTTTAGGGAAGTTGTCTTGCAGGACTTTCGAGTCTTCCCCACTCGTGTCGAAAGGGTGTGATGATGATGATATGATATGATGGACTTATGTACTAGTTTTTCAAGTATCCCAGAAGAGAGGCAGTCCAGTGTGTCTGTGTCCCAAGATCGTCACGTCCTGCTAGAAACGTAGCATATACATGTGAGTGGGGGTATCTCTTTGCTCCCCTTTAGTATTCTCAGTTTGAGGAATTTATGAAAGTCAAAAGAAATTTAAACCACCACCAAAATAAAAATGTTCAACTCCAACGTGAAATTCCTATCTATTAGTTTGGCTCTGAAACATGGAGGGCAACACATGTAGTTATGAAAAAGGTACAGACCTTCAGATATGGTTGGCTGCGCTATAAGCAAGGATGGAAATGGTACGACCAGATCACCAACGTGGAACTGATGGGGAAAAAACTGGACAAATACGGAGGAGACGATGGCGATGGATAGGCCATACATTACGGAAACCAGTTGATAATATTACCAGACATGCTCTGTTCAGGAATCCACAATGCAAGAAAAGTAGAGGAAGACCAAGACACTCACGGAAGAGGGAAATTGAAGCAAATATAAAGGAAGCAAACAGGACGTGGACAGAATTGGCTCAGATGGCTCAGATGGCTCAGATGCCTCAGATGGCTCAGATGGCTCAGGTGGCTCATGATGGGAAGACTTAAGGAATATTTGTTCATGACCTATGATCCACAGGAGGCTGACAGGTCTTTGGTTGATTGATTGATCAGTCAAAATGCATAATGATGAACGTTAGAGAGGATTAGAATATCGAAGCTCCATTTTCTTAGGCAGAAAAATGTCCTAGAGATAAGATCAGCTAACGACCCTGGGATACTTTCAAATAGGACAGTGGAAGTTGAGCAGCTAATTGTAGCCGTAAGCAAACATAAACAAATAAAAGATACTGACCACCAACAAAACTAGGAATCAACATAAAATTCAAATTTGGGGGTGAGAAAATAGAATAGGTCGCGAACTTTGATTATTTGGGCTCCAGAATTTGACAACAATTATGACTACTCAAACAAAATCAGAAGAAGATGAATAAACTTTTGCAGAATACCAGCAAATAATTAAAAAAACAAATGTTGAGAATCTGTGTTTTTCCCGTGGCAGCATACGGCTGGAAAACATGTACAATTACCCAAACCTGAAGTCAAAATGTTATAGAAAGGTCCTCAGAATATATTGGACTGGAAAAAAGAATAGGCATTAAATCATTTATAAATTCAATTATGAACAGAAAATTTAAATACTTTGGACACATCAAAAGACACAACGGTTTTCAGAGAACGGTAATGGAAGGTATGGTGCCGGGTAAAGAGACAGAGGCAGAACAAGAAGGCGATGGCACCAAGATGTCAAGGAAGGATTGAGCATAACTCTGGAGCAGACTGGAGATTAGACAAGAGATCGAGTTTCTTTCAGACGGGCTGTGATGGGAGCGACGTTCTGCAAAGGACATGCTACATGATGATGATGATCCGTCAAAAAGATCGCCACAAAGAATAAAAACAACGAAACAGACCTTCAGCTAGAAGCACTCACAAAGGCCATCAAACACATTGAACAATGCGAAATTGCAGTGCATCAATTCTCACTATAAGACACAAGAAAATGATGAGGAGGCACATAGAGTAGTCAAAGACGTGGAAAGAAAACCCAAAATTATGGAGATATAACAGAAAGGATAGACATTACCTTCAAAGATAAATGGTACAGTTCAATTCAGTTCAAGTGCCATCTCAGCATCGAAGGTCGGCTGCAATGGATCTCCAGTGTACTCTATCTCTTGCCTTATTGGTTCAATCTAAGAGGCCCTTTCCAGTCCATCCCCAGATGTTATTTGATGTTAAATAGTACAGCGATGACCCAAAGTCTGATATAGCCTTAGCATGACAAGCGATCAATGGTCACTATTTAAACTGAGAACATGCCACTGCAGACTCAATCACCATCTAATTTAAAAAAAAAATCAAAATAGGATTCACAAACAGCAATTGATCATTTGTTCCAAATCTGTCGAATCTGCAAGAAGAGTAGAATGACAGCATATCCTTCTCCAATTTAATTCCGGAATAAACAGTATAAGGGTAGAACAAATATGAGACACACTCTGTACTTGTGAGGGTTATTGTTGTGTAATGTCCACGAGTAAGTTTACGCGTCTGTACGCACTGACAAGGGCGGTAAGTGGCAGGTAGCTTTCCTCACATCCCGAGCTTGCTGATGAAGGTGGACTGCGGTCCTCCAGGCAGATGTGCTATGCTTGGCTTCACCTGTATGACGCTCACTGGTACAGAAATCACGTCGATTCACATCTCGCCAGGTAGACTGTCTTAAAAACAACTTGTTTCCAGTTATCGTTTCATGGAAGAGAGATAATGATCTTGGTCATTATATTGGTCTGATGTGACGTTTTGGTCAGTATGGTGTGCCCTAGTGCGACATCCTGGTCAGTATGGTGTGCCCTGGTGCGACATCTTGGTAATTATGTTGTAACTGACCCAGGCGCGAAGTCCTCATCAGTATGTTGTCCCTGACCTGACGCAACATCCTGGTCACTATCTTGTGCCTGACCCTGACGCAACATCCTGGTCACTATCTTGTGCCTGACCCTGACGCAACATCCTGGTCACTATCTTGTGCCTGACCCTGACGCAACATCCTGGTCACTATCTTGTGCCTGACCCTGACGGGACGCCCTGGTCACTATCTTGTGCCTGACCCTGACGGGACGCCCTGGTCACTATCTTGTGCCTGACCATGACGGGACGCCCTGGTCACTATCTTGTGCCTGACCCTGACGGGACGCCCTGGTCAGTTAGTTGCTATAAATATGACGTTTTAGAGGAGGAAATGTGTTACGGCTAATGAAACCAGAATTAGATTGCCAGATAATTGAAAGAAAGATATGATCATCTTTGGAGCAAATGTCGAAGAAACGTAGAAGAAGAAGAAGAAGATGATGAAGAATTAGAAGAAGAAGAAGAAGAAGAAGATGAAGAAAATGAAGAAGAAGAAGATGAAGAAGAAGAGTAGGGGGGAAAATAAGACGAAGATGAGTAGAGGGTGGATGATGAGAAAGAAATTACGGAAGATGAAAGGAATTAAGAGAAGGAGGAAGAGAAACGGATGAATAAAAGATAAAGGAAGAGAAGGAGGGGGGAAGAGAAGCAGAAGAAGATGAGGATGAAGGAAAAGAACGAAGAGGAGAAAATTGAAAAGTAACAGCAGGAGTAGAAGGAAGTGAGGCGGAAGAGGAGATGAGAATGAGGAGGTGACGGAGGAACAGAAAGCATAATTAATAGGGAGAGAAGAAGGAGGAGAAGGTAAAGATAGAGGAGAAGAGAGAGAAGGGAAAGAGGAGGAGGCGGAGGAGAGGGAAAATAAGGGAGGAGGTAGAGAACACGAAAAGAAGAAGAAGATGAAGAAGAAGAAGACGAACAATAAGAAGAAGAAATATAAGCAGATAGAAGAAAGAAGAAAACTAAGCTGAAAATGAAGCAGTTGCAGTAGAGGTTGAAGTGTTAGAGGAAGAAAGGAAGAATAAGAACAAGAAAATAGGAAGAAACGAAAAACACAAATTTGAAATGGAAGCAAACCCTTAGAAAATGCAGGAGGAAGCAAACCCTTAGAAAATGCAGGAGGAAGCAAACCCTTAGAAAATGCAGGAGGAAGCAAACCCTTAGATAAAATGAATGCCGAAGTCGGATGCACTGGGCCGACAGAAGCAAAATAAAAATTGAAAAAAAATTTACGCATAAGCAGAAGCTGAAGAAGGGAGACAGAAAAAACCGAAACAAGAGCATGCAGAAATAACAGAAGAAGATTAATTCAAAATTAAAATTAAAATGTCTACATAAATTTACAGTAGGTCGTGGGTGAGGAAATGGATCATTTTGAATATCTCGGCTCCAGAACTGACAAAAATGACGATTGCTCGAAAGAAATGAGAAGAAGACTAGCTGTGGCAAGGCAGAGAATAGACAGCCTGGAGAAATTAGGGCAGAGTACCAACAAAACGACAAAAGTGAAAGTCTTGAGAGCATGTTTTTTCCTGTAGCAGTATATGGCTGTGGCAACGCCAAGAATGGACAGCCTGAAGAAATTAGGGCAGAGTACCAACAAAACGACAAAAGTGAAAGTCTTGAGAGCATGTTTTTTCCTGTAGCAGTATATGGCTGTGGCAACGCCAAGAATGGACAGCCTGAAGAAATTAGGGCAGAGTACCAACAAAACGACAAAAGTGAAAGTCTTGAGAGCATGTTTTTTCCTGTAGCAGCATATGGCTGTGGCAACGCCAAGAATGGACAGCCTGAAGAAATTAGGGCAGAGTACCAACAAAACGACAAAAGTGAAAGTCTTGAGAGCATGTTATTTCCTGTAGCAGCATATGGCTGTGGCAACGCCAAGAATGGACAGCCTGAAGAAATTAGGGCAGAGTACCAACAACACGACAAAAGTGAAAGTCTTGAGAGCATGTTTTTTCCTGTAGCAACATATGGCTGTGGCAACGCCAAGAATGGACAGCCTGAAGAAATTAGGGCAGAGTACCAACAACACGACAAAAGTGAAAGTCTTGAGAGCATGTTTTGTCCTGTAGCGGCATATGGCTGCGAATCATGGACGATTACCAAAACGTATAGATAAAGAATCAAATCCGTTGAGTCCAAATGTTACAGAAAGATTCTCAGAATACCCTAGACGGAGAAAAAGACAAATACAGACACTGAGCAAGAGTTGAGCATATTAATTCCATTTTGGCCAGAAAATTGAAATACTTTGGTCACATCAAGAGAGACAAAGGTCTTGAGATAACAGTGATGTTGTTGTTTGTTATTGTTGTTTAATGCCCACAATGAGTAGGTTTACTCTTTTGTGCGCCCTAATCTGCGTGTCGCTCACTACTACGGGGATCACGTCGAACCTCACCTTGTTAGCCAGACTGTTTTCTTCGACAACAGCCCGTTTCCAGGACGACCAACGAGTAGGACAGGTGAGGGTCTTGACCAATATATTTCTCCTGACCCTGGCTAACATTGTCTGATCAGTATGTTTTGCCTGACCAGACGTTAGCCTCATCGTCCCAGAGAATAGTGATGGAAGGTATGGTGCCAGGCAAAAGAGGCAGACGTAGTCCAAGAAGACGAAGGCACCAACATATCCAGGAATGACTGGGTATGACTGTGGCGGAGGCTGGAGTTTTGGCAAGGGAACGAGTTTCTTTCAGACAAACTGTGATGGGAGCGACGTTCTCTGAAGAACATGCTACATGATGATGATGATGATGATGATGATGATGAGAAAGAATTATAAGCACGGGATGAGATGGAAGAAAAGCAGTAGCAAAGACAGAATAAAGAAGAGAATAACCAAGCAGGAAGAGAGGAACACAGCGATATCCGACACATGTATCAGGCATGAACGATCAATTATATTCTTATCTCACTACCTGGAAATAATCACGGATTCTCGAGACACATGCCAGGCAGGATGTGCGCTGTGTTACCTGTGTCGTTTCGATAAGACAAGTTAATGCATAAATTTGCTGATAGGTAATACACAGCCTGGAAAAGATGCACACACGACATGATAGTTGAAGACACCAACGGAAGGGTTCAGTTACACGGTCAGTGTGTATAACATTAATGAACCTTGCATGAGACACGCTCACAGCTCTTTCTTCTAACTGGATATTTGATATTTCGTACAACCAACTAGGCTCTTCAACAGGCGTGTCTGGAGTAAGTACTCATAACGTTATCTATCTATCTATCTATCTATCTATCTATCTATCTATCTATCTATCTATCTATCTATCTATCTATCTATCTATCTATCTATATGTCTTCCTGTCTGTCTGTCTGTCTGCCTGCCTGTCTGTCTGTCTATGCGTCTGTGCGTCTGTCTGTTTGTTCGTGTATGTGTGTGTGTCTGTGTGCGTGTTTGTGTGGGTCTGTGTGTGTGCCTGTCTGTGTGTGTATCTATGTGTGCCTGTCTGTGTGTGTCTATGTGTGTCTGTGTATGTGTCTGTGTGTGTCTGTGTGTGTGTCTGTGTGTATGTGTATTGGTATGTGTGGGCCTGGGTGTGTCTGTGTGTGTGTCTGTGTTTCTGTGTGAGTGTCTGTGTGTGTCTGTGTGTCTCTCTCTGTCTATATCTCTCCCTCTCTCTCTCTCTCTCCTGGTCTGTCTTGTCTGTTTGTTAATACGTCCATCTGTATGTCTTTATGTATGTTTATTTATACGTCTGGCTGTTTGTCAGTTCATCCGTCCATCTGTATGTCAGGGTCATGTCAAATATACAGTCCAAGATCCCTTCCTGTTCCACGAAGTGCGCCCTAGAAATGAGCTGTTCATGGTAGCCTGACGTGGGAATCGATGTGATCCCTGCAGTAGTGAGCGACACACAGATGACGCCAAGCATAGCACAACCGCCTGGAAGACACCTGTCCCCTTTATCAACACACTCAGGATGTGAGGAAAGCTACTACAACCGCCACTCAATGTTCTATTCAGGGCGCGCACAAATTGTAAACTCATTTTGGCCGTTAAGCAACAACATGTATTTGTCTGTCTGTCTGCCTCCCTGTCTGTCTGTCTGTTGGTCTATCGGGGGGTCCGTCCACCCGTCCGTCCGTCTGTTTGTCTGTCTGATTATCTCTCTCTCTCTCTCTCTCTCTCTAGATATATATATATATATATATATATATATATATATATATATATATATATATATATATTCACAGGATGTGTTCCCTGGTAACAGGTTGTTTCCAAGGCAGTTTGGCTGATATGTGGATCCATGTGATCCCCCTAGTAGTGAGCCTCACGCAGATGAAGCCAAGCATAGCACAACAGCCATTGGAGACCCCGGTCTACCGACATCAGCCCGATCTGGGTGGGGACAAAACTAGGAGTTTCACTGCTTCTGTTATTTCTGCATTCCATTTTTTGTGTGGGCGCCCCTTGGTTATGTACCCATAGTATATGTGTAGCATTGCTTTCTGGGGGGTACTATCTGGTGTTTGACGTGTCACATGGCCGAACCATTTCGTTTGTTGTCGCTTAATGAGGTCCAGCACTGGTGCTGTACCTACTTGTTTCCTAATATCTTCATTTCTGATTATATCATTTCTTGTTACTCCGGGTATTCTGTGTAGGCATTTCATCTCTGTTGTTACAATGTTCTTTTATCTTTTCTTGTCACTGCCCAAATTTGGCACTGATAGCACAATGTGGATAGAAATATTGTGTTGTGTAGCGTTCCTTTTGTTTCCATAGTTACGTGTTTACATTGTAATGTGGGGGCATTTGCCCAATGATTTGACTTGCTTTATTACATCTGTTTGGGATTTCGGTGTCACCATTTCAATCTGCTGAGATTATATTTCCGAGGTACGTGAAATTTTTCACCTGTTTTACTTTTTGCTTTTCAATGAAAATTATTGTTTCTATTTCTAATCCCTAGTGGTCTGCATGGGTCTTTGTGTGTGACAAGACCAAGAATAGCACCACTGCTCCACAGACAGCATGTCGTAAGAGGTGACTAACTGTGTGACATGGCATAACACCGGCCATGGTTATGTGGTTTGTTTACAGCAGCATAGATGGCGCCTAACATAATGCGAGTCTACTTTGTTCTAGTGTTTGAGTCTATTAAGATGGACTCTCACATCGGTTAACCACCCTTAACGGCACTTGTCCCAACGCAACGGAGTAATAAGCTGCTCGAGCCTAGCCCGCTAAACAGGAAACCCTCCTCCCACCTACATCCAGCTCATACCAGAGCTGGGACCTGCACGGGGGCATCTGCCCTTGTAGAAGTACAGGTCGACTAGGACTTTTTCTTGTCTTATAATCGTCCAAACTTTGGTTCTCCGTAAGTTGATTTTCACACTGCAATCCTCACAGACCGCATTAAGATTGTTAATATCCATATGTATAGGTTTCAATATGTCTGTGTGTGTATATTTGGGGATTACGTGGCGAAGTGGTTAAGCCGTTGGCCTCGTGATCAGGTGGTGTGGGTTCGACTCCGGACTCCGCACGTCTTTTTCACGGGTGCTTGATGCGGAGTCCCCTGCATCTCGTAGTCGCACCCTAGTCGTCTTGTCATTAACTTGCCACTGGGGTCGGGGACTCAAGACGAGAGAGTGAGGATAAAATGTAGCGCAGTTAATCCTTGCTAAAAAATAGCGCTAGCAAAATGAATTATGCGATCATCGTCTACGATAGACGGCGGTCTTTGCCTGTGTACATTTATACATATAAGCATGTATACTTGTCTCTCAAATTCAACCACAAAACGCTATTTGTCTATATCTATATTTCCAGGGGTGGAAGACAATGGTCTGGTAAGGCAAAATATACTGATCAGTCATGTAAGTCAGGGTCAGGCAAAATATACTTATCAGACATGTAAGTCAGGGTCAGGCAAAATATCCTGGCCAAGACCTTCACCTCCGCTTTCTTGTAGCCCTCCGTGAAAACGGGCTGTTTTCATGGCAGCCTTGCTAACGCTGTGAGGCATCGACGTGATCACCGTAGTAGTGAGTGACAAGCAGATGAAGCCAAGCATAGCACAGTCGCGTGGAGGACCGTGGTCCGCCTTCATCAGCAAGCACGGGATATGAGGCACGCCACTCCAACCCGCTACTTAACGTCAATCTCCTCATTGTTGGCACTCGCAACAACATCTATATTTCCTCTTTCTCTTTCTCTCTCTCCTTCTCTCTCTCTCTCTGTTCCTCTCTGCCACACTGCCCGTCTGTCTTTGTATGCCTTTCTGAGTAGCACAGCAGTTAACGCTCTTCCTTCTTACGGCAAGGGTTCACTCCTCATTCTCTACACGCTCCGGTCTACCCACTCTTGTAAATGACTTTCTGGTTAAGGAAGGCAAAGCAGTTCCAAGGGGAACCCGTTTTTAAAATGCTAGGAACTTGTAAGCTAGAGTTTCTGACACTCCATCCCTGTCAGCAGTGTTTGATATGTGACAACTGTTACACGTGGATCGTGTGGTCTATTGGTTGTGAGCTTAATGTATCTCCCAACGTACCAGGTTCAAATCCGTCGCGCTCAGTTTGACACGGTCTATGTCGGGGTTCTTCCTTTCATAGCACAACCTCTTGTTACAGTCGACCCAGCTATATATGGGTACCTGACAAAATCAGGGGTAATTTGTGGAACTGATAGGGGAGCTACGGAGATTATGCTCTGAGATTGGAACTTTTAACAATGAAAGAGATCTGAGCGGAAGTAGAAGTGCAGGTGCAGTCGATTCGGTGGGCCATTATCCATTGTCATAGGGATTGCCTGATTATCTCCCTCACAGACAACCAGAGACTAGATGTCGCTACAACTCTGGCCAGAAGAGGGAAGTGCAGGATTTCTCTCATAATTGAAGGTCTGAGGCTCGTGAAGCAGGGGTTTGTTTAAAATCTCTTCAGTTCAACGCTTGCGGATGTGTTCCTGCGAGGAAACGCGTGTGAAAGAGGAGGATCCGCTGTTTGATGTGAGTAGTTTTTGTTAGTGTTGTGTGTTATTGTTGTGTGTTATTGGTGTATTAGCGTTGTGTGTTATTGGTGTATTAGCGTTGTGTGTTAGCGTTGTGTGTTATTGGTGTGTTAGCGTTGTGTAATATTGTTGTGTATCAGTGTTGGGTGTTAGTGTTGTGTATCCGTGATGTGTGTTATAGTGTTGTGTATCCGTGCTGTGTGTTAGTGTTGTGTATTAGCGTTGTGTGTTAGTGTTGGGTGTTAGCGTTGTGTCTTAGCGTTGTGTGTTAGTGTTGTGCGCTATTTTTATGTGTTAGTGTTGTGTGTTATTGGTGTGTTAGTGTTGTGTATTAGTGGTGTTTGTTAGTGGTGTGTGTTAGTGTTATGTGTTAGTGTTGTGTGCTATTGTTGTGTGTTAGTGTTGTGTGTTAGTAGGTTGTGTTAGTTTGTGTGTTAGTGTTTGCGCTATTGTTGTCTGTTAGTGTTGTGCGCTAATGTTGTGAGTTAGTGTTGTGTGTTAGTATTGTGCGCTATTGTTGTATGTTATTTGTCTATGCTATTCTTGTATGTTATTTTCGATACAATGTTCACTCTCGTCTATTCAGTCTATTTATTCGTTTTGAACTCAATGTTTTTACGACCTATGCTTGTCATGTGTATGACTCCGCCAGATATTTGAGTGATTGAAGGAGAGAACAGGCGAGAGGTGTCCATGATGAGTTGCATTTTGTCTATTAATAAGCCGAAAGAGTGAATGTCGTTTGCCGTGAAGTTGCCGTACAGTGTGCACTTTTGTTGTTTTTAATTAATTCGAATGGAAACAATATAAGTCTTCACATTGATTCGAACCCGTGCCCACTAGACTCAAAATCCAATATTTCCAACGGCCGAGCCACCCTCTTCGACCTTGACTTTATTTAGAAAAGGTAGAATAGCAGCAAGCACTTCTGTCGGGGTTGTTGTGTTAAAAGTCTTAATGAAAAGGTACAGCTAGGAATGAGCTGGTACCCACCAACGACTCACTGCCAGAAGCTTGAGTCGGGATCCGGGAAGCAAAGCTAACCAAAACTATTCGGACTCCAATTGATGGCTCTTGAAACAGACTACACTCGTATAGTCTGACTACGAGAATAGGAATCGAACAGAGAACGCAAACCTGGTCCTAAAACTGTCTTGCTAAAACCGGAAGCGTCAGGTTGAAAGGCGGAGTCATCGCAGGCTCATTGCTGTGTTGTCACACAGAGTCATAAAGTCCATTTCAGGACGAACGGCAAAGAGGTTTTTTCTGTAGTAACCAATTCTAATGGCAATATTTTTAATTTTAACATTATGAGGTTGCTAGGCCCAAGCACCGCGTTCTTTATTTGCCTTCTTCGATTTGCTCGGTATGTGACAGTGTGCTTATGCTTTTTGTCCCTGTGGGATGCTAAATACACAAGCTTTTATAACCGTTTAACAGGGATGGTGAAAACCAGAAATAATCCTGACTCTATCAGGTTACGTCATCACAAAACCGGTACGGTCGTTAAGGCACACAGGAAGACACCCCCACAACCCCATGCCACCACTCTCTGTCAGCAGCTTCTGCCTGTGCCTCCTCTGGTCGGAGATGTGCCCATTCGTTCATGTTGTTCTCCCACCTCTTGTTGGGATGACCTTTCCGTCGAGCCCCTTCACCTTTCAGTACAGGATCTTATTTTCCAGAACATTGATCTCGATATGTGACTGTACCAAGCGAGTTTACGTCCTTTGACCCGATGCCAATGGATCTTCAAAAGACCTTATTGCTGTTGTAAATCTTTCTCGTATTTCCTCATTTGTCTTTGTATGTGACGTATTCGGGAACATCTCATCTCTAAGGCCTGAATACTCCACTGTATGGCAGTTGTAATTGTCCATGTCGCACACGCATAGAGGAATATTGACAGGACCAAAGTACGCATTAATATGAATTTCGTGCATATGGCTAACCGTTTGTCTTGCCAGATGTTGTAAAGCCGTTCAAGCGCCGTCTATATTTTAAACAGTCTTTATTGCGTAAGCAGGTCAACTGTGGTTTGGCTCATCTTATGTTGCCTCTTTCTGCCCTATGATATCCAAGTCATGTAGATGTTGTAGGCTATGAACAATAGTTGCCCATCGCAAGCAAAGATCCGATTTGATTATATTACTGTAAAGTCCAAACCCAGCACGAAAGACAATGCCTAACTTGGGGTACTCGTGTTTCGAGTCTGATCTAGGATCGTCATACATTGTCCTTTCCGAGACTCGCTTTTTGACCCTCGTCGATGATGTTTCACTCTCCGATTTGAGCACCGCGTGCGATGTTAGCCCGCAAGCGAAACAAGCATCCTCCAGGAGAGGACAGTAATGTTGAAGCTTGTCAAAGACACTTTTAAATAGTCTATGTGGCGTTTCTTCTCCCTCCCCCCCCCCTCCTCTGAGCTCACCGTATAACAGGTGCCTGGGGAGGAGCTTATCGGGCATGTGAACCATAAGCCTTATATGGGCATTCGGCAGAAGGGTAACTATGCTCACCATGTTTGACCCAAATTTCAAGGTCATGTACTTTGTCTTGCTCCTTGATCCTAAGCAGCTTGTGCAAACGGGTTAGCTGTCTGACATGTCTGCTATACACTGTCCATGTTTCGCAGGCATACAACAGAGTGGTTAACATTACAGCACGATATACATTTTACCTTAGTGACGGGGAAGGAAGACTAACCACTGGGTAGACAAAATATATTGATCAGACATGTTAGTCAGGTTCAGGGTAAACATACTGGACAAGACCCTCACCTTGGCGTCCTCGTAGCCCTTCCCAGAAATGGGCTGTTTTAATACCAGCCTGTCTAATAAGGTGAGGGATCGACGTTATCCCCATAGTAGTGAGCGATACGCAGATGAAGCCAAGAATAGCACCACCGCCTGAAGAACCCCTTCATCAGCACGCTCGGAATGTGAGGAAAGCTACTGCAACCCGCCACTTAACGCCCTTTTCATGGCACACAAAAGAGTAACCTACTCATTGTGGGCGTTCGCAAACAACAACCTTGAGAGTTATAACAGGAGGCATGAAATCAACACCAATTGTAGAACTTGAAAAGATTTCAAATCTGCAATCCATGACCGACAGAAGAGACTGCAGAGCCCAGCAGCAAGCAGAGAAACTCAGAAGACTGACAGACCATAAAATGCACCAGAGACTAATTAGATTTGGTAATGGGAAACTAAAGCAGAGAAACTTTGCAGAAATAGCCAAAGCAAAGATGAACGAAGACCCTATAAACACATTAATAACACCAAGGCCCATCTCTACTGTATGCAGCATATATTTCCGGTGGTGGCAGAAAATATACCAGATATTGGAAACAAGAACAGCCAGACTGAAAAAGAAAAAAGAGACATAACCCTGAGGTACATAACGAAAAACTACCCAAGCATGGACTGGACCCATCCATACACCGACGGTGCTGTAGCAAACACAACACAGAATAGAGGGGCAGGGGTATTCCTGAGCCTACGAAATGGTAGAAAAATAACACTATCAGTGGCAACTGGAAAATACTCAAGCAATTTCAGAGCGGAGGCAGAGGCACTGAGGGCTGCAGCAGAAGCAATGCTGACAGGTAAAAGAAATGAAAGCCAGATAGTCCTGTTCACAGATGCCCTGGCCGTAGTCACAGCACTAAAAAGCCAGAAAAATACTGAATTTAATGATTTAAGAGCAGTACTCTGTCAACTATGCCAGCAATCCGCATCAAAAAGAGTATTGGTACAGTGGGTTCCATCCTACTGTAACATCAAAGGCAACGAGGAGGCAGACAGACTGGCAAAAGAAGATGCAAGACTACCACAACCAGATTCTAGTGTGACCTACGAAAAGTCAAAAAGGCTCATTAGAGCCAGATACGTAGCCAAATGAGAAACAGGATATACTGGCTACACAAAAAATGATGCCTATTACCAATTGAATAGAAGAGAGCAGGTCGTGGTCTTCAGACTCCGCACAGGCCACAACAGACTGAGGTACCACCTATTCAATAAGCTGAAGATAGGTGGCACTGACAAATGCAGTTGTGGTACCTGAAAAATTACCTCTGAACATCTGTGCAAAACTGCTTAAATACGAGGACCAGAGAAAGCACATGTGGCCATTACCAGTGGCAACACGAGACAAGCTCTGTGGCAGTGTCGACTGCCTCAGGATGACCGCTGCTTTTTTTCGAAAAACAACAGATTGACGTTTGACAGCGTACGACGAAGAAGAAGAAGAAGAAACAGAGAGAAGATATATCTAATCACGTCATGTTAATCCTTCCTTCCTGCACCAAGAATCTATATTGAAAACTACATCGTGTTCATTTCTGTCTTTGCTCTTTTCAACATTTCCAAAGCGCGCCATGAGACTGTCTGACCATGGTATTACTGTACATTTGACTTGTTATTTCTATTTTTAGATTATACGAAAACACTTCTGATAAGGCGGAACTTTGGTCTAATATTCCTCGTGTCATTTCGACCTTCCCATTTACCAACACATTTCGGTCGCGCTCTGCGGCACTTGACACCCTTATGTTTAACAGTAGATAGCGGTTACCTCTTGAGTTCCTTATTCGTGTTGTTGTCATTGTTAGTAAATATTAGATTCTTCCTCTTCCTCATTATTTGAATTTGGTTGTTACAGTAGTAATGTTGTTATCGTTATCAGTGTTGTTATTGCCGTAACTGTTATCAATATAATTGTTAGTGTTACTGTTATTATTGCTACTGTTTGTGCTACTTTTATTATTATTATTAAAACTATTATTGTTATTATTTATGGTACTGTTATTATTGGTATTATGAGTGTTGTTGTTTGTTGTTGTTGCTGTTAATGGTATTTAAAGTGTTTATTATTGCTATTGTTCTCATTTGTATTTGAATTGCTGGTATTATTGTTGTTATGTTATTAGTGTTAACGAAACTGTTATTAATGTTATTATTGTTGTTACTGTTAATATAGTGTTCTTCTTCTTCGTACACTATTTGTTCTAATTCTTGTTATTGTCAATTTAGTTTTCCAATTTTTTAACTGTTAATTTAGTGTTCTTATTGTTGTTACTGTTAATTTAGTGTTGTGATTTATGTTACTGTTATTGTTCTTGTTCATGTTGCTAGTATTATTATCTTAGTCTTAGTCTGTCTCAACTGCTACAGGGGTGAATGACCTTGTGCAGGTCTCATCTGTTGTACTAGTTCTTGGTAGCCGATTGTTCCATTTCTCTGCTTATCGTGTGGGGCTCCAGCCGTGCTGCGTTGTTTGGTTTTGAGCTTGTCCCAGCTAAGTTACTGTTGTGTAAGCCCATCTGGTGATGTTTCCTAAGGGGTAGGCCTACCAGACGGCGCTTAAGCGAGGCATGTGTTCTCCTTAGCTGGTTCTCCGTAGATTTAGCTAGAATCCAGGTTTTAGTTCGAAAGCATAGCGCTGGAAAGACCAGTGAGTCGAATAGGGCAGTTCGCAGTCTGATATCTCTTGTGGCCTCTTTATCGAGTTGAAGGCGACCCAGCCCGCTCGTCGGCCATCTCGGGCTACAGATAATGTTCCATGTTGAGGATACTGATGAATGTGAGTCATGAGCAATGACTATAGCCCAAGAAAGGCAACTACAAACTTCAGAAAAGAGGTATCTAAAAAAGGCGGTTCAGGTGACGAAAATGGACAAGATCCGTAACCAGACAATACGTAGCAATCTCGAAGTTCAACCCCTGCAGACACGAATGGAGCAGTCCCAACTACAGTGGTTTGGCCATGTCTGTAGAATGGAAGAAGATCGGATACCAAAGCGGTCATGAGATATCAAAAATCAAGGACGCAGACCCTCAGGACGTCCCAAAGTACGTTGGGAAGACAACATACGAAAGTTCCTAAGTGATCGAGGGCTGGATTGGAAAGAGGCCAGGAAAAAGACGCGGATAGAGCAGTGGGGCGTTCTCGTATGCTGAGGATACGGCCGAGGTAGATGTTTTGGTTGACATCATCTAGTGGTGTTTCATTTAGGAGCACGGGGCTGGGCTCCGCAAAGCTGTTGCGTACAGCTTTCGTTTTTCCTCTATTTATGGTGAGGCCTGCTTTCTTGCCCTCCACTTCCAGCGATGTTAGCATCTGTGTTATTTATATTGTTATTGCAATTATTGCTACTATTGTTGTAATAGCCCTTATTGTTACTAATTTGTTTTCTGTTACTGTTATTGTTGTTACCTTTTATGGGCCACACACCAATGGGCCACGGACCACTTACTGCGAAGAATAGACAATCGATGGAAAACAATATGGTACCCCAGAGACAGGAGGCGACCACGGGGACGAACACCAACGCGCTGGTTAGACTCATTATCAACTGGTCCACAGTGGCCCACGGGGACTAACACCAACCCGCTGGTTAGGCTCATTATCAACTGGTCCACAGTGGCCTACGGATACGAACACCAATGCGCTGGTTAGACTCGTTATCAAAGGTCCAAAGTGGCCCACGGATACGAATACCAACACGCTGGCTAGACTCATTTTCAACTGGTCCACAGTGGCCCACGGGGACGAACACCAACCCGCTGGTTAGACTCATTATCAAAGGTCCAAAGTGGCCCACGGGGACGAACACCAATACGGTGGTGAGACTCACTACCAACTGGTCAACAGTGGTCTATGATAGAAACCGTTTGAAGAGAAGTTGTCACCCAGTATGGTGTAACCTCACCTCAAGGACGGGTCATCCAGGAATCGAGCAATGATAAACTTAACAGAAATACTGAAACTGAAAGCCGAAAAGTAACCGCTGTGCGTTATCAAATCTTTGAATTAACTGACAAATGAAAAACAGCATTTTATTCCTTCTTCTTATTTGTCTTCTTATTATTTTTCTTATTATTATTTTTCTTATTATTTTTCTTCTTCTTAGTTAGTCCTGTCCTCAATCTCCCACTTTTTAACCCTTAAAGGGTTTTGCCAGTAACAGGATGTCCGAAGAACAGAACGCTTTGTGTCGTAGTTTATAGCTTGACTGCGATATTTGCAGTTTTCGGCTTGACACATCCGAATTCCCCAGTAAATGTTAGTACTGGGTTAGCCTTTCCTTTTCGATCCCTTCTCCTTAGCCAGTCTACTCTGTTGCAGGCCACCCTGTTATGCAGGCTATCCTGAAGGATAAGAGCGTCCTAGCAGCTCTGGCCCGGGCGCTAGCAGTCAGCTATGGGTCGCTGGTCCGGACGCTAGCAGTCAGCTCTGGTTCGCTGGCCCGGGCGCTAGCAGTCAGCTCTGGTTCGCTGGCCCGGGCGCTAGCAGTCAGCTCTGGTTCGCTGGCCCGGGCGCTAGCAGTCAGCTCTGGTTCGCTGGCTCGGGCGCTAGCAGTCAGCTCTGGTTCGCTGGCCCGGGCGCTAGCAGTCAGCTCTGGTTCGCTGGCCCGGGCGCTAGCAGTCAGCTATCGGTTGCTGACAGCTGCAGCTCATGCACTGATCAGTAACTTAATGCCCTATATTCTTGCTACTGCATGTTCTGTTCTGTTGTCTTATGAATCGATGTCTGGACAGACTGATAGGTCCCTATCAGCAAATGGTGAACAATGTAGACACTGATTGTTCCTGTAGTTCACTGGTTACACACACACAGACTCATGATTAGTCCACACATGCACCCCTCTGTGCTGGACCCATGCATGATTTGTCCACACATGCACCCCTCTGTGCTGGACACAGCCATGACTACAAAATCTTGCAATCTGCGCATTGCTGGTTCATCAACTTTGTTAGGTCTGCTATCAATTTCAGAGGCGGGCCTTCTTCAAAACCCAATCGAGGCAATATACGCTGAGTGAGATTAGGTTTCCAAGAAAGGTCATTTGAGTCACTATCAGATTGAGAAGTCGTGACATCTACTGCTATTATCACTACGACTGAAACTACAAGTATGTATCACAATCATCAAGTGCCTTGCCGAGCTATGTTAATTACCAATTTCTGGCACAGCCATTTCACCTCTTCAGACATTGTTTCTCCATCCATCTTGTATTGTTTTTCTCCGTCTTCCACTGCCTCTGTTATTCGCATTGTATCCATTTTAACTGTGTGTCTACTTAATGCCTTCTGTCTCCTTAATAATTTGGCCGAAAATAGTTTGTTGTTCTTCGTTTGTTCGTGTATCCTGTTTATCTTTCTGCCCTAGGCTATGAAGAGAGTAAATAGTTTAACTTCATTAACATTAAATAACTCGGGAAGGGGACAACGCAGCGATCTGAAAATACTTGCGTTTACCTAGAAACTCCAGATCTGTGCAAGTTTTACGTTGCTAAAGCTCACCATTCGATAGTTTTTACAAGATGAACAAACAGAGACACGTATTTTCTGTTTTACAGTTAAGATTGTATATAACGTCTCCTATGACAGCAATCAAACGTAAAATAAATAAGTATGCGGGATAATGGGGCATACGTTGAGATTGGAGATACACAAAGAAATAAAACGGATAATAAATACATCTAACAACGATCATTTTATCTTGGGTGCCCCACTACAGGAGGAGAAGTAATCCGTGTATCTTTGTGACAATACAGATACAGTCATTGACTTAATGTATGCCACTAAGAACTAGTCAATTATCGCCTTGTCGTCAATATTACTGACATTATAAATACATGGCTCGTTCTCATGCAGGTATTATGTAGGATATAAAGGATACTAACGTTTCATCATCCTCTTTAGTACACTTCCCCAGCGGTGGTCAATTTATAAGTAATCAGCAGACGATATAGGCAGACGGAGAGGTGTTGTAGTGGGTCGGAACTAGTGAAACCAACTGCCCTGATCTGTAAAGAGATGACCAATGACAACTCCAAATCCATCAGTCCAAACCTCTCCAGGGCCAGCATGACTTGTGAGACTTCGGGGTGCATGAACATTCCAATCGGCCGCTAGTGACTTTGTGACGAAATTACAGGACTGGAATAAATAGATGATTGTCTACAGACTCTACATATTCTTCTGTTGGGTCGCTGTGGTTGAGAGGTAAGGCACACGTCTCTCAAAGCGATGAACAGAAACAGTGGATGATCGAATCGCGCAATTATTTTTTTTTTTTCAAGCGACCCCTGGTCTCAAGTTAGGTGAGACCACAGTGCCTACTTCATTAGTTACTTCCAGTCCTCTTGACTTATGTCCTGCCACTGGACCAAGGTAGCTCGGGACCAGAGACTGAGGTTGATG
The DNA here is from genome assembly GCA_036924085.1 of Ariolimax columbianus. Lineage (NCBI taxonomy): Eukaryota > Metazoa > Mollusca > Gastropoda > Stylommatophora > Arionidae > Ariolimax > Ariolimax columbianus. The sequence goes on along the minus strand of JAVGWX010000004.1, from coordinate 77,212,595 downwards.
ACCAGCGCAGTTTCTTTCTCACTACAATTCACATGCAGGAAAAGTTACATAATAAAGACAAAACAAGCTGATGATGTCTCCCTCATCGTTTGCGATGATCAACTAACTAACTAACTAACTAACTAACTAACTAACTAACTAGATAAAGTAGAAGGTGAAGATATAGATGTTAAATATAGGATACACAAGACACGGGGGAGGTGGGTGGGGGGGGGGGGGGGATTCCATTGCAATGATTAACTTACGAAAGTGTACAGACAGTAATCCAACACATAAATACAAATCGTCAACTCCAATGTCAAGTCCGTCATGTCCAGCAGCACGGGCTGATACAACAACTAGAACGGTTCCGGTTTTTACACATGTGTACCTGGGTCAAATATATAATGTGTACCTGAGTCAAATATATAATGTGTACCTGGGTCAAATATATAATGCGTACCTGGGTCAAATATATAATGTGTACCGGTGTCAAATATATAATGCGTACCTGGGTCAAATATATAATGTGTACCTTGGTCAAATATATAATGTGTACCTGTGTCAAATATATAATGTGTACCTGTGTCAAATATATAATGTGTACCTGGATCAGATATATAATGTGTACCTGGGTCAAATATATAATGTGTAACTGGGTCAAATATATAATGTGTACCTGGGTCAAATATATAATGTGTACCTGGGTCAAATATATAATGTGTACCTGGGTCAAATATATAATGTGTACCTGGGTCAAATATATAATGTGTACCTGGGTCAAATATAGAGAGATTGCAATGATAGTCACTAATTCCATGAACATCATCAGAAATCAGACAGAAACATTAGCTGTACACCAGATCCAATTCACCAACTCTGAAACTAACAAACTACCTTATTTTGCTTTAGAACTGGTCACTGCAGCCTACTAGAACATCTATACCGACTAAAGATCTCACACGCCGGTGAATACCCTTGTGGAACAGAGGGTCAGAATCCTTAACACATTCTACAGGAATACCCACTCTATAGGGAAATGAGACCTGACCTGAGGGTGCGGAGCTCAGACAAAAACTGAGGGCGAGCCACTCAGACCTGGTGAAGACTACAGACTTCATCATGGCGACTGGCCATTCTGAACGCAAATAAGGAGAATATGTCACTAATATGGAACTGTGTAGAAGGACCGAATACATATATATATATATATATCAGTGGAACGTGTAGCTAGGCTTGTATTACATCGTGCCAGGGTTCGAAATCATGGAGGGGCATAAATAAAGCAGGGGCGTGGTTCGTGTCTAGCACCCCCTCTCCTCCATTCGACCCAGCTGTAAATGGGTACCTGGGGTATAACTTGGGGAAAGTAAAAAAAGCAAGAAAGGGAACTGACCAACTCACCTCGCAGAGATTGCGGCTTAGTACATTAAGATTTACCTTCATCTCCGACGGCAGTTGTTGCCATGGGACTGACCTTTACCCTCTATAAATCAGTGGCACCTGACATAACGCCAAATCGCCGACCTCGGTGTTGATAAGGACATACATTAAAGAGGCTGACTGACATCATTACAAGACTGTCTCTGTTCTGGAACACCCAGGGCAATTTGCCATAGACAAACGCAGATAGAAAAGAGAGGTCTCGGAGGTCTCGACAAACATAACGGAACCATGGACTGGGTTATGATGGATGGCACAGGACAAAAGGACGTGGTGTACATCGTAACTTAATTTATCTTCTTTATACTGGTTTAGAAAACTCTGCAGAGTCTGTATACAACCAGTTTCTTGGTGGGTGGTTAACAGATAAGCGAGTCCATCTTAATAGACTCAAACATTAGAGCAAAGTAGCCCCGTAGCCTGTTACGAACCATTTATGCTGCTCTTAACAAACCACCTAACCATATCCGGTGTTATGCCATGTCACACAGTTAGTCGCCTCTTACGACTAGCTCTCTGTGCGCCAGTAGTGCTATTCTTGTCTTTATCATACACAAAAAGCCCCCGACGGAGCACTCGGGACTTAGAAGATCTTTTGAAGATCTATGCATAAGCTGAGAAGTTTTGATTGATTGATTGAATGATTGATGGATTGAAAATATCTTCATTAGACTTCTTATCATATTCAAGATATACATATTCTTCTAATGAATCACATTTTTTTGTATTTCTGCCAGAGACTTCTTTTCTTGTTCGTTGTCCATCACTCGCATCCATAAAGCAACATTCGTTATACATATCGTTGTAAGACAATCGCTCTTACTTTCATTGTCAAGGATCTGTTTGTTAATATGTTTTCTTTCTTTTCGGATAGCCTGCATCCTTTACTGCAATTGTTTGTCATTGTTTGCATGTACTTCATTAGGCGGTCTTCCGTTGATGCGTATCTGAATGTATTTGTCCGTTATAAAAACAATCAAAGACAACATTACTTTTACCAATAGTACAACTATAACTGCTACTACTACTACTGCACTACTACTGCTACTACTACTGCTACTACTACTACTGCACTACTGCTGCTACTTCTTCTTCTTCTTCTTCTGCGTTCGTTCTCTATCTCCCGTTACCAAGCCCTGAAAAGAGCTTTGCAAAAGCAGAATGTAGTCCGGAGAACGGAATGCGTTGTGTCGCTAGTTTACAGATTGACTGCGATATTTGCACCTTTCGGTCCGACGCATCCGTCTTCGGCAGCACTACTGTTACTACTACTTCTACTACTACTACTACTACTACTACTACCACCACTACTGCTACTACTACTGCTACTACTACTTCTACTACTACTACTATTACTACTACTACTACTACTACCACTGCTACTGCTGCTACTACTGCTACTACTATTGCTACTACTACTACTACTACTACTACCACTACTGCTGCTACTACTACTACTACTACTATTGCTGCTGCTGCTGCTGCTGCTGCTGCTACTACTACTACTACTACTACTACCACTCCTAATACTACTACTACTACTGTAATATCTACTATTACTACTACTTTCAGTACTCCTTCAATTACAACATAAATTTTGTTTTCTAAATTTAGAAAAATGATCTGTATACGAACAATAGGAAGTTAGATATGTTGTAACAAACTAGGAAAATGAGCAGATAAGATCTTTGTAAACGTACGTAAGATTAATTATCTAGGAAATCAGCTGGCTGTTGATTGCCAGTTTTGTTTTCCAACTCGCCATACCGAGGTCACTACAGCGGTCCATCTGGTTTAGTATCGTGAGCCAAATGCTGAAATTGTGATTGTTGTTAAACAAAAGCGGTAATAATTTCAGTGATGACCGGTTTTTGTTATGACCCCCCCCCCCCCTCCCCACCCCTCCCCAAGTACTTGTTCAATTCATCCCAAACAGAGTCCCCTAGGTTCCCATCCTACGTATTTCTTCTTCGTTCGTTGTCAATCTCAACACAACAAACCCTGTAGAGGGTTTTGCAAGTAGGAGTATGTTGTCCGAAAAACGGAATGCGTTGTGTCATAGTTTGCAGCTCGACTGCGATATTTGCGCGCCTTTCGGTACTTCTTCTTCTTCTTCATCGTGCGCAGTCAGGCATCAACCTTTATTTTTTCGAAAAAAGCAGCGGTCATCCTGAGGCTCTCGACACTGCCATAGAGCTTGTCTAGTGTTGCCACTGGTGATGGCCACATCTGCTCTCTCTGATCCTCGTATGTCGGGTAGTTTTGCAGCAAATGCTCAGCGGTCATTTTCTCTGTACCCCACGGGCATTCGTCAGTGCCACCTATCTTCAATTTGTTGAATAGGTGGTACCTCAGTCTATTGTGGCCAGTGCGAAGTCTGAAGACCACGACCTGCTCTCTTCTGTTCAACTGGTAATAGGCATCGTTTTTTGTAGCCAGTATGTTCGGTTTCCCATTTGGTCATGTATCTAGCTCTAATAAGCCGTTTTAACTCTTCGTATGTCATACTAGTATCTGGTTGTGGTAGTCTTGCACCTTCTTTTGCCAGTCTGTCTGCCTCCTCGTTGCCTTGGATGTTGCAGTGGGATGGAACCCACTGTACCACTACCCTTTTTGGTGCGGACTGCTGGCATAGTTGACAGAGTACTGCTCTTAAATCATTAAGTTCAGTATTTTTCTGGCTTTTTAGTGCTGTGACTACGGCCAGTGCATCTGTAAGCAGGACTATATGGCTTTCATTCCTTTTACCTGTCACCATTTCTTCCACTGCCGCCCTCAGTGCCTCTGCCTCCGCTCTGAAATTGCTTGTGTATTTTCCAGTAGCGAATGACAGTGTTATTTTTCTGCCATTTGGTAGGTTCAGACATGCTCCTGCCCCTCCGTTCTGTGTTGTGTTTGTTACAGAACCGTCGGTGTATGCATGGATACAGTCCATGCTTGGGTAGTTTTCCGTTTTGTAGCTCAGGGTAGTATCTCTTCTTTCTTTTTTCAGTCTGGCAGTTTTTGTTTCCAATACCTGGTATATTTTCTACCACCTCTGGAAATATATGCTGCCTCCAAGTAGGTTTTTGTACAGTAGGGATGGGCTTTGGTGTTGTTAGTGCGTTCATGGGGTCTTCGTGCATCTTTGCTTTGGCTATTTCTGCAAAGTTTCTCCGCTTTAGTTTCCCATTTCCGAAATTGTTTAGTCTCTGGTGCATTGGATGGTCAGTCAGTCTTCTGGGTTTCTTTGATTGCTGCTGGGCTCTGCAGTCTCTTCTGTCGGTCACGGGTTGCAGTTTTGTAATCTTTTCAAGTTCTACAATTGGCGTTGACTTCATGCCTCCTGTTTTAACTCTCATGGCTTGGTTTTGGAGTTTGCTAATTTTGTCGAAGTTCGCCTTTGCTGCTGTTGTCCATGCCGCAATGCCATACTCGAGAACTGGTCTCACTCTTCCAGTGTACAGTTTCTTTAGTATACTTTCGTCTGCTCCCCAGCTTGTGCCAGCAAGTTTCCTCATGATTGCCATTCTTTCTCTGGCTCTCATTCGGTTTCTCTCGATCTGACTTTTCTATGTCATGCGCCGAACAAATGTGACTCCCAGGTAGTTTAGGTTGTCGTTTGGCTGCGGGTATTTGCCATTAAGACTTAATTTGGTGTTTTGGGGTTTGTTTGAAAGCGAGACTACTGTACATGTCGTTTTTTCCTCGTTTATTTTGACCAGCTATGAGTTCGCCCACTCTTCCAGCGATGTTAGGGCCTGCTGCATCCTTCTTCGTACGCAGTCAGACAGTAACCATTATTTTTTCGAAAAAAGCGACGGTCATCTTGAGGCTGTCGCCACTGCCATACAGCTTGTCTTGCAGTTCCACTGGTGATGGCCACATCCCTGCTGCATCCGATTTCTTCCTATGGTGAGATTATATTTAGAGGTCCACATAGCCAGATCGTGTGCAAACATTGAGCTATGGACTCTTCTTGGTATATTCTCTGTTATGTTATTTATATACACCAGGAAGAGTGTGGGTGACAGTACTCCCTCTTGGGGTACTTCCTGCTCAAGTATCACCTTTTTGCTCATCTGCCCTTGTACTTGAACTCTGGCCGTTCTGTTTTTGAGGTAGTGACTGATCCATTTGTATATTTTTCCACAAACTTCACTTCTTCTTAGCTTGACTCTAAGTCCCTCTTTCCAGACTTTGTCAAATGCCTTTTCCAGGTCCATCCAAACCGCTACTGTGTGTCTTTGCTCCTGGTAGGCATCTTCTATTTCCTGGTCTATGAGGATGACCTGATCCTCAGTGGATCTGTGCTGTCTAAAGCCTGCTTGCTGTGGAATTAGTATGTGTTTTTCTTCCAGATGCCACATCAGTCTGGTGTTTATCATACGTTCCATCAGTTTGCCTACGCAGCTCAGTAGGTTGATAGGCCTGTATCCATTTGGATCTGTTTTGTCTTTTCCTTTCTTTAGTACTGGTACAAGTACTGCGTCTTTCCATGCCTGGGGTACAATACACCTTTTCCAGCTTTGGTTCAGGACTGATATTAGTTTCCACTTTGCTGTTTGGCCCAACCCCATCAGCATTTCGTTTGTTATCCCGTCTTTTCCGGGAGATTTCGTTTTCTTTAATGTTCTCATGGCTTCTTCGATTTCATTAATTGTGAGTTTTGCCATCGTGTGCTCTTCTGGTGCCATATTGATGTTGTCGTGCCCCTTTTGCTCTTCACTAATGACTGAATACCTATCTGCAGGGACATCAATGTGGTTTGCTCTGCCTTAATGTTCAATAAAGGAGTTTGCTGCTTTTTTCCAGTGAGCATGTTGTCACCCTGCTTGATTCTAATTTGTTTGTTTGATGGAGTTTCGTCATTGATGGCTCTGACTATCTTCCATAGTTTGTTCCCTTCTTTGTCTAAATTGAGGCTTTCTGTTTTGTTTTTCCATCTTTCTCTTGCTGTTTGGTTTAGAGTGTATTTGCATTTCGCCGTGGTGAATTTGAGGGCGATATTTGCCTCCATAGATTGTTCTCGCTTTGCCATGTTCCTAGCATTTGTGACTGCGTCTTCCGCTTTCTGCAAATCATCATTCCAATAGGGCTTATAATTTTTTCTTGCCCCTCTTGGGATGGTTTCGGTGGCAGCTTGCATTATTGCTTTCATTAGGCTTTCCACCATGGGCTTCATTTTGTTGTTCCGTGTGTTTATGGTTTCACACAGCCCATCTGTCAGGCTTCCAAATCTGTCCCAGTCGGCTCGTTTGTAATTCCAACATGGGAGCGGTTTTGTTTCCTGTGGTCCTACTTCCATTTCAACTTCTAGCCTAATTGGCCCGTGGTCGCTACCTGCCAATTGGTTTAGCACCTGGCGGTCTATTTTATGGTGAATGTCCACTGTGGAAAAAGCCAAATCTGGAGTAGAGGTGGTATTCCATGTTCTAGAATAAAAGCTAGGGCTATCCTCCGGCCTATTGATTAGATAGAGATTTGTGTCTATCTCCCAATCTTCCACTTCGTCACCTCTGCTGTCTGTGTCCGATTATCCCCATCTCTCCGAGTGGCTGTTGAAGTCTCCAACTACTATGCAGTTGGAGTCTTTGACTTCCATACTCGAGAGCGATAGGTCTTTGTTTGGTGGTCCGTACAGGTTGAAGATGCGGATCTTCGTCTTTTGAGCCATTATGTCAACTCCTACAATTTCTGCTTGTCCGGTGTGATTGACAGATACCGCGCTACTCGGTATGCAGTTACGGGTCAGTATCAGAACCCCTCCTTTGTGACCTTCTCTATCCAGACGGAAGGCCTGGTATCCTCTGATTGAGAATATATGGTTATTGTTGAGGTGCGTTTCTTGGATACATATCACGTCAATCTTACCTTCCTGCAAGTGATGTGTTAGGGGGAGTTTTTTGTTAATGACACCCTTCGCATTCCACTGTAGTATTCTGAGGGTCTTGTGTTTTTGGTCAATAGATTTTGCCCTATAGCCATGTGCCTCGACTCCACAACACCTGGGTGGGTGACCACCAGTAGTCAAGGGTGGGCCCCTTAGAGGCGTGAGGCCCGGCACTCTCGCTGCCTGGCGGGACTCCACAGGATGAGCGCCATACTTTTTTTTGATATGTTGAATTGTCATCATGCTGCGATGTACGTTGCACTGTTTCGTTAAGCCTGTGGCCCAGTGCATCCGACATGCCCTCCTTAGCCTTTGGCTGTCCCCAGCCTATCTGCAAAGCAGCTGTTGTTTGTGATCAGAGTTGTCTCTCTTATGGAAGTTGTCTTACAGGACTAACGAGTCTTCACTACTCGTGTCTATAGGGTGCGGTGATGATATATGAGATATGATATGGACTATGTACTGGGTTGAAACTGAACAGATTTCGTAAAAGAACTGGAAACATAATGTTCAAAAAATACTCACTGTCCGTTTCAAAAGACTGGTTTGATTAGGAGCGCTGGTTGTTGTATACCGTAAATAAATAAAAGAAGATGGGTATTCAGTTGGTTTTAGGTCAGGATTCTGTGAAAGGATCACTCTCAACAGTGATTTGTTGTGTTTTGTACCGTTATTTGTTTTATTTCTCTATGTGGATGATGTATGGATAGATTATAAACCTTGGCACAATATGAGGGCTGATGAGTTTTGTAATTTACTTGGCCTTAACATGTGACGTTCCATGGGTATTTTCCCAATGAGTCGGACGGCTTCTAAACTACAGATGCCATGTCCCAACCCTATTTACTACGGTCCGCTGTAGGACATTTAATGGACTGAGGAATAAAGGTCAATCGTCCCTACAGTCTTCTCAAAGTGTACAGAATATGTCTAATTACACTCGTGGCAGATAAGGTCGATGATTTCCCGGGTATTGAACCCCGAACTGCTTGGTCAAATAGCTGGTTTTTCAAACAGCTTCGCCTTGTACTGCGCCTGTAACGTATTTACTTGATTGAGTCAATCAACGGCCACCTCGCATGACTTATTAGACTGAATCTGTCAACCTCATCCCCCCTCCTTTTCGACTGAATCCATCGACCTGTCCCCTTTGACTTACTTGACTGAATCCGTCTATATACGCGGCCCTTCAATGAATTGACTGAATCCATTTAACTACGCCCCCCCCCCAACCCCTCTTTGATTGACTTGACTGAATCCATCTACCACCCCTCCCCTCTTGACTTATTTGACTGAATCCAACGACCACATCCCCACCCCTCGTCTTACTTGACTGAATCCATATACCACCTCCCCCTTATCTTACTTGACTGCATCCATCTACCACCCCTCCCCCTTGTCTTACTTGACTGAATCCATCTACCACCCCTCTCCATTTGTCTTACTTGACTGAATCCATCAACCACCTCACCTCTTGACTAACTTGACTGAATCCATCTACTACCCCTCCCCCCTGTCTTACTTGACTAAGTCCATGTACCCCCTCCCCTCTTGACTAACTTGACTGAATCCATCTACCACCCCTCCCCCTTGTCTTAATTGACTGAATCCATCTACCATCTTCCCTCTTTACTTGACTGAATCCATCTATCACCCCCCCCCCTCTTACCTTACTTGACTGAATCCATCTACCACACCAACCCCCTTTGACTTACTTGACTGAATCCATCTACCCCCTCTCCCCCGCCCCCTTTCTTACTTGACTGAACTCATCTACCACCCCTTCCCCTTGTCTTACATTACTAAATGATTCCAACTCCACCAAAGCCCACCCCACCCCACTCCACCCCCACCGCCCCCTCTTAAAACGAATGGCTACTGTCAATGCTCTGTCCCCATTTTCAATGTTCAGCCATTTTGTTGTATTACACCAATGAGAATCAAGCTGCTAAACTCAAATTTCGTCCTTCTGCTATTCGTCAGCTGTTTAATGACATCTTCGCGATTATTTTTAATGTGGGTTCCCAACTAACGCCTTTTTACATTGCCAGGATTCTATCTGTGGATGTGCAACATCCAACGCCCTGTTCGTTTGCTATGTTTATTAGTCATAGTCGCTATCTTCCTCTACAGATCTATGTTTGATCTATGTTTGATGTACGTTTGATCTATGTTTGATCCATGTTTTATCTGTGTTTGATCTATGTTTGATCTATGTGAGATCTACGTTTTATGTGTTTGATCTACATTTGATCTACGTTTTATGGGATCTACATTTGATCTATGTTTTATCTATGGTTTATCCATGTTTTATCTTTTTTATCTGATTGATCTATATTTCATTTATGTTCTAACTAATGTTTCAAGGAGAACTTGTGGGGGACCAAGCTATTGACGGCTTGGTTTACAACCCCGACTTACCAGATTCAAATCGACTTGAGATTTTTTTTAGGTAGTATGATCGATTCCCACAGCTATCACAGCTGTAAACTGATGCTTGACGACGTTAGAGGAGAATTCATGCCCCCCGCAGGCGAGGGGAGTTTGTGCGTTGTTTGTTTGTTATTTTGCATTGTCTCTAATAGTACTCTGCAGTCTGTGAATACAGCTATTTTTGTTGGAGGTTGCCTTTCTGTTTGAAGTATTCTCAGTGCTCGCAGGAGGGCCATCGATTCTGCTCTGAGGTTTATGGACAACTTTCCTGTTAGGAGGGCCTCTTCTGTTATATTTCCACTTTTGTGTCTTATGAATATGCCTCCTCCCCCATTTCAGCCTGCCCCCTCTGCTGAACCATCTGTGTCCATTACTTGCTATTATATTTCTCCTCAATCATTGCTTGTGCTAAAGTTTCAATGTTCTAATATGTTTGTGTAGTTATCTTTGCAGTTATTATTCTTCGGTTCATATCATTATATTGTTCACTAGAATTAGAGGAACAAGTCGCTGCGCAGTGCATGAGCTATTGCGGTTAGCGATCCAAAGCTGACAAGACCCTTCTACGCCTCCACACTGTGATCCTGGATAACATTGGCTAGTTACCATCGCAAGCAATGATGGCGACACCAACAAACGATTCTGCTTTGATGATGTAACTTTTGCTGTGTTTGATTTGTAGTGAGGAAGAACTGCGCTTGTCATCGACCTAACTCTCTCGTCCCGAGCTACCTTGGACCAGTGGCAAGACGATTGGGGGCAACTCAGGATGCAGGCACTCTGATCTCAGCTCCTGAGATCATTTTCAAACTTGTGGGATTCGATCACCTGCCGTTTCTGGTAATCGCTTTGGGAAGCGAGTGCTGGATCTCTCGACCACAGTGACCCCACAGGCGACTTTACAGAGTCTTAAGACAACCAGTGTTGCATTCCAGTCGTGCAATTTCGTCACAAAGTGCGCCAGTACACGATTGGGATGTTCACCCCCCCCCCTCCTCCCTCTGCGTAGTTATACTGGCGCTGTAGGAATCAGGGCTGGTGGATCTAGGAAGGGCCTGTACTGGTCAGGGACGATGGTTTCACTAGTTCTACCCGGCTGTATACCACTCCGTCTGCCTCCACCCGGCTGTATACCACTCCATCTGCCTCCACCCGGCTGTATACTACTCCATCTGCCTCCACCCTCTGTTGTTTACCTAGACATTTGCTGCCCCTTGAGATGTGTACTAATGAGGATGTTGGAACGTGATTTTCATGGATTTCCCTCGTGATATCTGTTCGAGAATGTTCTCCTGGATAACAGGCTCCAGCAGAGTAGACTGGCTAAGGAGATGGGATCGAAGAATGAGCGCTAAACTCGGTCCCCAAAATGCCTGTTGAAGTCGGATGTGTCTAACCGAAAGGGGGAGATAGATGTAAACTATGACAGCGCATTCCGTTCTCCTGCTACATGCAAAGTCATTTTCTGCTTTCCAGTAGTGGAAGTTTGAGAGCAAACGAAGAAGAAGAGGAAGAAGAAGAAGAAGAAGGAGAGGAAGGCTACAAGTAGATACAAAAAGCTGTCGTTTACTAAAAACATTTCCTAAGTGTTTAGAGAAGTACTGAATAATAGTGGAGCGTGTAGCCTTGTCCACAGTAAGCTGGCTTGCTAAAACTGGGATTACACGGCGCCAGGGTTCGAAATCACAGACAGGCAGAAATAAAATCCGGGGATGCCTCGTTCCTGGTATGACCGCTCCTCCAGTCGACTCAGTTGTAAATGGGTACCTGACGAATGAATTGGAAAAGGTTAAAACAGCCAGGAAGGGAACTGGCCACCCCATCTGACATAGGCTGTGGCTTAGTCCATGACGAGCTATCGTCATCCCGGACAACAATTGTGGACCCCACCTTTCTCTACTCAATAATCATTATGGGAGAATGCATTTGCTTTCTATCCTTGGCAGAAAACGGTAAAGCTGGGGCATTTTCCAAATCAGAGTGACACATACTTGACTGGGCGAAACGAACAAGCTAAGTTAAGCAAACCGATTAAATACAGGTCGTCGTAATCTTATTAAAGCTTGTGTGTGCAAGACAATCACGTGTTGCATGTTTTTGTGTTGCATGTTTTTGTGTTGCATGTTTTTGTGTTGCATGTTTTTGTGTTGCGATGTTTTTGTGTTGCGATGTTTTTTGGAGTATTTTGATTTTTCTATCAACTGTGACACTGATGTTAACTTTAACGTCCCAGAAATACTACATTTCCAGGAAACTTCGCTGTTGTCCTCTGAGTCACGCGATGGCTGTACAGGTCGAAAGCGGATGTGACGTAATACGCACTAGAGCGACACCTTAACGTCGGCAAGCTGTTGGCTAAGATTAGACTTGATGCCTCGCTACTCTATTTGAACAACTTGCTCGCGTTTATTAAATTTTATTAAAATAATATTTTTGATGATAAGCACTGTGGATTAATATAATTATATTCTTTCTTTGTGGACTGCACGAAAACTTATGGGTATATATTTTGCACAATCTTCTGTTGAAGCAGTGAACTGACAAGTGTAAGTCTATTGCGCAGACTAAGGACATGTAAGGATATTGTTTTATAGGTAAGGTTGCATTTTAGTAGATGTTTTCTGGTGTGTCTTCATTATCAATCGACTGGTGCAGTGGATTGGAAATAACTGAGCAACTATAACCTGCCATGCATATTGTAAATGTGGACAAAAGATGGTTGTTAGTGGCGCTAGCAGGCTAATCCTGCAGCGTAAACCATTTTCTATAGAAGCTGATACCACAAATGCTCAGATACAAGTTTCGGGTAAAGGGAGCGATGTAGTAGAGATCATAGTATTCACTTCGAGCGAGAAGTTAAATTAATCTATTAACAAATTAATCAATTAACCGGTTTATCGATTAAACAGTTACACATTAGCAAAATAATCAATAAGCCAATTAATGAATTAGTAAAATTATCAATTATTCAAATAATCAAATAATCAACTAGCCAATTAATATAAAAGCCAATTAATCAATTAGGCAAATAATCAAATAGTCCTTCAGCCAAATGTGCATTTAACCAGTTAACAAATTAATCAATTACCCAAATAATATATTAATCAATTAGTCAATTAATTAATTAATACTTTAACAAGTTAATCAATTTTCCAATTAATCAAGTATCAAATTAAACAATTAGCCCATTAATTAATTAACAGATGCTTCAATTCACAATTAACCAATTAATAAACAAAACATTAAAATAATCAATTCCTCTATTGCTTCCGTTGTGGAGCATATAACCACCACTACATTGAGCCCCCTTACAGGAACATGTGAAAAGCGCTTTGTGTGCTCCTGCAAGAGTGGTCAACCTAGGCAGCTTCACATTATGAGGCTGCTAGCCCGATACACACGCGTCTTTAGCCGTCTTGCACAAAGGGATTTGAAGGTTACATTGGGCCTATCACTTGATCTCCAGAAACCACTTCGGATGCTGTAGTAGATAGCTAACCATATACCAAGTCAAAGTTTGTCTCATAGGTGTTACACCTCTGTCGGGGAATGAGGTTGCTAGAGACTTCAGTATACTAAGTGAGCTTGTGAGGTAGGGTTATCAGTTCCTTTTCTCGCTGCCTTTCACTTTCCTAGTCGTATGTCAGGTGCCCATTTACAGCTGGATCGACTTGAGCGTACAAATAACGTGATTCGTACCCTGTACTTTTTGCCATGAAAATGGAGTGCTTCATCACTACGCTAATGGTACGCTAAAATATATCTTAGCGTACATTGAATGAGCAATGGCCAACAACACACGGACTGCACTTTAGCTGGGAAACCCAAGCAAAATATGGATGGATTTCGAATCTTTTAGAGTAACTGATTTATTTAACATTAAGTGAGCGAGAATGAACACTCATTTGATATTACAGGCATACACTCTGACAGACGACTCTGGAATTTGATATTTTCAACAGCTGCACAAAAACAGTATCAGAAAGATGACAAAATATTAAGAATAACAATTTTCAAGAGTAATAACATTTTCTATTTAAATAAACATAAATTTTTCAAAACACATTTCATTGTTTATATTTTTAATAGGGCTTCTGAGAAAAATAGAAACTGCTAACCTCAAAGAATATCGGGATAGAACTGAGGAAAATAATAATCGCCACTCATATATGTCCAATTGCACTGTATGGAGGTGAAACATGGATTTCGTAAAGAAGGATGAAAAAAGCTTGGAAGTGTTTGAAATGTGGTGCTACTGTAAAATGGAAATAGTGAGTTGGAAAGAATGAAGATCCAAGGACAATGTTCTCATTGAAGTATGTGCCCATACAAATATTGAAAATGAAACAGAAACAAAGATTGGGATAGACAAAAGATATGACATGAAAGTCTTCTACGTAAGATAAGAAGACGAGATTCAGGAGAATAGCGGAAACGGGCGACAAAGACTAACCTTTACATCTCAGGCATGCAGAGAAATTTATGTACTAACCTATGCTCAAATGACAACAGATGCAGGGGATAGAGTCAAATGGAGAGACGTGCTCAGACAACGTTACAACCAGTCTTACGACTGATCAACCAGAGGATTTGGTCAAATGGAGAGACATGCTCAGACAACGTTACAACCAGTCTTACGATTGATCAACCAGAGGATTTGGTCAAATGGAGAGACATGCTCAGACAACGTTACAACCAGTCTTACGACTGATCAACCAAAGGATTTGGTCAAATGGAGAGACATGCTCAGACAACCTTACAACCAGTCTTACGACTGATCAACCAGAGGATGATAATGCTGAATCAATTGTACAACAGATTGAGTACTCAGTAACTTAAGTAAGCTTGTATTATGTTGTGTTTGAACGTATGTTCGTGTTTCTAACAATCACAATCATGGCAACACTAATGACAGGAGCATCAATAAGATATAGGTGACCTGACTGTAGCACATTTTAGCTAAAGTAACAAATGAAAATCATTAACCAGGCTTGAGTACTGTGTAAAGGATGGCAGTGCACCAGATGAAGTGAAGGGAGTTTGATTCTGCTTAAAGTTACAAGGCAATATGGTCACAGATCACTTTGTCGGTCATTGACCAAGGATCTAAGGAGTGGAGGGGCTATATTCCTGCCCTTAGAAACCTCACCAGGCTAGTGGTAACTGGACGCTTTAGCTGTCATTGACCAAGGATCTAAGGAGTGGAGGGAGTTTGTTGCTGCCCTTAAGGACACCATCAGACTGGTGGTCACTGAACTATTTGCATGTCATTGACTAAATAATTAATAACAAGATATGTTTGCTAGAATGTACATGGAGTTTTGCCTTGTTCCAGGTTTGTCTCTTGTCAAGGATGGAACCATCACTGTTTGAAGATTGTTTTAAAATATCAGAAAACTGTAACATAACTGCCCTGTGGATCTCGGAAAGTAGGTAGCAGAGCCACAGTAAACTCCAAACTACCAAAAATATTATTGCAACACTATTTGCCATTGCTGGGTTTAATTGGGAGGAGTATAGAGCTGAGGAATAAAAGATGTTTGCTTTTGCAGTCGCCGCGCAGAGTATAAACTACGTTTTTATTTTAACCTCCGAAAAAATAAATTAGCCGTTTCTGTGGTTTTAAACACTCGGTACACTCGGCCAATACACCGGTTTCGCAAACATGTCGGCCCCACTTTTTTTTTTTGGTTGGTAACTTTCCAAACATTTTATAAATGGCGACGAAATAGAGTTTGTATGGTTATAGTAACCTCATTATGTAAAACAGCTTTCGACAGAAATTGCCATTCCAGAAGGACATGAATTGTTCTCTTGCCTGTGCCTCGCCGTCAGACAGGGATAGCTTATAGGCCTCCTAATGAGCAGCGCGGAAACAAAGAAAAGCTGCAAATCTAACCAAATAATGCAGACTTCCAAACATAAACATTGTAATTATGTTAAATTATTGCGTGATACTTTTTTTTTTTAAAGCTTAAAGTGTTTGGTAAGTTTGTTTGTAATTTATTTATGTTTAGCTTAACGAATTTGAGAACAAGATACTGAACAGTGCATGAACTACAGCAGTTAGAGACTGAAAGCTGACTGCCAAAGACCCTTCTAAAACGCCAAGTGTTGAAAGAAGAAGACTTAAAGAATTTTAGTCTTTAGGATCCGCAATCAAAAACTCTGGAGACTGTTCTGTTGAAATCAACCGAAGGTTTGAGATTCCCAAACGCAAAGTAATGCAGATGAAAAACGTGGAACAGGGCACCAGAAAGAAGATGAAGATTTAACGGATTATTGCATGGGTTTTCTGAATGACAACAATTGGGAGCCAGACACTTAATAAAAACATTGCAAGTAAAAAACGTCGTCTTTTAAAATGACGTGTTATAGAAGGATATTTGATATAGTTTGGACGGAGAAGAAATCAAATATAAAATGTTAACAATAATAAGGCATAGATGAAACTGGCATATAGATGAAAACTGGCTCATATAATAAGATATAGATGAAAACTGGCTTATAGATGAAAACGGGTTTATAGATGAAAATTGGCTTATAGATGAAAACTGGTTTATAGATGAAAACTGGCTTATAGATGAAAACTGGCTTATAGATGAAAACTGGCTTATATAATAAGGTATAGATGAAAACTGGCTTATAGATGAAAACTGGCTTATAGGTGAAAACTGGCTTATAGATGACAACTGGCTTATATAATAAGGTATAGATGAAAACTGGTTTATATAATAAGGTATAGATGAAAACTGGGTTATATAATAATGTATAGATGAATACTGGCTTATATTATAAGGTATAGATTAAAAAACTGGGTTATATAATAAAGTATAGATGAAAACTGGCTTATATAATGAGGTACAATTGAAAACTGGCTTATATAAAAAGGTATTGATGAGAACTGGCTTATAAATAACATCACAAGGAAGGAGTTAAGCCCTTTTTGGTATTATGAAAAGACATTGTGGCTTGGACAGGCAGATAGGTCTGGGAAAAGGGGAAGAAGTGGTCCAAGAAGATGATGGTATCAGGAAAATACTGACAGTTTGAAGATGTCCGTGTGTGAAGCTTGCCAGAAATCGAGATGTGTTCAGGGCTGTTGTGAAGAAGACTACGTTTTGTGGAAAACATGTCACATGGCATGACATACTACTACCATTGAGGGTCTGAGTTGTAGAGTGGTTAAAGCGATGGATTCTTGTGCCAAGAATGCGGGTTCAAACGTCGATCTCTGAAAGCTCCTGTCAATCCGGCAGCAAATGTATACCTGATTTACGTTAGAGAATAGGGGATGAAGACTTACGTCTAGTCAAACAAAATATACTGATCAAACATGGTAGTCAGGGTTAGGTCAAATATACGGACCAAGACCCTCACCTTGACTTCCTCGCAGTCCTCACTGGAAACGGGCTGTTTTCATGGCAGCGTGGCCAACGATGTGAGGGATCGACGTGATCTTCGTAGTAATGAGTGACACGCTGTTAAAGCCAAGCATAGTACAACCGCCTGGAGGTTCACCTTCATAAGCACACTCGGGATGTGAGGAAAGCTACTGCAACCCGCCACTTAACGTCCTTTTCAGGGCGCACAAAAAAAGTCAACCTACTCATTGTGGATATTCGCCATCAAACACAACGTTAGAGAATGCGACATGTCGACGAAAGAGACTTGGTTACTAGAGATATTGTTTCAAAGCTGAAACTACAACTGCCAGGACTCTTTTACACCTTCACGAGGTGATCCTGGATAACAGGCTGCAACACGGCAGACTGGCTAAGGAGAAGGGATCGAAGAGGGAATGCTAACCCGATTCTCAAAAATGCCTGCTAAAGTCGGATGTGTCGGACCGAAAGGTACAAATATCGCAGTCAAGCTGTAAACTACGACACAACGCATTTAGTTCTCCAGACTACATCATACTACTAATTACAAAGCCCTTTTTGGGGCTTGATAGGGGAGTTTGAAAACGATCGACGACAACGAAGAAGAAGAAGAAGAAAAAGAAAAAAAAAGAAAGCTGAAACCTAGTAATATTAATCATATTTAACACTCCAGCCCTGACGCCAGCTGAATAGTAATTTTTAGCTTTCTCATAAACTCGCTAAAATATTTATATTGGTTTTTTGTATGTGTGTGTTTGTTGTTAATATTGTTTACGAGTAAATTTGAACAAACATATGTTTTTATTGTTTGCATTTGTTTTGTGTATGAACTAATGAGTAAGTAGGTTGGTAGAAACGGATTCTGACAATTCACTATCTAATTAACGCATTATCGGATTTTAAGCATTTTCGCCTCTCGTCAGGAGCAAAAAAAGATTGATACGTTTTCGGGGCGTTTCAGTAGACCCAGCTGTAAATTGTTACATACTGTAGAGTTAAGGAAGGAATAGCTAAGGGGAAAGGAACTGACAACCCTCGTATTTCTCCCTGAAGTCACACCCCTTCATCACAACTAACAATATCATGTATTTGACTACCTGTATCGTTTTTACAACCCACCAATGTCATGTATTGGTCTACCTTTATCGTTTTTACAACCCACCAATGTCATGTATTGGACTACCTTTATCGTTTTTACAACCCACCAATGTCATGTTTTGGACTTCCTTTATCGTTTTTACAACCCGCCAATGTCATGTATTGGACTACCTTTATCGTTTTTACAACCCACCAATGTCCTGTATTGGACTACCTTTATCGTTTTTACAACCCACCAATGTCATGTATTGGACTTCCTTTATCGTTTTTACAACCCACCAATGTCATGTATTGGACTACCTTTATCGTTTTTACAACCGACCAATGTCATGTATTGGACTTCCTTTATCGTTTTTACAACCCACCAATGTCATGTATTGGACTTCCTTTATCGTTTTTACAACCCACCAATGTCATGTATTGGACTACCTTTACCGCTTTTACAGCCCACCAATGTCATGTATTGGACTACCTTTATCATTTTTACAACCCACCAATGTCATGTATTGGACTACCTTTACCGCTTTTACAGCCCACCAATGTCATGTATTGGACTACCTTTATCGTTTTTACAACCCACCAATGTCATGTATTGGACTACCTTTACCGCTTTTACAGCCCACCAATGTCATGTATTGGACTACCTTTATCGTTTTTACAACCCACCAATGTCATGTATTGGACTACCTTTACGGTTGTTACGACCAAAAAAATTATATTATTATCATATAGATAAATATATTGTTTAGTTACCTTTATTGGTATGTGTTATTATTATCGGTGTTTTTTTCCCTTTAGATACTCGGCGATGTGCCGCATCCTCGCCTTTAAGGAAATGTATTTCAAGTTTTATAAATTGGGTACATTTTATTACAATATTTAATTTTGTGTATCAATCATTGTCGCATGAATGGGGGAAAAGCGATACAGTCTTCTTCTTCTTCTCTTTCTTCTTCTTCTTTTTCTTATTCTTCTACTTCTTCTTCTTCGTTCTGAGTCTCTCGGTACCAAGCCCTGAACAGGGCTTTGCAAGTAACAGGATGTAGTCCGGAGAACGGAATGCGTTGTGTCACTAGTTTACAGCTTGACTGCGATATTTGTACCTTTCGGTCTGACATATCCATCTTCGGCAACATCGACACAGTATACCAACATTATTTTCTAGAATAAAACGATTATACTGCTGACTATTACACATAATGGTCTTTAATGTTGTTGTTGCTGTTGTTGTTGTTGCTGTTGTTGTTGCTGTTGTTGCTGCTGTTGTTGTTGCTGTTGTTGTTGCTGTTGTTGCTGCTGTTGTTGTTGCTGTTGTTGAATGCCCACAATAAATAGCATTACTCTTGTGTGCACCCTGAAAAGGACATGAAGTGGTGGGTTTCAGTAGCTTTATTCGCATCCCGAGCGTACTGATGCTGATGAAGGTGGACCGGGATCTCTTAGGCGGTTGCGCGATGCTTGACTTCATCTTCGTGTCGCTCACTACTACGGGGATCACATCGATCGCCACTCGTTAGTCAGCCCGCCATGATAACAACCCGTTTCCAAGGAGGACTCCAAGGATTTCGAAGTGAGGGTCTTGGACAGTATGTTTTGCCTGGACCCTGAGACTGATTAACAAGTCTGATCAGAATATTTTACCTGATTCTGTCTATCTTGTCTGATCAATATGTTTTCTCTGAGTCTGATCAGTATGTTTTGCCTGACTGACTAACATGTCTGACCAGTATAGTTTGCCTGACCCTGACCAACATGTCTGATCAGTATATTTTGCCTGACCCTGACCAACATGTCTGATCAGTATGTTTTGCCCGACCCTGACCAATATGTCTGATCAGTATGTTTTGCCTGACCCTGACACTCTCCTGGGTGTTCTCAATTATCAGCTGATTTACCTCGTGCTCTGCTCTCTCGTTGCTCCGTAATCTGCATACCTTGCCTAAGGTTATGAGGACTCTCTTGTACTCTATCATTAATGTCAACATATTTTGTGAAAGTGTGGAATTTTTACAAGAATTTTCCCTGAAGAAAAGTGTTTTTAAGAACTTTAATGAAGGTGTCCGCCTCGGGTGCCGGAGGTCGAATGTTCGAATCACGATGGAGACCGGAATTTATTGACGTGAATCTTCTGGTAAAAATTCCTCCGATCTCTGGGTAGTGAGATCGGACTACCGTGCAGTGTCGATCACGTCAAAAATCTCTTTAAATCGAAAAGAGTGGGCCTAACGGCCGCCGCCCTGACAAAATTTCAAAATTCTAGTTGAAAACCTACCCAAAGTATTTGTACTTTCGCAGAGACCTAGTAATCCGCAGGAAATTTGACAACACTACTAGGGATACTCGATAACCTTCGGCTACCTGCGAACATACATTCATATTCCTGTTTGAACACCATGATTCTAAGTATTCCAAGTAGAATTCGAATGAATCTAAGCTCAGAACAGAGTATATATTTTATTGACATAAAACTTTACATAAAATTTGCATAACATAATTCCTTTATTTACATAGTGACAGAATAAAATAAGTTAGAATGCTTGGTTCTTCTAAAATATCAAATATTAACGCACAATTATTCAGATATTGCTCTCACTCACTTTGTGTTGCCAAATTCCCAACTTAAAAATAATGAACAAATATTGCTGCATTCAATTGTCAAGGAGCATAAATAAATATATTTCAGACCTGCGTTCTTGGCACTCTCATGCCTGAAAGCCAGAACTGAAGCACTTACACTAAGCAGGAACGGTGGCTCAACACCGTTCACATGAGGTGCCTACAGCGGATGACGAAGATTGGGTGACAAGATAGAGTGTCGCATGACGTGATTTTACAGCGAGCAAAAACTCACAGCATGTACCCGCTGTTCAGACAATGACGCCTGTAATGGTTAGGGCGTGTTTACCGCGTGGAAGATGATTAGCTGTCAAAAGATATCCTCTATGGGCCGCTGGTCATTAGAGCTAGAAGAAGCGGGGTCCCACACTGCGATTCATGGACGTATGCAAAGGGACATGAAGTCATGGACGTGCAAGAGGGACATGAAGTCATGGACGTATGCAAGAGGGACATGAAGTCATAGACGTATGCAAGACGGACATGAAGTTGTGGACGTATGTAAGAGGGACATGAAGTCATGGACGTATGCAAGAGGGACATGAAGTCATGGACGTATGCAAGAGGGACATGAAGTCATGGACGTATGTAAGAGGGACATGAAGTCATGGACGTATGCAAGAGGGACATGAAGTCATGGACGTATGTAAGAGGGACATGAAGTCATGGACGTATGCAAGAGGGACATGAAGTCATGGACGTATGTAAGAGGGACATGAAGTCATGGACGTATGCAAGAGGGACATGAAGTCATGGACGTATGCAAGAGGGACATGAAGTCATGGACGTATGCAAGAGGGACATGAAGTCATGGACGTATGCAAGAGGGACATGAAGTCATGGACGTATGTAAGAGGGACATGAAGTCATGGACGTATGCAAGAGGGACATGAAGTCATGGACGTATGTAAGAGGGACATGAAGTCATGGACGTATGCAAGAGGGACATGAAGTCGTGCGACATCCCATCCGAAGGCTGGGAAATGATTTGCTCAGGATTAAGCTGTATGGAGACAGTCAATTGGAAATGGTATAGTAGCTTCCGACATTCATTAAGACTTTTTGTCTGCAGAGAAAAGGGAAAGACTGAAGAGATCGGGAGACACTCCGATAAGCCATCCTTCTCAGTATGACTGTACGATGTGGCAGGGGGTCATTCACGGATCGGCCTTTACAGTCGTAGCAGACAGTGCCGAAATATAAGAGACAGAGCTGGACACAATTCTAAGGCGCCACACGCATAGTCTACATAGACTTAGACGCCAATGATAATTATTTTAAAATGCATAAACTCAAGGAGTAATAAAAGTATTTCTGTAATAAGCAACGTTTTGCACGTGTTCAATAATGGTTTCAAAAATAAAATTTAAAACAATGGAAAGGATTTTATCACAAAACTTTGAAAGACAGTAAATTCCAGCGTGCCCTGATTTGAACGAGCAGCCTAAGAATTTATAAATTCTTCACTACAGTCTTCTGCTCTACCAACTGAACTATCGCAAGTCATACAAAAGATTCTGAATTTGCTGTAAAATTGGTACTGTGACATACGTACTGTGATCGAAGAATAATTAAAGTTATATATTAACGTATTACAGCATCTTGAAACCCCAATCTCGTGTCTTTATGTCGTGTGTCTAACTGTTCTATTTAAAGTGCACTTCACATTCGAGTATTTATAATTATACTTTAACTAAGCTTTACTGGTCTAATATGCCATCTTGGGTTTGTCCAAACCTTGAAGAAGACCTTCGTTCCTTGAATTTTCAGCCATTATCAGTGACTCATATTCGTTTTTGTTTTCATTCAACATTATTCATAAAACGACATTCCTTCTGGCTCACATTAAAAGAGAAAAACCTCCACCGATCTTCCCCGACTACGATTACCAATAATCTACTTTTTTCTTCAGATTTAATTCATGCAAAACAAATGCATCCAATGCTCTCTCTCTCTCTCTCTCTCTATCTTTTTCTCTTTGTCTCTCTCTCTCTCTCTCTCTCTCTCTCTCTCTATCTATCTATATATCTATATCTCGTTCTCACTCTCTATTTCTGCATCGATTTATAATTAAGGGACATACCTTCTGGTTTCCATTTGAAGAACAAAGACCATCAAAGACCTTTTTTTCTATTATTGTATGCATAATCTGCTGAAGACGGATGTGTTAGACTGAAAGGTGAAATATCGCAGTCAACCTGTAAACTACCACGCAACGCATTCCGTTCTCTGGACTACATTCTGCCACTTGCAAAGTCCTTTCAGGGCTTGGTAGTGGTAATGAGAGAACGTTCAGGGCTGGTTAGCGGGAGATTGAGAACGTTCAGGGCTTGGTAGCGGGAGAGTGAGAACGTTCAGGGCTTGGTAGCGGGAGATTAAGAACGTTCAGGGCTTGGTAGCGGGAGTTTGAGAACGTTCAGGGCTTGGTAGCGGGAGAGTGAGAACGTTCAGGGCTTGGTAGTGGTAGTGAGAGAACGTTCAGGGTTTGGTAGCGGCAGATTGAGAACGTTCAGGTCTTGGTAGTGGTAGTGAGAGAACGTTCAGGGCTTGTTAGCGGGAGATTGAGAACGTTCGGGGCTTGGTAGCGGGAGAGTGAGAACGTTCAGGGCTTGGTAGCGGGAGATTAAGAACGTTCAGGGCTTGGTAGCGGGAGTTTGAGAACGTTCAGGGCTTGGTAGCGGGAGAGTGAGAACGTTCAGGGCTTGGTAGTGGTAGTGAGAGAATGAACGAACGACGAAGAAGACAAACGTATACTTAAAATCAAAATAACTATTTGTTTTTTAAGTGTGGTTGCACTTGACACAAACTCTGATTATTTTTAAAGTATTTTGTTCATCTCGGTCTTTCTTTCTCTTACTGTAAATCATGTATCAGTGTATAGTTGGGTTGACTAGGGCGAACAATTTGCTTTAAATGGTTTCCATTTCATCTTCTATGTAACATTGGAAGTCGATCAGCTGTCTGCTTTCACAGCTGGCTGTCCTTCTGCAGTCTGACTATCTCAAAGATGTTCGCTTAGTGCACATCTTCTTGTATTCTATCTATATGACCTGTCCA
Organism: Ariolimax columbianus; assembly: GCA_036924085.1. Taxonomy (NCBI): domain Eukaryota; kingdom Metazoa; phylum Mollusca; class Gastropoda; order Stylommatophora; family Arionidae; genus Ariolimax; species Ariolimax columbianus. The sequence goes on along the minus strand of JAVGWX010000004.1, from coordinate 77,188,712 downwards.
GCGGTGTTTTGAATGGTTGACGTGCTGTAGGACATCCTTGATGTGTGACATTCTCCGGATGTGGCTATTGTGTAGTTCGCTTTGCCGCTGTTGTCTGAGAGCCCCCCTGGTGTCTTTCAAGAGATGCGGGTGCTGTTCTCAGTTGGTTCTCTGCTGCTTCTGTTATGGACTAGGCGAGCGATCCAGGTTCGGTCACCAATTTATGTTGGAAATTCTACTATTACAAAACGGCTCCCCAAGACGACACAGCCTACGCGATTGGGTTCTTCTTCATCTTCTTTGTTGTCCGTTCTCAATCTCCCGCTATCAAGTCCTGAAAAATGCTTCGCAAGTAACAAGCTGGTGTCCGGATAACGGAATGCGTTGTGTCGTAGTTTACATATTGACCTCCCTATTTGCACCTTTCTGTCCAACACATCCTACCTCAGCAGGCATTTTTGAATACTATGTTAGCCTTCCCTCGTCGATCTCTTTTTCTTAGCCAGTCTACCCTATTGATTCCCGTTATCCAGCATCACCATGTGGAGGTGTCGAAGTGTCTTATCAGTTACGGATAGCTGGCCCTGACACTAGCAGTCAGCTTTGGTCGCTGACCGCTAAAGCTTATGCGCTGCTCGGCGTCTTAATCTCAGTTATTATCTGAGATAGGACTTTTTGCGTACTCGTAGTCATTCTAAATCTTTAATGCTTGAATTTTTTTTTAAACAATTATGTATTTAATGTCTATGTTGAACACCCTTATTTGTGTCATAATATTTTGCGATATGTTATTTACATATAATAGACTTCGATTTTGTGATAACTGCTGTTTAAATGTATATATTTACAAAAACAAATGCAACAGAAACATACATTCGTGTTAGTATTAATCCTGTAGCATGTCCTTTGCAGAACGTCGCTCTCACAACAGCCGATCTGTAAGACTCGATCTCTAGCCAGAACGTCGATCTCACAACAGCCGATCTGTAAGACTCGATCTCTGGCCAGAGCGTGGCTCTCACAACAGCCGATCTGTAAGACTCGATCTCTAGCCAGAACGTCGCTCTCACAACAGCCGATCTGTAAGACCCTCGATCTCTAGCTAGAACTCCTGCCTTTGTCGCTGTCATCTTCAAGACCTCCGAGATGTCTTGTGACCATCTTCTTCTCGGCCTGCCTCTGCCCCGTTTTCCAGGCACCATCCACTCATCCTCCTCCCCCCCCTACTACCCCCCCCCCCCCCTTCCCCAGTATCGTTCTCTCCAGACCATTATGACGTTTGATGTGTGGCCAAAACATTTTAGTTTTCTGGAAAAGATATTGTTTACTAACCAATTTTCCCTTGAATGTTACCAAACATAGAATAAACAAACTTTACTGTGGAAATGATATCATTTGTCCGAGACAAAGAAGACAAAGATACCGACAATAACTCATAACTGCCATTTGGGAGAATTAACATAAAGAGGTTACCTAACTAGCAAGGAAACTGGCGGGCTAGGCAGCCTTCAACTCCACTATAACAGCAAGAGACGTCACAAAAGGCACCAGACTACGTGCGGACATCTTCGACTATGTAGTCCTACTAGCAGTCTGCTATGGTAGCAAAACCTGGTCTCTAGCAAAAGCAGCAGAGAACCAACTGAGAACAGCACATCCCTTGAAATACCTCTCGTGGGCATAACTCTCAGACAACAGCGGCAAAACGAACTACACAATAGCAGCATCCGGATAATATCAAAAATCAAGGATGTTCTACAGCACCTCAACAATTCAAAACACCGCTGGGCAGGTCATATAGCTAGAAGACAAGATCAAAGATGGAGTACCATAACCGCTATGCGGTACCCGTGCTACAAAACGAGACCGCAAGGCGGCCCCAGACTCGCTGGCGAGAATCACTAGAAAAGCACAACGCACAGGACCCCACAACAGACAGACTACTATCCCATTGGACGACATGCGCCCGCGGCAGAATGACTGGAACCTGAGTTGGGATCCGCTGAAGGGTGACCACCCCTTGCCGAAAACCGGGTCGAACTGAGAACTAAGAACGATTAACTCTAACTAGCAAGCGCACTGAAGAAGTGACCTTTTAGCTGGTAGCATATACATAATAGATTTCAAGTATTACCAGCTGAAAAACATGAGACAATTATCATAACAGGTCCGAATATTAAAATAATAAAGCAGCTTAACAGCGGCATTAATACTACCTCAATGTACAGGGCGCTACAATAGCCTCCATAATATAGAAGACCCCAAAATTATTTGATATAAATCAAAAGCCTCAGAGCTAAGCAACACAGCTACTGAATACATTTCACTGATACGGAAAACTCTACTAGCTGATATAAATCACTAAATAACCGGTAAAACAATGTAGAAATGCATGTGCGACATATACAGAAGCATCACAACATTGCAAACAAATGATGTACAAAGAGAACGTCAGAAAATAAGAAGCAACGAAATGATATCCAAGAGATTCAAGGATAGCACAATAAACTGGTGTGCACTATGTTCAACGTCAACAGTCTTCGAAGATAAACAAGTAAAATCAAAGCACCAGATAATAATTAATGATGGCAACTTCCATGAACAGATTTCTGACCTAGGATACAAGGACAATAACATAATGGTATGTAAGAGCTATGCAACATCTAATAGTACTACTGGTCTCTCAACTGTACCATCACTCCTGCATAGAGCCATCAGATGTGCAGACTTGGCATCATCATCGTCCATGGGAATATCCAGATCGAAGGTAAAGTCCTGGAGACATAGCTAGCATCGCCCCATACTAACATAGATACCCCAGCTTCCACAAAATGCGCTTCACTGAAACTGCAAAAAATACATTAGTCACAATGGACGTCCCTCACAAGAGAAGCCATCACACAGAATAGAGAAGACACCGACATTGACACAATCTACATCATCACTCAATCTATACTTGGTACAACCCAGTCCCTAGGGGATACACAACGAAATACAATCCATTCTGGACAAGATATTCGAATTATTACTTTTTCTTCTTCTGCGATCATTAGAAATTTAGGTTGGGGATGCCAATTTTCGAATAAAGACTGCTATTTTTTTTAGTGTCTCAACACCGCCGTTAAATATCTCCTTGAAGTGATTGGGAGTAAGCCACATCTTTGTCCTCCGATCTGTATGTTTGAGGCAGACTTGCAGTACATGTGCTTCTATCCTCTTTCTCAGACCGCAGTTACATAGTCTGGTGGTACTTATCTGGAATTTGGTGTGCATGTGGTGTCTCATTCTGATGTGGCCAGTTCGGAGACGTAATATGATAACTTGGCCTTTTCTGGACAGTTGGAAGTATCCGTCATCTGTGTGGTGTCTCATTCTGATGTGGCCAGTTCGGAGACGTAATATGATAACTTGGCTTTTTCTGGACAGTTGGAAGTATCCGTCATCTGCGTGGTGTTTGGGATGTTCTTCCTCCCACTTGACATTATACTGCCTTTTTCTCTGTTTTTTTCTTCTGCATAGTTGACCAGATATTCTTCACGCATCAGTTTTGTTTCGTCCTTGGCTTGACTGGCGGCTTCTTCGTTTTTCTTGATGTTACAGTGTGATGGATTCAATTGAATCACTACTTTGCTTTCTGGAAGATTTGAAACATTTTCACCAAGGCTGTCTTCAATCTTTCAGTTCAGATTCACTTGAATAACTTGGTAAAAAAATGAGAGAAGCCAAAAAAGACAGCAGCAAAACAGCCCAAACAGGAAACATTCAAGTATTAGAATAGAAGAGGAAACCATACGAGTATTAGAATAGAACAGGAAAACATACGAATATTAGAATAGAACAGGAAAAATACAAAACACCAGACTGGATATCAAAAAGGCAACAAGAGAAAGGGGTCAGATACTTGCCTTTATTTCAACATTAAAACTGAAGTCAAGAATGATTTGCATTGAACAACCTCTCTGGGTGAAACAGGAAACCAAATCCTAAACCACTTCGGATTCTCATAAAGTTATAACTTCCAACATTCTGAGGAGAAGAGAACGGTTTCCTGAGAAAGAACATCTAACAATTGGTTCATTTATTAGAACTTGGAATATTAGAACGTTGACCGAGAAAAAAAAACCGCTGACAGTAAAGATAAAGACCTGTTTATAAATATAAATAAAACAAAGATAATGACCACCGACTAAAACACAATGTCAACATCAATTTACAGCAGGGGATGAGGAAATAGATCGAAAGCAATCAGAAGAAGACTGGCCATGGCAACGTAGAGGCTAAACAGCCTGAAGAAATTATGGCAAAGCACCAACAATACGACACAAGTGAGTCTTGAGAACCTGTGGTTTTCCTGTGGCAGCTTATGGCTGCGAATCATGAACAATTACCAAAACTTCTAGACAAAGAATCGAATCTTTCTAGTGAAAATGTTACACAACGATCCTCAGAATATCCTGGACGGATAAAAAGACAAATAAAGACATACGGCAAAAGTTGAGCATAGTGGAGAATTAGCTTATCAATTCCATTTTGGCCAGACATTTGAAATACTTTATTCACATGAAGAGACACAACGGTCTCCAGAGAACAGTGATGGAAGTTATGGTGCCAGGCAAAAGAGGCAGGGGTAGACCAAGAAGACGATGGCACCAAGATATCCAGTAACGCCTAAGTATGACTGTGACGGAGGCTGGAGTTTTGGCAAGAGAAAGATGTTCTTTTCAAAGACTGTAATGGGAACGACGTTCTATAAAAGACATGCTACATGATGATGAGGACCGAGAAAAGAAAGCTGGATAATATAATTCCAGGTGCCACTGCTATACAGCTTGATATGTTAGGATGTAGTGGGTGAAAGACTCATTTACGGCTAATCATTTAGCTTGCCCTTTGCAGAACGTCTCCCTCATCACATCCGTCCTATACGACTCTTGATCAAACCCCCTGCTAGTGTCACCGTTATCTGCAGGCCATTTTTGATGTTGTGTATTCATCTTTTCCTCGATCTGCCTGCCTGCCTTGCTATCTGATCTTGCCGCTGCTTTCTGTAACGGTTCTGGTCGTTATCCCACTATTGGTCTCTTATGCGCCGTAATCTCGATGCCAAGATGGCTCAGCTTGGCTTGGCATGGCTTGGCTTCGTTCGTTCTCAACCTCCCGGTACCAAACCCTGAAAGGGCTTAAGTAGCAGAATGTAGTCCAGAAAACGGAATGCGTTGTGTCGTAGTTTACAGCTTGACTGCGTTATTTGCACCTTACGGTCCAACACATCCGATTTCAGCAAGCATTTTGTTAGTACCGGGTTAGCATTCTCTCTTCGATCATTTCTCCTTATCCAGTCTGCCCTGCTGCAGCCTGTTATCCAGGATCACCGCGGGGAGGTGTAGAAGGGTCTTGGCAGCTCTGGTTCACTGGCCCTGATGCTAGCAGTCAGCTATGGATCGCTGACCACTGCAGCTCATGCGCTGCTCAGCATCTTGATCCCGATACCAGGATGATCCAGTATCTTTCTTCCGGTTCTGGGCCGAGTATGGAGCAGACTCCTGATACACAAAAAGAGGCTAATATACGTCAATACACCCAGGAGCAGAGACATACAAGAACCTGAGGTAAGGTCTTTGTTCAACAAGAATATGAAAAATATATATATGTCGGATCCAACGATCGAATGACGCTGCTGAATTTGATGACTAAACCGTTCGATATTGTATTACACAAGCGAGTGTAACAAACTCAAGAACACAGTGATGAAGAAATGGGAGAATGTTATGAGAATCTTCAACAGACCGTCAAGTCAATCAAAATAGACTTATGTTCTTGTAGGTTAAAGAAGATGTGAAAAAGACCCAAAAAATAGAAAAGGAAAAAAACCTATCTTTAAGTCGTGATACACGCGTTCGGAGTCTATTTTGTGACTTTATGATTGCGTAAGGCAGGCGGTGTCCCGGCACAGGTTCCTCTCCAAGTTCGAGGTTATTAAAATATACCTTTCTTTGAAATACACATAAATCACAGCGTGTGGGTTCTCTTAGTGTTACCAAATGAGAAAAACGAATACAAACTGCATCTCATCTCATCTTATCTCCTCTCATCTCATCTCATCTAATCACATCACATCTCATCTCATCACATTTAATCACATCTCATCTCATCTCATCACATCACATCTCATCTCATCTCATCTAATCACATCACATCTCATCTCATCACATTTAATCACATCTCATCTCATCTCATCACATCACATCTCATCTCATCTCATCTAATCACATCACATCTCATCTCATCACATTTAATCACATCTCATCTCATCTCATCACATCTCATCTCATCTTATCTCCTCTCATCTCATCTCATCTAATCACATCACATCTCATCTCATCACATTTAATCACATCTCATCTCATCTCATCTCATCACATCACATCATCGCATCGCATCACATCTAATATAATCTCATCACATTTCATTACATCTCATCTCATCACATCTCATCTCATCTGTTCGTTCATGCCGTAAACATCTTATGTCTTTCGTGTGCTTTGTGTGTGACTCTTATTTTAAATACATATATATGCAAGTAAAGTGTTTTTTTAAAGCATTCTTTAACCCATCTTTAGCCATGATTTGTCTCGTTCTTTGAAGCCTTTCTGTCTGGTGTTAGCTACTTGTGCGGCGAACAAACTCTTAGCGTATGCTTTAACAAGTTAATTAACTGTTTATCGATATAAACCATGCACGATCGTATTGCTATGATACGACGATTTTCTTATTTCTTTGTTTTGTCGTTTTTATTAACTGATTTCAAATTTATTAAATTCATTACATGTAATTTAACTATAATAAATTAAGTATACTTCATTAACTGTATAAAAGTAATTGCATAAATTATACTAAATTAATGACACAAAATTACAATTTACTAAATAACGTACACTACACTAACAATATTAAATTATATATACATTAACTATATTAAATTCCTTAAACTAAATTAATTATACTAAATTAATTACATTAAATTGACTATACTCAATTATTTACACTAAATTAACTATACTAAATTACGTATACTAAATTAAGTATAAAAGGTAACTATACTAAATTCCTTACACTAAATTAACTATTCTAAATTAAATGCACTCAATTTACAATATTAAATCAAGTATACTACATTAACTGTATTAAGTTAAGTGAATAAATTAACTGTATAAATTAACTATAGTAAATCAACTGTGCTAAATTAGATTTTTCTTGTTAAATTCTAGACCTTTGTGACAGAAGGTCACTGAAAAACCAAAATCAACCACCTGATGAGGTCGGCAGATATAAAGAGGTCAAGAAAGCGATACAACGGATGAGAGAGGCGAAAGAAGCGTGGATATGTGAGCAATGTATAAACATCGAAGAGAGATTAAACAAAAATGACGCTAAAGGAGCATACAAGGTGGTCAAAGAACTGGTTACACCAAGACAAGGCAGGGACTTTATGATCCAGGATAAAAGCGACAAGTGCCTTATTGAGGACAATGACCTACTGGCACAATGGATAGAGTTCTGTTCCGAGTTATATAACTATGAGGGACGAAACGAACATGAGAAGACAATCCCTCCAACACAAACAACTATAGAGGATAACCAACTGATAAGGAAGGAAGAGGTAACTGCAGCGGTAAAGACATTGAGAAGAGGGAAGGCGGCCGGCGTGAACAATATACTAGCAGAGATCTTACAGGCAGGTGGGGAGATAGTGGTGGAAGGCCTGACACACATCTGCAACAAAATTTGGGCGACAGGAAACTGGCCGGACGTATGGACAAAATAAATTTGTTATACCGTTACCTAAGTCAGGAAACCTAAAGCTGTGCCAAAGTTACAGAATAAAAAGCCTCATCAGCCACCCTAGAAAGGTCATGCTTAGATTAATCCTCGACCGATTGAAACCCCAAGCAGAGAACATTATTGCTGAGGAGCAAGTAGGGTTCAGACAGGGAAGAAGCGCTACAGAACATTTCTTTAAGAACTTGTTCCTGTGACTTGTTTCTGTTCAACTTATTCTTTGCATCCTGTAAAAGCACCACATATGAAAATCTTCTAAGAGAGTTCTATCCTTCATGTTTACATTACATGTTTCAGAGCAGCACAGTACTATTGGCCAGATATCTGTGTGAAGATTATGTAACAGTTCCAGCCGGAGTATGTGGGTTAAGGGTAAGGGTGACGGGGTCGGCGACTCTGTGAACAAAGGTACCTGAATGTGTGGCAAGGTCACTCCCTGTCTTGACACTGTCGACAATGAAAAACGGGGGGTTGAGAGGAAGAATGTGTCTGGTACATGTGGCAGTTAGGAGCTGACCACTCTGGCGTTCCGATTTGGGTAGTGGAGGATGAGTGCCAGACAGAATCCATCAGGTCTTGCGGCGAAATTTTAGAGTGGCAGGAATTCAGAGTGATTCGTTCCAATAACAACTAAGTGGAGTGATGGCTGAGTCAGACAACCAACAGATGACAATTGGACAGCTCTGATACTGCTTGAGACTATATAATACTAGGCAAAGTTTAACTCAAGCAGACTGTCCAAGGTGAGAGATAGAGAGAGACTAATAGTTTAGCTAGGAGACTGTTTAGCTCACCGACTTCCTAGAAGAGCGATTAGTAGCCTGCTACTAGTTTAGCAGGCTGTTTACGAATATGTGAGAGTTGGAATGAATCACATGGTGACTGAACCAGCATATGCCTTTGAGTCTTGGCCAGTCGCTCTATAAGGTGTGTGTTGGGCACCTTGTGACTAGAAGAGATATGGGTGTGTATGTGGTGTGTGTGTAGGACACCGAGGAAACTATGTATGTTCTGGAGTCTGCGTATACGCAGATCGATTGAGTGTGTAACCACATGTGAGTATACGCAGAATTGAATGTGTAATGTCAAGATCACCTGCCTGAAGGGATCTGAATGTGAAACTAAAAGATCACCTGCCTGAAGTGATCTGAATGTGAGTAAATGCACAGAATACGATCGCGAAGACGAGTTTTTGAGAGTGTGTTAAGGGTGCAGATAAGAGAAGGGGAGTGTAGCGGATAGAACTGGGTTATATTGGTTAAGGGCAATATTCAAAAGCTTGTGCTTACAACCTCCGAAGTTATTATTAATTATATGAAGATATATTTTGATTATTTAGTTAAGATGTATTTCAGTAGTTGTTTGTAAATGTATTATTTGTTTAAATTAGTTATTTTTTAATATGAAGATGGTTGTGGGAGTGTGTTGCTATGTTATTTGCTGTACGTGCTCTTGAATAATGTAAATGCATGTGGAAACATTCTAGATAAATAACCTCCAGTGAAACCTGGACGCTGCCACTATTATTTTACACAGCTAAACATGATGTTTTTGATATTGTTCAGTAGTTTTTGTTTCCCTCTGAATGCCTTTTGTCGATCTACACTAATAAGACTCGATCTTTGGCCAGTTCTTCCGCTCCCGCCTCTGTCCCCGGCATCCTCGGAATCTCTGTAATGTCCTGTGTCCATCTTCTCCTCTACCTGCTACTGCCTCGCTTGGCAGGTATCATACCCTTAAGTATAGTTTTTTATACACTAGTATCTCAGACATCAGGGGATCAAGAATCAAGGGAGGGTCGTCATGGATGGCACAGGTTGAGACAACAATCAGACACGTCACTCCAGCTGAGACGATAGCCAAAGGGGAAGAATGAGTCCACACTGGTGATAGAATGATAGAGTACCAGAGTCATCATAACCTTAGGCAAGGAATGCAGAGAACGGAACAACGACAGAGCAGAGCACGAGGTAAATTAGCTGATAACTGAGAACACCTAGGAGAGTGACGCTGTCATATACGCCGACGGATCAGTCGTGCGCAGTGGGACATCAGGCTGGGATTTCTCGGATAGAGTGAGAGGAGAGGTCCTTGCTGAGCGCAGTAGGGCATACATGTCAACAACCTCCAGTATGAGAATGGAGACGGAAGCAGTGACCTCAGCACTGAAATGGATATCTGAGACTTCTATAACAAAAGCAGTGATCGTGACAGACCCGCAAGCCGTACTTCAGAAAGTACAGAAGGGATGGCTTAGGTATGGGTGGATAGCAGCTGTTGAGGCCTCAAACCTCAAGGCGTTGGCATGGATCTACTGTCCTGCTCATGCCGGGGTTCAGGGCAATGAAAGAGCTGACATCTTGGCTTCACAAGCTCCCATTATGGGCACATTAGTGATGGATATAAGTGACATTTTAAAATCAATCAATGACCGCCTGCTGGATGAGGACACCGCAATAGATGAAGCAGCAATCCACAGACTGCAAAGTTTCGACATTAAACGAGGTTCGAGCGGAGTGGAGCGCATGAGAGGACGGCGTAGGAATGTGTACAACCAGCGAGCAACAGGGACCATTAGCATCCATACCTTACGCCATATGATGAGAGAGACTGAGTACCTATGGATATGCCCGGAGTGCAGTGACGTCGATTCTTAGAAACAGAAACAGTTTTTTTCTAGGGCATTGCGGCGATTGTTTGATGTGGTCAAAGTATTGTAGTTTGGTAGACCTAATATCATAGACCTAATATCATAGACCTAATATCATAGACCTAATATCATAGACATAATATCATAGACCTAATAGCATAGACCTAATATCATAGACGTAATATCATAGATCTAATATCATAGACATAATATCATAGACCTCATATCATAGACCTAATATCATAGACCTAATATCATAGACCTAATATCATAGACATAATATCATAGATCTAATATCATAGACCTAATATCATAGACCTAATATCATAGACATAATATCAAAGATCTAATATCATAGACCTCATATCATAGACCTAATATCAAAGACCTAATATCATAGACCTAATATCATAGACCTAATATCATAGACCTCATATCATAGACCTAATATCATAGACATAATATCATAGATCTAATATCATAGACCTCATATCATATACCTAATGTCATAGACCTAATATCAAAGACCTAATATTATAGACCTAATATCATAGACTTAATATCCGTGGTATTGTTAGCACTTTCCCTCAGCAATTTAGCTAGAAGGATTCAATCTTCGTGCTTAGTGTGAATCGTGGACAATTAGCAAACAAGAGCTTAGTTTTTTGGAAGCAACGGAAATGTGGTTTTACAGAAGAATGCTGTGGATCCTATAAAGTGCAAAGAAGACTAATGATACAGTACTCGAGGAGGCACAAACACAAAGACTAATGATACAGTACTTGAGGAGGCACAAACACAAAGACTAATGATACAGTACTTGAGGAGGCACAAACACAAAGACTAATGATACAGTACTTGAGGAGGCACAAACACAAAGACTAATGATACAGTAATTGAGGAGGCACAAACACAAAGACTAATGATACAGTACTTGAGGAGGCACAAACACAAAGACTAATGATACAGTACTTGAGGAGGCACAAACACAAAGACTAATGATACAGTACTTGAGGAGGCACAAACCCAAAGACTAATGATACAGTACTTGAGGAGGCACAAACACAAAGACTAATGATACAGTACTTGAGGAGGCACAAACACAAAGACTAATGATACAGTACTTGAGGAGGCACAAACACAAAGACAACTTATTGCAAGGATCAGAACAAACCTGTTGTCCTTTTTGGTGCATTGTATGAGAAGAGGGGGTTTGGAGCACGTCAGGACAAACGAAGAGATAGCGGGAAAGAGGGACAATCATATGCGACAATCAACAAGAATTGGTAAACGATACACATAGAAATGGATGGAGGTTCATGATCACCAGCGCCAACCGGCAGGGCACCTGATGATGATGTTGAGACATAACAAATGTAAGACGAGATAGTAGAGCGTCAGTGTAAGAGGCGAATCAAGACAATGATTGACGGAGGGTGGCAGAGGAAAGCTGCAGAGGCACGAACATAACAAACAACAACAACACGGCACAAGGAAGATAATTGCATCATCTCAAGTTATCTTAGGTCATAAGTGGACAGATGTTAAGGATCCATCGGGACACAGGACTTCCCAGTCCCAAACTATATTTGTTTGTTTGTGTAAGTGTCGTTAAGAGATGTCAATAAAGTAGGTCCACACGGGAAATGGGGAGGGGTGGGTGTGAAGGGGCGCATATTGACATTTTTAAAAGTATGGAGATGGGCAAGGGAGTGTCTAATTTGATAATAAGCGTCCAAATGGTAACTCTCACTCACTTACAAATCTACCAGGGAGAAAAATACAATCTTATCTTAGGAAACCTTCTTTCACTGTTCAGCTACATTAAAAAAAAAAATTTCATTTTTTCCATCTTACCAATCCATCCTATCTTGCAGTATCGATGATTTTATCAATCCTTTCAATGTTGCAGTATCGATACTCTTGCCAGTCATTGCAATCTTGCAGTATCGATAATCTTGCCAGTCGTTCCAATCATACAGTATCGCTGATCTTGCAAATCCTTTCAATCATACAGTATCGCTGATCTTGCCAATCCTTTCAATCATGCAGTGTCGCTGATCTTGCCCAATCCTTTCAATCTTACAGTGTCGCTGATCTTGCCAATCTTTTCAATCATACAGTATCGCTGATCTTGCCCAATCCTTCTAATCTTGCAGTATAGCTTTAATAATAAAAGTAATGACTGTACAGTTTAGAGAGTGTGTTAAAATGTGTAATATATGCGTAGTTGTTGCATATTTAAATGTTTCTATAGCTTTTTTTTTGTTTTACTCAAATTATAATATTAAGTTCAAATTGAATCACTTGTACTCAACACTGACTCGAAACTTATAATGTACAATATTTCGTAACTCATGTTTGACATTAATAAATTGAGTTCTCTTGATAATTGATAAATAATGTATTGTATAAAACTAATTTATCTAACGTGTATGTAGGTGATAATAACTTGTATATTTGATCAACGCCATGTGGAATGGACGTCCATAAAGGTTGATGGGGGGGGGGGGGGGGGATATGGAAGAGTCAAGAGTGATCAATCAATGGTGAACAGAGGTGGATGTTGGAAAAGGGAGTATTTAAAAAGCCAAATTTTAGTTGAACTTTTTAATGACTGGTCTCTGATTGACATTTTGTTTCCACTTCTGATATTCGCCATGCGCACAGTCATAGCGCAGGGATATAGTAAACACTTGTCTCTGGAGTCGGGGCGCAAAAATGTTAACTAAAATACGAGGGGGCTTCAAATAAAAACCTTAAAAGTGGGATAGAGATTAGACAAGCCCCGCCTTTGTATTGCAACTTGTTAATATGATTGCTAAGGATGTTAAGAGTGGTATATACATGCATCACGACGCAAACGAACAACAAAACGAAAAAATTGCAGTTAAAAGATGGCCGCCATACTATTGACATGCACCAAAGAGTAGCGTTCTATTTTCCGTTTTTTGAGCATCGAAGTGGTGAAACCTTTAGAAACTCATTGAGGACTGAAGGTCTAGTATTGCGATGCATGCCTTTCACTCCAGCAAGTGTATAAGTTAGGTAGGAAGTTCCAAAACAGCTTTAACTTTGTGACAAACTGTTTACGATCGGGCTCCTTTGACCTCTTCCTAGAGGAAAATCACCTATTGACTGTGAGTGAAAGGCATGCATCACCGTACTGGACCTTTATTCGCCGAAGGATTTCTAAATGCTTCACCCCTTCGCTGCTCGAAACACGGATAACAGAACGTTGCTCCTCTTTGGTGCATGTCAATAGTAGGACTCCCATCTTTCAACTGCAATTATGAGGCCATGTTGTTCGACTGCACCGTAATTACACTCAGGACACTCTCGACATATTAACAACTATATTTACAGTACAAAGGCATTGTTTTTTTCAAATTTCTTTTCCACTTTTAAGGTTTTGGCTTGGCTTGGCTTCGTTCGTTCTTAATCTCCCGCTACCAAACCCTGAAAGGGCTTAAGTACCAGAATGTAGTCCAGACAACAGAATGCGTTGTGTCATAGTTTACAGCTTGGCTGCGATATTTGCACCTTTCGGTCCAACACATCCGACTTCAGCAAGCATTTATTTAGTACCAGGTTAACATTCCCTCTTTGATCCCTTCTCCTTAGCCAGTCTGCCCTGCTGCAGCCTGTTATTCAGGATCACCGCGTGGAGGTGTAGAAGGGTCTTGGCAGCTCTGATTTGCTTGCCCTGACGCTAGTAGTCAGCTATGAGTCGCTGACCACTGCAGCTCATGCGCTGCTCCGGATCTTGATCCCTTTTAAGGTCTTAGTTTGAAGCCGCCTCGTGTTATTTCACCCTAAATATTTTTTTAAAAATGGCAATACCGGGGTTTGAACCCGTTTCTCCAGAGTAAGAGGCCCTCGGCCACACATTCATCACTATCTGTACAAAGAAAGGAATGTTTACGCTTGTTTACGACACAAATGTCAGTACTTCCAAATAGTCACAATGTATTATCTGTTCTTGTCGCAATGAGATTGTAGATCCTTCCCCATTACATGCAGCTGCGTGTCCTTTTTTCTCTTGCTCCAGGCTACCTAGTTTTCTGAAATACCAAATGTTCAGGTAAAAAAACATATACCTTTCTCATTCTTTTAATGCAACTATGTTATCATCTTCATCTTTTTTTTTCATTCGTACAATGTAATCTAGTTCATCTAAGACAGAAGTCTATCCAATCCATGATTTTACATTACCTACAATTCACAGAAAACAATATCCTATTTATGATCCATGAATAAAAGAGCAATTAACTTGTTTCCTCTAGGATCAAATGAAGATATAAAAGAGTATTTGTTTCTTCTAGGATCGAATAAAGATATAAAAGAGCAATTGTTTCTTCTAGGATCGAATGAAGATTTGAAAGAGCAATTAACTTGTTTCTTCTAGGATCGAAAGAAAGATGTAAAAGAATAATTAACTTGTTTATTCTAGGATCGAATGAAGATATACAAGAGCAATTAACTTGTTTTCTCTGTGATCGACAGAAGATATAAAAGAGTAATTAACTTGTTTCGTCTAGAATCGAATGAAGAAATAAAAGAGCAATTAACTTGTTTCCTCTGGGATAGAATGAAGATTTGAAAGAGCAATTAACTTGTTTTCTCTGTGATCGACAGAAGATATAAAAGAGCAATTAACTTGTTTCCTCTGGGATTGAATAAAGATATCACTAAAATTCGACGCTTTGAGGACTAATCTCGCATGCCTCTGTAAGGCTAAAGTAAACTCATGTAGTCGCATAAAATATATACATTGTCGTTCCTAGCTTTTTTTTACGAAGTCAGCAATGTTACTGAAATCTATTTTCTGATAGGCCGCCAAATGTCAAGGCCTTATCTAGATACATTAACGCATTTCTCATTTTATAAACTAAATTCCATTTTGTCTGTGCCATAGAACTATCAAGACCCCGTTCAATATCTCTCCACAGACTGATGTACCATCTGGGCATCAGAAATTGTTGGAGCCCGTATGGGACCAAGACTCCTCACTCTATATGATGGCATCATACGTATCCCTCGCTCCCAGCAATTTAGGTAAATCATCATTGTGTTGATCATTTCTCAACGTATTCGCATTCATTGTTTTCTGTAAGTTATGTTTTTGGGACATATCGCTGCGACAGTCTCATGCCACTGATTTACCTCGACAAAATAGTTCTGTTTACTGTTATAGTTAAGGTTTCTAAAACCTCTACCAATTACTTACTTACTTAAAAGCAAAGGCAAAGGCCGCCGTCCGTTGTAGACGATGATTTCATAAATAATTTTGCTAGCGCTATTTTTAGTAGGGATTAACTGCGCTACTGTATATCCCCACTCTCTCGTCTCGAGCCGCCTGACCCCAGTAGAAAGTCAAGGACAAAACGACTAGGGGGTGACTACGAGATGCAGGGGACTCCGCATCAAGCACCCGTGAAAAAGACGGCGGAGTCCGGAGACGAACCCACACCACCTGATCACGAGGCCGACGGTTTAACCACTTCGCCACGGAATCCCCCTTACTTGCTTAGTTGCTTAAGATTGTTGGTTATTGTCAATGTCAAATCAGTACGCGTGTACCGGGAAGAAACTTCGAGAATATCATTGTTATTGCTGCTGTTAATGTTATTACTCTTTTTATTGTTATTGCTACTGTAACTGTTATTGTTGTTTCTATTGTTATTGCTATTGCTGCTGTTATTGTAATTGCAATTGTTATTGCCGCTTTTATTGCTTTTGTTATAACTGTTGTTATTGAGGGTGTTGTTATTGCTGCTGTTGTTGCTGCTGTTATTGTGATTATTGCAGTGTTTGTTAGTGCTGGTGTTACTGTTTTTACTGTTGTTACTGCTGTTGTTATTAGAATTGCTGCTATTATTATTCAATAAATCAAATCAAAGCTCGTCGCTCCTCTCGGTACATAGGCCATCGACAACATCTCTCCAACGGACACGGTCCTGTGCTGCTTGTTCTGCCTCTCTCCAGGTGTCATTATTTCATTTTAGTTCCTTCTCACATTCTCGTCTCCGCGTATTTTTGGGTCTACCTCTCTCTCTTTTCCCCTGAGGATTCCATGTAAGAGCCCGTCAAGCTATGTTAGACTGTGCTTTCCGAAGCGTATATCCTATCCAGTCCTATTTTCTTCGCTTGATTTGTTATTCCAATGGCGGTTGTTGACATCCTTTCCCACAAGTCTTCACTCCTCACCATGTTCTGCCACTTTATGCCCAATATCCTTCGTAGGCATCTGTTAACGAAGGACTGGAGTCTTTGTTGTATGACCTTGATCGTTCTCCATGTTTCCGCTCTATACAGCAACACTGACTTGACATTGGCGTTGAATATTATAATTTTGGTGTGAATCTCGAAATCTCTGGATCGCCATAAATTATTTAGTGTCAGGAATGCCCCTCGTGCCTTTCCAATTCTGATCCTTACATCTGCATCTGTACTTCCTGATGTGTCTATTGTGCTGCCCAAATAGGTAAAGGTATCCACATCCTCCAACTGCTCTCCCTCCAGCATGATTGGTTTTTTGCTGTTAGTGTTGAGCTTATGGAGTTTGGTTTTTTTCATGTTTGGAAGACCCCGTTTGGCCGATTGTTCTTTCACCCTATCACGTTTCTCTTGCATCTGACTATGACTGTGTAACAAAAGTACAAGATTATCTGTGTAGTCCAAGCCTCCAATTGTGACAATAGCGTTCACTGATTACCCGTTTTTTCCCCTTCGATTGATGTCTTCATTATCCAATCTATAGCCAACAAGAACAGGAAAGGTGAGAGCCTGTTTGCACCCCGAAGCTGTCTGTCAGTACTCCTTCATGTACCCCTCTACTAACTGTGTCTTTGTACATATTCTGGATGAGGGTTGTGTACTTCTCTAGTATCCCATAGTGTCTCAACAGTTGCCATAGAGTACTTATATCCCCACATATAATTGTCATTACTCTTGTTATTGTCATTACTCTTGTTATTGTTATTGCTACTGTTATTGTTATTGCCGCTGTTATTGTTATTGCTACTGCTATTGTTATTAATGTTGTTATTGTTATCACTGTTGTTATTGATGTTGTCGTTTTTGCTGCTATTATTCCTGCTGTTATTGCTACTGTTATTGCTGCTGTTTTTGTTATTCCTCTTGTTATTGCTGCTGTTATTGCTGTTGTTATTGTAATTGCTGCTATTGTTATTAATTTTGCAATTTATAAGTCGTTTTATGTGCAATAAGCAGAGAGCGGGCATCTAGAGCCCATGCCATCACTGCCTTGTGCAGATTTTCTACTTCTTCTTCGTTTGTTCTCAATCTCCCGTTACCAAGCCCTGGAATAGGCTTTGCAAAGAACAGAATGTAGTCCGGAGAACAGAATGCGTTGTGTCATGGTTTACAGCCTGACTGCGATATTTGCACCTTTCGGTCCAACACATTTAGCAGGCATTTTTGAATACCAAGTTAACCTTTCCTCTTCGGTCCCTTCTCCTTAGCCAGTCTGCCCTGCTGCAGTCTGTTATCCAGGATCCCCACGTGGAGGTGTAGAAGATCTTGGCAGCTCTTGTTACTGGCCCTGGCGCTAGCAGTCAGCTATTGGTCGCTGACCGCTGCAGTTCGTGCGCTGTCCGGCATCGATATCAAAATGAGAACGAGGGCACTGCAGCTTCTGGGGCACTGGAGCTTCTGGGGCACTGAAGGTTCTGGGGCACTAGAGGTTCTGGGGCACTGGAGGTTCTGGGGCACTGGAGGTTCTGGGACAATGGAGGTTCTGGGGCACTGGAGGTTCTGGGGCACTGGAGGTTCTGGGGCACTGGAGGTTCTGGGGCATTGGAGGTTCTTGGGGATTGGAGGTTCTGGGGCACTGGAGATTCTGGGGCACTGGAGGTTCTGGGGCACTGGAGATTCTGGGGGACTGGAGCTTCTGGGGCACTGCAGCTTCTGGGGCACTGGAGCTTCTGGGGCACTGGAGCGTCTGGGGCACTGGAGCTTCTGGGGCACTGGAGCGTCTGGGGCACTGGAGCTTC
Source organism: Ariolimax columbianus (assembly GCA_036924085.1). Lineage (NCBI taxonomy): Eukaryota > Metazoa > Mollusca > Gastropoda > Stylommatophora > Arionidae > Ariolimax > Ariolimax columbianus. Next base: position 77,170,226 of record JAVGWX010000004.1, on the reverse strand, counting down.
TGTGGCACTGGAGCTTCTGGGGCACTGGAGCTTCTGGGGCACTGGAGCGTCTGGGGCACTGGAGCTTCTGGGGCCCTGGAGGTTCTGGGGCTCTGCAGCTTCTGGGGCACTGGAGGTTCTGGGACCCTGAAGGTTCTGAGGCTCTGCAGCTTCTAGGGCTCTGCAGCTTCTGGGGCTCTGCAGCTTCTGGGCCTCTGCAGCTTCTGATGCTCTGCAGCTTATGGGGCTATGGAGGTTCTGGGGCTCTGGAGGTTCTGGGGCTCTGCAGTTTCTTGGGCTCTGCAGCTTCTGGGGATCTGCAGCTTATGTGGTTCTGCAGCTTCTGGGGCCCTGATATTTGCACATTAGGTATGGAGCGTGTAGCCAAGCCGACAGTGAACTGGCTTGCTAGACTGGGATCACAGCGTTCCATGGCTCGAAAACGGGCGGAAGAAATTCATCCTGGATGTGGTCCGTGCCTGTTACGACTGCTACTCCAGTCGACCCAGCTGTAAATGGATACCTGACGTATGAGTTGGGGAAGGTAACAACTGCAGGGAAGGGAACTGGCCACCCCACCTCAAATAAGCTGTGGCTTAGTACATGAAGAGTTATCTTTATCCCTGACGGCAATTGATGCCAATGGACCTTTACGTTTAGGTACGGATTAGAGGAAATGAGAGTGGGCTTAATGCTTCTGAAATCAATTAGAAGAATATAGGCTGGTTGTAATCATTCTGAAATGAATTAGAAGAATATAAGCTGATTGTAATCATTCTGAAATGAATTAGAAGAATATAAGCTGATTGTAATCATTCTGAAATGAATTAGAAGAATAGAGGCTGGGTGTAATAAGTAATCGCCAACAGATGATGACACTGTAGTAAGAAGCAATGACATGTTACCGAGATTTGACAGCAGACGTAAGCCGAGCAGGAAAGAACACATGAAAAGACATGGAAGGCGTGAGTTCAACAAACGAGTTTCGGAACCCATTAAAATGTATGTATCCTGCATTTTGGCAATTGAGACTAGCCAACAATCCTGTCCGAAATGCAATGTAAAAAACATTTACATTAACATTTACGAAACGTACGTTACGACCAAAAGGCCTTCATCAGTAAGGACAACAACCAACAAAAATATTAGCTAAGAAATCGTAGAAGATGGGATCAATACGAGGGACGGTCATTAAGTAAGACAAAAAAAGGTATACGCTGCAATTGTTCTACCTACTGTCTTATATACATGCGACACATGGACCGTCTTATAGTCGACATGCCAGGAAATTAAATCACTTCCACATGCACTGCATGCGGAAACCGCTGAGGATTAGATGGCAGGACATGGTGCCAAATACAGATGTGTTAGCGCAATCTGGCATGTCTAGTATACCCAACGTGATATGTGAAGAGCTGCTGAGATGGGCTGGCCCTGTTGTGCGCATTTCAGATCAACGTCTACCAAAATAGCTGCTCTATGGTGAACTCGAAAATGGCAGAAGAGCAAGCGGTGGACAGCGGAAAAGGTACAAGGACACACTTTAGAGATGACTGATTCAGTTCAGTATTAACCACGATGACTGGGAAAGAATTGCCACCAATCAGACAGACTGGAACAGCACTATTATGAAGGGTGTTCAGAGACATGAGGTATCGAGAATTAATTTGAGCTATCCAGAGACGATCGCTCCGCAAGTCAACTCACATCAACCTTTCTACAACCCCAATGGATGGAGGTGTCCTATTTCCCTGTACTAAGTGCAACAGTCAGTTCGAGGCTTAGATTGGCTTATTTTAGTCATCTTCGAACTCATGCGAACAGTGAATGCTGACAAAATGGTCTTCATCGATTACGATGGACGAACAACAACAACACGAATTGTATTAATACTATTTTTACAAACGTGCGAACCAGAAATTACATGTGTCTTATTTTCCTACATAGTCCCTGTGCCTGACAGCACATGGTTGACCTGTCCACTGGCATGGGGATGTTTTCTAGAAAAACGTATTTTTTGGTGTGACCATTGACCAATTTTGCACTGCCACCATTACTTGACTGTCCATATGTTACACACGTTCCTATAGCCGTGGTCATCATAGATAATTGTGTGCACAGGAACTAATGTTGAAATCTACGGTTATTTCATCAATAATGACTCGCCTGTTTCCACGGACTAGCTGGTCGATCTGCTGTTTCACTGCGTCAGTTGCAGTATTAAATAGTCTCCCACTCCGTCGTTCCTCAATGTCATTTTGTCTTCCATTTTGAAATGTTTCTACCCATTGATACATTCATTCATGACCCAAACAATCGTCCCTATACTGAATATTCATTCTTATGTAGATTGCAGAAGGCTTTATATCTTTTGACCACACACAAAAACACACGAAAAACGCATTGATGTTCTTCCATGGCGCAAGTCGACAATGAGTCGGCCATGTTGTATGCTATTGCGCATGAACATACTGCTCGACCGTCACATACTCAACATTGTGTATTGCTAAAAAGCCAGTTTATGTTTTGAAATAGGACATTCTCTTACACGCACATTTTATAATATTTCTCAGCTAGAGTGAGATGACAGGTCGCTGCTGAGCGGTGTGCGCGTCAATAACCTTCAGTTTGAGAATGGAGATAGAAGCAGTGACCTCGATGTTAAGATGGCTTGTGAGACCCCTTTAACAAGGGCAATCATCGTGACTGACGCGATAGCCCTGCTTCAGAAGATACAAAAATAATGGTTTTGATACGAGTGGATAGCAGCTGTTGATGCCTCAAACCTCTAGGAGTTGACATGGATCTAGTGTCCTGATCATGCTGGGGTTCAGGGCAACGACAGAGCTGACATCTTTGCTTTACAAGCTCCCATCATAGGGAGGTTAGTGATGGATAGGAATGCCATTTTGGAATCAATCAATGACCGACTGCTGGATGATGACATCGAAATGGATGAATCAACAATCCACAAACTGCAAAGTTTCCACAACAAACGAGGTCCGAGCCGAGTAGGGGGCATGAAAGGACGGAGCAGGTGAGTGTACAGCCAGCGAACTACATAGACTATCAGCATTCAGACTCTGCACAATTTGCTGAGAGAAACTTGGCACCTATGGGTATGCCCGAAGTGCAGGGACATCGATTCTTAGAAATTATAAACTTTATAATATAATCACTGTTACTTAATGACTGTGCCGGATAAATAATATATATATATATATATATATATATATATATATATATATATATATATATATATGAATACATGCAATTTAGATATGAATACATGAAATATAGATATGAATTCATAAAATATAGATATGAATATATAAAATGCAGATATGAATACATAAAATGTAGATATGGATACATAAAATATAGATAGGAATACATAAAATATAGGAATGAATACATAAAATATAGGAATGAATACATAAAATATAGGAATGAATACATAAAATATAGATATGAATATATACAATGTAGATATGAATACATAAATGAGTAAAAAATGCACTTAGCTGGACAACACATAAGAACTCGTTCTAGTCGCCATGTTTGTCAGAGGTCAGATAACAACTGACTATAGAAGGGTTATAGATGAGATTTGACCGGAATACAGTAATGGTTGTTATGTATACCATGAAGTAACAATACATGAATGTTATTTTGAGTATTTCATGTAAATAAACTTAGAAATCTTTTACAAATAATACACAGGCCGATCTCCCGCCTGCTGGTCTGTCCAAGATGTCAAGGCTTGGTTGCAGTTCTGTGTGGAACAGTTCGATCTTAGACGAGTCAATGCGGACAAGTTTGATATGAATGGTAAGTTGGTCGTTTCATTCTCCAATTCAAATTGCGTGCTTTCCGGCTTTTCTCGGCTGTGAGATGAATCTTATTCCGGAACCTTCCATAGGCGATATCCATTTAAGTTTACTGTGTGCTGGTTTGAGACAAGCTTATTTCGTGTAAAAAGCGACAAAACGCCAAAAGATACAAAGTAAGAAGCAAACCAAATAAATACGCAAATAGTAATACTCGGACAAAATATGCTGGCCAAGACCCTCATCTCGATGTCCCCATAGTCCTTCCTGGAAACGGGCTGTTTTTATGGCAGCCTGGCTAACACGGTGAGGTATTGACCTGATCCCCGTAGTAGTGAGCGACACGAAGATGACGCCAAACATAGCACAACCGCTTCGATGACCCTGGTCTACCTTCATCGGCAAGCTCGGGATGTGAAAAAAGCCACAACACACCGCCACGTAACGTTCTTTTCAGGGCGTACAAAAAAGTAACCTACTCATTGTGGGCATTCGCAAACAACAACAACCTAACATATTAGCCAGTGAAGTGATGCCTGTGTGTATCTGTTTGTAATGTGTTATGGGTGTTCTACTATAGCAGTTTTCCAGTACAGTAGTTTTGCCAATTCTGTTTGTACGTGGAGAAATGCTCAAACCGAGAAAAATTCCCGACATGCTCAATCAAACTGGACGCGGAGTGATTTCGAATCCGGTGTGTTAGGATTGTATACCAAGCTTGCGCTCCATTTACACACTTGCATCACTCGCTCCTCCTAGGAGCCAGAATGTGATGACTCCAGACAGAATTACACAATCGGTCACTACTTGCTAGAGGGTCAGAGATATTCTTCTTTTCGTTTGTCCTGCTTGTGCCTTTCATTGTCAGGTTATGAAGCGGTTTCTTTGACAAGACCCTAGTGTGTCCTTCGTACACCAGAAGTTTCACTGCTTCTGTTATTTCTGTTATCCATTCTTTGCGTGGTCGGCCTTTGACTTTGTATCCATTGTATCTGTATAGCATTGCTTTCTAATTAACACTATCTAGTGTTTCACGTAAAACGTGACCGAACCATTTGAATTACTGTCTCTTGATGAGGTCTAGCACTGGTGTTGTATCTTTTTGTCTCTTAGAATTTTCGTTTCTGATTCTATCTATTCTTGTTACTCCAAGCATTATGCGCAGACATTTTATCTCTGTTGTTAGAATATTTCTTGTATGCCAGAGATGCGATCTACAAAATGTCAAACTCATTGCCTGCCCAAGCCGCTGGAACATGCACACGCATTTAGGCATGTGCTGGGTTGGAATCCACAAGGAAAGAGATGAGTGGTTGCGAACTATTAAGGAGGAAATCAATTTAAACGGGGTCTGGTGGTTAGAACTCAAGAGCACTGAATAGCTTACGTACAGATGGAGAGCATTTGTTGAAGCCCTATATTTTAAGTGATAAACTAATAGAAGGGTGTGTATGGGGGTAGCATCCTCATAGTGTCAAACGAATTACTACAGAAACCACCACTGCAAAGCACACAGCGTGTTATGGTGCAGGCCTTCTAAAGGAGACTAAGTCTAATGGGTGCCCTATATTCCGGTTGGAGTGAAAAATAGACTGGGATTCGTCTGGTGATCATAATACTGGTACTTGCGTCTTAACTGACCTCAAACAAAACAAAATATTCATGTTTAGCGCCGAATTGGAGGTAGTGACGCCACATAATTGTGCATTTATTAACTGGTAAGGGTGTCAATCATTCTGAGAGAAATTCTCCTTCTGCTGCCGCTTATTACTGCCCTTTCAGCAATGAATTTCTGGAATATGTCAACGTTGGTCCATGATAAGGAGAGTAGCATCCAGTTTCTGGAATCTGTCAACGTTGGTCCATGATAAGGAGAGTAGCATCCAGTTTCTGGAACCTGTCAACGTTGGTCCATGATTAGGAGAGTAGCATCCAGTTTCTGGAATCTGTCAACGTTGGTCCATGATAAGGAGAGTAGCATCCAGTTTCTGGAATCTGTCAACGTTGGTCCATGATAAGGAGAGTAGCATCCAGTTTCTGGAATCTGTCAACGTTGGTCCATGATAAGGAGAGTAGCATCCAGTTTCTGGAATCTGTCAACGTTGTTGACATGATAAGGAGAGTAGCATCCAGTTTCTGGAATCTGTCAACGTTGGTCCATGATAAGGAGAGTAGCATCCAGTTTCTGGAATCTGTCAACGTTGGTCCATGATAAGGAGAGTAGCATCCAGTTTCTACAGCATGGCATTCTCCATGCTGTCAGATTATTTTCTTGGGTTTTTTTTGGTTTTTTTGTTCACCTTATTTCTCTAATCTCCAAGGCGGTGTGCGTTGCACTGTGGTATTTATTTTGCGCCTGTCGGCCCAGTATATCCACATCAGCAAACATTTTATGTAAGGGTCTGCTTCCTCCTGCATTTTCTAAGGGTTTGCTCCCCGGGGTAACGGCCTGTGCTGTGATGGGGATCGAACCCAGCACCTTCTGGTTGTGAGCCGTGTCACTTAACCACTAGCCCACGCCGTCCCCATGCCACCAGATGATGTAATAACAATCCTGTTAACTAACCCTAACCTAACCCTGAACCTAAACCTAATCCTAACTATAACCCTAACATAACCCTAAACCTAACCCTAACCCTAACCTCCACAGAACTGAATATAACCATCTTTTCTACACTTCTGCCGGTACATGTCTTTACTTATTTATTTAAAATTAAATTCATCGACCAATCCTCCCCTTAACCAAAATGGAATGTCCCATGGCGTACGATAGGAACCCAGGTAACTCTGTTTATGGTGAATTAAAACGCAAGGGCCAGATTACCTTCTGTTGCAATAAACTGTGTAGTGCTTTTAACATCTTAGTAGAATATTCGTCCGAACGTTCGTTGTTCCATTTTTTAGAAGCACATACCGCCATATTAACTACCGACTAAGAGAGGACCAAACCACATTACCAAGAAAGGAGCCACTTGCAATGTCATCGTTCAATGCCCGGGCTACGTGACGATAGATACGAACTAACTACCTGAGATGAGAGAGCTAATTCTGTTTTTCTTGCCGAGTTAAGATTTCCTGGAACATCCTGAACGCCATTTAGAATTAGGTCAGATTTTAAGTGCAAAACGTACAAAAACATATCATTAACATGCGCCGTGTCGATTGGCGTTCAGTTCGGTCCCATTCAAATGCCATCTCTAAATGCATTGGATTTCCAGTGCACTCTATCGCTTGCCGTAATGGTCCAATCTGATAGGCTTGTTCCAGTCCATCTCTTGATGTTATCCGCCCACTTATAACGTTTTCTGCTTCTTGGACGACTACCGTCCACCCTACCCTCTAGGTTGGTCTTCAGCAAGGAGATGTGCTTTCTTATATTGCCAAAATACAAAACACAAGACTCAAATCCAGACATAGTTTTCTAAAAACAACAAACAAATATACATACCCTGAAAGTCGCCGTATCGAGAGGTGGCACGAATTGGTGCAGGAACTCCGGGGGAAACCTGCTCCTGGACATCATCTACCATATACAACATGGAAGTCGCTGAACCGACTCCGTACTAGTGTATCACGGTGCAAGAGGAATATGAAACGATGGGGATATACAGATGATGACACGTGATGGGGATACACAGATGATGACACGTGATGGGGATACACAGATGATGACATGTGATTATGGCGCAATACAGGACCCATACCACCTGATGCCCCAACCTCCAGGAAACATATAATAGGCGCGACATGATGGAGGCAAATGACAGGGCAATCCATGTGGCTGAATACTGGATGCAAGATATATAACGTAGTGCTTGGACACGGAAAGTAAGTAAGTATTGCCAAAATATCATCACTGTCTAGCCTTGATTTCGGTTAATAATTCTGGTTTAACCCCGAACGTTATCAATACTTCGACATTTGTTTGCTTCTCTTTCTAAGAAATCCGTAATCGCTCACAACTTCCTGCGCAAATTATTTTCCTGATGTGATACATTTTCTCTTTTTGTCGTACTCTGTCTCTTTTCCCAGAAATGTAGTCTGCTGTCACAATGTACTTCCACTTTGCTCTTCTTATAACATGTTCATAATAAGGTGATTGTTTTGTTCTGATGTGTGTAATTCGCTGTTTCTGTGCATGAGTTTTCCTAAGCTCTTCCTTATTCATACTTTTTTATATCTTTGAAATTCTTTACATTCTTCTATGAGATCACATATCCATTTTCATGTGATCTTTTCATTTTCTATGGCAGTGGTTCTCACACTGTGCACCCCAGCGCTATTGTGCACCTTGGCTGGTTTACAGAAGCGCCACGAAATATTCCAACATTCTTACAGAAATAACACTAAATCCACAGACCATTGATGTGTTGATGGAATGTTCATTTAGCAGAAACTGTACAAGCCACTAACTGTTTCGCTTTTCATTCGTAAAACTAGATGATGCTCAATGTCAGAAGGGTAATAGAGTCTATTGGATTGTAAAGATCAGCGAACCTTCAATCTATCTTCCACGTCATCTTCGTGTCGATCTGGGTTTTCGGCGATCGCTGTGATAACAAGCAAGTTTAGAACACAAATCAATGTGGAACAGGAAATGACAGTGGCCGTGTACAAACTGATTCCTTGATTTGAGAAGATGTACTGTGAAAAACAGGTTCCACTAATTAAGATTTATTTATTCAATGATTGCTCAGGATCGAGCTGTTTAGAGACGAAAAATAAACAGACCGGGGGGGGGGGGGGCACCATGATTGTGCGATCTGGGGCAGGGACTGTCACTCGCGGATCGGCCTTTATAGTTTAAGCAGACAGTGTAGGAAAACAACAGACGGAGCTGGACAAAACTCAAAGGGCGCCACCTACATGGACTGAGACGCTAATGGTGAAGATGATGATTAAGTGATACGATTGTTCAAAATATGTACTTCTTTCAAACTTTGTACATAAATTGTGTATGACAAAGGCAAAAATAGCACCGCTGCCCCCTATAGAGCATGTCGTAAGAGGCGACTAACTGTGTGACACGATATAACACCGATCATAGTTAGGTGGTTTATTATGAGCAGCATATGACGCCTAACAGACTGCGGGTCTACTTTGCTGTAATGTTTGGGTCTATTAATTTAAGATAGACTCGCATTTCAGCTAACCACGCTCCGCGGCACTTGTCTCGACGCAGCGGAGTAAAACGCCTGTTCCGCTAAGCAGGAAACCTACTCCCAGCTACATGCAGCTCATACAATAGCTGGGGCCTGCAAAGGTCTTCCACCCCTGTAGATGTACAGATCGACTAAGAATAAGAAAATCAATTGTTTGTCAATTTTAAATTCGTGCTTCATTCATTTTTTAATTCTTTTTTTTACATTAACCAACCTAGCCGCACCAACAAGCGACTGCAATTGTTAGGTAGATTTTATGTTCTGCGTTTTGGTGCAATGGACAAAACCTGGTTCACTAAGGTCACCATGAGCAGAACAAGTGTCAGAACCACTGGTTCAGGGCCGCATCCACGGGGGGCAGCTAAATTCCCCCTTCACCCCACACCCCCCCCCCCTCTCCTCCCTCACCAGCATTCTCAAGAATCATATCTTTTTTTTTAAATGTAACTACATTTTACAGGGAGCAGCGTAGCGCAGTGGTTAGCGCATTGGGGTCCTAGGTTCATTCCCCAGTTGAAGCGGTGATGTTTTTTCAGACCGCAATGGCTCCCGGGTCGACCCAGCCTTAAATGGGTACCGGTTCAGTCCGGGCAGTAAAAGCGGCAAGGGAGAGGAGATGGCTACCGCCCTCACATAGCCGAGCCTTTGAAATGTGAGATCGCTAACACCTCACACCCCTACGGCAGTAATGCTATGGGTTACTTGACTTTTTACATTTTATAATTATCAAACCCCTATCATTTGCACAAGCCAATTCCACCAAGTCACGTGTGATGTTTGGTGTTGCTGTTAACGTTGCTGGGGGCGAACACCGCGTAGATAGAGCAACAAGTCCTGACGAATTCACTTATATAATTGGGACGGGAGGGGGGCTGGACTCGGAGCGGTGTTGCCAGGTTGAGTGGGCAACAATTAGCGAATTGGGTTACTTCTGGGATCATTTGGCTACCTGGTCACACGAATCAGGAAAACCAAGTTGACAGCCAGAATGAATGTAGAAGCTTTTCCTTCGTTATGTTCGGTCTTAGAAGACGGAAAATGCTGCCATTACTATTTGTTCTTCCTTTCAAACCTCCTTTCAATAGAAGAACAAATTCTGGGTGCGCCGCTGCATTGGTTCGCTTCCACATTAAAAAATGGATTCTTACTTAGTAGTGCCCAGAAACTCTCTTTCTCTCTTCTATTTGAGAATTTCTTTTCTATTTATTTTCTTAAAGGTTTGCCATTCCTTGATTTTACTGGCGAAGGCACGCGAATTTCAACTCCTGACTTTAGTTTATTAAGTTGCTGAAGTACGATTACAGTCCAACCAAAATTATGTTTCTAATGTTTCATCAGGAAGAAACCCAGAAGAGTGGCAGTACATTGGGTCCCACCCCACTGTAACATTCAAGGCAACGAGGTCCGACTTCCATTGTAACATTCAAGGCAACGAGGTCCCACCCCATTGTAACATTCAAGGCAACGAGGTCCCATCCCATTGTAACATTCAAGGCAACGAGGTCTCACCCCATTGTAACATTCAAGGCAACGAGGTCCCACCCCATTGTAACATTCAAGGCAACGAGGTCCGACCCCATTGTAACATTCAAGGCAAAGAGGTCCCACCCCACTGTAACATTCAAGGCAACGAGGTCCCACCCCACTGAAACATTCAAGGCAACTTGGTCCCACCCCACGGACTGGAGAAAAAGGTGGAAAGTTACCACAACCAGATTCTAGTGTGACCTACGGAGAGTCCAAAAGGTTTATTACGGCCGAATACATGGCCAAAGGAGAAACAGAGCATACTGACTACACAAAAGATGGTGCTTATTAGCAGTTGAACAGAAGAGAGCAGGTCGTGGTCTTCAGGACCCGCATAGGCTACAGTAGACTGAGGTACCATCTATTCAATAAATTGAATATTGGTTCTACTGACGAGTGCACTTGTGGTACTGGGAAAATTACTCCTGATCATTTGCTGCAAAATTCCTCGACATCCGAGGACCAGAGAACGAACATGTGGCCATCACCAGTGCCAACACTAGATAAACTCTATTGCAGTGTATACAGCCTCAAGATTACCGCTGCTTTCTTTGAGCAAATTCAAGTTGACGTCTGACAGGGCACGAAGAAGTAGAAGAAGACGTTCAGGAAGAAACGTTGGTTGTACCTGTGCGTGTTTTCCAGGTGAGCAATAGTAGGCTGCCGTAACAGGCGATTATGTGGAAGCCTAGCAGCAAAAGGAAGCGGGGAAGATCCAAAGAGACTATGTAGAACTATCACAAGCGAGAGTGCAACCATGGCGCTAGGAACACGCAAGAACTGCAGAGAGTAGTGGTGGACTGATCGAACTGGAGAATCATGAGATTTATGGTTATGGTTAGGGTTATCGATATGGTTTGGGTTATGGTTAGGGTTAGTGTTAGGGTTAGGTTTTATGGTTTGGGTTAGGGTTATGGTTAGGGTTAGGGTTAGATTTAGATAACATGGTTGTTATTACATCGTCCAACAGTATGGATAATACCATGCTGCTGTAGAATCTGGAGACTACTCTCTTTGTCATGGACCAACGTTTTTATATTCTAGAAAGCAGAAATTCTCGTGTTTTCTTGCAGAATGTTTGACACCAACGAGCAGTTTAAAAAAATGGATTATTCTAAGACGTCACAACCTTCTTTTCCCTGAGGATTTCCCACAGTTCTACATTAGTGACTTCATCACACCATTTTATTCCCTCAATTCGGCGAAAGTATCAAATAATGAAAGCTTGGACCATTTTATCTGATCTTAGTTCTTAGTTCTTAGTTGACCTGAACTTCTATAAGGGCAGATGCCCCTGTGCAGGTCCCAGCTCTGGTATGAGCTGGATGTAGCCGGGAGAAAGATTTCCTGTTTAGCGGGCTAGGCTCGATCAGACTAATAATCTGCAGCGTTGGGACAAGCGCTTACGAAGGGTGGTTAATCGATATGCGAGTCCATTTTAATAGACTCAAACACTAGAGTGAAGTAGACCCGCCACCTGTTAAGTGCCATCTAGGCTGCTCTAAACAAACCACCTAACCATGGCCGGTGTTATGCCATGTCACACAGTTAGTCGTCTCTTACGACATGCTCTCTGTGGGGCAGTGGTGCTATTCTTGTCCTTGTCATACACAAAGACCCCGGTGGACAACTCCAGACTTGTCTTTATTCCCGACATCACAGAGCTAGCTATACAATAGAACAGACTGGACATTGAAGTTGAAGATCTGCATGTTTCAACAGCATCATCAGTGCCATAACCTAAAAGGTTGTTGAGGCACCTTTATTGCAGTTTGTCGAACCAGTTCCCGCCATACAACAACTGTGTGTCTTGGAATCCATCTATTTCCAGGTGGCAGTTCAATATGGTTGTCTCGAAGTTTCATATAACAAAGTTGACACTATCTTCAGCTAGGGCGAAGGGTGCCAATGTCGTGAAGTTCAGCCGTGTAAACTAGACCGGGAAATATGACACAGGTTTAAGCGTAGTGCTATTCGTATAGCCCATGTCGATTCCAAGTTAATCGGTGGGAAGAAAACACACAAAACTAACGAATTAACCAGTCCAAATGGAAAACAACACGTTTCCGTGAACATAAGTGTATGTCGTCGGCTAGTGTGAATTCCCGGCAGATCCATGGTCTGACGGCATCAATAATGAACTAAATCAGCAGAGCAATGTAGACACACAGCCAGTTACGGCGCCATATTTTCTGCTGTATGTTTATGACGGACTAAACTTCTTTCGATTTCCCCAAATTCTCTGAAGTGCGAGGCGTGTTCAAATGAAACTGGACCTAACTGCACCAAGTTAACATACGTACGATGTGCATTATGACGTCACTTCTGGTGTTTTCAGCACATACCAATCAACAAGTTTGCAAAATGTCATTATCCTCAGACTCATTGTTTCTTCAGCAGACCGTTGAAAACATGGCGGGTGTGATACGGAATCCGTCCAGAGTTGATCAGCGAGCGGTGATTCGGTTTAAAACAGCTGAAGGATATCGACCGAGGCGTGTTCACCTGCCGTTATGCGCACAAAACAAATCACCCTCCTTTGCGTATCGCATCACGTTTTTCCAACTCCATCCTATGCGTTCTTCCTTATGGTGGTTGGTCTGCAACCGAGGTACCCATTGTGAACACACTTTCCGATACTTCAGTTTCTTACTAACCACCATTTGAACTGTCGCAAGCGACACAGCGAATTCTTCTGCTAGCGAACGCAAGCTCCGGCGACGGTCTACCAGAATTGCAGAATCAATTTTGGCGATGGCATCTTTAGACGCAACTGTATGCACCTGACCTGGTCTCAGAAGATCTTTCATTAACTCACGTCCTTCTTTAAACATCGTTGTCCAGTTCTTCACTGTTATCTTCGATACACTTTTGTCACCACACACTGCCTGCATTATGTGATGAATGTCAACTGGTCGACATGCTTCAGCTGATAGAAACCGAATCACCGCTTGCTGATCAACTCTAGATGGATTTCGTTTCACACTCGACATGTTTTGAATGGTCTGCTGAAGAAACTATTAGTCGGAGGATAATGAAGATTTGTAAACTTGACGGTTGGTATGTGTTGTATACACTAGAAGTGACGTCGTCGTGCGCATCGTACATATGTTCACTTGGTGCAGTTAGGTCTGGTTTCATTCAAACATTCCTCGTAATAAAAATCCTTTTGTTTTGTTAATTTGATAACTTTATCAGTACGTCCGACCTTGCCTATTTCAGTTCCACGATATATGCATGAATCTACCTCTTGTAATACTGCATCCCCCATTACAATGTGATTATCTTCAGATGTACTTTAAACTGTCTCGATAATATAATCTAATAATATGTACGGTCACGTACAATTACTTCCGCCTTTCTATCTTCATTTTATCTCTGTTCTATTCTGGTATGAATCTACCGTATTGAAGTCATGTAAGGCCTATAGGTACTCAGTTCATTTCAGTAAGTGGATAATGTTGTATTTACTGATGATTTCCGTAGCACGCTGGTTATACAGACTCCTGCTCCGTCCTCTCGAGGCCCCTTTTTGCTGGATCCGCGAATGATTTTTTAAATGTGCAATCTGTGCATTGCTGGTTCATCGAAAGTAGCGTCTTCACCAAAGCGGCGGCGATTGACCAACTTCAAAAGATCATTGTCAATGTCCCCCAGAATCCAGAATGTTGCCTCTATCTATTGTCAATGTCCCCCAGAATCCAGAATGTTGCCTCTATCTATTGTCAATGTCCCCAAGAATCCAGAATGTTGCCTCTATCTATTGTCAATGTCCCCCAGAATCCAGAATGTTGCCTCTATCTATTGTCAATTTCCCCATGAGTCAGGAATGTTGCCTCTATCTATTGTCAATTTCCCCATGAGTCAGGAATGTTGCCTCTATCTATTGTCAATTTCCCCATGAGTCAGGAATGTTGCCTCTATCTATTGTCAATGTCCCCATGAGTCAGGAATGTTGCCTCTATCTATTGTCAATTTCCCCATGAGTCAGGAATGTTGCCTCTATCTATTGTCAATTTCCCCATGAGTCAGGAATGTTGCCTCTATCTATTGTCAATTTCCCCATGAGTCAGGAATGTTGCCTCTATCTATTGTCAATTTCCCCATGAGTCAGGAATGTTGCCTCTATCTATTGTCAATGTCCCCATGAGTCAGGGATGTTGCCGCCATCTATTGCTGGTGTCCCCATCAGTCCAGGATGTTGCTTCCATCTATTTCCAATGTCCCCATGAGTCAGGGATGTTGCCGCCATCTATTGCTGGTGTCCCCATCAGTCCAGGATGTTGCTTCCATCTATTTCCAATGTTCCCATGAGTCAGGGATGTTGCCACGAATGTTGCTAGTGTCCTCGTAAATCAAAGATGTTGGCTGTATCTATTGCCAATTACCCCACTGCAGATGCCCCTGAGGTCAGAATGCCACCTCCAACCATTATCAATACTCCCACTGAGGACTTTCCCAGGATGTCTCTTCCATTGCAAATGCCTCACATGAGAATGCCCCTGACGCCAGAATGTCACATTCATCCATCTCCAATGGCCCCACTGCGATGCCCCCGGGGGATTGGGGGGGGGGGGGGGTCAGAATACCACTTCCATCCGTTATCAATATTCCCACTGAAGATTTCCCTGAGACCAGGATGTCTATGTCATTGCCAATACCTCAACTGTGGATACTCCCAGAGAACAGGATACCAGCTCGTTCTTTCCTGGTCAGGATATAGATTCACATAAGTTCCCAAAGGTTCAATGCCTCTATGTCGGCTCTCCGTTCATTCTATAGCCCGCCATTCAGGATCTTCTGAAGCAAGGATTGAGAGGATAAAAACATTCATTAGCGAGGTCCGAGCCCCATTAGAGTCGAAG
Source organism: Ariolimax columbianus (assembly GCA_036924085.1). Classification (NCBI taxonomy): domain Eukaryota; kingdom Metazoa; phylum Mollusca; class Gastropoda; order Stylommatophora; family Arionidae; genus Ariolimax; species Ariolimax columbianus. The sequence continues at coordinate 77,154,863 of JAVGWX010000004.1, read as the reverse complement.
TCAATACCTGGATCTTCATTTTCATACTTGAGATTGATGCCATGTATGCATTGCTCCCCTAAGCACCAGCCCTATCTTTTACTCTAACAGAGAAACCCCCAACCAGCATTTTTCATCCGGTAGCGCTGGTCCATCGTTATATCTCTCCTACGTTCCTTACCAAGCATTGAGTCCTGTCTGAGGTTGATCTCTTTGACACGAAGTAAGGTAAAGATTGTCTCATAGCAGACTGTGCTGTCGAGGATGAAGTGTTATAGAGTTTATTGTAGTATACCTCAGCTTTTAATTAGGTGAGATGAGTTAGTTTCCTTGTTCGCTTCTCCCTCCTTCCCTAGCAATGAGCTAGGTGCCCGGCTGCAGCTCACTCGATTGATACGTGTCGAGCGAACAAGAGCTACCAAGACCCTTCACCTTCACGCGGTGATCCTGGATAACTGGCTGCAACAGGGCAGACTGGCTAAGGAGAAGGTGATCCTGGATAACTTAGCTGCAACAGGGCAGACTGGCTAAGGAGAAGGGATCGAAGAGGGAAGGTAAACCGGGTACCCAAAAATGCCTGCTGACGTTGGATGTGTAGGATCGAAAAGTGCAAATATCTTTGTCAAGCTGTAAACTACAACACAATGCATTCCGTTCTCTGGACAACATCTTGCTACTTGCAAAGCTCTTTTTAGGGTTTGGTAGTTGGAGTTTGAGAACGAACGAAGAAGAAGAAAACGTGTCGTTAACGATGAATGAACCTAGTACCTTTTACTATGAGAAGCGAGCGCTCTACTACTCTGCCACGCATGCGTTGACCCAACATAAAACCTTTGCCAAATCACAGGTGGTTCTTGTAGATACATGGTTTATATGATGAGGTTGCATACCCTATCCACAACCCTCGTTAGTTTCATCTAGAGAGACCCTTGAACGTACACGGTGGACCAGATCATCCCTTCTCTGATTCACTAGAGCGTAATATGTACATGTCTTATTTAATATGAAGGGGCTGAACGGTTAGAACGTTTGCTTCTCGCAGTATAGGTCCAGGGCTCATGTTTTGTTGAGGTTGAATGCCCACAATGAGTTACTTTTTGATGTGCCCTGAAGAGGACATTCAATTGCGGTTTGTTGGAGCTTTCCTCACATCCCGAGCTTGCTGTTAAATTTGATAGAGGTCCTCCAGGCGGTTGTGCTATGCTTGGTTTCATCTGCGTGTCGCTCACTACTACGGGGACCACGTCGATCCCTCACCTCGTTAGCCAGGCTGCCGTGAAAACAGCCCGTTTCCAATGAGGACTACAGGGAAGTCGAGGTGAGGGTCTTGACCAGTAGATTTTGCCTGACCCTGACTAGCATATCCGATCAGCATGATTTGCTTGACTAGACGTTAGTCTTCCTTCCCCATGGTTCATTTCACTGTATCTACACGCTCTAGGCTACGCAGTTGTTAATTGGCACCTAACTTACGGTTAAAGACAAGTGTAGAGCAATGAAAACGTCACATTGCTTGTTCACACGTTGTGACTTAGTACAATGATTTCGCTAACACTTTATCCCTGACGGCAGTGTGCGCTGAGATACGTGCTTGGCCTTTTCTTTTAAAATCATGTAATCTATCACTCAAATAATCTGCATGTAATCTGTCACTCGAATAATATGTACAGTGACGCCCCCTTCACTCTAAATAAACATGTCGAATGCCAGTCCTCGAAGTCACATGTTGACATACTTGAGTTTTCTTGGAAATTGTATATTATCTCTTACTTGTGTTTGCCTTGAAGGTTGAGATTGTGTTATTCATATATTGTGTCGTGTTTGTTTTCAAGGTCCAATCATTCTTTCTGTTCTTTCTTCGGCGTTCGTCCCGAAAAGGATGTCGTGTCATTGTGTTGTCATTGACAGCTGGCTTCCAATAGCTGTGCCTTCCGACCTGACATATTCAGTTTCAGCTTGATTTTTGTGTACCAGATCTATCGTTCCACTGCGAGCCCATTCTCTTAAGATAGACTACGCTAGTGCAGTCTGCTTCCAGGACCGTCACGTGGAGTCCGAATATGGTCTATTTCAAGTATGGTTCGCTGACCCTGACGCAAGCAGCCAGTTATGAGTCGCTGACCCTGACGCAAGCAGCCAGTTATGAGTCACTGACCCTGACTTAAGTAGCCGCTTGGAGTCGCTGGCTGCCGTCAGCCTATTCACTTCTGAATATTTAGCCTTGTTGATACATTGATATTGTATTATTCAAATTGTGATGTTCTGGTCAGCCCGACTGTTGCCTGTTACCGAAAGGTGAGCAAGAAATAGTAGAACGGTCACCTGTCAGGCATGTCGCAAGAGATGTCTAAGGAGGATTGGACATGAGGATGGATACTCATCATGTAACAACTTTTAGCCACATAAAAGTTTATAGATACGGACAACCAATCAATCAATCTATGTTGCTCCTTTCGGAACATATAACATAGATAACCCTCCTCAAACAAGTTCGAGTTTGAGATGTCGTTCTGGCACTCTGCAGTTGAGGTCTTTAGACCAAAGTTCATTTTGATAGTCTCTTCTCCTAGTGTTTCTTTGTCCACTGCTCATCCTCGTCACCTGTGGATTCCATGACATGGCCTGCCTAGTGATGGTTGTTGGTGCTTTCTGTACATGTGTCCTTACCAACCCCATTTCCTACGTTTGTTCTGTTGCTTTACTGGTTGTTGTTGGCCCATAGGAATATACATTTATTTGTCAGTAGGTGCCATCGCTAGCGAACGTAACGACATATCAAGCTGAAATGTTCACTGGGCGCTCTGTGCCCTTCTAGATCAATGCAACGTATTTCAAGTCGATATGTCGTTCTCTTCGCGAGTTACGGGCATTTAGCTATATGGTTGCGCGAAGAATATTGATTTTACTAGCAAATACTGGCAAAATGAACTGTTTGTTCCTTCTGGACTGATGAGAGAGATGAGCGTGTAGTACGTGGGTTGCAGGACAAGATGGACAAGGCCAGTTGTGGGGGTTGAAGAGATGAACAGAGGGATGGGTGGGTGGTTATGGACAAGTTTGACGTGACCGAGTTAGATATGGACGAGTTTGAGAGTGAGAATAGATGTGAGGGGGGAATGGATTGGTTGACTTACATAACTATCATGGGTAACGCCTAGTACATCTAGTTTTGAAATGAAAAATTGCAAAGTTATCAGTTGACTGTTTATAACTTTTCGAATGACTTAATACAGGTTTATAAGATAATCAACGGCAAGGATCAACTAAACTACAACAAGTTTTTTTTCACTTCAAAACACAGCCGTCTACAACATCAGGACACAGTTACAAATTAATTAATGGTTCAGATTAGATATTAGGAAATATTATTTTAGTCAGAGAGTAGCAGTGCTTGAAATGCATTGCCACGTGAAATAGTGGATTCAGTGTCAATTAATGCATTCAAGAATGTATTGTATGTCCATAGTTTTTAGATCAAAGAGATATAAAGGAACTTGTTGTATACAACCTCTGCACACTCTTCTAAACCATTATAAAGACGTTAAGTTAAGTTAACCTCCATCATTACCCCCTTTGGTGGTATGTGTCCCAAGCAGCAAACAAGTTGGCCTTATTAGAGCACCGGCATTGCATGAATAACCTAAGCCCAACATAATGTGTATGCGGATCATGTACTGTGGAGTGACGCCATAACAAGAAATAGTTTGTGATTCCTCTGACCCGCGCAAAATACGTGAAGACAACCTTTGAAATAAGTTGTCGGACGTGAAACTAGGTCACAATGTGTGACGAAAACTGTTATCAGAAATAGGATACTGCAGGTGGGAAAACCTACATGGGATTGGTTCTTGGCTCCAGTATTTGCATTTAGCTAAGAGTTCTCAAGGTATCGCGACCCCTAGGGCGTATTTTGAGGTCGTTGTTTTTGTTGTTGTTGTTGTTGCTGATGGTGGTGGTGGTAGTGGTGGTGGTGTTCTTGAACGCCCACAATGAGTAGGATTACTCTTTTGTGCTCCCTGTAAAGGACGTTAAGTGGCCGGTTGTGGTAGCTTTCTTCACATCCCGAGCGTGCTGATGAAGGTGGAGCGGGGGATCTCCAGGCGGTTTTGCTATGCTTGGCTTCATCTGCGTCTCGCTCACTACTACGGGATCATGTCGATCCCTCACCTCGTTAGTCAGGCTGCCATGAAAACAGCCCGATGCCAGGAAAGGTTATGAGGAAGCAAAGGTGAAGGTCTCGGCCAGTATTGTTTTATCTGACCCTGACTAACATGTCTGATTAGTATGGTTTGTTTGAAATTAACATGTCTGATCAGAATGTTTTGTTTGAAATTAACATATCTGATCAGTATATTTTATTTGAAATTAACATGTCTGATCAGTATGTTTTGTTTGAAATTAACATGTCTGATCAGTATGTTTTGTTTGAAATTAACATGTCTGATCAGTATGTTTTGTTTGAAATTAACATGTCTGATCAGTATGTTTTGTTTGAAATTAACATGTATGATCAGTATGTTTTGTTTGAAATTAACATGTCTGATCAGTATGTTTTGTTTGAAATTAACATGTCTGATCAGTATGTTTTGTTTGAAATTAACATGTCTGGTCAGTATGTTTTGTTTGAAATTAACATGTCTGATCAGTATGTTTTGTTTGAAATTAACATGTCTGGTCAGTATGTTTTGTTTGAAATTAACATGTCTGATCAGTATGTTTTGTTTGAAATTAACATGTCTGGTCAGTATGTTTTGTTTGAAATTAACATGTCTGATCAGTATGTTTTGCCTGACCCTGACTAACATGCCTGATCAGTATGTTTTGCCTGACCCTGACTAACATGTCTGAGCAGTATGTTTTGTTTGAAATTAACATGTCTGATCAATATATTTTGCCTGACCCTGACTAACATGTCTGATCAGTATGCTTTGCCTGACCTTGACTAATATGTATGATCAGTATATTTTGCCTGACCCTGACTAACATGTCTGATTAGTATGTTTTGCCTGACCGTGACTAACATGTCTGATCAGTATGTTTTGCCTGCCCCTGACTAACATGTCTGATCAGTATGTTTTGCCTGACCGTGACTAACATGTCTGATCAGTATATTTTGCCTGACCCCGACTAACATGTCTGATCAGTGTGTTTTGTCTGACCCTGACTAACATATCTGATCAGCATATTTAGCCTGACCCTGACTAACATGTCTGATCGGTATGTTTTACCTGATCCTTACTAACATGTCTGATCGGTATGTTTTGCCTGACCCTGACTAACATGTCTGATCGGTATGTTTTGCCTGCCCCTGACTAACATGTCTGATCGGTATGTTTTGCCTGATCGTGACTAACATGTATAATCAGTATATTTTGCCTGACCCCGAATAACATGTCTGATCAGTTTGTTTTGTCTTACCCTGACTAACATATCTGATCAGCATATTTAGCCTGACCCTGACTAACATGTCTGATCAGTATCTTTCACCTGACCCTGACTAACATGTCTGATCAGTATGTTTCACCTGACCCTGACTAACATGTCTGATCAGGATGTTTCGCCTGACCAGACGTTAATCTTCCTTTCCATCCTGTGGTCAAGAATTTCTGTGTCGACACAGTTTGGACAAGATTTTAGATGACCATGACATAATAGAAATGTGCCGATCAAATGTGACATTAATGAAGGGAGAACCTTAGAACAAAACAAACTTGTTCATTCAATAAAGATACCCGAATGATACCCGAGTGAATATTTTTGTAATATTATGTCTTTAATGTCCCATGGAAATGTCTCTCAAAACAGCTTAACTAAAATGTATGGGGATTCGCCTAGACCTAATAGTCCATTAACGACACGCCACTGGCCCAACGATCCCAAACAAGGGCGTATGCAAGTGTTAAGGAGGTGCAGCCATTGAATGTGTTCTCATTCAGCTGGAGTTTAAGATCCTCAAGTTAGGTAGATGGACTTGACCCAAATTCTTGTTCCGCTTAGATAAACTAACCTGTCTGATATACGATAGTATTAGAGCACTAAGGGCATAGATACGGGGCTCAGCTCCCGTTTCCCGGTAGGCTCAAGTCGACCCAGTTTGAATCGGTACCTGACATTGTTACGGAAGGAAAGTCATCGAAGATGGAAACTGGCCACCCTACTTGACAAACAGGCTGTGACCTCGTACAATAAAGTCTCTTGACATTTCACTGGGGTGGCTTTGGATTGTAGAGATTGCCACCGTGTGGTATATTCATGTGTTTGCATTTGACATTTGTATTAGTAACTTGAAATCAAACGGTAATTGGTGCATTAATGTGACTTCGTGCAGCTCTGAGACTATAAACTTGACTTCATTCATCCCATAAACTATAAACTGGACCGTGCAACCATGAGACTATAAACTTGACTTTGTGCAGGCCTGATACTATAAACTCAACTTTGTTCCGCCCTGAGACTATAAACTTGACTTTGTGCAGCCCTGAGACTATAACAACTTGACTTTTTGAAGCCCTGAGACTATCCACTTGTCTTCGTGCAACCATTGAATTATTAACTTGACATCAGGTGATAACTTTTCCATTAACTTGACTTCTTGTTACTTGATACCACTAACTTGACTGCATATAATCCTTAGACCACTAACTTGACTTCATGTAGCATTGGGACCATCAAGTTGACTTCACGTGGCATTAAGACCACTAACTTGACTTCATGTGGCCATGGGACCAATTGGAGCATGCCATCATCTGCCGCTTCGGCCATTAACTTGACTAACAATAGCGTTAGGTCAAATCATTTGACATCAATTTGCCCTGAGACCAATAAGTTCACTTCGTGCGGGATTGCCTAGGACCGTTAGATTGACTTTGTGTGGCACTTGGACCATAAACGCGGTTTCATGCAGACCTTGAACTTTGACTTCATGCTGCTCTGTGACCATTAACTTGACATCATGCTGCTCTGTGATCGTAAACTTGACTCCATGCAACAATCTAACCATCAACTTGACTTCGTCATGCCCCTGTTACAACTATTCGATTCCATTCTATGCGCTCGCTGATCGGTTTCAGTTTTTGTTTGCTATATTATATTGAGCTGCATGTCGGGAGCTTTGACCCATGACCTACTAAACTACAGATGGCCATGTTTGACCTCAAAGATGAAAATCCCGTCTGGGAAATCACCGAATGATGTCAAGGGCTCAATCGTGACCATTTGTATTCTATTACAGTTGGCCATGGCTCAGTGAAACCTGACTTCTATTATCTCAGCAGCAAAGGAGCTTCCTTTTCAAAGTTTCAGAAAAGTAATTCAAAGTTAATAATGTGTCGCAGGCGCAAGTTCAATATTCAAACGCTACATAAGAGGTCAGAGGTTAAGGCGGATGTTTCGTTTACTTAATTGTTTGAACCCAGTCGACGGAGCAGCAGTTATAAGGCCGCCAGATTCTGCCAACAAATGCACACGATTCGCCATGGACTCGTCTAAATTTATCAGGCTGGAAATTAGTACATTAAAGGAAAACGGAAACTGTTCACCAATTCCACAAAATTAATTAACCTTGTAAAATTATGTATTTAACACTTCATTCTCGACAGCAGTCGTGCTGTTGAACTACCTTTTTTTAGACCCACGATGATCTGGGGTAGTTGTCTCGCCGCAGCGACTCAATTTCAACCAGTGTTCGTAAAGCGATCTCAGTCCCGCCAGGCGGAGCGATAGCGCGGGCTTGCGGAAAACGCTCGCCTGCCTTTCCCCGTAGAGCGAATTGGGTGCGGTTTGTTGCAGCGGCTCCTCCACCGAGGTGCGCTGGTCTGGTCCGTATCAGGAAACGTGGTCCGTCCGTGGAGATTTATCTAAGGCTTATAGCAGAGCTCGACAGTACGTCTCGCTGGTGGTCCGACTCTCGCAAAGAGCTTGTGACCGGCAAATGGAAAGCAGGAATCGTTGCCTCGAGGCCCTGCGTTCTCCTACGGAGAAGGGCAGGCCGACAGGCCAAATTGTCTCTAGTCCCAGTGAAATTCATCGCCGAGGTCGTTGGGATCCGTTCTGCACAGAGCGCTGCCATCCCTCCTCGAGCGAGCCCGGTCGGTCGGTCGTCTGGTGCGTGTGGGAGGCCCCTGTCAGGCGGTCCTAGGTCGACGGAGTGAGAGACGGGTGGAACAAACCGTCCGTCCCGTCAGTCGGTCCCTGCGGCCGTCGTCCCAGCGAGGCTTTTTACACACCCTTCCTCCGCCGACCGGTGTGTGCTGTACGTACGTCTCCGACAGATATCTAGTTGATCCTGCCAGTAGTCATATGCTTGTCTCAAAGATTAAGCCATGCATGTCTAAGTTCACACTGTCTCACGGTGAAACCGCGAATGGCTCATTAAATCAGTCGAGGTTCCTTAGATGACACGATCCTACTTGGATAACTGTGGCAATTCTAGAGCTAATACATGCTTACCAAGCTCCGACCTTCGCGGAAAGAGCGCTTTTATTAGTTCAAAACCAATCGTCGTTTCCCCTCGCGGGGTTGCGGCGTCCCCACTGGTGACTCTGGATAACTTTGTGCTGATCGCATGGCCTCATGTGCCGGCGACGCATCTTTCAAATGTCTGCCCTATCAAATGTCGATGGTACGTGACATGCCTACCATGTTTGTAACGGGTAACGGGGAATCAGGGTTCGATTCCGGAGAGGGAGCATGAGAAACGGCTACCACATCCAAGGAAGGCAGCAGGCGCGCAACTTACCCACTCCCGGCACGGGGAGGTAGTGACGAAAAATAACAATACGGGACTCTTTCGATGCCCCGTAATTGGAATGAGTACACTTTAAACCCTTTAACGAGGATCTATTGGAGGGCAAGTCTGGTGCCAGCAGCCGCGGTAATTCCAGCTCCAATAGCGTATATTAAAGTTGTTGCAGTTAAAAAGCTCGTAGTTGGATCTCAGGCGCAGGCGGGCGGTCCGGCTCGCGCCGGTTCACTGCCCGTTGTCTCCTGCCCTACCGTCTGCCGGCTCTCTCCCACGGGTGCTCTTCGCTGAGCGTCCTGGGTGGCCGGCGCGTTTACTTTGAAAAAATTAGAGTGTTCAAAGCAGGCCTCGGCTGCCTGAATAATGGTGCATGGAATAATGGAATAGGACCTCGGTTCTATTTTGTTGGTTTTCGGAACTGGAGGTAATGTTTAACAGGGACAAACGGGGGCATTCGTATTGCGGCGTTAGAGGTGAAATTCTTGGATCGCCGCAAGACGAGCTACTGCGAAAGCATTTGTCAAGAATGTTTTCATTAATCAAGAACGAAAGTCAGAGGTGCGAAGACGATCAGATACCGTCGTAGTTCTGACCATAAACGATGCCGACTAGCGATCCGCAGGAGTTGCTTCGATGACTCTGCGGGCAGCTTCCGGGAAACCAAAGTGTTTGGGTTCCGGGGGAAGTATGGTTGCAAAGCTGAAACTTAAAGGAATTGACGGAAGGGCACCACCAGGAGTGGAGCCTGCGGCTTAATTTGACTCAACACGGCCAACACTGAAATGATTGACATGCCGAGACCACTCTTCTGGGGTCTAATATGGAACTGGTGCTGGATTTAGACCCTCAAAAATCTGGGGCTATGCCCCCTGTGGCCCGGTTTGGTCTGCATCCAGTGTCCTGAAAAAGGAATTGACGGAAGAGCACTATCAGGAGTGGAGCCTGAGGCTCAAATTAACTTAACACGCCAATACTGCAGAATGACTATCAAAAAGTACACCTTCGTGGGGTCTAATAAAGAACATGTGCTGGAATTAGACCCTCGAAAATCTGGGGCTACCCCCTAAGAAACTTGATTGTCTCGCTAAGGGAATTGACGGAAGGGCACCACCAGGTGTGGAACCTGCGGCTTAATTTGACTGAACACGCCAATACTGTAGAACAACTGACAAATCGAGAGCACTGCCGTTTGGGTCTAATAATGAACGTACGCTGGTATTAGACTCACGAATGACAAGTCAGCTCTCAAACACTCAAATGAAAGAACGCTACGGAAATCGTGTTTAACTCCGCAGAAACCGCAGATTTCAAATACCTGGTCATTGACAAACAAAAGCCCTCAATAAATTCGTCTGACCAAATAGTGAACGGGTGCTGGAAATAGATCATCTGAAGACAGGTCAGTTTTACCCTACAAATGACAGGGCGTTGCTACGGAAAACCAGCTCAAAGGAGAGGAGCCGCAGACACTTTGGTTCACGTACCAGGCTGATAAGCCAAGGGCGCGAGGCTACCATGTGGGGGATTACGGCCGAACCCTTGTAAGCCGCAATCCCGCCCAAAATCTCAGCACCACTGCAATGGGAGGCTCCTACATGCTCGGGACCTGGGGCTTGCGCCCCAGCCCTATCAGGTAGAGCCACAGTAAGAGGTCCTTGCCGTCCGCCAATCAAAGCGGGCGGACAACTGCTTGATACTCACCTTATAAGGCGATTGGGTGCGAAACCACCAACCAAAGACTTATTACCTGGTCGGGGTGTCGAAAACAGTAGAGCAGCCACCTCACTGTGAACTGTCAAGACTCAACCACTGACCATGAGAGTTGTCCGCACACCAGGCGAACAACATCTCGGTGACATTACCAGGCTTGTCCTCTGGCTAAATGCACTCCGGCTACGATATCTACCTCTCTACTTTATCAGCCATATAACTATCAAGCTGGACGCAGAAGAGATGCAGACCAGCGGACATTGCACACCTGCCCCACTGTGTCAACACCCCAGGTGGCGGGGAATGCTAGGCGTACCATCCCTGCATAGAAGCCAAGAAAATAAAAGGAAAAAGAGATACCCCACTCACATGCAAATGCTACGTTTCTGGCAGGACGTGACGATCCTGGGATACAGACACACTGGACTGCCTCTCTTCCGGGTAAACCAGTCCATCTCATATATCATCTCACATATCATCATTGCACCCTATAGACACGAGTAGTGAAGACTCGATAGTCTAGTAAGACAACTTCCATAAGAGAGACAACTCTGATCATAAACAACTGCTGCCTTGCAGATAGGCTGGGGACAGCCAAAGGCTAAGGAGGGCATCCCTACAGAAACGCCTGTTGAAATCGGATGCACGGGGCCGTAAGCCTAACAAAACAGTGCAACGTAAATCGCAGTATGATGGCAGTACAACCTATCAGAAAAACGCATGGCGCTCATCCTGCGGAGTCCCGCCAGGCAGCGATAGTGCCGGGCCTCACGCCTCGAAGGGGCCCACCCTTGACTACTGGTGGTCACCCACCCATGTGTCGTGGAGTCAAGGCACATGGCTATGGGGCAACTTCTATTGGCCAAAACCTCAAGACCCTCAAAATACTACAGTGGAATGCGGAGGGAGTCATTAACAAAAAACTTTCCCTAACACACCACCTGCATGAAGGTAAGATTGACGTGGCATGTATCCAGGAAACGCACCTCAACAATAACCATAAATTCTCAATCAGAGGATACCAGACCTTCCGTCTAGATAGAGAAGGCCACAAAGGAGGGGTCCTGATACTGACCAGAAACTGCATACCGAGTAGCGCGGTATCTGTCAATCACACCGGACAAGCAGAAATTGTAGGAGTTGACATAATGGGCCCAAGAGACGAAGCTCCGCATTTTCAATCTGTACGGACCACCAAATAGAGACCTATCGCTCTCGAGTATGGAGGTCAGAGACTCCAACTGCATAGTAGTTGGAGATTTCAACAGCCACTCGGAGAGATGGGGATACTCTGACACAGACAGCAGAGGTGACGAAGTGGAAGATTGGGAGATAGATGCAAATCTCTCCCTAATCAATAGGCCGGAGGATAGCCCTAGCTTCTATTCAAGAACATGGCATACCACCTCGACTCCAGATTTGGCCTTCTCCACACAGGACATACACCATAAAATAGACCGCCAGGTGCTAAACCAACTGGCAGGTAGCGACCACAGGCCGATCAGGCTAACCATTGACATGGAACTAGGCCCACAGGAAACAAAACCGCTCCCACGTTGGAATTACAAACGAGCCGACTGGGACAGATTTGCAATCCTGACAGATGGGCTGTGTGAAACCATCAACACACGAAACACCAAAATGAAGCCCATGGTAGAGAGCCTAAGCAAGGCAATAATGCAAGCCGCCACTGAAACCATCCCAAGAGGAGCTAGGAAAAACTATAAGCCCTACTGGAATGATGAGTTGCAGAAAGTGGAAGATGCAGTAACAAATGCTAGGAACATGGCAGAGCGAGAAAAATCCATGGAGGCAAACATCGCCCTCAAAGCCGCCGCGGCGAAGTACAAACACACTCTCAAGCAAACAGCAAGAGAAAGCTGGAAAAATAAAACGGAAATTCTAAACCTGGACAAAGACGGGAACAAGCTATGGAAGCTAGTCAGAGCCATGAACGACGAAACCCCGTCAAATAAACAAATTACTATCAAGCAGGGCGAGAACTTGATCACATGTAAGAAAGCCGCAAACGCCTTTGTCGATCACTATGCCAGAGCAAACCACATCGAGGTCCCTGCAGATAAGCATACAGACATTAGCGAAGAGCTAAAGGGACACGAAAACATAAATACGGCTCCTGAAGAGCACATGATGGCCAAACTAACAATGCGCGAAATGGAAGAGGCTATGAGAACACTAAAAAAAAGGAAATCTCCCGGAAAAGACGGGATAACAAACGAAATGCTGATGGGGCTGGACCAAACAGCGAAGAGGAAACTGCTATCGGTCCTGAACCAAAGCTGGAAAAGGGGAATTGTACCACAGGCATGGAAAGATGCAATACTGGTACCAGTACCAAAAACAGGAAAGGACAAAACAGATCCAAATGGATACAGGCCCATAAGCCTACTGAGCTGTGTCGGCAAGCTGATGGAACGGATGATAAACACCAGACTGATGTGGCATCTGGAAGAAAAACGAATACTAATTCCACAGCAAGCCGGCTTTAGACAGCACAGATCCACTGAGGACCAGGTCATCATCATAGCCCAGGAGATAGAAGATGCCTACCAGGCACAGAAACACACAGTAGCTGTTTGGGTGGATCTGGAAAAGGCATTTGACAAAGTCTGGAAGGACGGACTTAGAGTCAAGCTAAGAAGAAGTGATGTCTGTGGGAAGATGTACAAGTGGATCAACCACTACCTCAAACAAAGAACGGCCAGAGTCCAAGTACAAGGGCAGATGAGCAAAAAGGTGACACTCGAGCAGGGAGTACCCCAAGGGGGAGTATTGTCACCCACACTCTTCCTGGTATATATAAACGATATCACAGAAAATATACCAAGAATAGTCCATAGCTCAATGTTTGCAGACGATCTGGCTATGTGGACCTCTGAAAAGAATCTCACCATAGCAAGAAATCGGATGCAGACGGCCCTAACATCGCTGGAAGAGTGGGCGAACTCATGGCTGGTCAAAATAAACGAGGAGAAAACCACATGCACAATATTCTCGCTTTCATTAAAACCCCAAAGTACCAAATTAAGTCTAAATGGCAAAATCCTGCAGCCAAACGACAACGCAACCTATCTGGGAGTCACATTTGATCGGCGCATGACATGGAAAAGTCAGATTGAGAGAAACCGAATGAAAGCCAGAGAAAGAATGGCAATCATGAGGAAACTTGCTGGCACAAGCTGGGGAGCAGACGAAGGTATACTAAAGAAACTGTACACTGGAAGAGTGAGACCAGTTCTCGAGTATGGCATTGCGGCATGGACAACAGCAGCGAAGGCGAACTTCGATAAAGTTAACAAACTTCAAAACCAAGCCATGAGAATTATAACAGGTGGCATGAAGTCAACGCCAATTGTAGAACTTGAAAAGATTACAAAACTGCAATCCATGACCGATAGAAGAGACTGCAGAGCCCAGCTGCAGTCAGAGAAACTCCGAAGACTGACTGACCATCCAATGCACCAGAGACTAAACAATTTGGGAAATGGGAAACTAAAGCGGAGAAACTTTGCAGAAATAGCCAAAGCAAAGATGCACGAAGATCCCAAAAACGCACTAACAACACCAAAACCCATCACTACTGTACGAAAACCTACCTGGAGGCAGGATATATTTCCAGAGGTGGTAGAAAATATACCAGGTATTGCAAACAAAAACTGCCAGACTGAAAAAGAAAGGAGAGATACTACCCTAAGCTTCATAAAGAAAAGTTACCCAAGCATGGACTGGACCCATGCATACACCGACGGTTCTGTAACAAACACTACACAGAACGGAGGGGCAGGAGCATTCCTGAACCTACCAAATGGCAGAAAAATAACACTGTCATTCGCTACTGGTAAGTACACAAGCAATTTCAGAGCGGAGGCAGAGGCACTGAGGGCGGCAGTGGAAGAAATGGTGACACACAGTGAAAATGAGAGCCATATAGTCCTGCTGACAGATGCTTTCACCGTAGTCACAGCGCTAAAAAGCCAGAAAAACACTGAGCTCAATGACTTAAGAGCAGCACTCTGCAAACTGGGCCAGCAGTCCGCACCAAAAAGGGTAGTGGTACAGTGGGTTCCGTCACACTGCAACATCCAAGGCAACGAGGAGGCAGACAGACTGGCAAAAGAAGGTGCAAGACTACCACAAACAGATACCAATATGACGTACGAAGAGTCAAAACGGCTTATCAAAGCCAGATACATGACCAAATGGGAAACCGAACATACTGGTTACACCAAAAACGATGCCTATTACCAGTTGAACCGAAGAGAGCAGGTCGTTGTCTTCAGACTTCGCACTGGCCACAACAGACTGAGGTACCACCTATTCAACAAATTGAAGATAGGGTGTACCGACGAATGCCCGTGCGGTACTGGTAAAATGACCGCTGAACATCTGCTGCAGAACTGCCCGACATACGAGGATCAGAGAGAGCAGATGTGGCCATTGCCAGTGGAACTGCAAGACAAGCTCTATGGCAGTGGCGAGAGCCTCAGGATGACCGCCGCTTTTTTCGAAAAAATAATGGTTACTGTCTGACTGCGTACGAAGAAGAAGAAGAAGACCCACGATGAGGGACGGCGTAGTCTAGTGGTTAAGTGACACGGCTCACAATCGGAAGGCGTTGGGTTCGCTCCTCAATTACAGCAGCAGCTGTTACTCCGGGAAAGCAAACCCTTAGAAAATGCAGGAGGACGCAAACACTTACATAAAAGGTAGGCCGATGTCGGATGCACTGGGCCGACAGGCGCAAAATAAGAAGATAAAGTGCAATGCACACCGCCTTGTGGAATAGAGAAGTAAGGCCAAAAAAAGACGCTAGATGACACGTATTCGTCCTGTTTTCAATTTGTAATGTAATGTGCCAATGATTCTCAATTTGTGTTGGCCGTGGAACCCTCTGTCTGTTATTTTTAACATTTTAACATGTTATTATTGTTTGTGATTTTAGAAATCATGCAGCGATCCCTGCATGCACATTCTTTACTCTTGTAACTTCTTCTTCTTCGTTCGTTCTCAAAACTCACACTTCCAAAACCTGAAAAGGGCTTTGCAAGTAGCAGGACATAGTCCAGAGTACGGAATGCGTTGTGTCGCATTTTACAGACTGACTGCGATATTTGCAGCTTTTAGTACGACACATCCGACTTCAGCAGTACTCTTGTAACAAAACACTTAGTTTTCTATTCTAGTTGTAGTATATATTTATAGCATCGAATTTGAGGTAGTGCCGTCACATAATATTGCACTCTTTAACTGTTAGGGGTGTCAAACATTCTGCGAGAATCGACGACAATTGTCGCTACTACTTGTCACTGTCGTCGTACCGATGAATTTCTAGAATCTGCCAACGTAGGTTCATGATATGAAGAGTGACATCCAGTTTCTAAAGCAGCATGGCTTTATCCATGCAGTCAGACGATGTAATAACAACAATGCCAACTTACCCTTACCCTGACCCTTACCCTGACCCTTACCCTGACCCTTACCCTAACCATAATCCTAACCCAACCCTTAGCAAAACTGAATATAACCATCTTTTCTACAATTATATCTTTATGAAGCCTTTATTTATTTATTTAAAATAAAAGTATATTGACCTGTCCTCCCTTTGACCCGAACTTGAATGTCCCATGACTGACGATCGCAACTCATGGAACTCTGTTTTGGGTGAAATAATACGCAAGTACCCAAAACATTTACATTTTCTATTGTCGTTGTAGTTTCTATAAACAATTAATGTAACATGATGATGTTGCTAAGTCCAATGTGCAACCATCTATAATTTCTCTGTTAAAGAAGTCTCTCAATCATGTTGTTATTGTACACTCCCAATTCACACCAACCTAAAGTCCGTTGAGTGTGTAGTAGTCATCTGGATTTGAAATAATAGTAATAATAATTGCCCGACGATGGCGACACCATCAGACTTGTGCAGAAAGATGTGTTCTCATATGACAATCAAGATCAATCCTAGCACGGCAGACTTTGCCGCATCCAGGGCACGCATGTCAGGAGTCGACTGTAGAGTCATCGAGCATTCTGCTCTGTCCAGCATCTCGCTTTCGCTTAGCCTTGGCGATGACGTTCGGCTCTATGATCTAAACACCCAGCAGGTGACATCAATGTTGAAGCTTTTCAGAGACACTTACAAGGTGTCTTGTAGATATGAAATAACGCTTTCAAATAATACCATTTTTTTTTGCACATAAAAATAAACAAATATCGTTTTTGTGGAACAGTAGATTAAGACGAAGCGACACCATCTTTAGTCAATTTCTACAACATTCATTTCGTAATGAGGAAATACGAGATAGAATTGCAACAGCAATATGCCATTTTGAAAACCTCTTGGCAACTGTCAGACGAAGGAACCTCGCTTGGTCACATATCGAGATCAAATGGTCTTGGTACGGTCACATATCGAGATCAAATGGTCTTGGTACGGTCACATATTGAGATCAAATGGTCTTGGTACGGTCACATATCGAGATCAAATGGTCTTGGTACGGTCACATATTGAGATCAAATTGTCTTGGTACGGTCACATATCGAGATCAAATGGTCTTGGTACGGTCACATATCGAGATCAAATGGTCTTGGTACGGTCACATATCGAGATCAAATGGTGTTGCAAATACGATCCTGCACCGAAAGGTGCAAGGCAGACGACGAAAAGGTCGTCTCAAAAAAGAGGTGGGGGGACAACATAAAAGTATGAACCAATCTCCGAACAGAAGAGGCACAGGGATGGAGGGGTGTTGGGGGGGGGGAATGTCTTCACCGGTTACCGGATGACCTGACCTGGCTTGACACTTCTTAAGACACCGACCCTCACCTATATGTCTGTGGGGACTACGACGCCCGCCAACCTTTCTGCGTGAACACCGCCACTGTTTGACCATAACCGCTAAAATGCAAGTGCAACTATAATCAAATGGTCTGTCTGTTTCATTTATTGAAAGCCTGTTACGTCACTTGTTAGTTAGTATGTATGTATGTATGTATGTATGTATGTATGTATGACACTTCCCGATAAGCTTGAGAGCTTAAACTTTCAGGGGATATGGACAAACCTGAGGACAGTAGACTTTGATTATATTTTGGGGGGACAAGATCAGGACAATTTTTGAATAATATATATTCAGACCAAAGACATTCATTATTTACCCCAGGTAGCCAATCGTAACACGGAAATGATATCGAGTTATTCGATCAGCCAATCAAATTCCAGCAGTATATTAATCATGTAGCATGTCCTTTATAGATCGTTGCTCCCATCACAGCATGTCTGAAAGACACTCTTTCCCTTGCCAAAATTCTAGCCTCAGCCACAATCATGCCCAGACATTCCTGCATATCTTGGTACCATCGCCTTCTTGGTCGATCCCTGCCTCTTTTGCCTGGCACTATACCTTCCATATCTTCCATCTCAAGATCGTTGATCTCTTGATGTGACCAAAGTATTTCCAGTTTCTGACCATAATGTAATTGATAGACCATTTCTGTGTTATGCTAAACTCTTGCCGAATGTCTGCATTTGTCTTTTTCGCTTGTATAAGGTATTCTGAGGATCTTTCTGTAATATTTTGACTCGAAGGATTCGATTCTTTGTCTAGAATTTTAGGTAATCGTCCATTGAATATTTACATTTTCTTGTCAAAATGGAATTGTTAAACCAGTTCTCTATATTCAACTGCGTCCGTCCGTCCGTCCGTCTGTCTGTCTGTCTGTTCCTGGTTTGCGTTTCGGCGTCAGGTATATAAGTTACATCTGGACTGCGCCTTGGTCTGCGCTTCGTATAAGGTGGAACTGGCTGCCTCGGATATTCCGTCAATCCATCTTTTGCGGGGTCGGCCTCTAGCTCTTGTACTGCTGTGTCTAAGTGTTAGAGCCATCTGTGGGACGCTGCTGTGTTTAAGTGTTAGAGCCATCTGTGGGACGCTGCTGTGTTAGAGCCATCTGTGGGACGCTGCTGTGTTTAAGTGTTAGAGCCATCTGTAGGACGCTGCTGTGTTAGAGCCATCTGTGGGACGCTGCTGTGTTAGAGCCATCTGTGGGACGCTGCTGTGTTCAAGTGTTAGAGCCATCTGTGGGACGCTGCTGTGTTAGAGCCATCTGTGGGACGCTGCTGTGTTAGAGACATCTGTGTGACGCTGCTGTGTTCAAGTGTTAGAGCCATCTGTGGGACGCTGCTGTGTTAGAGCCATCTGTGGGACGCTGCTGTGTTTAAGTGTTAGAGCCATCTGTGGGACGCTGCTGTGTTAGAGCCATCTGTGGGACGCTGCTGTGTTTAAGTTTTAGAGCCATCTGTGGGACGCTGCTGTGTTAGAGCCATCTGTGGGACGCTGCTGTGTCTAAATGTTAGAGCCATCTGTGGGACTCTGCTGTGTTTAAGTGTTAGAGCCATCTGTGGGACGCTGCTGTGTTAGAGCCATCTGTGGGACGCTGCTGTGTTTAAGTGTTAGAGCCATCTGTGGGACGCTGCTGTGTTAGAGCCATCTGTGGGACGCTGCTGTGTTTAAGTGTTAGAGCCATCTGTGGGACGCTGCTGTGTTTAAGTGTTAAAGCCATCTGTGGGACGCTGCTGTGTTAGAGCCATCTGTGGGACGCTGCTGTGTTTAAGTGTTAGAGCCATATGTGGGACGCTGCTGTGTTAGAGCCATCTGTGGGACGCTGCTGTGTTTAAGTGTTAGAGCCATCTGTGGGACGCTGCTGTGTTAGAGCCATCTGTGGGACGCTGCTGTGTTAGAGCCATCTGTGGGACGCTGCTGTGTTAGAGCCATCTGTGGGACGCTGCTGTGTCTAAGTGTTAGAGCCATCTGTGGGACGCTGCTGTGTTAGAGCCATCTGTGGGACGCTGCTGTGTTAGAGCCATCTGTGGGACGCTGCTGTGTTAGAGCCATCTGTGGGACGCTGCTGTGTTTAAGTGTTAGAGCCATCTGTGGGACCCTTCTGTGTTAGAGCCATCCGTGGGACGCTGCTGTGTTGCTGTCGCGATATGTGGCTAAACCACTGAATTTGCTGTTTTCTAATGAAGTCTAGCACTGGCTTAGTGCCCATCTGTTTCCTGATCTCATCGTTTTTGTCCCATCTTGTCACATTTAACATTCGTCTGAGGCATTTCATTTCTGTTGTTTCTATTGTTCTCTTATCTGTTGCTGCAAGTGTCCATGTTTGACACTGGTAGAATAGTCTAGGCATGAAAATTGTGTTGAACGGGGCTCTGTTTGTACCAATCTTTACCACTCATGTTATCATACAAATGTCGTGTATACAATGTGCAATATTTAGTTTATATCACTATAAAAATGCCTTTAACAAGTAAATTTGATCTGTCCAAGGATATAAAATAGTGGAGACCACTGGGATAAAGGAACTGTATGTCTGTATGCATGCCTTATTTACATTAAGACAATTAAGCGGAGAAACAATATAATATTGTAATATCCGGTTCACGATGACCCCACTCCTTTCAGGTCAGACTCAGGCTATATGTTTCACGCAATATTATTCATGATAAAACGCGCAATGTGACAGATTGGGACGCATTTCTTTTACCTTAACCTTTGTATATCTGATTCGTGCTGTATTCGATTTTGAGAATTAAATAATTTTTGTCATGGCCTTACGTGACCAAGAAGATATTTATTATTAGCAGGACTTAACAAATTTTAGGGTGGCTCATCAGTCAGTCAAATATTTCACCAGTCAGCATGGTCGGACTACAGTCATGCAATTTATGTTAACAAATTTACACCAGGCACTAATTCACATTTATTTCTACAAAACAATGCGTACCAAACCAAAATATATTGTCTTACTTACACATTGTTAGTCTATTTCTTCTTAAGAAAAAATGCACTGCTGTCAGAGGCATGGTATATGTGTCCTTGAACATGCTTGGTAGTTTTAGCACTGCAGTACCATTTATCGATGACTTTATAGTTAGTTTAAATTGTAGTAATGGAGATCCATTTAGATTCACCATCATAAACTAGCTTATGTACAATTTATTTGAACCGTAATATCATCAATAATCGTGCGAGAGTCGTTATGTAGTTACGATTAAAAACGTCATTATCTACTAAAAACGGATTTTCTTTACACGTCAAGCAAAATTGTATACTCGTCACAGACGAGCAGACGAGCGGTTTTGTCAAGCCCTGTATATTAGGAATAAAACCTCGTCCTCCACCAAAGTGAACAATAATTGAGGCATTCGGTGGAATAATGGACTCATTCTAATATGTGCGATGAGGAACCACAGCGTCAAAAACGTTTACTACAGTTTCTTCTTAAGATAAAATTATCGCCACATTTTACCGGCCGCCCAGATGTTGCACAAGAGATTACTTATTCTGACGTCACAGAACAATGCGTTAACCTAGAAATTATAGACAGAATGAGTTGTGCACATTTCAAGGCGCTGGAGCCAGAGCTTTTACAAGACAGACAAACAGACACTATTATTTTCTGTTCAGTAGTTCATATATTTTTTATTTTAAAACAAATAACTCGACGCTGCAGCGGTGCTCAAAATTCAATAGTCAATAATAGAACATACATGTAACCAAATAACAGCCGCAAGGCAGCAGCAAAAGAAAACCTACGCTACGGCCGCAAGGAGCAAAAAACAAACTAAAAAAAATTCAAAATCACAACAAAAAAAGAAATGATGTAAGACAACAATACTGTTGGAGGATTGATGAATTATGTTTGATGGATGATATATATTTTGGTGGACGATTGCTAACGTTCAACGGAAGATGTTTGATGAATGATGCTCGATGTTTGATAGTCCTAATATAATTAACAGGATTCAGTTGAAAGGAACATGGCTTGCAAAATTGGGTAAAAGATTCTTCCCAAAAAAACATGATATCAAATTTAATTCTTTCTTCTTCTTAAATGTGCGTGTTAGTTTGGGTGTTCTTGATATTTCTGATTTATAATCCCATTGAGCTATTCCCGTGGAAATTCTCCTTATGTTATGAGCTATTTAGATATTTTAATACCATATAACTGCAGTAAAACGTGTCAGACGCAGACCGGGCATAGACTGACTTATCGTATAAAGTAGCGAAGCGTTAGAATAGACAGGATGGGATGAGTTATCCCAAATGTTTTGTGAAGAATTCGTGAAGAAATCCCTGTGCATAACACAGGAGTGAAATAAATTAGAATTTGAATTTGTAATGGCCATTTCTGTTTAAGCGTATGACATGTTAGCAAACGCGCGAAGCGGCAAAGCTGGTTGCGTCCAGACTAACATAGAATAGGAATCAGTTCAATTGTCGCTAGAAGAGGGTTACTAGCAGCGCTATTTTTTCTCACAGCTCAATAGCCACAAATTAAGCCGCCCTTCGCTGGGTGGATTTCTATTTTTAGAAAAGGTGAATGATTATGTCCCTTTATGTTCATGTCTAGGCTTACCCTAAAATGATCAACACGCTTCGGTATTGTTCGTATAATAATGGCAAGAAACAGAGGATGTTAGAGATCTATTGTAGCTGACGTTTGATCTGGATGTGGCACTTGCGCTGAGCTGAGCGACATTATTCAGGTTTTTTAAAAATGTCTTCTATTGTTTAATTGTGTAGTTGATATAGTGATACTCATCATCGCTAATCGCTAAAACGTCTTTTTCTTCTTCTTCTTCTTCTTTTTCTTCTTCTTCTTCTTCTTCTTCTTCTTCAATCAACTGATGCTTTGCTTCTAGCTCGGTGAAGTTCACGAAGAAGGCTGTGCGTTTCAGGCCCTCGCCGGTCCCCCACAGCTTTTCGAGCACAGCCGTTCCCACGGGACATACTGCCTCTTTCTGATCTGTATAAATAGCGCGGTCCTGCAGGATATGTTCTAGTGTTTGCTTGAGTGCTCTATAATTGCACGTGGCGATGTCTCCGAGACCAATTCTGTGATGGGTCTTGCGTCTGCAATGTCCCGTTCTGAGTCTGAAGATCTTTGTCTGTCCATCAAGTGTGTCTATGCTCTCATTTTCTGGCGTGCATTCTTTGCGCTGGTCTCTCCATACCGTCCTCGTGGATGGTTTGACGATTGTCTTTGCTTCTTTATAGCTCTGTGAATGCCGCCGCTTCCTGCTTTTACCAGCTTATCTGCTTTCTTGTTTCAAAGGATCCCACAAGGGGGAGTAATCCATTGCATGACTAAATCTGCCTTTTGGAACAGCAATCCGATGTTTTATTTTATTTTGTGGGAGAGTCTATCTTGCTTGGGGATTGAAACAATCTCCTTCTGGTATTCTCCGCTTCCAGGTAAAGCTCTGCTTCTGCTGACCAGGGTGGACTTTATGGAACGAGCTCCTCATGCTGGAGATGTTCTGTTCAATGCCTTCCAGCGTCTAGGGAACCAAGAGAGTAAGTTCACAGATTGGTTCTTGGGTGGATAGTGCGGGTGTCTGATGTTGTTTTATGTTCGTGTGTCTGGTGTTGGCTGTATGTTTGTTGATCGTTTGTCTGTTTAGTGAAGGTTGGTTATTTGATGAATTGTGTGTCTGTATGGTGTAGGTTAGATGTTTGATGATAGTGTGTATGTCTGGTGTAGGTTAGATGTTTGATGATAGTGTGTATGTCTGGTGTAGGTTAGATGTTTGATGTGTGTGTGTATGTCTAGTGTAGTTTAGATGTTTGATGTTTGTGTGTATGTCTGGTGTAGGTTAGATGTTTGATGTTTGTATGTATGTCTGGTGTAGGTTAGATGTTTGATGTTTGTGTGTATGTCTGGTGTAGTTTAGATGTTTGATGTTTGTGTGAATGTCTAGTGTAGTTTAGATGTTTGATGTTTGTGTGTATGTCTGGTGTAGGTTAGATGTTTGTGTGTATGTCTGGTGTAGGTTAGATGTTTGATGATAGTGTGTATATCTGGTATAGGTTAGATGTTTGATGTGTGTGTGTCTTTGTCTGCTGTAGGCTAGATGTTTGATGTTTGTGTGTATGTCTAGTGTAGGTTAGATGTTTGATGATAGTGTGTATGTCTGATGTAGGTTAGATGTTTGATGTTTTTGTGTATGTGTGTGTAGGTTAGATGTTTTATGTTTGTGTGTATGTCTGGTGTAGGTTAGATGTTTGATGATTTGATGATAGTGTGTATATCTGGTGTAGGTTAGATGTTTGATGTTTGTGTGTATGTCTGGTGTAGGTTAGATGTTTGATGATAGTGTGTATATCTGGTGTAGGTTAGATGTTTGATGTTTGTGTGTATGTCTGGTGTAGGTTAGATGTTTGATGATAGTGTGTATATCTGGTGTAGGTTAGATGTTTTATGTTTGTGTGAATGTCTAGTGTAGTTTAGATGTTTGATGTTTGTGTGTATGTCTGGTGTATGTAAGATGTTTGATGATAGTGTGTATGTCTGGTGTAGTTTAGATGTTTGATGTTTGTGTGTATGTCTGGTGTATGTTAGATGTTTGATGATAGTGTGTATGTCTGGTGTAGTTTAAATGTTTGATGATAGTGTGAATGTCTGTTGTAGGTTTGATGTTTGATGATCGATTACTTGTCTGATGTAAATATGATGTTGTATGGATCATTTGACTGCCTACTGCTATTTGCTTGTTTGATGGATCATGTGACTGTCTGAGGTAGGATGGATGTTTCGTGGACTGTTAGTCTACTAATCAGTCTGATTGTCTGTTTGTTTGTCTAGTTGATTATCTGTCTGTGTGTCCAGTTGATTGTCTATTTGTTTGTCTAGTTGATTATCTGTTTGTTTGTCTAGTTGATTATCTGTCTGTGTGTCCAGTTGACTGTCTGTTTGTTTGTCTAGTTGATTGTCGGTTTATTTTTGGATTTGATTGTCTGTCTGTTTGCAAATTTGATTGTCTGTTTGTTTGTTTGTTTGTAGAGTTGATTGTCCTTTTCTATGTCTAATTGGTTGTCTGTCTGTTTGTGAAGTTGATTATCTGTTTGCTTGTGGAATTGATTGTATGTTTGTGTATTTGATTGATAAGATGGTTGAATGTATGTGTGTTTGTTAAGTTGATTGTCTGATTGTTTATGCAGTGATTGTCTATTTGTTTATCTAGTTGATTTGTTGATTCGGGTCTTGTTTCCTTAGTAGAGTATTTTCTTGTGAAGAAATAACCGGACAGTAGTGTGACCCTTTGTTTTTTGTAGCTGGTTAATATATTTTTCTAAGAACATCACCTCTTTTAATCTTACCTCGTGCTGAATGAAGCATAGAAGTACCCCTGCATGTGGCTCCTTATAAGAAGTATACCCCAAAGCATATGCATTATTGTAGAAGTGGTGTCTCTAGAAGTTTATTTTGTATGATGAAGCTGCTAGTCATACATACAACCTCCATTAGTCACTTATTGCTGCACGCTTCGAGGGACAGTTATCTGTATTCTATTGTCCCCAGCAAGGCACCTTGGAATCTATACTTGAATATTTACTCATTATTCATACATTACCAACAAACTGGCTACTGGGATACACAAAATAACAATAGGATCACAGTGTCCTTCTCAACATGTCGTAAAATGTAGCTAAAGAGGATTGTACATGACGCTAGCAACTTCAGTTTGTAAATTTATTACTATGAATCTGCAGCTGTCGTACGACACGTCTTCCATTTCTGGAGTGGTCGATTGGTTTATAACACTGAGGACTACAGGCCGCTCGCCTCTGCTGTCGCTACGTCGTGTGCTGGCTTTCTTTGTTTATTTCACCCCCAACAGAAGAACAGCATATGCCTTACCAGGGATTTGATACGCTGTTCTCACTGTCAGCAGACAGGCATCGAAATTATTCGGTCGCAGGCCCCACAAAACTGCCACTAAATGTTCAGATACAGGATTCTGGTAAATGGGTCCGCTGTAATCGTGGCTCGATCCTATGTTTTACTTGGTACGACTATACCAGCCAGACCAGTCAAGGTCCTATTCAGTTTTGTTTCTTAAATTTCCATGTTTCAAGTTTTCACTTTTGCGTAATCTGCAGACGGCTTCCATGCACGCCTAGATACTGCTACGTCTGCAAGTGTTCATGGCCCTCTTCAGCGATCTTCTACATCAATGAGTAGCGGCGGCACTAGTCCAGTCATGGTTAACTGCATAAACATCTTGTCTTCAACAGAAAAAATGGATACTAGCGATGTAGCAGGTATGTTTATAACATTGGAAACCTCGGTTTAACTAACACTCTAACAATGGACTGTTCCCATGGATGAAAGATTGGAAAATTGGTACTTGCGTCTTAATTCACCCAAAACAGAGATCCCTGGGTTTCTATCGTACGTAACGGGACATTCCATTTCAGGTTAAGGGGAGGGAATGTCGATATAATTTTATTTTAAATAAATAAATAAATTGCTTAGATAAAGATTGTTGCTGTTGATGTTGTTGTTGTTGTAAAATGCCCATAATGAGTAAGTTTAATCGTTTGTGCGCCTTGAAAAGGTCGTTCAGTGGCTGGTTATAGTAGCTTTTCTTTTTTTTTTTTTTTTTTGCTTAGATGTTTGCCTCACTAGTTTCTACTGGCGGAGGCGCGCCATTTTCCACCCCAGACCGTAGTCCATTGGGCGATATCAGGACGCATAAACCAGTGCTTGGATGCATGTGTGCGTCTGTATGTACATATGCTAGGTTTGTGCGCCCTCAGAAGCTAGCCCAACCAAAGTGCAATGGAAGGGCCTCACCATGAGGGCGCGTGTGAAAGTCTCACATCCCGAGCATGCTGATGAAGGTGGAACGCGGTCCTCCAGGCGGTTGTGCTATGTTTGACTTCGTCTGCGAGGCGCTCACTACTATGGGGATCAAATCGATCTACATCTAGTCAGAGAGATTGTAGTCTTGGACAGCGTATTGTGCCTGACCTGACGTCCTGGTCAGTATGTTGTGCCTGACTAGACTAGCGTCTCAGTTCCCAGTTAGATAAAGATAGAAGTGTAGAAAAGATGGTTATATTGAGTTTAGGGTTAGGTTTAGAGTTAGGTTTAGAGTTAGGTTTAGAGTTAGGTTTAGAGTTAGTGTTAGAGTTAGGTTTAGAGTTAGGTTTAGAGTTAGTGTTAGAGTTAGGTTTAGAGTTAGGTTTAGAGTTAGGTTTAGAGTTAGGTTTAGAGTTAGGTTTAGAGTTAGGTTTAGAGTTAGGTTTAGAGTTAGTGTTAGAGTTAGGCTTAGAGTTAGGTTTAGAGTTAGGTTTAGAGTTAGGTTTAGAGTTAGGTTTAGGATTAGTGTTAGATAACATGGTTGTTATTACATCGTCTCACAGCTTGGTTAATGTCATATTGCTGTAGAAACTGGATGCTGCTCTCCTTATCATGGACCAACGTTGGCAGTTGTCACTATGTTGTGCCTGACCTTGGAGTGACGCCATGGACAGTATGTTGTGCCCGACCCTGACGCGCGTCCTGGTCAGTATGTTGTGCCCGACCCTGACGCGCGTCCTGGTCAGTATGTTGTGCCCGACCCTGACGCGCGTCCTGGTCAGTATGTTGTGCCCGACCATGACGCGCGTCCTGGTCAGTATGTTGTGCCTGATAGGATTCAGTTCCTCTTCCAGTTACCACACCGTCCAGAACAGTTATTTACAGACCATTGCAGGATGTGAAGTGACCAAAGTATTTTAGTTTCCAAGGCGTAATGATACTAGATACTGGATACTAAGATACTAGAAGATACTGAAGAGTAAGATTAAGGACTTGAGGAAACAAAGGTTGTGATCAAATGGTTAGCGAGGTCTGGTCTGGATGTCCCTCTCGTCAAATGACAGTGAAGCGTCTGATATAGCCTCTTCTTTCCAGGTGTAGAGATCTCCGCTGGATTCACTGCTGGGTTTGCCGTTCAGAGGTTTCCAAGTCAATGACCTCTCCTACATTATTGTGTCCCCAGCAGCACCTTCACGAGTGGCCTCCTGTTTCTGAATGAGCCTGCTGTGGGGCGCAACCGAGTACCCGGTGGTATAACTGGTCGGGCAGATTGGGCTCATTAGCCTTGGTTGGCAGCCAATCTAAGAGAAGGTAAACTCTGACTCTAAACCTGAGTAGACGAAGCTCGTTAGCCTGTTCAGGCAGTTCGCCTAGGAGAGGGGAGACTCTGATTTTAAAGCCAAAAGTCCCAGAGAGTGCTGGCTAGTTTTGGGACAATGAGATTATCATCGGATGTCTTGAGTAACTAGCATCTGCGGGCAACGACTCCACTGCCTTGTGGAAACCGCGTGAGAGGGTAGGGCTATGGAAGTAAACCTTGACAGAAAATCTGGAATGGTAGCACCTAAGGCTAATGCTTTCAAAATTGCGAACTCATTCCGGCAGCTCCTGCAGTTGAGCTGGTGCCAAATTGTCATGCTTTGCATTCCTTTGGATTACACTAGCGTGGCCGAGAGGGGGATCCTGCAGTTTGGGCAGCCCAGGGTCTCTATATTCAGCGCCCAGGTTTGCGCTCTAAGAGGCTACTCACATGGTGTCTGTCACGGGCATGTTCCGCAAAGACCGAGACGCCTATGGAAATTTCAAGTAAGTGTTGCTGTATGGAGTGGAGACGTGGAGAACAACCAAGGCCATACAATAAAGACTCCAGTCCTTCGTTTACAGATGTCTACAAAAAAACAATTGATATAAAGTGGCAGGACATGGTGAGGAATGAAGACTTGTGTTCATAAAGTGGCAGGACATGGTGAGGAATGAAGACTTGTGTTCATAAAGTGGCAGGACATGGTGAGGAATGAAGACTTGTGTTCATAAAGTGGCAGGACATGGTGAGGAATGAAGACTTGTGTTCATAAAGTGGCAGGGCATGGTGAGGAATGAAGACTTGTGTTCATAAAGTGGCAGGACATGGTGAGGAATGAAGACTTGTGTTCATAAAGTGGCAGGACATGGTGAGGAATGAAGACTTGTGTTCATAAAGTGGCAGGACATGGTGAGGAATGAAGACTTGTGTTCATAAAGTGGCAGGACATGGTGAGGAATGAAGACTTGTGTTCATAAAGTGGCAGGACATGGTGAGGAATGAAGACTTGGTGGAAGGGTCAACAACAGCCACTGAAACACAAACTAAAAGAAAACATTGGGGAAAACATCTGAGGATGGACCGTTCAACATAGCTAAGCAGGTTCTCAAATGGAACCCTTAAGAGATGAGAAAAAGAGGTATATCTTAAAATACAGGGAGAAGAGAATGGGAGAAGGAACCACAATTAAATGGCTACACTTGGAGAGAGACAGAAAGAGTAGCACAGGGCAGTGAATTCAATGGACAATTCGCCGAGAAGTCTCTTATTGATTGATTGATTGAAAGGAATTTTTCTATAGTATTTTTGCTGGAAAGATGCCATTTCCTTCTTTAGTGTTTGTCTGATTGTTCAAGTCTTACATTTGCAAGTTGCCACGTGGAAGGTTTGTCTGATTGTTCAAGTCTTACATTTGCACGTTGCCACGTGGAAGGTTTGTCTGATTGTTCAAGTCTTACATTTGCACGTTGCCACGTGGAAGGTTTGTCTGATTGTTCAAGTCTTACATTTGCACGTTGCCACGTGGAAGGTTTGTCTGATTGTTCAAGTCTTACATTTGCACGTTGCCACGTGGAAGGTTTGTCTGATTGTTCAAGTCTTACATTTGCACGTTGCCACGTGGAAGGTTTGTCTGATTGTTCAAGTCTTACATTTGCACGTTGCCACGTGGAAGGTTCGTGTATTCAGAGATGTTGTTGTTGTTGCTCTATTCGTCTTTTCTCATTGTACTTTATATTGGTATTGCCAGTGGTTTCTTAATCTATTATTAACTTAACTTAACTTAACGTCTATATACTGGTTTAGAAAACTCTATAGTATGTGTGCAACCAGTTCCATTAAAACTTTCTTGGTCTAAAATCTATGCGCATCCAAAATGTTCTTAAATGCATTTACTGTCCCTGCCTCCACTACTTCCTGTGGCAATGCATTCCAAGCATTCACCACTTTCTGATTAAAAATAGTTTTCCTAATATCTAATTTGGACCTTTCTTTAGTTAATTTGTAGATATGCCCTCTTGTATGTGGTTGTACTTTGAAAACTTGTCTAATTTATCCTTCCCTTTCATTATCTTATTAACATGTATTAAGTCACCTCGAATTGCTCTCTTTTCTAGACACTGTTGACCAGTTTTTCTGAGTCTTCCCTCATCTTTAATTCTGGAATCCCACTATTAGGTTTGTCGCTCTTTTTTGCATCCTTTCCATCACCTCCTCTACCAAAAGAACTTCACACCTGTACACATTACGCCAATCTAGGTATAGTTAATGCTTTATACAGTTTGACTATTTTGATAGCGTCCATTGTTGCGGATAATGGAGACCAGATATTTAAGACTGGTTACCTTTTCGATGTCGTCCATTGGTCTGTTTTGGGGTTTGTTTGTTTGTTTGTTTTTTGTTTTTTTATTTTTTTTTTGTGGGGGAAGCTGTGTTTTGTCTGTTGTCATTATATTAGTTATTATGATGGTCGCTGTGTTCTTTACCATACATCATAATCTGTTCTAGTCCTTCTGCATTGTTTAAGAGGATAACTGTGCCATCTGTATATGGAAGTGCTGGTATTTCGTTTTTTGCCGATTGTAAATAAGTCGAACGTTTCATAATTTTATAGGGAAATGCATGGTCTAGTGGTTAAGTGAAACGGCACACAACTTGAAAGTGCTGGGTTCGATCCCCATCACAGCACCGGCCGTTACCCCGGGGAAGCAAACCCTTAGAAAATGCAGGAGGAAGCAGAATCTTACATAAAATGCATGTTGAAGTCGGATGCACTGGGCCGACAAGCGCAAAATAAAAAACATAGTGCAACGCACACAGCCTCGAGGAATAGAGAAATAAGGCGAACACAATAAAATAATAATAATAATAATAAAAATAATAATAATAATAATAAAAATAATTGTATATATTTCTCATATTCCACATGATCGTTTCCAGGCAAATGTTGGATAGGTAAGGAGAGAGTACGCATCCTTGTACTACGGGCTACAGGTGAAAACCTTAAAAGTGGGACTGATATTAGAAAAAGCATGCATTTGTGTTGCAACTTGTTAATATGGCTGTTAAGGATTACAATAGTGTCCTGCACGTGCCATGCCGGGGCAAGCGAACATCATGACATCATAATTGCAGTTAAAACATGGCAGCGCCACTATTGATAGGCACCAAATAGGAACAGCGGTTTGTTATCCGTTTTATTTTTAGCAGCAAAAAAGGTGAGACCTATATAAATTCATTGGCAAATGAAAGTCCAGTACGGTGATGCATGCCTTTCGCTCCAGCAAGTGTATGGGTGGAGTAGGAAGTTCCAAAACGGCTTGAGTTCTTTGACAGACTTCACGACTGGGCACACCGAGTAGTGACTACAGGGTCGATTGCAGCCGTTGACCGCCTCGAAGAGGAAAATCGGCGATTGACTGTGACTAAAAGGCATGCATTGCGTGCAGAACACTCTTAACATCTTTAGCTGCCATATTAACAAGTTACAATACAAACTTGATTGTTCTAATTTCTATCCAACTTTTAAGCTGTTCATACAAGCCGGCTCTTTTGCTCTTCAAATCAGTCTGATGTTTCTCCAGCAGTTATGGCCGTTGCTTGTTTCTCCTCGTATATAGGCTCGATTACAGAGGGTGATGGAAGGTTAAAGTGGTTAGTATCTCTCACCCCGGGCATACTACTCTTCCTACCCGGCTGCTACACGCTCTTTTCCACCTCACAACTCGGGTGATCGGTTATATAATACATTTTGATTTGTATTCCAGAGAATAGATCGTCTGCTTCTTCACAAACAAGCTACGAAGAAATGAATTGCGATGCTGACATGAAACATGATCTAATGAGACAAAATGATGATGGAGGTAAGAATGTTATATCCAACCTCTTTAAATCTTCTTCGTTGTCTTCGTTGTTTAATCTGAAAAAGACGAATTGTTTCGTTGTACGGTAGTTTACAGAGGGCTGCGATTTATGCGCTTTTCAGTCCGACACATCCGATTTCAGCACCGTTCATTTTTAGATCTGGTTTCTGCTCAATCTTTGATTCCTTACCTCTCACCCATGCTGCACAGCTGCAGCCTGTTTCCAGGGCTGATACTTTGGAGTAGAATATTGTCAAGGACATCTCTATTCGCCGACTCTGACCTCGAAGCAAGCTTTAAGTCATCGAATGCTGTCATCTCGTTCACTACATCTTTAGCTCCTTCGCTTCCTTCGCCTTTTATTTATGTCAATCATTTATGATGGATCAATTAAAAACCTTATAAAACAATAAGAAAACAATATACTTTAAATTGTGTTCAAAAAGTCCGCATGACACCGGTTTGAGCTTTATAATCCAATATTGGTCATACAGTGGATACCATACCACTGCAATATTGAAGACAATACAACTGCAGACAAACTAGCAACGCGTGGAGGAGCTTCCCCACAAACAGACCTGAGCATCACGTAAAATGAGACCAACACCATAATTAAAGTGAAGTTCAGTGGAAAATGGGCTGATCAACACCCCGATTTCCGAAAAGAAGAGAGCTACTTTAATTTGACTAGCGAGAGCAAGTCATCATCCTCAGACTGAGAACTTGACCTAACAGACTCAAGTGTCTTCAATACTTCTTCTTCTTCTTCTTCTGCGTACGCAGTCAGACAGTAACCATTATTTTTTCGAAAAAAGCGGCGGTCATCCTGAGGCTGTCGCCACTGCCATTGAGCTTGTCTTGCAGTTCCACTGGTGATGGCCACATCTGCTCTCTCTGATCCTCGTATGTCGGGCAGTTCTGCAGCAGATGTTCAGTGGTCATTTTACCAGTACCGCACGGGCATTCGTCGGTACACCCTATCTTCAATTTGTTGAATAGGTGGTACCTCAGTCTATTGTGGCCAGTGCGAAGTCTGAAGACAGCGACCTGCTCTCTTCGGTTCAACTGGTAAAAGGCATCGTTTTTGGTGTAACCAGTATGTTCGGTTTCCCATTTGGTCATGTATCTGGCTTTGATAAGCCGTTTTGACTCTTCGTACGTCATACTGGTATCTGTTTGTGGTAGTCTTGCACCTTCTTTTGCCAGTCTGTCTGCCTCCTCGTTGCCTTGGATGTTGCAGTGTGATGGGACCCACTGTACCACTACCCTTTTTGGTGCGGACTGCTGGCCCAGTTTGCAGAGTACTGCTCTTAAGTCATTAAGCTCAGTGTTTTTCTGGATTTTTAGCGCTGTGACTACGGCGAGAGCATCTGTAAGCAGGACTATATGGCTTTCATTTTCACTGTGTGTCACCATTTCTTCCACTGCCGCCCTCAGTGCCTCTGCCTCCGCTCTGAAATTGCTTGTGTACTTACCAGTAGCGAATGACAGTGTTATTTTTCTGCCATTTGGTAGGTTCAGGAATGCTCCTGCCCCTCCGTTCTGTGTTGTGTTTGTTACAGAACCGTCGGTGTATGCATGGGTCCAGTCCATGCTTGGGTAGCTTTTCGTTATGAAGCTTAGGGTAGTATCTCTCCTTTCTTTTTCAGTCTGGCAGTTTTTGTTTCCAATACCTGGTATATTTTCTACCACTTCTGGAAATATATCCTGCCTCCAGGTAGGTTTTCGTACAGTAGTGATGGGTTTTGGTGTTGTTAGTGCGTTTATGGGATCTTCGTGCATCTTTGCTTTGGCTATTTCTGCAAAGTTTCTCCGCTTTAGTCTCCCATTTCCCAAATTGTTTAGTATCTGGTGCATTGGATGGTCGGTCAGTCTTCGGAGCTTCTCTGACTGCAGCTGGGCTCTGCAGTCTCTTCTATCGGTCATGGATTGCAGTTTTGTAATCTTTTCAAGTTCTACAATTGGCGTTGACTTCATGCCACCTGTTATAATTCTCATGGCTTGGTTTTGAAGTTTGCTAACTTTATCGAAGTTCGCCTTCGCTGCTGTTGTCCATGCCGCAATGCCATACTCGAGAACTGGTCTCACTCTTCCAGTGTACAGTTTCTTTAGTATGCCTTCGTCTGCTCCCCAGCTTGTGCCAGCAAGTTTCCTCATGATTGCCATTCTTTCTCTGGCTTTCATTCGGTTTCTCTCAATCTGACTTTTCCATGTCATGCGCCGATCAAATGTGACTCCCAGATAGGTTGGGTTGTCGTTTGGCTGCAGGAATTTGCCATTTAAACTTAATTTGGTACTTTGGGGTTTTAATGAAAGCGAGAATATTGTGCATGTGGTTTTCTCCTCGTTTATTTTAACCAGCCATGAGTTCGCCCACTCTTCCAGCGATGTTAGGGCCGTTTGCATCCGATTTCTTGCTATGGTGAGATTCTTTTCAGAGGTCCACATAGCCAGATCGTCTGCAAACATTGAGCTATGGACTCTTCTTGGTATATTCTCTGTAATATCGTTTATATATACCAGGAAGAGTGTGGGTGACAGTACTCCCCCTTGGGGTACTCCCTGCTCGAGTGTCACCTTTTTGCTGATCTGCCCTTGTACTTGGACTCTGTCCGTTCTTTGTTTGAGGTAGTGGTTGATCCACTTGTACATTTTCCGACAAACATCACTTCTTCTTAGCTTGACTCTGTCCATCTTTCCAGACTTTGTCAAATGCCTTTTCCAGATCCAACAAACAGCTACTGTGTGTTTCTGTGCCTGGTAGGCATCTTCTATCTCCTGGGCTATGAGGATGACCTGGTCCTCAGTGGATCTGTGCTGTCTAAAGCCGGCTTGCTGTGGAATTAGTATTCGTTTTTCTTCCAGATGCCACATCAGTCTGGTGTTTATCATCCGTTCCATCAACTTGCCGACACAGCTCAGTAGGCTTATGGGCCTGTATCCATTTGGATCTGTTTTGTCCTTTCCTGTTTTTGGTACTGGTACCAGTACTGCGTCTTTCCATGCCTGTGGTACAATTCCCCTTTTCCAGCTTTGGTTCAGGACCGATAGCAGTTTCCTCTTCGCTGTATAGTTCTCGCCCTGCTTGATAGTAATTATTTATTTGACGGGGTTTCGTCGTTCATGGCTCTGACTAGCTTCCATAGCTTGTTCCCGTCTTTGTCCAGGTTTAGACTTTCCGTTTTATTTTTCCAGCTTTCTCTTGCTGTTTGCTTGAGAGTGTGTTTGTACTTCGCCGTGGCGGCTTTGAGGGCGATGTTTGCCTCCATGGATTTTTCTCGCTCTGCCATGTTCCTAGCATTTGTTACTGCATCTTCCACTTTCTGCAACTCATCATTCCAGTAGGGCTTATAGTTTTTCCTAGCTCCTCTTGGGATGGTTTCAGTGGCGGCTTGCATTATTGCCTTGCTTAGGCTCTCCACCATGGGCTTCATTGTCATCAATACAATATTCTCGACTTCAGTCCGGCGCGTGTACCGTATGCGATGTAGCCAACAATGTCCTGTATGCCGTCTGATCTTTCGCTGTGTCGTACCATTTCGTACCTAGGTCTCTCAGCAGACCATCTCGCCATCGTATGGGTGGGCGACCGCGTGGTGTAATAATGATATGGCCACCAAAACGTCGTTCTGAGTGTCCATCTGTTATCTGGCCTGCTCACCACGTGACCAGCCCAGTGGTATTTGTGGAACAACTTAGCCTCTACGACGTCCCGAAATAGAGTGCGTTCTCTTATTTCAGTATTGTGGATTCGATATCTCTAATCAAGATCCCAAGGACGCGTCTTTCCGTCGCTCGTCTTTCCATGGCCGGTATGACCGCAGATTTGAAAAGGTGCGCCGTTGTCATGGTGTCTTTCAGTGTCATCTTTGCAACAAAATGAGGATTGGGACAGATGACAGGTGCCCATGTAGGGAGCATACCATGACCGTGGAACACATCCTACAAAGCTGCATGCTCACGCAGGAAAAGAGAGAACAATACTGGCTTCTATTTTGTCTTCTTGGATCGTTTGATGAGGCTTTGCTTCTTTGTAACTCTGTGGGTGGTGATGCTCTAATGTTTGTGTTTTACTAGAATTGTTTTCAGTCGTTTAAATTGTTTTAAACTGACACCAGCGATAGCCCACACTTGTGCAACTTTGATATATTTATTCAACAATTTAGCTGTTTTTGTTAGGCATTGTGAACACTATGATAGATACATACGAGGCGTGTTCACATGAAACTGGACCTATCTGCACCAAGTAAACATACGTACGATGCGCATGATGACGTCAATTCTGATGTAAACAGCACATACCAACTGTCAAGTTGTGTATGATGACAAAAGTGTAGCGAACGTAAGCTCTGGCGACGGTCCACCAGAAATGCTGCATCAATTGTGGCGATGGCATCTTCTGACGCAACAATATGCGTCTGACCTGGTCTCGGAAGATCTTTCGTTAACTCACGTCCTTCTTTAAACATCGTTGTCCAAATCTTCACTGTTGTCTTCAACAAACTTTTGTCATCATACACTACCTGCATTCTGCAATGAATGTCAACTGATCGAGATCCTTCAGCAGTTGGAAACCGAATCGCATGCCGCTGATGAACTCTGGACGGATTACGTATCACACCCGCCATGTTTTCAACGGTCTGCTGAGGAAACTATGAGTCGGAGGATAATGAAATTTTGCAAACTTGATGGTTGGTATGTGCTGTTTACACCAGAAGTGACGTCATCACGCACAGCGTACGTATGTTCCCTTGTTACAGTTTGGTCCGGCTTCATTTGAACACGCCTCGTACACCGAAAACTATCAGTGAACACTGGTCATAGCCCGCCAAGGTAGCAACGAGACAGGGCAAGCAAACGATAAGACGAGGGTAAACGTATTCAGACTTATACCAGTATGGAAGAAACGGCGATATGGACACAGTAATTGAACAATTGGGAAGTATTTTGGTGGGGCATTGTGAAATATTTTGGTGGGGCATTGTGAAGTATTTTGGTGGGGCATTGTGAAGTATTTTGGTGGGGCATTGTGAAGTATTTTAGTGGGGCATTGTGAAGTATTTTAGTGGGGCATTGTGAAGTATTTTGGTGACCATTGTGAAGTATTTTGGTGAGGCATTGTGAAGTATTTTGGTGACCATTGTGAAGTATTTTGGTGGAGCATTGTGAAGTATTGTGGTGACCATTGTGATGTATTTTGGTGACCTTTGTGAAGTATTTTGGTGGGGCATTGTGAAGTATTTTGGTGACCATTGTGAAGTATTTTGGTGAACATTGTGAAGTATTTTGGTGACCATTGTGAAGTATTTTGGTGACCATTGTGAAGTATTTTGGTGGGGCATTGTGAAGTATGTTAGTGACCATTGTGATGTATTTTGGTGACCATTGTGAAGTATTTTGGTGGGGCATTGTGAAGTATTTTGGTGACCATTGTGAAGTATTTTAGTGACCATTGTGAAGTATTTTTGTGGGGCATTGTGAAGTATTTTAGTGACCATTGTGATGTATTTTGGTGACCATTGTGAAGTATTTTGGTAATCATTGTGAAGTATTTTGGTGGGGCATTGTGAAGTATTTTAGTGACCATTGTGAAGTATTTTGGTTACGATTGTGAAGTATTTTGGTGGGGCATTGTGAAGTATTTTAGTGACCATTGTGATGTATTTTGGTGACCATTGTGAAGTATTTTGTTGACCATGTGAAGTATTTTAGTGACCATTGTGAAGTATGTTGGTGACCATTGTGAAGTATTTTGGTGTCCATTGTGAAGTATTTTGGTGACCATTGTGAAGTATTTTGGTGACCATTGTGAAGTATTTTGGGGACCATTGTGAAGTATTTTGGTGACCATTGTGAAGTATTTTGGTGACCATTGTGAAGACTGGGGAAAGTGATCACTGGTCTCAGCATAGTCACAAACAACGCACGCAGGCAAGAACACGAGTCCCCCTGGTGTTGAACACCCACCTCAACGACCGAGTCGAACACTCTTCAGCTCACCCTAACGCAGCTAAATAGCTAAGGGATTATCACTGCACTCAGGAATACTACAACTCTCTATCGCGAATGCTCCGGCAGGCGGTAGGGCTGAGAGACGGGAAGAGGCCGTATTCATCCTGAAGACGTCTTTGGGGCCGCCCTTGTAATGTGATCGCGCCCCCCCCCCCTCCCCCAACAAAAACTGTAGGTCGCCTGGGACGGACCCTGGTCGCCTAAGCTTGCTATTGATTGATTGATTGATTGTTCATTATTTAATTTTGTGTAAAGGTCTCCTCCATTTTTGTTATAGATTTCATTGCTAATCCATCTATGAATATGCTGGGCCATTTTCTGTTTTAGTCTAAAGCTAAATGTTTTCTCTCTCATTCTGATTGGGTGCCTTTTTTTAATCACTTCTGGTGTGTTATTTATCGGCGCTTGGAATGGTGTTTTTTTCATTGTGGAAATATGATGCTTGTCTTTAGCGACTCTCCCTGTGTCTGCGTGAGGTCTAGCATAGAGGGGGAGGGGGGGGGGGGGGGGCTAGTGTTTTTTGCTTTCTCAGCAAAGCCGTTTCTCAGGAGTCTGCTTCGTTGGATTAATTTTATGATTTGGGAGCCATTTTAATTTATCAGCCTGTCGTAATACTCTGTAATCTCTTCTTTTTGTGTTATTCATGTATGTCTGATTCTTTGTTGAATTATATATGTTGAAACGTTAGATAACATCTGTCACTGCTTTCATGTTACATTTCTTTCCGTACTTATTTTTTTTTCCAGCTACTATTTGCATTGATATTGACTGCAGTTACCAATGTATCCAGTTCTGATATCTGTTTTTTTTTTTTCCAACATGATTTGCTGCAGGCTGTCAAATACTGTGGGTGTTTATTTGCAAGCTCCTTGGAGACAAGAAATGGTCACATGTGATTTGTTGGGAATCAGCTGATGACTTGGTATTTCGTATCTTGAATCCTAACGACCTGGCTTACGCTTGGGGTCGACAGAAGAATAGATCCAACATGACATACGAGAAACTGTCGAGGGCACTTAGGTAAATGTGACTCTCTTTCCTGACCGTCAAACTCGTTCCCCATCAACCAGTCTCACCCTCTGCCCATCTCTTCCGCCTCTCATCACACCTTCCCCAGCCCGAATATTCCCCGCACATCTCTTCACTTCTCAATCCATCCATCTAGGAACAAAATGCTGAGCAGTGCATGAGCTGTAGCTTTCAGAGACCTAAAGCTAACCAGAGGGCCAGCGAACCAGGGGGCCAGCAAGCAAGAGGGACAGCGAACCAGATGGTCAGCGAACCAGAGGGCCAGCGAACCAGAGGGCCGGCGAATCAGAGGGCCAGCGAACCAGAGGGCCAGCAAACCAGAGAGCCAACTTATCAGAGGGCCAGCGAACCAGACGGCCAGCGAATCAGAGAGATAGCGAACCAGAGGGTCAGCAAACCAGAGCTTTCAGAACCTACACTTCAACTCGTTGATCCTGGATAACAGGCTACAATAGAGCAGACTGCCTAAGGAGAAGGGATCGAAGAAGATAGGCTAAAGCGGTACCTAAAAATGCCTGTTGAAATCGGATGTGTTGGACCAAAAGGTGCAAATATCGCAGTCAAGCTATAAACTATGACACAACGTATTCCGTTCTCCGAACAACATCCTGCTACCCTGCAAAGACTGTTGCTAGGCTTGGTAACGGGAATCTGAGAAAAAGAAGTAAAAATCCTCCGCCCATCTCCTCACTTCTCAACCCGCACATCTCCTCACTTCTCAACCCGCACATCTCTCCCGTGAACCAACCCATCCCCTTGCCTGTCTTTTTTCCCTATCAAATTCTTCCACCTAAAACTTTTTTTCATCATCCCCTCCCCTCCCCCTCCTCTCTGCCCCCCCCCCCCTCCTCTCTGCCCCCCTCCCCTCGCCCCAATCCCTTGTTCATCTCTACTCCATCTCAACCTACCTATCCACCCTCCTTCTGTTACCCAAACTTGCATTCCTGCCGACGTCCCACTCACCTCCACCCTCCTTCTGTTACCCAAACTTGTATTCCTGCCGACGTCCCCCTCACCTCCTCACTCCACCCTCCTTCTGTTACCCAAACTTGTATTCCTGCCGACGTCCCCCTCACCTCCTCACTCCACCCTCCTTCTGTTACCCAAACTTATATTCCCGCCGACGTCCCACTCACCTCCACCCTCCTTCTGTTACCCAAACTTGTATTCCCGCCGACGTCCCACTCACCTCCACCCTCCTTCTGTTACCCAAACTTGTATTCCCGCCGACGTCCCACTCACCTCCACCCTCCTTCTGTTACCCAAACTTGTATTCCCGCCGACGTCCCACTCACCTCCACCCTCCTTCTGTTACCCAAACTTGTATTCCCGCCGACGTCCCACTCACCTCCACCCTCCTTCTGTTACCCAAACTTGTATTCCCGCCGACGTCCCACTCACCTCCACCCTCCTTCTGTTACCCAAACTTGTATTCCCGCCGACGTCCCACTCACCTCCACCCTCCTTCTGTTACCCAAACTTGTATTCCTGCCGACGTCCCACTCACCTCCACCCTCCTTCTGTTACCCAAACTTGTATTCCTGCCGACGTCCCTCTCACCTCCTCACTCCACCCTCCTTCTGTTACCCAAACTTGTATTCCCGCCGACGTCCCACTCACCTCCACCCTCCTTCTGTTACCCAAACTTATATTCCCGCCGACGTCCCACTCACCTCGACCCTCCTTCTGTTACCCAAACTTGTATTCCTGCCGACGTCCCCCTCACCTCCTCACTCCACCCTCCTTCTGTTACCCAAACTTATATTCCCGCCGACGTCCCACTCACCTCCACCCTCCTTCTGTTACCCAAACTTGTATTCCCGCCGACGTCCCACTCACCTCCACCCTCCTTCTGTTACCCAAACTTGTATTCCTGCCGACGTCCCACTCACCTCCACCCTCCTTCTGTTACCCAAACTTGTATTCCTGCCGACGTCCCTCTCACCTCCTCACTCCACCCTCCTTCTGTTACCCAAACTTGTATTCCCGCCGACGTCCCACTCACCTCCACCCTCCTTCTGTTACCCAAACTTATATTCCCGCCGACGTCCCACTCACCTCGACCCTCCTTCTGTTACCCAAACTTGTATTCCCGCCGACGTCCCACTCACCTCCACCCTCCTTCTGTTACCCAAACTTGTATTCCCGCCGACGTCCCACTCACCTCCACACTTCGCCAACTCCGCTCACTGTTCACCAATCTCTACCATCCAAGACAGAAGCAGATCATCTGTGTCAAGAGGGCAAATGACGCGACTCGGGGAAAGTCGTAAGAAATTTCGCACACACATGAACTGCGCGGTATACCTCCAGCCAGGCAAATAGGGTCGTGGGGGATCACAGTTCTGAGCTATCTAGGGCCGAAGGTGACATCACCCAGCAACTCGTAGCTGACTACATGCATCGGTCAGTAAACCACCGCTGACCAACAGGCGGTCCTGGAAATAAGCAACACTAGTGAGGTCTAACTAAGTGAATAGGGGTTGCAGTGGACAGGCAACCCCTGGACCGATAAGAGTCAGCTAAAATAAGATGTCTCGGATCGAAAGGCACAGATAAGGCAGCCTCGCTGTAAACTAGGACATCATCATGAGCATGCCTTTCATAGAACGTCGCTCCCATCACAGCATGTCTGAAAAAAAACTCTTTTCCTTGCCAAAACTCCAGCCTCCGCCAAAGTCATACCCAGGCATTCCTAGATATCGTGGTTCCATCGTCTTCTTGGTCTACCCCTGCCACTTTTGCCTTGCACTATACATTCCATAACTGTTCTTTTAAGACCGTTACGTCTTTTAATGTGACCGAAGTACTTTAATGTTCTAGCCAAAATGGAATTGTTAAACCAGTTCTCCTCTATGTTCAACTTTTGCCGAATGTCTACGTTTGTCTTTTTCACCGTCCATGGCATTCTGAGGATCTTTCTGTAAGATTTTAACTCGAAGGACTCGATTCTTTGTCTAGAAGTTATGGTAAATGTCCATGATGCGCAGCCATATGCTGACACAGGAAAAACTTTCTATAAAAATAAAAAACAAATTTTCATTTTTTATCTGGGGCAACTAAATGTAATGCAGCCAGTGATGTTCTAAAGTTCCGCGCAAACTCTGCACAATTTGGTGGAAATTGGTGGATCGGTTTCGAATTGAAAAAACAACAGACAAACAGACTGTCAGTTTTATATATACATTTTTTCATTTTTCATTCATATTTCATTTTGTTTCTGTCATGCTGCTGTAATTGAATAATACCTATTTATTATTGAACAACTTTTTACCTTTAACATTAACATTTAATATTCAACATTTAATATTCAACATTAAATATTCAACATTGAATATTTATGTTTATTTTTATTTTGGTTTTTATTTGGGGGGGGGGGGGGGGGGGTGGGGTTTTTTTTTTTCTGTTCACCTTATTTCTCTAATCCCCAAGGCGGTGTGTGTTGCACTGTGGTTTTTATTTTGCTCATTTCGGCCCAGTGCATCCGACTTCAGCATGCATTTTATGTAAGGGTATGCTTCTTCCTGCATTCTCTAAGGATTTGCTTCCCCGGGGTAACGGTCGGTGCTGTGATGGGGATCCAACCCAGCACCTTCTGGTTGGAAGCCGTGTCACTTAACCACTAGCCCACGCCGTCACCATTTATGATTCAAAATTTAACATTCAAAATTTTACATTCAACATTTAACATTCAACGTTTAACATTCAACGTTCAGCGTTTGGCAACCAACATTAGGATTCAACATTTAACACCCATCATTTAAAATCGAACATTTAAGATTCAACATTTAACATCCAAAATTTAGCATCCAACATTTAACTCTCAATATTTAACATCCAATATTTAACTCTTCAATATAAACTTATCTTACAGATACTATTACAAGTTGAACATCATAAAGAAGGTTATAGGAAGGAAGTTAACTTATCAGTGAGTATTTTTTGTAATAATTTCATGTAATAATTTCATGTCTTAATTTCATATTTTAATTTCATATTCTAATTTCATGTCTTAATCTGGTGCCTTAGATTTCTATCTGAATTTCATGTCTGAATTTCATGCTTTGATTTAATGTTTTGATTTAATGTCTTAATTTCATGTTTTATAAGTATTTTATGTTATTAACGTGTTTGTTTATTTAGCTTTTATTTCTATATTGTGTATGTTAATTTACTGACATACCTTTCTTATTCGATCATTATGTTTCAAATATGGTTTTGGTGAAGTCGGATGTGTTGGACCGAAAGGTGCAAATATCGCAGTCAAGCTGTAACCTACGACACAATGCATTCCGTTCTCTGAACTACATTCTGCTACTTAAGCACTTTCAGGGTTTGATAGCAGGAGATTGAGAACGAACGAAGCCAAGCCAAGCCAAATATGGCTAGAGCATCTATCGAGGTAAACCTACCATTCCTTACAGCAAATGTACCGGGTTCCATCCGTTATCGACACGATCCAGTCAACCCATTTGTAAAGTGGTACCTGGTTTAATTTTTGGGAAGTAATAGCTTCGAGAAAAAGAATTGGACATCCAACCTCACAGAAAGCAGAAGCTTAGTATAACAAAGTTTCTAACACTTGATCCCCGACATTGGAACTGTATGTAGAAAAAGAAAAACCAGATATAATAGGTTTAACAGAATCATGGACATATGAGGAGATTGCAGATAGTGAACTTGAAATTGAGGGATATACAATGTTAAGGA
The DNA here is from genome assembly GCA_036924085.1 of Ariolimax columbianus. NCBI lineage: Eukaryota > Metazoa > Mollusca > Gastropoda > Stylommatophora > Arionidae > Ariolimax > Ariolimax columbianus. The sequence goes on along the minus strand of JAVGWX010000004.1, from coordinate 77,111,839 downwards.
AAGATAGGATAATTAGAGACAAAACTAAGGGAGGTGGCGTTTTATTATACTGTATAAATTCTGTTAATATAACGATCAAAGATTATTTATCATGTGGTAATAAAAATGAAAGTGTATGGGGAGAAATAGAAAGTGGGGGTGAAAAAACTGTGATTGGAGTGTGCTATAGATGTCCATCAAGTCAAAAAAGAGGAAGATGGGCAGCTGATTAGTAGTATAGCAAAGGCAAGTAAAGGGAAATTATTATTAATGGGAGATTTCAACTATCCAGAAATAAAATGGGATATGGCAGAAGCACTTGTAGAGTCAAAACCTTTTGTTACGTGCATAACTGACAATTTTTTAATTCAACATGTAGAAGCAGCCACCAGAGGCAAAAACATACTCGACCTAGTTTTTACCACAGAGGAAAATATGATTGAAAACGTTACCGTTGGGGAACTGTTTGGCTCAAGTGACCATCAAATCATCCGTTGGGATCTTATTGCAGGGAAAGAAGTAAACATAAACACGCGAACATACGACTACTCTAAGGCAGATGTTAAGAGGATGAAAGAGGCAGCGAACCACATAATCTGGAAAGATATTATTGTAGGAACAGATGTTGAACAGGAGTGGGAAAGTTTTAAAACAGTTCTAGAAACGCTAAAAGAGGAATGTGTTCCATGTAGGGAGGTAAACCCCAAGCGTAAAAAGTGGATAACTAGATTTGTAGTGAAATGTAGAAGAGCAAAAAATAAAGCATGGCAAAAATATATAGAGGCAGGTAAATCAAAAGAAACATATGTAAAATATTTGGATAAGCAGAACATATCTCAGAAAGCGAATAAAACAGCAAAAATAGACTTTGAAAAAAAACTTGCTCAGAGGATCAAGACTGACAGTAAAAGCTTCTTTTCTTATGTTAGAAATAAACAAAGAACGAAAGACAAAGTAGGCCCTCTCATAGACAGTACAGGGAAAATAATAAGTGAGAATAGGGAGGCTGTTAATCTGCTCAATCAGTACTTTGGCACAGTCTTCACAAAGGAGGACTGCTCCGAGATCCCAGAGCCTATAGATATTTTTCAAAGAGACATGGATACAGCGGGATTAAGATCAATCTGTATTACATAGGAAATGGTTTTTAAAAAATTGGAGGGGTTGAAAGTGAATAAATGTCCAGGTCAAGATGGTATTCACCCAAAATTGCTGTATGAAATTAGAAACCAACTAGCAAAACCATTGGCTATATTATGTTCTCAATCACTTACAAAAGGGATTGTTCCACGGGATTGGAAAGATGCAGGAGTGATCCCCTTATTCAAAAAAGGCAAAAAATCAGATCCGGCAAATTATAGACCGGTGAGTTTAACGAGCATAGTCTGTAAATTGTTAGAGTCAATAATCAAAGAAAACATTGTAATGCATTTAGACAAATTTAATCGAATTAGAAATAGTCAGCATGGGTTTACTAGAGGGAGATCATGCTTAACAAATCTATTAGAATTCATGGAGGAGGTTACTAAAATCATAGATAAAGGGGAGCCAGTGGATGTTATTTATCTAGACTTTGCAAAGGCCTTTGATAGAGTACCTCATCAAAGATTATTTCGAAAGTTAAAATCACATGGAATAGGTGGCGAAGTTGCCAAATGGATTGAAAATTGGTTAACGGGAAGAAGGCAGAGGGTGGGCATAAATAAGGAGTACTCTGAGTGGAGTGAAGTGAAAAGTGGTGTGCCACAGGGCTCGGTTTTGGGACCAATTTTGTTCTTGATATATATAAATGATTTGGACATTGATATGAGATCCATGATTGCAAAATTTGCTGATGACACAAAACTATGCAGTAGTGTCTCATCTAAAGCGGAAGTGGATATATTGATGTCGGATTTAGATAAAATTCGAGAATGGTCTGTAAGCTGGTAAATGGAGTTTAATGTAGATAAATGTACAGTCATCCACATGGGTAGATCCAATATGGAACATAATTACAGAATGGGAGAAAACAATATTAGAAAGATAGATAAGGAAAGGGACCTAGGGGTTATAATAGATCATACAGGAAAGGTGAGTGAGCAAGTTAAGGTAGCAGTGAAAAAGGCAAATGCAATGTTAGGTATGATAAAAAGAAATATTAAACATAGGAGCAAGGAAGTGATCGTCAAACTGTATAAAGCTTTAGTTAGACCTAGATTGGAGTACTGTGTACAGGTGTGGAGTCCTTATCATAGAGGGGACATAAACATGCTAGAAAGAATACAAAAAAGAGCGACAAAGATGATAGTGGGATTCCAGAATTACAGTTATGAGGAACGACTCAGAAAAACCGGCCTACAGTGTCTCGAAGAGAGAAGAATTCGTGGTGACTTAATACAGGTTTATACGATGATCAGAGGAATCGATAAATTAGACTATAACAAGTTTTTTTTAAATACAGCCACCTACAATAACACGAGGGCATAGCTACAAGCTGATTAAAGAGAGGTCCAGGTTAGATATTAGGAAATATTTTTTTAGTCAGAGAGTGGTGTCTGCTTGGAATGCATTGCCAGGGGAGGTAGTGGAGACAGGGACAGTTAATGCATTTAAGAATAAACTGGATGCGCATAGATTTTAGAGCAAGGTGATGTAAATGTAACTGGTTGTATACAGACTCTGCAGGGTCTTCTAAACCAGTATAAAGATGTTAAGTTAAGAGAAGCTGACAATGTGGCTGCCTTTATATTTTGATTATGTGTCGGTAAATATTAATGGACTTTGGGAAGATGGCGAAAAAGGTGCAGGCTTTCATTAATGCACAAGGTAAGGAAGGTGCAACCATCCTCTTCTTATTTTTCTTCTTCTTCTTCTTCTGTCCTACTGCCCCTGCCATACGCCGTCGCAGTGAGGTGGGATGCGTAGATTTCTTGTTATCGCCAATTGCGAGGCTTATATTGTCGTTAGGTGTAACTTCCTGAGAGTGTCAGAGACACCCTCGATCCATCGACGTCGAAGTCTGACCCTTCCTCGTGGACCGGAAACCTGCATATGATATGCTCTTGATGCAGGCTGGTCATAATTTATTTTGACTAAATGACCAAGCCACTTGATTTGTTGAGAGTCAATGTAGGCACTAACTGGGCTTGTCCCAAATGTCTGTCTCGGCTTGGTGTTGTGGATTCGGTCACGGATTGCGTCAAGAATTAACTCAGTAAGTGTAGCTTCGAACCATCAAGAATTAACTCAGTAAGTGTAGCTTCGAACCATCAAGAATTAACTCAGTAAGTGTAGCTTCGAACCGTCAAGAATTAACTCAGTAAGTGTAGCTTCGAACCATCAAGAATTAACTCAGTAAGTGTAGCTTCGAACCATCAAGAATTAACTCAGTAAGTGTAGCTTCGAACCATCAAGAATTAACTCAGTAAGTGTAGCTTCGAACCATCAAGAATTAACTCAGTAAGTGTAGCTTCGAACCGTCAAGAATTAACTCAGTAAGTGTAGCTTCGAACCATCAAGAATTAACTCAGTAAGTGTAGCTTCGAACCATCAAGAATTAACTCAGTAAGTGTAGCTTCGAACCATCAAGAATTAACTCAGTAAGTGTAGCTTCGAACCATCAAGAATTAACTCAGCGAGTGTAGCTTCGAACCATCAAGAATTAACTCAGTAAGTGTAGCTTCGAACTGTCAAGATTTAACTCAGCGAGTGTAGCTTCGAACCATCATGAATTAACTCAGTAAGTTTAGCTTCGAACCGTCAAGATTTAACTCAATAAGTGTAGCTTCGAACCGTCAAGAATTAACTCAGTAAGTGTAGCTTCGAACCATCAAGAATTAACTCAGTAAGTGTAGCTTCGAACCGTCAAGAATTAACTCAGTAAGTGTAGCTTCGAACCATCAAGAATTAACTCAGTAAGTGTAGCTTCGAACCATCAAGAATTAACTCAGTAAGTGTAGCTTCGAACCATCAAGAATTAACTCAGTAAGTGTAGCTTCGAACCATCAAGAATTAACTCAGTAAGTGTAGCTTCGAACCATCAAGAATTAACTCAGTAAGTGTAGCTTCGAACCATCAAGAATTAACTCAGTAAGTGTAGCTTCGAACCATCAAGAATTAACTCAGCGAGTGTAGCTTCGAACCATCAAGAATTAACTCAGTAAGTGTAGCTTCGAACTGTCAAGATTTAACTCAGCGAGTGTAGCTTCGAACCATCATGAATTAACTCAGTAAGTTTAGCTTCGAACCGTCAAGATTTAACTCAATAAGTGTAGCTTCGAACCGTCAAGAATTAACTCAGTAAGTGTAGCTTCGAACCGTCAAGATTTAACTCATTTCAACAAGTGTAGCTTCGAACCATCAAGAATTAACTCAGTAAGTGTAGCTTCGAACCGTCAAGATTTAACTCATTTCAACAAGTGTAGCTTCGAACCGTCAAGAATTAACTCAGTAAGTGTAGCTTCGAACCGTCAAGATTTAACTCATTTCAACAAGTGTAGCTTCGAACCATCAAGAATTAACTCAGTAAGTGTAGCTTCGAACCGTCAAGATTTAACTCATTTCAACAAGTGTAGCTTCGAACCGTCAAGAATTAACTCAGTAAGTGTAGCTTCGAACCGTCAAGATTTAACTCATTTCAACAAGTGTAGCTTCGAACCGTCAAGAATTAACTCAGTAAGTGTAGCTTCGAACAAAACTAATATTTGAGGAGCGCTATTTTGGTTGGTGTTGCTGTTGTTGTTGTTGTTGTTGTTGTTGTTGCTGTTATGAATGCCCACAATGAGTAGGTCTACTCTGTTGTGTGTCCTAAAGAGGACGTTAAGTGCCAGGTTGCATTAGCTTTCCTCACACTTCGAGCGTGCTAATAAAGGTTGACAGGGTCCTCCTTGCGGTTGTGAAATGCATAGCTTCACCTGCGTGACGCTCACCACTGCGGGGATCACCTCGATCCCCTACTTCGATAACCAGACGGCCAAGAAGAAACGCCCGTTTTCTGGAAGGACTACAGGAAAGTCGAGGTGGGGGTCTTGACCAGTATATTTTATCTGACCAGGACCAACATGTCTGATCAGCATGTTTTGCCTGACCAGACGTTAGTCTTCTTTCACTTGCAGAGCAATACAAGCACTTATCGAATCACGGTGGACTGTGTATTTGACTCAATCGCTACACGTTGCACTTTATATCCAGCTGAAAATGATTGTATGTCTCTACTCTGGATCATTACGTCTGGATAGTTAGCATAATGAAGTTGCTGAAACTTAATCTCACAGGGTAGTATGTTTTGGCAATACATGTTCTTTTATATTACATATTCTTCAACAGGTTCATGAAACACCCTGCACAAATCAGAAAGAGTCAAAGAGGAGTTCGACCCCACTCAAGTCGAAACGTGGCTGCAGAAGTTACAGAATGTAGCAAATTGGCACCTGACTCATCAACATTTCCAACCACATCATCAACATCCCCTTCATCTAGTCTTCGAAGGCAGCTATCTGTTGATTCCAGCAGTATGGAGGGTAGCTCAGGGCAGTGTGACAGTTTGGCTGAATCACCGTACAATCTCGCATCTGGGTCTACAGATGGTCAGGATGTATCGAATCCACAATTTGTGAGTTCATCAGCGGGTTATCAAGTCACAGCTCATTCGAAGGGGTTAACTGCTTGCCATGATGAAGCAGATTTTGATGCTGCAAGTAAATTTCAGAGATCAGCTAGATTAGCGGGTGTAACGAATACAGACAGATTAGCGAGTGTGAATAATGCAGACAGATTGGTGTGCGGGAAGAATGCAGACAGAACAGTTAATTTGAAGAATGGAGGCGGATCAGTCAGTTTGAAGAATGCTAACAGATTAGTCAGTGTTGATAATGCTAACAGATCAGTCAGTGTTCATAATGCTGACAGATTAGTCAGTGTTGATAATGCTGACAAATTAGTCAGTGTTGATAATGCTAACAGATCAGTCAGTGTTGATAATGCTAACAGATCAGTCAGTTTGAAGAATGCTAACAGATTAGTCAGTGTTGATAATGCTGACAGATTAGTCAGTGTTAATATTGCTGACAGATTAGTCAGTGTTGATAATGCTGACAGATTAGTCAGTGTTGATAATGCTGACAGATTAGTCAGTGTCTCTCCGTGTATCCAATCTGAATTGATCAAGTCCCATCACCTATACTGTTATGGTTATGATGACATGTGTTGTTTAAAAGATGAAAAGATCATCTGCCAATCTCAGAGTTCAGCTCATACAGATAATGATGAGAAGAAGGAGGAGGATTTCTCTAGCACTCTGCAGATAACTCAAAGCCCTGATCGACCACCATATGTAGATGCGTGGCAAATATCAAACTTACTTCCAAATTATAATCAGTCTAGTTCTCACGTTCCAACAACCAGGAGTTATCAAAGTATTCAGAGCAATCACAGCGTCTTACGAGTTACAGATGAACGGCCCCAAGTGATTCCTTATAGTAGCCAAAGATCTCCACAACATTCATCAGCTCAAGATAATTCAAGAGACATGCACTTCCTGCACCACTCTTCCCCACCTTCTCCTCCTGTGTGCAGACAATCATCTATTGCTCACGATTTTGTAAGTTTAATGCCGGTGTCGCAACATTATGAAAATCCATTTCATGCGCAAATACAAAACAAGCATAACTCGACTCAGTCCCACTCCCATCGAAAGTGCTCTCATTCACTGTTTTTTGATCAAAGATCGAATTCCCAGTACTCGTGTGAGCAGCAAACATATTGTCAGAGCCCAATAGACCGCTGCCATGGAAACCCACAACACCATCTTGCCATCAGCCATAAGGGTTGTTCAGATCATGACTGCGGTGACCAGAAACCGTATCTTACAAATAAATCATGTTACTTGTCACAGCCAATAGAACGAGACACATATCAGCAGTTACAGAATGAGCCTGAAGATCTATCCGTGGGACCCTATCACAAGATGAAGGATGTTCACTGTAATGTCCTAACAGATGTTTATTTTCCACATGCTCAGGAATCACAGGTTAGGGACAGTCCACAGAGTAGTAGTTCAGACTCTGCTTATGTTAGTGACCGTCCTGATATGGGGCAGGACAGTCAATAGTATTTTAGTATATGTATATCAGAATCGATCCATCCTTGGCGTCTCATGGAAGTGCAGTGTGACAAATGCAGAAGCACATTCTCACACCTGATCTTCCAAGTATTAACGCCCTCCTTCCACAACGAAGACTGCGATGGTTTGGTCACGATGTTCGTCACATGGAAGACGATCGCATCCCCAAAGATATTCTCTATGTGCTGCTGGGGTGTAGTAAAAGAACAGCTGGTTGACCACAGCTGAGAATCAAAGACCTGTGTAAGCGAGAAATTAAGGTACTCTATATGGATCTGACATCTTAGGAAGACATAGCAGCAGACCGATCCAAATGAAGATGTAACCTAAAGAGCCACCTCTGGCTGGACAAAAATGGATCATGCAACACAGAGACGTGAAAAGACATGATCGAAAGGAAGAAGGAAAACCCAAAACTCAGTAGCTACTCCAAGGTCGCATCAACCTATAGTCAGACATGACTGAAAAAGGGCTACATATCGGTAGGCAATGGATCTATTTTTCCTGCCAATGAAGGCCCTTATCGCTCACACAAGAGGCTCAGAACTTATGCTTAAAATGTTTGTACATATTTATTTCCAGCTTTGTTCTGTTGACTCGAACCAATTTTCTTTCAACCACAAAATGTGATAAAACACTTTTTAAATACAAAATGTTAATTTCTGTTCACCATTTTGAAAATCAGTTGCATATTTTTAAGACAAGATCAGCTTCTTGTAAGAGCCTATCTGGCCGATAATCCTAGGTGATAAAGCATGGTTTATCAAGTCTGTCATGGAGGGTAGTTGATATTAAGCCAAACCATATTTCCACAGCAGGGTTTTTTTTCTGAGTAAATGAATGTATACCTTTTTTTTTCTAGAAAAAAATCAATATTTCCATCCCTTGAAGGAAGATTGCACCTTTTTTCTTTCTTCTTGTCTCTTTTTTTACTACATCCGGACTATTTGTCTACTCTACAATTGACCTCTAAGAAGCCTGCTCCAAAGAACTGTGAATCCTTTGCAGTGGTGCTTTCTGTAGCATTTTACTGTCCACGATGAAGATACTAGCCTCATGGGCAACTCTCTTCGGTTGCCTTTTGTGAGATGCATGGAGGTGCAGCTGCTCTTTTCTTTCTTCCCAAGTATGGGGCTCTGTGGCCCACCCGGTTACAGTTCGCACTTCCCCGCAGCACAACTGAACAGATCAGAAATCGTGTTATGTAATGTAATGTTGAAGTCCTTCACAATCATTCAGATGCCTTTGTTTAAATAATTACTGTACTATTGCTGTTATGAGATGTTATTTAAAGTTGAATCTAACACAGAACATCGAACACGGGATAGATAATAAACGTTCTTTTAGCTCGCTAGTTGATTACACACTCCTGCCCCGTCCTCTTGTGTACACTTATCTGCTCGACCAAGGTCAAATTTACGCCTTTCGCCCAACACATCCGATTTCAGCTGGCTTTTTATAGTACCAGGTATACCTTCCCACTACGATCCCTATCCTTTAGCCAGGCTACACTAGTGACTAGTTCTTCTTCTTCGTCTTTGGGTTCAGGATCTTTTGGTCGTGCTATGTCTGCAGGCCAGTCGCCATGATGAAGTCTGTAGTCTTCACCAGGTCAGAGCGGCTGCCTCATAGCTTTTTTCTCAGCTCCGCACCCTCTTGTCAGGTATCTCATTTCCCTATAGAGTGGGCATTCCTGTAGAATATGTTCAGGGTTCTGGCCTCCTGTTTCACATTGGCACTCATCGGAGTGCGAGATCTTCAGTCGGTATAGATGTTCTAGTAGTCTGCAATGTCCAGTTCTCAGGGGAAATAAGGTAGTTTAGTGACTAGTGAGGGGGACCCAGTAGTCTCGAGGTAAGGTGTTCGCCTCGGTTGCTGGAGATCGCGGGTTCAAATCCCGAGACACTAGATTTTTTTCACGTGGATCATCCGGTAAATATTTCCCCTGATCTCTGAATATTGAGATCAGACACCCGTGTGCAATGGCGCGCATGTTAAAAATACCTTAGCAGTTGCAAATCGAAAAGAGTAGGCCTAACGGCGGCTGCTCGGGCAAAATTCAAGTTAAAAATCTGCTCAAACTATTCTGGCATTCTCGTCCCACAGAGAATATGTCGCAAAAAAAAAGGGGACTATGTGGCTATAACATTCGTTCTTCTTTATGTGATGTCGCCTGACAGGCTGCGGGTCTACCTTACTCTAATTTGCAAAGCAAAGGCGAAGACTGCCGTCTATTGTAGACGATGACGGCATAATTAATTTTGCTAGCGTTATTTTTAGTAAGGATTTACTGCACTACTTTTAATCCTCACTCTCTCGTCTCGAGCCGCCCGATCACAGTGGCAAGTCAAGGACAAGACGATGAGGGGGCGACTACGAGATGCAGGGGACTCCGCATCAAGCACTCGAGAAAAAGACGGTGGAGTCCGGAGTCGAACCCACACCATCTGATCACGAGGCCGACGGCTTTACCACTTCGCTACGGAATCCCCAACTTTAATTTACTCTAATTTACATATACCGTATATTCCAGGGGCTAACAGATGCTGGGATAGACCTGGCAAGTCACCAATGAATTTTCACCTGCAAAAAAATATGAAACAAAAGAGGTCGCACCTCCCCTACGACGTCTAGCGACATAAGTGGACTGAAGATAGATATATAGTGACTAGTGCAGTCTGTTTCCAGGACCGCCACGTGGAGACGGAAAAAGGTGTTGATCGACTATAGTTCGCTGACCTGAGGCAAGATGGCTGTGGACTGTGGACAGCTCCTGCGTCTTGGCTCACGGCTGCCCATTTATCATCCAACAGGGGTGTCATTTAGTGCTTTCATTATGATGCCTTTTCGAGAGAAAAAAATCGTCATATGTTATATGTGTATGCACAAGGAAATGAGGAGAGGAAGGGATGATTTTACGTTCGACATATTTCTCTGTTCCCTCAAGGCGGTGTGCGTTGCACAACGGTTTTTATTTTTACGCATGTCGTCCCAGTGCATCCGACTTCGGCATGCCTTTATTGTAAGGGTCTGCTTCCTCCTGTATTTTCTAAGGGTTTGCTTCCCCAGGGTAACGACCGGTGATGCAATGGGGAGCGAACCCAGCACCTTCGGGTTGTGAGCCGTGTCACTTAACCACTAGCCCTACCTCGTCCCCTTATATTGATTCAGTAGGTAGGTTGATGTGAACCAGCATAGATAAATTATGCAGGGGGATAGGTCAGTGGATCTCAACTAAAGTTCCACCCTGGTGTGTAAAGGCTAGCCATTAGAGAACCGTGCTATCCAATCAGATGTCTTCCACCCTGATGTGTGTAGAGGTCAGCCATTAGAAAACCGTGCTAGCCAGAGAGAGCATCATGATATTCAATCAGATGTGTTACCGTTTTTTAGTTTGTACAACCCTTGAAAGGGACTTTTATTGGTCGAGATAACTGCCGTTTAACTATTTTTGTTTGTTTATTCTTATGTAACATTCCACTGTCAAATTATCTCAGAGAAATATTCAATACAATTTTAAATGTATAATTTCTTTCTAAATGATTTTAGTTGGCGTTTGTCCGTGCCTTATCATCATCATCATCATCATCAGTCTCGTAACCTGAAAGGTCGGTCATTGGAGCACCAATACTGCAGATTGCTGGATCAGTTCCCGACACACCACTCGGTTTTGTGCCAAGATATCGAATCTTCCGTCTGGACCAGTTAACCTCAGTCGTATGATTGTCATTGTTGTGTATTGAGACGGCTGGTGCATTTCTGATATTTCTCAATGTTTTCTGCAATATCGGTGCATCTTAGGCCGTTTTGCACCTCGCTGGGCCCATCCCTCTCCAGGCAAAGTGCCCCTCCAAATTGTGAATTTGTCTACTCACGCATGACGTCACAGGTTCACTCTGAGGGTTATGCCTGTCTGCATTCTTTTTTCCGGCCTCGTTTTCATCTTGGCCGTTTGCTTCTAATCGCTCTTGTGTATTCAGTGTTCGACTTTATCCTATAATATATCGACTGAAATACATCTCGGCGCTTTGTCGGACACAAGTAAAAAAAAAAACCCACATAAACCAAGTTATCTATAACACTGCAATTGTAGACCCAAAGATCACAGAAAAACACATGATTCAGGAGCGAATCAGATCAGCCGCCATGTTGTCGCTCGACCCGGAAGGATATGTCCCCGTGCCTTAGATATTCACGAATTGTATAGTTCCCTATTTGCAAGAAATATTTGTGGGGGAAATAACAATGAATATCTCTGGACCAAATAATATGGTTCTGTATCTTTCCAAGCGTGAACCGACACATCGCAGTTTACACACCGGCGGGAAAACCCTGAAGCAGGTACAGGAGTTTGCGTACCTGGGAAGTGACGTCACTGACAATGGCTAACTGGACAAGGAGTTAGGAAATATAATTCAAAAGACAAATAAGGTGGACTAACAGCTAGTACCAATATTGAAAAATCAAATGTCCCTATGCCCATTAAACAGACGCTGATCAACACGCTGATCAACCACACATGATGTTTCAGTGTCAAACTTGATCCCTATTAGATACGCATAAAGGGTAAACTGATGGAGCGTATGATAAACACCAGACTGATGTGGCACCTGGAAGAAAAACACATATTAATTCCACAGCAAGCAGGATTTAGACAACACAGGTCCACTGAGGACCAAATCACTCTCATAGCACAGGAAATAGAGGATGCTTACCAAGAGAAAAAGCATACAGTAGCGGTTTGGGTGGATCTAGAGAAGGCATTTGACAAGGTGTGGAAAGAGGGGCTTAAAGTCAAGCTACGAAGAAGTGAAGTATCTGGAAAAATGTACAGATGGATCAGCCACTACCTCGAAAACTGAACAGCCAGAGTTCAAGTACAAGGGCAGATGAGCAAAAAGGTGACACTGGAGCAAGGAGTATCCAAAAGGGGAGTACTGTCACCCACACTTTTTCTGGTGTATATAAACAACATCATAGAGAATATACTAAGAAGAGTCCAAAGCTCAACGTTTGCAGACGATCTGGCTATGTGGACCTCTGAAAAAAATTTCACCATAGCAAACAATCGAATGCAGCAGGCCCTAACATCGTTGGAGGAGTGGGCGAAATCATGGCTGATCAAAATAAATGAAGAAAAAACAACATGTACGATATTCCCGTTTTCAAATAAACCACAGAACACCAAAATAAGTCTTAACGGCAAATACTTGCGGCCAAATGACAATCCAAACTACTTGGGCGTCACATTTGATCGGCGCATGACATGGAAAAGTCAGATCGAGAGAGACCGAATGAGAGCCAGACAAAGAATGGCAATCATGAGGAAACTTGCTGGCACAAGCTGGGGAGCAGACAAAAGAATACTGCAGAAACTTTACACTGGAAAAGTGAGACCAGTTCTCGAGTATGGCATTGCGGCATAGGCGACAGCAGCAGAGGCGAACTTTGATAAAATTAGCAAAACTTCAAAACCAAGCCATGAAAAACCATCCAATGTGTCAGAGACTAAATAGATTTGGAAATGGGAAACTAAAGCGGAGAAAATTTGCAGAAATAGCCAAAGCAAAGATGAGCGAAGACCCTATGAACACCATAACAACACCAAAGCCCATCCCTACTGTACGCAAACCCACATGGAAGCAGCATATCATCCCGGAGGTGGTAGAAAATATACCAGGTATTGGAAACAAGAACAGCCAGACGGAAAAAGAAAGAAGAGACATAACCCTGAGGTATATAGCGGAAAACTACCCAAGCATGGACTGGGTCCATGCATACACCGACGGCTCTGTAACAAACACAACACAGAATGGAGGGGCAGGGGTATTCCTGAGTCTAACAAATGGTAGAAAAATAACACTGTCAGTGGCAACTGGAAAATTATCAAGCAATTTCAGAGCGGAGGCAGGGGCATTGAAGGCTGCAGTAAAACCAATGCTGACAGGCGAAAGCAATGAAAGCCAGATAGTCCTGTTTACAGACGCCCTGGCCGTGATTACATCACTAAAAAGCCAGAAAAATACTGAACTTAATGATTTAAGAGCAGAACTGTCAACTATGCCAGCAGTCCGCACCAGAAAGAGTAGTGGTACAGTGGGTTCCATCCCACTGTAACATCCAAGGCAACGAGAAGGCAGACAGACTGGCAAAAGAAGGTGCAAGACTACCACAACCAGATTCTAGTGTGACCTACGAAGAGTCCAAAAGGTTTATTAGGGCCAGATACATGGCCAAATGGGAAACAGAACATACTGGCTACATAAAAAATGATGCCTACTACCAGTTGAACAGAAGAGAGCAGGTCGTGGTCTTCAGATTCCGCACAGGCCACAACAGACTGAGGTACCATCTATTCAATAAACTGAAGATAGGTGGCACTGACGAATGCACCTGTGGTACAGGGAAAATGACCGCTGAACATCTGCTGCAAAATTGCCCGACATACGAGGACCAGAGAAAGCACATGTGGCCATCACCAGTGGCAACACTAGACAAGCTCTATGGCAGTGTCGACAGCCTCAGGATGACAGCTGCTTTCTTCGAACAAATTCAAGTTGACGTCTGACAGCGTACTAAGAAGAAGAAGAAGAAAAAGAAGAAGAAGAAGAAGAAGAAGAAAGAAGAAGGAGAAAAAGAAAAAGAAGAAGAAGAAGAAGAAGAAGATACGCATAAAGGTAAGTTCAAGACATGTGCGATGCGATGTGTACGAAGTGCAACAGGAAAGACAATTTTCCACACAATTCTCAACAAAGAGTTGAGAAAATGGTCTGGACTACATCTGTTAACTACGAATGTTTATTGAAACACCTAAAATAAAGTGATTTTGACATTTGTCAAGGATGCAGTATGATTAACCTGCAGCGAGATCACACCACATTTAGGTAAGAGTAGTAGGACAAAAGAAGAAAAGAAGAAGAAGTTTTACAAGCACGTCGTCAAATTGACTGACACGAGTTATTCATGGGGCCAGCTCATCACCTAAAATAAATGACTAAATGGATCATAATTTACTAAAGGACATGAAGTACATGTGTACAGGTTTCATGTAATTTGAAGATGATGACGTCAGCTGTGGTGTACGCTTTGGGGCGATGCTGAAGGGGGACAAGTGTGGACTAGAAATGTGGAATTAAAACGTTAACTTAGTTCTTAGTTCGACCCGTTCTTCGTCAGGGGGTGGTCACAGGTGGACGGGTCCCAACTCAGGATCCAGACGTTTTTGTCGCGGGGGGCGTATCGTCCAGTGTTATAGTAATCTGTCTGTTGTTGGGTCGTGAATGTTGTTTTTTTTAGTGAATCCTGTCAGGGAGTTGGGGGCCGTTCCCTAGGTGTCTTTTTGTCGCGCGTGTACCATATTGTGGTTATGGTACTCCATCTTTCATCTTGTCTTCTTGATATATGACCAGCCCAGCGGTGTTTCGAATGGTTGACGTACTGTAGAACATCCTTGATGTGTGACATTCTCCGGATGTCGCTATTGTGTAGTTTGCTCTGCCGTTGTTGTCTGAGAGTTGTGCCCACGAGACGTCTTTTAAGAGATGCATGGGCTGTTCTCAATTGGTTCCTTGCTGCTTTGGTTAGAGACCAGGTTTCTCTACCATAGCAGAGCGCTGGCAGGACTACCGAGTAGAAGATGTCCGCGCGTAGTCTGGTGTCATTTTGAGCGTTTGTTGCTGTCATGATGGAGTTTAAGTCTGCCCAGTCCGTCCATTTCCGTCTGGCGATCTCATGTTTGATGTTGTTCTCCGTGTTGAGGAGCCTTCCCAGATAGATATATTCGTCAGCGTCCTTCATGAGCATTCCACTCAAGATTATTGGGTTGGGCACTGCGAAACTGTGCTAAATGACATACAAAATGCAGAGAAGTCCAAGCAAAATCGGTCTTACAAACCATGAAAGACATATTGTGCAACTAAACCTTGTCGCTGGAATTGAGAAAAGGAGTCCTTTGATGCTACGTGCAACCAGTACTGACATATGGCAGTGAATCGTGGACAATCAGACAGCAAACGCATAGATCTTTGGGAGCAACGGAGATGTGATTTTACAGAAGAATGCTGTGAATCCCATAGACTGTAAATAAGACTAATGATACAGTACTTGAAGAGGCACAAACACGAAGACAACTTATTGCAAGGATCAGAACAACGCAGTCATCCTTTTTCTGGCATGTTATGAGAAGATGTGGCATGAAGCACGCCGTGATAACCTGAAAGATAGCAGGAAAGAGAGACAGAGGAAGGCAGGGAGAGAAGATATTTGACAGCCTGAGAGAATGGCACGGACGACAATCAACAACAGAGTTGGCAAACGACACGTGATAGAAGTGAATGGAGGTTCATAATCGCCAACGCCAACCGGCAGAGCTCCTGATGATAATGATGGGTTAAACCGTCGCCGTCTGATCCTAAGTCGCACATGTGAACCGCCTTGCCGAGGAAGTTCCCGCCCACCAGCTCATCAACCAGGCCAGTGTCGTCAAGGATGGGAAAGAGCCATCTCTGTCATGGTCCATCTCACGCGCCAACTGGTTAGATCAAATTAGAAAAACATAATTTTCATTGCACGCAGCCTACGCGAATTACCTGTCTAACTATTGAGACATTATGATACTTATTTATTACTTGTGTATTTATTATAATCTTGCGTCATTCCAATCGATCTGTATGACCCCTGAAACTTGGGCGGTCTTGCAAAAACATTAGAAGATTCTTGAAGCCTTCCACTGTCAGAGGCGCATCCCTGTAATCCACTGGTTACCAACGCTCAGGTCGTCCAACAAACACATCTCGAGGCATCGCTTTTATGATGACCCGTTTCCTCTCTATCTTCGATCATGTGGCCATCCTCGCCAGGATGTTCTTCTTCTTCTTCGTACGCTGTCAGACGACCAAGATGTTCTTCTTCTTCTTTATACGCTGTCAGACGACCAGGATGTTCAAATCCGTCAGTTCCTGCGCCTGACTGTGAAAAGCAAGGGTGGAAAAAATACTTTATCCCATATACGAGCACCTCCTGTGTCACCCGCAAAACATCATACTGCGACACATCGCAAGGTGGTCATCAGAACTCTACGCCTCATGGATCTCGGCTATTAGTCGTGGGCATCGATGAATTACGTGACAGGCCTTCGTTACCTAAGAGGATTCTTATTACTGTATTACAATTTTCTCAATAAAGAGACTAATCTGGAATCTGAGCTGACAAGACGTCGCCCCGCAGGTTGGGCAGCCTTCTCGTCTATTAACACGGCCCTAGACAGTTGCCATGACCAGGACCTATGAGTTTCCCTTTTCAATTTCACTGTACTCCACGAGATGTGCTGCATTGTTGAGACGTGGACACTAATTAAATTAAATCCAGATTATATATTTAAAAAACATTTTTAGCCAGAGAGTGGTGAATGCTTGGAATGCATTGCCACGGGAGGTAGTGGAGGTAGGGACAATTAATGCATTTAAGAAGAAATTGGATGCGCATAGCTTTTAGAGCAAGTTAATATAAGTGAAGCTGGTTGTATACAGACTCTGTAGTCTTCTAAACCAGTATAAAGACGTTAAGTTAAGTTAATAAAATCATTAGAGAACAAATTGAGAGTGACCCAGACCTCCTTGAGATACGATTGGTCGAAATCACTCTCGGGGACCAACGCATGCAAGATCTCCACAATTCTGACATAAGACTATTGTCCCATGTGAAGGATGCGGTAATACATGAAGACAATACAAAACATAGATGGACATGTCACATGTTGCGACGAAACGATGGCCGATTGAGCACGGCGTCAGCGATCTGGTACCCCCGAGGTAAGAAGAGACCGCAGGGAAGACTTCCAATGTGTTGGTCAGACTCTCTTGCTGTACGCTGCAACATCCGAGAAGCCTCTAGAGGAGCACTTACCACGCACTGGACTTCCGTGGCCCAAGACAGGGTCTGCTGGAGACGAAGTTGGGACCCGCAGCTACGCTGAGGAATGGGTCACTAAGATCAAGATGTTACAATCATAGAAATCCAGCCTTGAGCATGCATTGGGATTTTATTGACTAGATAAGGTGTTCCAAAGTACAACACAATTATCTGGATGGAAGCCCGTGTTCAGAAATAAGGGACAATGAAAGTACAATAATATATGGCTTTTAAATTAGAATGTAATTTTTTTTTTTTTAGCTAACCACATGTGATCTTTTTACTGACTATCCCTTATATTTGCCTAAATGATAGGGTTATTTTTAAGTATAGTATAATGTTGAAACACACACATGCAATCCATACATACACACAGGCGCACATACATGATGATGATGTTCGTCTATCACATTCGATGAAGACCGCTCTCTTTGTTCGGCCGAGTCTTTTCTCTCGCTGCGTCCCCTGAAATGGGTAACGCGCGGGGATTTGGATTAAAGTAAGGAAACATCTACACCTTTTGTCAACCTCACTCTCTGGTCCTGCGCTTCCCTGGCCAGTGGCAATATTTTATCGATTTTACCTCAGGGTTTACTCCCGAAGCCTTTTCCGTAAACAGTTATCCCCCAAGGCCGCGGGAGAGGACATCTAAGGGTGTGTGTCATGCGTTTTCCATAACTGCAAGAGGTCGTATCGACCTCACTCAGCGCGTGAGTGAGTTGGGCATCTCTCTTGGGCTATGTTCTAGTCCATTATAGTCGTATCTAAATTTCACAAACCAAAACCAATGCTATTTGCAGCTATGGCGAAGGGCGCCAATCTCGTGACGTTCAGCCGTGTGAACTCAGACCGTGAAATACGACATAGGTTTAAGCATAGTGTAATTCATATAGCCGATGTCCAGACCAGGATAATCGGGCGGAAGGAAAGACAAACAACGAACGAATTAACCAGTCCACATGGAAAACAACAACACGTTTCCGTGAACACAAGTGTAAGTCGTCGACTAATGTGAATTCCAGGCTAATCCATGGTCTGGCGGTATCCATAATGAACTAAAACAGCAGAGCAATGTAGACCCGCAGCCTGTTACGGCGCCATCTTTGCTGCTCCTATACATACATACATACTTATTCGTTGCGTAATGGCATACAGAACTGCTCGGTCTCTTCCTACAAATAAATGTTACTTTTAGGAGGGATACACGACTTTTATCTTTCTTCTTCTACTTCTTCCTCGTTCGTCTTCAGACCTCGGCTTCAATGACTCTAACGAAGGCAACAGTCGACTTGGGGATCCGTACACTTCCGGGCAGCTTATCGTGGAAGGACACTGGCTGTTGCCAAATGCTACTTCTTTTATCGGTATACAGTGGGCAGGTCTGCAAAATGTGTTCTGCCTTCACGGGAGCTGTGCCGCCGGCACAAAGGTCTGTAGTGCCAATCTTGAACTTGTTGTACAGATGACATCTCAGTCTGTTGTGACCTGTGCGTAGCCGAAGAATGATCGCCTGATCTTGGTGGTAGGCATCGTTTTCTATGTGGCCAGGGTGTTCTTTATCCATTGGCTCTGTACGTAGCCCTGGTGGCTGCTTTTAACACTGAGAGGGCGTCTGTGAGAACGCCCACTGACTTTTCTGCCTGTTCCTTGTGGTCTATAAGGGTTTCAGCTGCTTGTCTTATGGCTCTGGCCTCGTCACTGAAGTTGATGTAGCGTCTCCCAAATGTAGCTGAGTATACTTCACTTTTCACTTGTATAATGATGCTTCCTTGTTGTATACAAACTCTGTAGAGCCTTCTGGACCAGTGTAATGAAGATAAGTAAGTTAAGTTAAGTAAGAGTCATTGGAAGTCGAGGTCTGAAGACGAACTAGGAAGAAGAAGTGACTGTACCATGACAAAACAAAAAATCAACACCGAAGTTACGACCCAAATGCATTCGTCTGGGATAAAGAAGACGAAAAGGGTGGTCTCGATGTAAGACGTCGGCCTCGGGTGCTAGTTCAAATCAGGATGAGACCAGGATTTTTTCACGTGGACTTTCTGCTAATTCCCCTGATCTCTGGATAGTAGAGATTGGGCGCCCATGTGCAGTGTCGCGCACGTTAAAAATCCTCCGGCAATTTGAAATCGAAAAGAGTAGGTCGCTGCCCAGACAAAATGATAAATTATGTTAAAAATCTACCCAATCTATTAAGGGATCCTCGCCGGTGCTACGGAGTTTCGTGCATTGTACTGAGATTCTAAATAAAAATATGGAGAAGAAAAGAGCACTTTTGGGTTAAACTGTGTGCAATGGCGTGGATTCTTCGACCAAACTAAACATGCTAAACTGGACTAAACTAAAAACTTAACTGAACTAAATTAAACTACACTTAACTACACTAAACTAAACTAAGCTTAACTAAAGAAGACGAAAACAACCAACAAATTGTGATTATTAGGGTTTTGTTTCGTTTGTACTTTGTCCCTGATTACGACCTTGTGGCCGTAACGTAGATGCGTTTCGATGTTGTCTCGGAGCCGGCACTAATCCATTACCTATATATGGGTTTTATCTATTTTTGACCTTCAGCCCCACCGCAGCTTCGATCTATTTATTTCTGCATTGTCAAGGGACAGCACTGTGAATTAATATATTGTTTGAAAATGGCGACTTCAAGAGGGAGCTGTCTGATAGTGTTAAGTTCCGCCGTTGAAGGTAAGCACTGCTAGTAATTTTCCTTGTTCAAACTAAGACCATATTCAACGGGATAACATTTACTCCAAAAGTATGTTATGGGGGGGGGGGGGGTAATGTTTTTTTTTAAAGCTGGAATATAAATTGGGTGTCATGTGAGGGCGTGGCGTATTTAAAAAAAAATTGTATTGGAATGAAATTATAAAATTGAAAGTTGTGATAGATCATACTGATATTTCCCTTCCATCCATGTATCCTCCTAGTCATAGTAGAGGGAAGTGTAGACTCTGCCACATAACTATTCTCACTGTATTATATCAACGTACAATCCTAAGCCAGACATGAGACATGCCGAAAAGTGGTGGCAAAACGAAGTCAGGAAGTTAGCCAGTCAGTGAGTCACACAGTCAGTATAATTATAATAAATAGAGTGTATACACAGTCAGTCACACTCACACTGCAGGCAAACGAGACAATATAGTATATAGGTCTAATGAAGACAAACCCAAAACAAACACCTGTGGAAATTAGATGCCACGGGTCTAGTGGTATTGTATCACATAATCTTTTTTTTAAATGAGAATCGTCCATAATGAAAAGAAAGTAATATTGGTACACCACTACTTCATTTAGTCTAAAGTTTCAGTTCATAACATGACCTATGAGTTCGTTGGAGCACCCCTGCTGAAATCTGTACAATCCTACACTGCCCCTCTCTGTTTGCGGTTGCTTTTGTGCGTCCTTTGGTCGGAGTTTACTCCATTCATGGATGTTGTTTTCTCACGTTGCCGGGCCCTCGCTTGCTTTGAACTGTGCCCTGTAGTATCGTATTTGCATTACCCTTGAAACTCGAGATGTGGTCATACCAAGTGAGGAGGGCATCACAAAGTCCCTCGATTATTTGTTGTACTTCATCATTTGTGATAAATTCTTTGTATGTGACTTTTAGAAGTCTTCTAAAGCTTCTCATCTCCGTGACCTGAATTCTTCTCTGGTAGTCTGCTATAATGGTCCATGTTTCACAGACGTAGCGAAATATGAAAAGAGCCATTTAGCACATTATTCTTGAGCCTTATGGTGACGGAGAGTCATTTGTTTGTCCATATATGTTTCAAGCGCTGCTATTGTCTATGTTATTCTGGTAAAGACACTCTGATTTTGATCCCTCGTTAGTGATCGTTGAGCCCAGATGCTTCAAGCAATTCATTGTTTCAAGCTCCTGTCCAAATGTTTTGATCAGAGCATTGATGCCTTCACTGTTGTTGGTCATTAATTTGATCGTTTCTGCATTATATCCATACCATAACCTTATGCTGCAACATTTAGTTTTTGCATCAATTCCCAAAGTTCTGTCTGTCCCCTAGTCAATGTCATCTACAAAGCATAGGTTGGTAATAGTTCTATCCCCTATCCTGACCGTGCCAACATGATCTTCAAGGGCATCATTCATAAATCTTTCACAGAATTTATTGAAGAGTGTCTGGAAGATTATACATCCTTGCCTTATGCTATGCCAGTGGATGTGCAGATCCATTCACCCATTTTTCAATCGACAAAAACTAAAGTTTAGATACATTGAAGTTCGCATCTAAAAGTATGAGAAGAAAAACAGAGTGATGGATGTCAATACTAACAGTCATATTGTAAATGAAACTTTCTTTTTAAGTGTTACATTTTGCTTACAGGAACAAGAGAAATACATCAAACAGAAACTGAGTAACTCAGTAACATGACTAAACAAATCGGTTACAGCTTATTAGTGTTTCAATGAATTACTAAACATAGTCAACTGTATTTTGAGGTTTTTGTTTCAAATGTCCACAATGAGTAGGTTTACTCTTTTGTGCACCCTGAAAAGGACGTTCAGTAGCGGATTGCAGTAGCTTTCCTCACATCCCGAGCGTGCTGATGAAGTTGGAGCAGTGTCACCCAGGTGGTTGTACTATGCTTGGCTTCATCTGCGTGTCGCTCATTACTACGGGATCATGTCGATCCCTCATCTTGATCGCCAAGCTGCCATGAAAACAGCCCATTTCCAGGGAGTGCTACGAGGAAGATGAGGTGAGGGTCTTGGCCAATATACTTTGCCTGACCCTGACTAACATGTCTGATCAGTATATTTTGCCTGACCAGCCGTTAGTCTTCCTCCCCATATTTTGAGGTAACCCTTTCACTTGCCCTTGGTCACTTGGTCAATGACTGATAAAGCAGTCAGCATCTATCATATGTAATATCATCTTAAAGGGCAACAATAAACTGTCTCTGTATTACCTGGCTGAACCCATCCTGTGTGTCACCCTAGCTCTGGTTCATGTCTTTCATTTAGGTATCTATGATTTCTTCACTAAGTTGTCTTATGTCTTGCTTCTCTTGTCTACTTTAGTAATGCCCGACCTAATTCCAGTGGCCACAGTTTATGATAGAGCATATCTTCTTGATTGCAGTGCATAAGCAGATTTTGGTTGCTGATGGTTTTCCACAGGAGATTTGATGGATCTTACTTTGACAGGTGGGAAAGAAGACTAACGTCTAGTCAGGCAAAATATACTGATCAAACATGTTATTCAGGGTCAGACAAAACATACCGGA
The DNA here is from genome assembly GCA_036924085.1 of Ariolimax columbianus. NCBI lineage: Eukaryota > Metazoa > Mollusca > Gastropoda > Stylommatophora > Arionidae > Ariolimax > Ariolimax columbianus. The sequence goes on along the minus strand of JAVGWX010000004.1, from coordinate 77,089,581 downwards.
CAACATCCTTACCTCGGCTTCCTTGTAGCCCTTCCTGGAAATGGGCTGTTTTCATGGCAGCCTGGCTAACAAGGTAAGGGATCAACATGAACCCTGCAGTGGTGAGCGACACGCAAATTAAGACAAGTATTGCACAACCGCCTGGAGGGCCCTGGTCTACCTTCATCAGCACGCTCAGGATGTGATGAAAGCTACAGCAATTCGCCACTTAATGTCCTTTTTAAGTACACACAAAAGAGTAATTCTACTCATTGTGGGCATTCAACAACAATATACTTTGACAGCATGTATAGAAAAATTAGTTTGAACATTTACTTTTCTGAAGATGCAGTAAAGACAGACACATTTACATGCTTTTGAAGCACTGTTATGTGGACCAGGCAAAACATAAACTTTAGAATGAACAAAGCGAACCATAGCTGACCAAGACCAGATTCCACCTTCAGTTGGCAGCCCCTGATACAGGCTGCACTTGTGTAGTCTGACTAAGAGAATAGGAATCTAAAAGGGATGGCAAGCCTGGTCCCAAAACTGATCTGCTGAAACCAGATGTGTTGACCCAGAGGAAAATATATCGCATACTCACTGGGAACTGCACCATAATATCCTTTTTAGGACAAACGCCAGGGATCAAGATGCTGAGCAGCGCATGAGCTGCAGTGGACAGTGAACCAGAGCTGCCAAGACCCTTCTACACCTCCACGCGGTGGTCCTGGATAACAGGCTGCAACAGAGCAGACTGGCTAAGAAGGGATCGAAGAGGGAATGGTAACTAAAAAAAATGCTTGCTGAAGTCAGATGTGCTGGACCGAAAAGTGCAAATATCGCAGTCAAGCTGTAAACTACGACACAACGCATTCCGTTCTCTGGACTACATTCTGCTACTTATGCCCATGTCAAGGCTTGGTGGCGGAAGATTGAGAATGAACCAAGCCAAGCCAATGATCAACGCCAAAGAAGAACATGAGAAGAATAAGCAAAGCTGTTTTAGCCTTTGTCAGCTTAAACAACATTTGTGAGGTCTTCGTCATACAGTCCACACATTCCAGGCTAAGAATACACCACAAGAATTGTGTACTTATCTTTAAGTCCAGCAACAAGTAGGGTTTAATGTAGAGCTGGAGTATCTATAAATTTTGTACCTGCCTATGCGAGGTGAGGTGTCAGAAACACATTTTGACATGAATTATAGTTCTGTTTATGAATTTTATTTACCCTCATCAATGGCAAGCAAATCTCCCTAGATTCCAAAATAGGTAATTGTCACCAAAATTGGCAAAGCTGTCACTTTATTTTCCCATCTCACTGCGTGAAACCCAAAACTTACAGCTAATTCCAAGGCCATGGTCTACAATGTCTGTGTCATGTCTCCTATTTGGTAGCAAAACATGGGCAATCTATGCCAAACAAGAGCATAGGCTCAACACTTTTTACCTGAGATCCATCCTTGGTGTGTCTTATGTATAGACGGGGTAACAAACAAATGGGTGCATTCCCACACTGGTCTGTACACTCTACTTAAATTATGGTGGCTTGGTCATGTTCGTCGAATGTAGAGACGGGGTGACAAACAAATAGGTGCATTCTTGCACTAATCTGTACACTTTCCTTAAACTGGGGTGGCTTTGTCATGTTCATCGCATGGAAGACAGTTGCAGCCCCAAAGATATTCTCAATGGACAACTGGCGTATGGGTAAAAATAACAGTTGTCTGACTACAGCTGAGGTTCAAACCACATGTAAGCTGTACATGTAGGCACTGGATCTGACATCTTTGGAAGACATAGCTGCAGACCGATCCAAATAGAGATACAATTTGAAGGGCCATCTCAGACTAGACAGAAATTGAGCTCATGCAACACAGGGAAGTGAAAAGACTACAAGGAAAAGGAAAACCAAAACTCAGTAGAGAGTTGCTGCTCCATGGTGGCATCATCCAATAGTCAGTCGTGACTGAAAAGTAGCTACTATCACTGCCACCACCACCTTAATTATTTCAGTCCATTTTGTGTGTTTTCTTCAGGTGTGTCAGCAGCGTCGTTTATGCAAGCTTGTACTCTCATCAACCAAAGCTTTGCTATTCAGTTAGCCTCTCCTGGGGTAAGTACATTTCAAAGCTTTCTAGTCTTTGTATCAATCAATCAAATCCCGTCGCTCCTATCGGTGCATAGATAGTTGACACAATCCTCTCAGCATATGTGGTCATGTGCTGCTCTTTCTTCCTCTCTCCAGTTGTAAACATTTAATCTTAATTCCTTCTCACATTCTCTTCTCCGTGTATTTTTGGGTCTACCTCTCTTTATTCTCCCCTGAGGATTCCATGTAAGAGCCTGTCTGGTTGTGTTGGGCGGTGCCTTCTGTTGCATATGTCCTATCCAGCCCCATTTTCTTCTTAATCTGCTGTTCAGTGGAAGTTATTGGCTCCTTTATCATAGGTCTTCATTCCTCACCATGTCCTGTAACTTTATGTCTATTATTCTGACTGCCCTTCTGAATACCAAGAAAACCAATATAGCTATCTGGAATCTTAGTCTTTGTATGTCACTGATTGAAGGAACTCTGTTTCAAACCATTGTTACCACGTACTAGGCCCATAAGCCAATGGCGCGCGGCTACCATGTGAGGGATTACGGCCGAACGCCTCTAAGCCGGAATCCCGCCCTAAATCTCAGCACCGCTGTGATGGGAGGCTACGACATGGCTGGGGCTTGCGTCTCAGCCCGGCCAGGTCGAGCCGCAGAAATGCATCTGGTTAAATGCACTCCTGCCTCGCTCTTTGCCTCTGTCTGCTATCAGTCATCCCAATGGACGCAGAAGAGATGCAGTCCAGCGGACATTGCACCTCCTGCCCTATTGTGACAACCTCCCGGGTGGCGGGGAATGCTAGGCGTACCATCACTGCAGATGAGCCGAGAAAATAAAGGGAGCAAAGAGATACCTCACTCACATGCATATGCTACGTTTCTGGCAGGACGTGACGATCCTGGGACACAGTCACACTGGACTGCCTCTCTTCCGGAATAGTACAAACTAGTACATAGTCCATCATATCATTGCCAAACCCTATAGACACGAGTAGGGAAGACTCGATAGTCCTGCAAGACAACTTCCTAAGAGAGACAACTCTGACCAAAAACAACTGCTGCCTTGCAGTTAGGCTGGGGACAGCCAAAGGCTAAGGAGGGCAACCCTACAGAAACGCCTGTTGAAATTGGATGCACTGAGCCACAGCCTCAACAAAATAAAACAGTGCAATGTAAATATTGCTGTAAACAGCGTACGATGAAGAAGAAGAAGAAACCATTGTTAGAGTGCTTTTCTCTCACAGTGAAGGAATTTTGGTTTCTCACTCATATTGGACCCCAGTTACCCGCTGTAAAAATGAATACCTGGAGGCAGAGTAGCTAGAACGCTTGTCTCTCACAGAAGGACATTGGGTTTGTGAGCTATTCACAATGTGCTGCCGTTTGTTGTTGTTTGCGAATGCACACAATGAGTAGGTTACTCTTTTGTGCGCCCTGAAAAGGATGTTAAGTGGCGGGTTACAGTAGCTATCCTCACATCCCGAGCGTGCTGTTGAAGGTGGGCCGAGGTCCTCCAGGCGGTTGTGCTTTGCTTGGCTTCATCTGTGTGTCACTCACTACTATGGGGATCATGTCGATACCTCACTTCGTTAGTCAGGCTGCCATGAAAACAACCCGTTTCCAGGGAGGGCTACTAGGAAGCCGAGGTGAGGGTCTTGACCAGTATGTTTTGCCTGACCCTACTAACATGTCTGATCAGTATGTTTTGCCTGACCCTACTAAAATGTCTGACCAGTATATTTTGCCTGACCCTACTAACATGTCTGATCAGTATGTTTTGCATGACCCTGACTAACATGTCTGACCAGTATGTTTTACCTGACCCTGACTAACATGTCTGATCAGTATGTTTTGCCTGACCCTACTAACATGTCTGATCAGTATGTTTTGCCTGACCCTGACTAACATGTCTGATCAGTATGTTTTGCCTGACCCTGACAAACATGTCTGATCAGTATGTTTTGCCTGACCCTACTAATATGTCTGATCAGTATGTTTTGCCTGACCCTGACTAACATGTCTGATCAGTATGTTTTGCCTGACCCTGACTAACATGTCTGATCAGTATGTTTTGCCTGACCCTGACTAACATGTCTGATCAGTATGTTTTGCCTGACCCTACTAATATGTCTGATCAGTATGTTTTGCCTGACCCTGACTAACATGTCTGATCAGTATGTTTTGCCTGACCCTACTAACATGTCTGACCAGTATGTTTTGCCTGACCCTACTAACATGTCTGATCAGTATGTTTTACCTGACCCTACTAACATGTCTGATCAGTATGTTTTGTCTGACCCTACTAACATGTCTGATCAGTATGTTTTGCCTGACCCTACTAACATGTCTGATCAGTATGTTTTGCCTGACCCTACTAACATGTCTGATCAGTATGTTTTGCCTGACCCTACTAACATGTCTGATCAGTATGTTTTGCCTGACCCTACTAACATGTCTGATCAGTATATTTTGCCTGACCCTGACTAACATGTCTGACCAGTATGTTTTGCCTGACCCTACTAACATGTCTGACCAGTATATTTTGCCTGACCCTGACTAACATGTCTGATCAGTATGTTTTGCCTGACCCTGACTAACATGTCTGACCAGTATATTTTGCCTGACCCTACTAACATGTCTGATCAGTATGTTTTGCCTGACCCTACTAACATGTCTGATCAGTATGTTTTGCCTGACCCTACTAACATGTCTGATCAGTATATTTTGCCTGACCCATACTAACATGTCTGACCAGTATATTTTGCCTGACCCTACTAACATGTCTGACCAGTATATTTTGCCTGACCCTGACTAACATGTCTGACCAGTATGTTTTGCCTGACCCTACTAACATGTCTGACCAGTATATTTTGCCTGACCCTACTAAAATGTCTTGACCAGTATGTTTTGCCTGACCAGACGTTAGTCTTCCTCCCCTTGCTGCAGGTTAAACTGGTGTAAAAATGGATTCTGCTGTGAATTGTGGAATGCAGGACAGTGACTAAGAGAACAGGTCACTCCACTTCATAAAACTGGGGAGAAGAGACTGTCTGGTCAGGCAAAACATATTAATCAGGAGGACGCTGTTGTCGAATAATGCACTTTCTTCTCAAAACAATGTGAACGTAAACGGTGGACAATCTAGTCCTGCAGATTTCAAGTGACCCCGGGTCTCAAGGGAGATAGGACCAGAGTGTCTGAATCATGAGTTACCTCCAGTCACCTCGACTTATATCTTGCCACTGGTCCATGGTAGCTCGAGACCAGAGAGTGAGGTTGATGCAGTTTCTTTCTCACCATAATCCAAATACATTGCAAGTTACATCATCAAGTCAAAACCGTCTGATGATGTCTCCATCATCGCTTGCGATAGGCAACTAACTGAACTAACTGATCAGAATATATTAGTCAGGGTCAACTGAAACATACTGATCAAGACCCCCACCTCACTTCCAAGCAGTAGAAATAGAAAGAAATAGGGAGAAATAGAAAGTGGGGGTGAAAAAACAGTGATTGGAGTGTGCTATAGATGTCCATCAAGTCAAAAAGAGGAAGATGAGGAGCTGATTAGTAGTATAGCAAAGGCAAGTAAAGGGAAATTATTATTAATGGGAGATTTCAACTATCCAGAAATAAAATGGGATATGGCAGAAGCACTTGTAGAGTCAAAACCTTTTGTTACGTGCATAACTGACAATTTTTTAATTCAACATGTAGAAGCAGCCACCAGAGGCAAAAACATACTCGACCTAGTTTTTACCACAGAGGAAAATATGATTGAAAACGTTACCGTTGGGGAACTGTTTGGCTCAAGTGACCATCAAATCATCCGTTGGGATCTTATTGCAGGGAAAGAAGTAAACATAAACACGCGAACATACGACTACTCTAAGGCAGATGTTAAGAGGATGAAAGAGGCAGCGAACCACATAATCTGGAAAGATATTATTGTAGGAACAGATGTTGAACAGGAGTGGGAAAGTTTTAAAACAGTTCTAGAAACGCTAAAAGAGGAATGTGTTCCATGTAGGGAGGTAAACCCCAAGCGTAAAAAGTGGATAACTAGATTTGTAGTGAAATGTAGAAGAGCAAAAAATAAAGCATGGCAAAAATATATAGAGGCAGGTAAATCAAAAGAAACATATGTAAAATATTTGGACAAGCAGAACATATCTCAGAAAGCAAATAAAACAGCAAAAATAGACTTTGAAAAAAAACTTGCTCAGAGGATCAAGACTGACAGTAAAAGCTTCTTTTCTTATGTTAGAAATAAACAAAGAACGAAAGACAAAGTAGGCCCTCTCATAGACAGTACAGGGAAAATAATAAGTGAGAATAGGGAGGCTGCTAATCTGCTCAATCAGTACTTTGGCACAGTCTTCACAAAGGAGGACTGCTCCGAGATCCCAGAGCCTATAGATATTTTTCAAAGAGACATGGATACAGCGGCATTAAGATCAATCTATATTACAGAGGAAATGGTTTTTAAAAAATTGGAGGGGTTGAAAGTGAATAAATGTCCAGGTCAAGATGGTATTCACCCAAAATTGCTGTATGAAATTAGAAACCAACTAGCAAAACCATTGGCTATATTATGTTCTCAATCACTTACAAAAGGGATTGTTCCACGGGATTGGAAAGATGTAGGAGTGATCCCCTTATTCAAAAAAGGCAAAAAATCAGATCCGGCAAATTATAGACCGGTGAGTTTAACGAGCATAGTCTGTAAATTGTTAGAGTCAATAATCAAAGAAAACATTGTAATGCATTTAGACAAATTTAATCTAATTAGAAATAGTCAGCATGGGTTTACTAGAGGGAGATCATGCTTAACAAATCTATTAGAATTCATGGAGGAGGTTACTAAAATCATAGATAAAGGGGAGCCAGTGGATGTTAGTTATCTAGACTTTGCAAAGGCCTTTGATAGAGTACCTCATCAAAGATTATTTCGAAAGTTAAAATCACATGGAATAGGTGGCGAAGTTGCCAAATGGATTGAAAATTGGTTAACGGGAAGAAGGCAGAGGGTGGGCATAAATAAGGAGTACTCTGAGTGGAGTGAAGTGAAAAGTGGTGTGCCACAGGGCTCGGTTTTGGGACCAATTTTGTTCTTGATATATATAAATGATTTGGACATTGATATGAGATCCATGATTGCAAAATTTGCTGATGACACAAAACTATGCAGTAGTGTCTCATCTAAAGCGGAAGTGGATATATTGATGTCGGATTTAGATAAAATTCGAGAATGGTCTGTAAGCTGGCAAATGGAGTTTAATGTAGATAAATGTACAGTCATCCACATGGGTAGATCCAATATGGAACATAATTACAGAATGGGAGAAAACAATATTAGAAAGATAGATAAGGAAAGGGACCTAGGGGTTATAATAGATCATACAGGAAAGGTGAGTGAGCAAGTTAAGGTAGCAGTGAAAAAGGCAAATGCAATGTTAGGTATGATAAAAAGAAATATTAAACATAGGAGCAAGGAAGTGATCGTCAAACTGTATAAAGCTTTAGTTAGACCTAGATTGGAGTACTGTGTACAGGTGTGGAGTCCTTATCATAGAGGGGACATAAACATGCTAGAAGGAATACAAAAAAGAGCGACAAAGATGATAGTGGGATTCCAGAATTACAGTTATGAGGAACGACTCAGAAAAACCGGCCTACAGTGTCTCGAAGAGAGAAGAATTCGTGGTGACTTAATACAGGTTTATAAGATGATCAGAGGAATCGATAAATTAGACTATAACAAGTTTTTTAAAATACAGCCACCTACAATAACACGAGGGCATAGCTACAAGCTGATTAAAGAGAGGTCCAGGTTAGATATTAGGAAATATTTTTTTAGTCAGAGAGTGGTGTCTGCTTGGAATGCATTGCCAGGGGAGGTAGTGGAGGCAGGGACAGTTAATGCATTTAAGAATAAACTGGATGCGCATAGATTTTAGAGCAAGGTGATGTAAATGTAACTGGTTGTATACAGACTCTGCAGGGTCTTCTAAACCAGTATAAAGATGTTAAGTTAAGTTATGTAAGTTAAGTTCTTGAATCACCGCTCGCTGACCAACTCTGGACGGATTCCGAATCACATCCGCCATGTTTTCAACAATCTGCTGAGGAAACTATGAGTCTTCTTCTTCTTCTTCATCGTACGCAGTCAGACAGTAACCATTATTTTTTCGAAAAAAGCGGTGGTCATCCTGAGGCTGTCGACACTGCCATAGAGCTTGTCTTGTGGTTCCACTGGTGATGGCCACATCTGCTCTCTCTCTGATCCTCATATGTCGGGCAGTTCTGCAGCAGATGCTCAGCGGTCATTTTCCCGGTACCACACGGGCATTCGCCGGTACCACCTATCTTCAATTTGTTGAATAGGTGGTACCTCAGTCTATTGTGGCCAGTGCGAAGTCTGAAGACAACGACCTGCTCTCTTCTGTTCAACTGGTAATAGGCATCGTTTTTGGTGTAGCCGGTATGTTCAGTTTCCCATTTTGTCATGTATCTGGCTTTAATAAGCCGTTTTGACTCTTCGTACGTCATTCTAGTAACTGTTTGTGGTAGTCTTGCACCTTCTTTTGCCAGTCTGTCTGCCTCCTCGTTGCCTTGGATGTTGCAGTGTGACGGAACCCACTGTACCACTACCCTTTTTGGTGCGGACTGCTGGCATAGTTGACAGAGAACTGCTCTTAAGTCATTAAGCTCAGTGTTTTTCTGGCTTTTTAGCGCTGTGACTACAGCCAGAGCATCTGTAAGCAGGACTGTATGGCTTTCATTTTCTTTATGTGTCACCATTTCTTCCACTGCCGCCCTCAGTGCCTCTGCCTCCGCTCTGAAATTGCTTGTGTACTCACCAGTAGCGAATGACAGTGTTATTTTTCTGCCATTTGGTAGGTTCAGGAATGCTCCTGCCCCTCCGTTCTGTGTAGTGTTTGTTACAGAGCCGTCGGTGTATGCATGGGTCCAGTCCATGCTTGGGTAGTTTTTCAATATAAAGCTTAGGGTAGTATCTCTCCTTTCTTTTTCAGTCTGGCAGTTTTTGTTTCCAATACCTGGTATATTTTCTACCACCTCTGGAAATATATCCTGCCTCCAGGTAGGTTTTCGTACAGTAGTGATGTGCTTTGGTGTTGTTAGTGCGTTTATGGGATCTTCGTGCATCTTTGCTTTGGCTATTTCTGCTTCAGTTTCCCATTTCCCAAATTGTTTAGTCTCTGGTGCATTGGATGGTCAGTCAGTCTTCGGAGTTTCTCTGACTGCAGCTGGGCTCTACAGTCTCTTCTATCGGTCATGGATTGCAGTTTTGTAATCTTTTCAAGTTCTACGATTGGCGTTGACTTCATGCCTCCTGTTATAACTCTCGTGGCTTGGTTTTGAAGTTTGCTAACTTTATCGAAGTTCGCCTTTGCTGCTGTTATCCATGCCGCAATGCCATACTGGAGAACTGGTCTCACTCTTCCAGTGTACAGTTTCTTAAGTATACTTTCGTCTGCTCCCCAGCTTGTGCCAGCAAGTTTCCTCATGATTGCCATTCTTTCTCTGGCTCTCATTCGGTTTCTCTCGATCTGATTTTTCCATTTCATACGCAGATCAAATGTGACTCCCAGATAGTTTGGGTTGTCGTTTGGCTGCAGGAATTTGCCATTTAGACTTAATTTGGTGTTTTGGGGTTTGATTGAAAGCGAGAATATTGTACATGTGGTTTTCTCCTCGTTTATTTTGACCAGCCATGAGTTCGCCCACTCTTCCAGCAATGTTAGGGCCTGCTGCATCCGATTTCTTGCTATGGTGATATTCTTTTCAGAGGTCCACATAGCCAGATCGTCTGCAAACGTTGAGCTATGGACTCTTCTTGGTATATTCTCTGTAATGTCATTTATATACACCAGGAAGAGTGTGGGTGACAGTACTCCCTCTTGGGGTACTCCCTGCTCGAGTGTCACCTTTTTGCTCATCTGCCCTTGTACTTGGACTCTGGCCGTTCTTTTTTTGAGGTAGTGGTTGATCCACTTGTACATTCTTCCACAAACTTCACTTCTCCTTATCTTGACTCTAAGTTCATCTTTCCAGAAACTATGAGTCTGAGGATAATGAAATTTTGCAAACTTCACCGTTGGTATGTGCTGTTTACACCAGAATTGACGTCACCATGTGCATCATATGTATGTTCACTTGGTGTAGTTGATTCAGCTTCATTTGAACACGCCTCGTATGTGACTCCTTTACAATCACAGAGGGGAGAGTGATGCATTCAACAGTGTTCAATGTTGAGTACCAAGCTAAAACAATTCAGAAGAGCCCCTGGCAGGCTTACCTTTAGAGGAGTTCTATATCCATCAGTTCCGCCATGTTTCAGTTTTGCAATAGGGCAAAGAACAGGTTTCTCGAAGTCCAATGCTGAGTTGGACGCACTCGGCTTTGCGTACTACTGAGTTGAGCACCATCAGCGCAGTGCACTGCTGAGTTTGTTACGACCTAGGGCAGTGCATTGCAGAGTTGGTGCCAAGCTAAGAGCGAGGGAGACGGTCAAGATGGCTTTACTGCCTGTCTTCATCGTACAAGGCAGGCTGATAGCTTCTCAATACTGTTAACAAACATCTACTGTGACAAAACCAGAAATCGTGTAGTATCTGCTATGAACCTGCTTTGACATTTGATTGCAGGATCTTATAATGATGAAGACCTTGAAGTTTCTGCTATAAAGCTGCCGTCACCTGTGGTCACATGACCTTATCAACCTGAAGACTACAGTCTCTGACACTTCATCTCCAATGCCAGTGAAAGCTTTGCAATTACCTTCACCTTAAGTGACCCTCATCTGTACCTTCCCTTATGACAGTTTCCGATTTGCTGTCAGTCATTCTGTCAGTCTCGAGAGACAATGGACTTCACGCTAGAGAGGGACCTTAGTCAATTGTTGTCCTTGCTTTCGACGCACACGATTGGAGTCTGCATCTTGACATATCTTGGTTTCGTCTGCCTGCAGACCAGCACACAAAGCCTGCCGGCAGGCAGGTCTGTCTTTGGCAAGTTCCTCCCAGTTGCAGGTGTTCATATCCAACGCTTTCAGGTCACACTTCCAAACATCTTTGTAGCGGAGGAAGGGTCTACCTTTGTTACGCTTGCCCGGGATCAGCTCTCCGTACAGGATATCTTTTGGAATTGACAGTTTCTACTAAGTGATTATCCTACTATTTAGATACATGATACATGACATATACTTTTTAAACAAATAGTACATCTCAGATATTGTCTCTTGTTGTCTGATCTTCAGGGAAGACAAGCCGAGTATGTGAATCAGGATGATTCAAACAGGCGTTGGTTCAATGAATTCAGGTCCAAGTCTAGCTCTACCCCTATTGGGTTGGACACAGTTGATGGTGATGTACCATTTTCTTTCTTTGTTATTCATTTTTTGACAGAAATATCTATAGATGTCGACAACCAGATGAAAACCTGTACACCAGACCATTTAAGCTTGTACATGGACCAAAATAACCTGTACATGAAAAAATACATGGTTCTTCTTCTTCATCTGCGTTCGTTCTCAATCTCCCGCTGCCAAGCCCTGAACAGTGCTTTACAAGTAGCAGGATGTAGTCCGGAGAACGGAATGCATTGTGTCACTAGTTTACAGCTAGACTGCGATATTTGCACCTTTCAGTCTGATACATCCATCTTCAGCAGGGCATGGTTGTAAATCACAATCTGGCAACAGCTTGAAATTATAACTAATATTAATTTACATTGATTCATTTCTCTGAGATTTATATTTTTCCAGTACCCAAATTTTTAAAACATAAATATGGAGGTATTGAAAATGTTGGCGGTGAAAAGAGAATTATTGACGTAAATCAGGGTTAGACAGTTCAGATATGTTGGTCATATAACAAGACATACTTCCTTGTTGAAGACCATACTAGAGAATATGCGTTGTCCAAAAGGCAGACAATGATATAGGTTGATAGATAACATCAGAACATGAACTGGAAAAAGCCTGTCAGATTGCACCATTCACGTCAAGAGATAAGAGTACACTGGTGAGCCGTTGCAGCAAGCCTTTGATGGGGAGATGGCACTTGAACTGAACGGAGTATCGATTGAGGCCGTCTTTTTGTGGATAAAACGTGTTACTGTTGCATAGCAAAGAAGGTATCAATAGAAGAACAGCCACATACAGCAACAACTTTTTAAACAGCTTATAAAAACAGCAAACAAAGAAAATATGGCTGAACAGATGTGTCATGAGAAACATGCGGAGGGAGATCTACAGACATATGGCAAGCCCAAATCTAAATGACAGTTTAAATCAACTCGCAAGGAAGAATCAGAGCACCATTTTCCGACTGAGAACGCAACACATCCCATTAAACAAACACCAGAACAGAATCCAACCACAACATACTTCACCTCATCATTCACCTCTAATGGGGGCAGAAGACACAACAGTGAATTAGCTGACATCAACCAGTGACTCATAGCTGGTTGCATGCATCATGGTCAGCGAACCATAGCTGACGAAGACCCTATTCTACCTGGCAGCCCAGGAAACAGACTGCTCTAGTATAGTCTGGCTAAGATAATAGAGATCGCAGAGGTAAGATAAACCCGATCCCAAAAAGGCTGTGCTGAAAACAGGTGTGTTGGGCCAAAAAGGCGCAAATATCGCAACATCCTTACAAACGACAATGCAATGTCCATTTCAGCACGAATGCAGAAAAAGAAGTCAACTCTTAAATGCTTGAAGGTTAAAGTGCTACAGTCCTTGTCTTCTCTCCTTTTGGGGCCAATAAAACACATCATTATTTGTTAATACCACAGATTAATTGTGTATTTCCTTAATTATGCAACCTAAACAGGAACTTATTTCATTAATTGTGCAACCCAAACAGAAACTGTAATTTCATTAATTGTGCAACACAATCAGAGATTAACTGTATATTTCATTATTTATGCAACACAATCAGAGATTAACTATATATTTTTTTATTATTTGTGCAATCCAAACAGACATTAACATGTGTTTCATTAATTATGTAACCCAAATAGAAACTATTATTTCATTAATTATGCAACCCAAGTCTCGAGTAACTGTATTTCTTATTCTTTTTCCGACATTCGCTGTGCCGAAGTGACATATCGTAGGTTACAGGGGGACTGCGATATCTGCGCCTTTCATCCTGACACATTCGGTTTCGTCGCTGCATTTTTGGGACCAGGCTTGCCCTTCCCTCTGTATCCCTATTTTTCTTTACAAGACTACGTGACTGCAGTTTTAATAGGGCCTCCACTTAGAAACAGAACAATATCTTAATCAGCTGCGGTTTGCTGACCCTAATGTAAGCAGCGAACTATGAGTCGCTGGCTGCTGTCAGCTCATTCGGTGTGCCGCATCGTTGTCCCCCGACATGCACTTGACACCATCATCATCCATGGTCATGTGCAGGATAACTGAAAACATGACTGGGTTTCATTTGTCTGGTTCTTTTTCTTTTCGCGATAAAGACGACACATTACAGGTGATCACTGTCTTGGGCCCTCAATACATTCCAGTGTGTGAAGGGAGCAATATCACTAGATATCAGTGCCAGGTCAATGACACCACCTGTATCTTAACTTAATATCTTTATACTGGTTTAGAAGACTCTACAGAGTCTGTATACAACGAGTTTCTCTGAGGGTGGTTTAACCTATGTGCAAGTCCATCTTAATAGACTCAAACACTAGAGCTAAGTAGACTCGCAGCCAGTTAGGCAGAAAGGTATTAATAACTTTTGCGTCGATTTTTAACTTGAATTTTGTCCAGTTTGCAGCTGTTAAGCCTACTCTTTTCATTTCCATCTGCCAAGGAATTTTTTAACGCGCTCGACACTGAACACGGGAGTCCAATCTCACTACCCAGATATCAGGGAAATTATTACCAGAAGATCCACGTGAAAAAAAATCTGATATCCATCGAGATTAAAATCCATGACCTCCGAAACCCGAGGTGGACACCTTACCTCAAGACCACTGAGTCCCGTTTATCTCTGCAGGCTGAGATGCTTTTTCTGTTTTCCAATGCTTTTGATCTAGCATTATAATCACTAGCAGTGTGGCTGCTCTTGTCAGGCACTTCCAACAATTCTGCCCGTTTATTTTGTCAAAGAGCATACAAATTATAGGTTCATCAATTTTTATTGTTGATTGCTACTCCAAACCCTGCGGTTTATGGTCCTCGATTATGCTGGTATTGGTATCAACTTATGTGAAGTGAGTTCTTGATTCACATACATATCCAGCCTGCATCTGACGATCCGACGTGGATTATTGTAGTACCTATATCCTTGATACGTGATGGTATCATTCTCCTTCAGACTGGATCATGAGGATGTCATAGACCAGTTTTTTTAATAATGACTTCATGTTAAGTGGTGCTGCGGCAATTCCAACAGTTGATACATACCTTTTGCGGGCAGCGTGGTTGTGACCCAAAGGTGCTGGGTTTCGCTCCTCTATCACAGCACCGGCTGTTATCCCCCGGAAGCAAACCAAAATGTAGGAGGAAGCAGACCCAAACATAAAATACACGCTGAAGTCTGATGCACTGGGCAGACATGCGCAAAATAAAAGCATACTGCAACACACATAGCCTTGGGGAATAGAGAAATAAGGCAAACGCACACACAATAGTTTTTTTTTTATATTATAAAAAATAATTTTTTAATGCATACCTTTTTTAAATCACATCTACCTAATTTACTTCTGCCATTTTTCTTCAAAGACCTTTTCTTTTTCTCTCTCTCTCTCTCTCTCCAGTTTCTCCTTCTGTATACACTTTTCTTGACTCCTTCTTTAGTGGAGAAGTCATCACCATCCCTCTCACAATTATTCTTTGTGTTTGTGTGATTTTATCTGTTGACACCAGGATGTAATGTGGGTAGGTTAGTGGATAAAAACCAAAGACACGCCGAGTAGGGCAGATTTGAGAATGCCAAACTCTGGGTTTTAGGACCAGATGAACATTTAGTTAGAATTGAAAGCTCATTCTCAATTCTACACCCGGTTTTGACACCCTTTGGGACCCCGAATGGCGAATCCCGATACCACAAACACCTCTCAAACCTTACCTTTCTCTTTCTCTCTCTCTCCCTCTCCCTGTCTTTTGGACCGACACCTTTGCTTACCTATGCTCTGATCTGTCAACTGAGCAGATAGCACTAAATCTTTGCGTATCAATGCCCTGATCTGTCAACTGAGCAGATAGCAACCAACTTTTGCACATCAATGCTCTGAATTGTCATCTCATTAGACAGCACATAACCATTGCACACCACTGCTCTAAACGTTATTGACTGATTTTCTGCCGCACAATTAATAAGCTGACATCTTTCAGCGACTCGTAGCTGGCTGTTTGCATCAGGGTCAGCGAACCAGAGCTGACCAAGACCCTATTACGTCTCCGGGACGAATGAAAAAAAAAGTAGAAGAATAATAATGATTTCATTTTAACAAAGACAACATGCTCTCAAGTTTATTGTTATAAATTTCAGTTAACCGATATTCTGCAGTGTTGATACCACCATGCCCAGGTGCAATCCATGATCTTGCTTCTAACCCTGACCTTGGCCAGATTATTGCACATTTCATTAAGGAAAAAAGTAAGTTATACGTGCTGTTGTTTATGGCCAATGGAAACTATAGTTGCACAATTATTCTCTTCTTTTATGGTTTCTTAGCTCTTTTTTTTTTGTTTGTTGTCCACAATCAGAACCGTTTCTTGGTCAGTCTAGGTGGTTTGCCACCCTAGGTGAGAATTGAAAAATGCCACCACCTCCCTTTTGCTACCATTACTTTCCCCATGTTATCCAGGCTAGAAGAATTAATGTATTAGATATAAAAGAACTTGTAATCAACTTTATAATATAACATTAATAGTAACTTATCTTGTATATGTGAAACAAGGGATCAAGATGCTGAGCAGCGAATGAGCTGCAGTGGTCAGCGAGGGAAATAGCTGACTGCTAGCGTCAAGGCCAGCGAACCAGAGCTGCCAACACCCTTCTACACCTCCACGCAGTGATCCTGGATAACAGGCTGCAGCAGAGCAGACTGGCTAAGGAGAAGGGATCGAAGAGGGAATGCTAACCCGGTACTAAAAAAATGCTTGCTGAAGTCAGATGTGTTGGACCGAAAGGTGAAATATCGCAGTCAAGCTGTAAACTATGACACGGCGCATTCCGTTCTCTGGACTACATTCTGCTACTTAAGCCTTTTCAGGGTTTGGTAGCGGGAGATTGAGAACGAATGAAGCCAAGCCATATGAAACATGAATTGCACTTACCTTTTAGATATGTTGAAAGAGAAGTACAAAACCTAGCTCGCAATCAATTATCAATAATTAATAGCAACATTAAAAACATCAACAGAACCACA
This sequence comes from Ariolimax columbianus, assembly GCA_036924085.1. Taxonomy (NCBI): domain Eukaryota; kingdom Metazoa; phylum Mollusca; class Gastropoda; order Stylommatophora; family Arionidae; genus Ariolimax; species Ariolimax columbianus. Next base: position 77,073,073 of record JAVGWX010000004.1, on the reverse strand, counting down.
ATTAATTTTTCCTCTATTTAATTATTTTTCTCCTAATTTGCTAAATTTTTTGGCTGTTTAATTTAAAATTAAAAGTTTTTCCGTCCTTTTGCCCCCGCTTAAAATTTTGCCGCTCTAGGCAGCCGCCTAGTCCTGCCTAATGATAGAAACGGCCCTGTCCACAATGAAGGCCTTTTGGTCATAGTGTAGGTGTTATTTTTGTTTTGGCCACAGAGGTGTATATGTCCATACCTATAAATGTTTTTTGTTCACACTTTATCTTAAGCTTTACAACACCACGCACAAAAATTGACACAAATTCCCCTGCAGCTGCACAATTTTTCAGCACTACAAACTTTACTATGGTTGTTGACTTTGAGAGCCTGTAACCTTTTGATCAGTTGGTCTATAGATATGATTATGTTGTGGCATAAATGAATAAAGAACTTGTTGGTGTTTTAGTTGTGTTTGTGTGTTAGTTTCTGAGGCACAAGATCAAGGTAAACATTTATAGAACAAAGCACAAACATTTAGACTCACCATTAAGGAACATCACTCCTTAATATAATCCTTTGAGATCACTACAAAGCACTAATACTGTTCTTTTCAAAGATTGGCATAGCCGTTGTTGTTTGCGAGTAGGTTACTCTTACGTGCATCCTGAATAGTACGTAAAGTGGCGGGTTGCAGTAACTTTCCTCACATCCCAAGTGTGCTAATGAAGAGGGATCGGGGTCCTCCAGGCGGCTGTGCTATGCTTGGCTTCATCTGCGTGTCGCTTACTACTACGGGGATCCCGTCAAACCTCAACTTGTTAGCCAGAATGTTGTCCTCGACAGCAGCTCGTTTCCAGAACGACCAACGAAGAGGTCAGGTGAGGGTCTTGGCCAGTATATTTCTCCTGACCCTGGCTAACATTGTATGATCAGTGTGTATTGTCTGACCAGATGTTAGCCTCATCGCCCCAGCATATCTGTTAGTTTCCACTACAAACGTATTTATTTCATCTACATAAACAAACTAAACAGATCAACCTCACAAAGATCTTTTGTAACAACTTAACTTCCCCATTCTCAATAATGGGCTAGTTCTAATCCGCGTGAAGAGGATAATAAAGTGTTTCAAATTCATTTTTAATTTAACAAAAACGACTTTTTGCGGTTCAAACCTATGAAGAAGGAAGTGCCGTTTCTGGCAAACTAGTAGCCTCAATTTCTTCGGTAGCCCAGTTGTCTATATATGCTTAAAATGGTGTATATTCGGCCGCCGCTAAATTTAGCCATTACGCTAACTATTGTGTCCGTCGGATAAAAGCGACAAAGGCACTGTAAAGGTTAATCCATAGTAACAAAATTTAAGGACATATGCAAGAGGGACATCAAGGCATGCGAGAAATGAGAAAGGCTGAAGAGATCAAGGAACACCCTGGTGAGCCAGCCTCCTCAATATGGTTGTGTGATCTGTGGCAAGGACTGTCACTCACGGATCGGCTTTTGCAGTTATAGCAGGCTGTGTCAAGATACAGGAGACAGAGCTGAACAAAACTCACAGTGCGCCACACGCATGGTCTACAGAGACTGAGACACCAATGAATAAATGAATGAAGCCTAGTCGACAGTAAGTTGGCTTGCTAAGACTGAGATTACAGCATGCCAGGGTTTGATATCACGGACAGACATAAAAAATCAGGGATGTAGTTCGTTCCTGGTATGATCGCTACTCCAGTTGACCCAGCTGTAAATGGGTACCTGAAATATGAATTGATAAATGTATAAACAAAGAGGAAGGGAACTATCCATGCCACCTCACATGGGCTGCGGCTTAGTACCTGAAGAGTTATTGTCATCCCTGACGGCAATTGTTGACTGACCTTTGCCTTTTAGTACAATGAAGTCTCTAATACTTCCCCAACAACAGTGTCTGGGACTGCTTTGAAGTTTTATTATAGGATGGGCTCTATACAGCACACAAGAGCTCTCTTTCTCACTTTTGGAAAGAATGGCTTTTGTTTGTTGTATTGAATGAGCAAATATATTCTTCATTTATGACCTACATGCCTCATCTTTGTCAATCGTCCTAAAAAGGACATTTGTAGTTTATCTGCACCTTTTGGCTCAACACATCCGATTTTAGCACAGCATTTCTGGATCCAAGTTTGCCTTCCCTTATTTCTTCTTCTTCATTCGTTCTCAATAATCTCCTGCTACCTAGCCCTGAAAAGGGCTTTGTCCAGACTGTTGTCCAGAGAACGGAACCTTGTGTTGTAGTTTACAGCTTGACTGCAATATTTGCACGTTTCGATCTGGTACACCCGTCTTCAGCAGGCATTTTTTAATACTGGGTTAGCCTTCCCTCTTCAATCTTTTCTCCTTAGCCAGTCTGCTCTGTTGCAGCCTGTTATCGAGGATCAGCGTATGGAGGTGCAGCAGGGTCTTGGCAGCTCTGGTTTGATGACCCTGACACTAGCAGTCAGCTATGGGTCGCTAATCGCTGCTCAGCATCTTGATCACCCTTCTCTTTTATCCCTAATCTCTTAGCGAAGCTTCATGATTGCAGTCTGTTTCCAGGACTGCTACTTGGAGACAGAATACAATCTGAGTTAGTTATGGGTTACTATTTCTGTTTCTAAATATTGACATCTTTGCACTCTAGGCATACCTATAGGTGCTCAGTCTCTCTCAGCAAATGGTGCAGGGTCTGGATGCAGATGGTCCCAGTAACTCGCTGGTTGTACATTCTTCTGCTCCGTCCTCTCATGCGCCCCACTCTGCTCGAACCTTGTTTGATGTCGAAACTTTGAAGTCTGATTCATCAATTTCGGTGCCCTTATCCAACAGGTGGTCGTCGATTGATTTCAAAATGACATTCCTATCCATCACTAACGTGTCCATAATGAGAGCTTGTGAAGCCAAAATGTCACTAACCCTGATACATGTAACCAGCTATCAGTCGCTATCAGCTATTCACTGCTGCACCTTTGACCCCCATTAATTGGTTTAAATCGGTGAGTATGTCTTAATGTTACGCCATTTAGAATACTGTCATTGGTTGATAATCTGGCTCCAATCTTTCCAGAACCAATCTGTGCAATAGGACAGGGTGTAGCCGGTCTGTGTTCTGCTAGGAAAGAGGATGGGAAATCATGGTGGCTTGAGGACTTTTGTCTGACATCGGTGAGTGACTTTGGATTTGTAAATACTGTAACAGTAATGAGTTTTAGTCTGATATTAGAGGAAGATTTATTTAGTCTTCTTGAATACGGACCGACATGGCACATCAAAGCATAAGACTGAAATAAGGTTAACTTTTACGTAGCCATTTGGAAAGAAATTTGCCCCGGGCATTGTCTGTCGCTTTTATCCGGTGTTTCACAGCCGAGATTATTTCACAGCGTTTTAATCATAAACAACAGGGCCGCCATAGAAATCAGCAGAAAATACTGCTTTTTTTAAATGTAGTTTCACTTCTATCCTGTCCAGTTGAATGCAATAGCAATTTTGAAATTTGTTTTAGACATTTGAAAATGATTTCTTCTGTTTTTCACTTGAATTTGAAGATTCACCCATTATTGAGAATGTGGGAAGTTTAGTTTTTGCAACGGACTTTTCTTAGGTAGATCTGTTTAGTTTGTTTATGTAGATATAATAAATACGTTTGTAGTGGAAATTAATAGATACATCCATTTTGTAAACATGAATTATCCGTCCTCTGCGGAACTTTAATAAAAATATTTTCAAGCAAGGGACACCGAAAACAGGTGAGTCCTCCCCTGACTACAACCGGTGTGATAACCACTGTTGCGACTGTAATTAACTGGTCACATAGCGATTAGCATACCAGTCTAATAATCAGAATGGTATGTTCCTAGATGTTTTATTTATCAGGGTGAAATAAAAACCTAACCTGCACTTTCGGTCGGCTATGACTGTCAGAACAGGCAGCCTTAATTCCCCAGCCATATATAACCTTTACTTTACTATATAATCCACAACTTACTCTAGCACTGAAAAAAGATTGTGTTGATAGTTTGTTTTTTTATTCATATTACTCATTCAAAAGACTATATGTTTCCTCTTCATGATTATACAGCCATCTTTATTTGAAATCGGATACCTCCCAGAATTCCCTACCATGCCAGTTGTACTGGAAGACTTTATCAAAGATTATGGTGGAAAGTACACAGGTAAGACTAACTGAAATATAATGTCCTAGCATATTAGCCTGTCTGCCACAGGCAAATCAGCATGGAAATAGAACTTATTTATGCACCGACTGTACAGAGATACACTTTATATTAGTATATCATTAGAAGAAACACATTCAGATGATGTCATGCAAGCTGATAATATTTACGGGGATATTTCTTATGGATAAATAATGCAAGCCAATAATATGTGACAGAATATCTTTCAGATTGGCCAGCAGAACCTCTATTATTATATTATATATGTTGTTGTTTAATGCCCACAATGAGTAGGATTATTCTTTTGTGCACCCTGAAAAGGGTGTTAAATGGTGGGTTGTAGTAGTTTTCCTCACATCCTGAGCAGGCTGATGAAGGTGAATCGTGGTCCGCCATGCGGTTGTGATATGCTTGACTTCATATGAGTGGCGCTCACTGCTACGCGGATCACGTAGACATACATCTTGTCGGCCAGATGGCCTTGAAAGCAGCCTGTTTCCAGATAACGCTTCGTGAAAGAGAGATTGTGGTCTTGGTCAGTATATTGTGCTTGACACGATGTCCTGATCAGTAATATATATATTTGTAAATATGCATGCTTATAAACTTGGAGATCAGAACAAGCCTTTTTATATCGCTTTCATCGATTTGAAAAAAAGCATGCGATTTCGTTAGCAGGGCTGGACTCCTCAAAATCCTCCAAAAAATGTAGGTGTTGATGTTTGTCACAAAGAGTGTCAGACTATTATATCCATTGCCTTCATCTTGATCTGGTTCCAGTCTAATCCACAGGCTCTCATAGACTGACATATGTTGTTATTCTAGTGCACTTTTAGTCATTCTCAATGTCTGAATCCTATATTCTTTTCTTCCCATGACTGGCATGATAACCGATCTTCTTAAAATTCTACAGACATGGCCGAAGTTCAGATTTCTCCACTCTTCTGCAATGGTTGGACTTCGAGATCATGCCGTATTGTCTGATTGTGGAGATTGTCTTCTCTCCTTGTTACTTCCTTAGATATCTCATTTCTGATTCTTTGAGTTCTTTCTGGATTGTTGTCATTGCCCAAGACTCGCATTCATAAGTCATAACTGGTACATAGATGGAGTGGTACACGGCCATCTTAGTTTTCTTACTTATCTCTGTACTGTTGATGAACAACTATATTGTTCATGACATGAAAAAAGATTACCAGCTGCAGTACTTCGCATGGCCAACTCCTTATTACCCCCTTTCTGGTTTATTACAGCTCCAAAGCATTGGAATTACTTGACCTGTTACAGAAGCTGTTCACTCAGAAACATGTGATTTATTTTCTCTCGACGAGAACATCGTGGTTTTTGTTTGCGGAACTATATATTTTAGATAGTATTTTCTTTGTGTATTCATACCTGCGCCCCCTCCCTCGAGGTGCTGATAAAAGCAATGGAAAATGATTATGCCTTCATATTTCATGGCCGAAAACAAAGATCCGAAACGTTAGCCGTGGAATCCTTGTTGGCAGCAACTATGTAAGCTTTACCAAGGACTTCATTCACCTGGCAGCAGCTGAAACTCTGACTCAGTCAGCTGGACACTATTAGAAGAATAGATCTGGCTGCCACCTTAATAATTGTCCTGCAGTGAACCTGGATACAGCGGTAACCAATCTGCAAAATCTGTTTCATCCTGATGTTTGGCTTGAAGACCTGGACTTCTTCGTCTTCATCGTTCATTCTCAAAGTCTCGCTTCCATGCTTTAAAATTGGTTTTGCATGAAGCAGGATATAGAGTCCGGCGAGAGAAATGTGTGGCATCGAATTTTAAAGCTTGACTGCAATATTTGCATTTTTCTGTCCGGTAAATCTGACTTCAGCAGCCATTTTTGGGTACCAGGTTAGTCTTATCTCTTCGATCCCTTCTCCTTAGTCAGCTGCCCTGTTGCAGCCTATTATCCAGGATCACCACATGGAGGTTGAGAAGTATTTTAGCAGCTCACGAAGACCTGGACTATCCTGCAGCATAACAAGGAGCGCTTTGAAGCTTTCCGCACGCACAGACAGATGCGCATTCTCTGCATTCACTGATACAATCGGGACTCTTCTTCTTCTTCGTACGCAGTCAGACAGTAACCATTATTTTTTCGAAAAAAGCGGCGGTCATCCTGAGGCTGTCGCCACTGCCATAGAGCTTGTCTTGCAGTTCCACTGGTGATGGCCACATCTGCTCTCTCTGATCCTCGTATGTCGGGCAGTTCTGCAGCAGATGTTCCGCGGTCATTTTACCAGTACCGCACGGGCATTCGTCGGTACCACCTATCTTCAATTTGTTGAATAGGTGGTACCTCAGTCTATTGTGGCCAGTGCGAAGTCTGAAGACAACGACCTGCTCTCTTCGGTTCAGCTGGTAATAGGCATCGTTTTTGGTGTAACTAGTATGTTCGGTTTCCCATTTGGTCATGTATCTGGCTTTGATAAGCCGTTTTGACTCTTCGTACGTCATACTAGTGTCTGTTTGTGGTAGTCTTGCACCTTCTTTTGCCAGTCTCTCTGCCTCCTCGTTGCCTTGGATGTTGCAGTGTGATGGGATCCACTGTACCACTACCATTTTTTGGTGCGGACTGCTGGCACAGTTTGCAGAGTACTGCTCTTAAGTCATTAAGCTCAGTGTTTTTCTGGCTTTTTAGCGCTGTGACTACGGCGAGAGCATCTGTAAGCAGGACTATATGGCTTTCATTTTCATTGTGTGTCACCATTTCTTCCACTGCCGCCCTCAGTGCCTCTGCCTCCGCTCTGAAATTGCTTGTGTACTTACCAGTAGCGAATGACAGTGTTATTTTTCTGCCATTTGGTAGGTTCAGGAATGCTCCTGCCCCTCCGTTCTGTGTAGTTTTTGTTACAGAATCGTCGGTGTATGCATGGGTCCAGTCCATGCTTGGGTAGCTTTTCGATATGAAGCTTAGGGTAGTATCTCTCCTTTCTTTTTCAGTCTGGCAGTTTTTTGTTTCCAATACCTGGTATATTTCTACCACCTCTGGAAATATATCCTGCCTCCAGGTAGGTTTTCGTACAGTAGTGATGTGTTTTGGTGTTGTTAGTGCGTTTATGAGATCTTCGTGCATCTTTGCTTTGGCTATTTCTGCAAAGTTTCTCCGCTTTAGTTTCCCATTTCCCAAATTGTTTAGTCTCTGGTGCATTGGATGGTCGGTCAGTCTTCGGAGTTTCTCTGACTGCAGCTGGGCTCTGCAGTCTCTTCTGTCGGTCATGGATTGCAGTTTTGTAATCTTTTCAAGTTCTACAATTGGCGTTGACTTCATGCCTCCTGTTATAATTCTCATGGCTTGGTTTTGAAGTTTGCTAACTTAATCGAAGTTCGCCTTCGCTGCTGTTGTCCATGCCGCAATGCCATACTCGAGAACTGGTCTCACTCTTCCAGTGTACAGTTTCTTTAGTATGCCTTCGTCTGCTCCCCAGCTTGTGCCAGCAAGTTTCCTCATGATTGCCATTCTTTCTCTGGCTATCATTCGGTTTCTCTCAATCTGACTTTTCCATGTCAATGCGCCTATCAAATGTGACTCCCAGATAGGTTGGGTTGTCGTTTGGCTGCAGGAATTTGCAATCGGGACTCAAACATTGAGGCCACACTGCACACAGGTCTGGAAGTATTTATGCAGCGCTATGTTGCCGCCTGGCCTAATTCAAGCACATGGCTCGACTTCCTGACGGCATTCGGGTCTGTCAGCACTTGATGCTGGTCATGTACATTAGAACCTCTACCAATCCGCAGTTGTATAGCGTACGGCACACTCGGCCTTCACTTTTTAATAATGAATAATTAAGCACGGAGATCGTACTGGCCATTATTTTACCGCTGAATACACCATGCACATGTACACAAGTTTTTGCTGGATGAAAAATTATATGCTCGATAACAAATGGATTTTGAATGATTTATCATCTTATTACGCGGATTAGGGTCAACCGATTTTTTGGGGGAAAGGGAAGTAGGTTGTTGTAAAAGATTATGTTAGGTAGATCTGTATTTAGTTATAATAAATACGTTTGAATTGGAAAATAACAGTTGCGTCGATACTATAAACACAGTATCAATACGTTGTTGTAATTTCCATGGATGTTTAGAGGCGTGATGGCCTCTATTGGTGAGTACAAATTTATGTGCGTTGTTTTGATAAATTTTCTTCTTCTTGTATCTCAGAAACTAACACACGCAACAAAAGCAACAACACAAACACGTTCTTTATTCAATTGTGTCTCTACACACAACAAAATCATCATATTTAATGACCAGCAAATAAAGAGGTTACAGGTTCTCAAAGTGAACGGCCATCATAAAATATGAAATTTATAAATTTTTTAAAAGTTAATGCGGAATGGTAAAGGCTTAGGAGTGGTAAGTGGCTCACACCTCCTGGTTGGACCAAACAGGAATTACTCTCATTCCAGGCAGCCTGGTCTGCGGCTATTAATCGTGGACACAGTCGATCTACACGGCAGACACTCGTTGCCTAGGATTACTGCTACTACTTCCTTCGCTTGAATAAAAAGGTATATAACTTTGTTCTTCCTACATCGTTACAGCTACTGACCCTGATGAAGTTCACGTTGTGATAGATAGACATGTCATCACAGGACAGAATGTACACTCGACCGTCATGGCTGTCCAGAACCTGATCCTGATGTGCAGTCAGAAGTAGGTTACACTAGGCAGTGAGCCCACCACTCCATCAATCCTGTGTTGCCTTTATGCCTATTGATGTAGGTTCAGCTATTAGAGCTCCCCATTTCTTTTTTGTTTTCTCGTTTCGCTTTGCATGTTTGCCATTTTAATATTTTATATTTGTTATTATCCACAAGTAACACTTGAAAGAGACTGTTTAAAAATGTGTTCGCCTTATTTCGTAATGCAGAGTGTATTGTAATCTGTTTTTTACCTAATGGCTCAGTACATCTAGACTTCAACACACATTTCTTTAAGGGATTTGCTGCTGGTTCATTAATCTGAACACAACTAAATGGGTTGTAAGCCATACAACTAGCTTTGCCAAATTATTTTATTTTTATCTTCTTCGTTGTGCGAATTTAGGTGTCATATAGAAACTAGGGGACGGGAGTGGGCTAGTGGTTAAGTGACACGGCTCATGACCTGAAGCTGCTGGGTTCGATCCCCGTCTCAGCACAGGCCGTTACCCCGGGGAAGCAAACGCTTAGAAAATGCAGGAGGAAGCAGACCCTTACATAAAATGCATGCCGAAGTCGGATGCACTGTATCAACAGGCAAAAAATAATAATCCGTAGTGCAACACATACCACCTTGGATTGCCTTGTCGGTCTTCCTCATCGATACTGCATGTTTCTAGCAGGTTTGGGCAGATTATCAGGTGGTCTGGGTCTTGTGTTGAGAACTCTTTGAAGTTTATTGAAAATTACTAGTAGGGCTGTTTTATGATGCATTGGCAGTGAAAGGATTGGCTGACTGACAAGTCCAGGCGACGTCTGATTGCTGTGTTAATTACAATCTACTTAGAGGCTGCTTTCGTGTCCCCAATTTTGTCATATGGAAGTGAATCGTAGACAATTGCTAAACAAACAAGAAGATCACCGAAAGCCATGCAGGTGTGGTTTTGCAGTAGAGTGGCAAGGATGACCTGGTTAGTAAAATTGAGGATTTACTAAGGGACGTGGGATCAAGATGCTGAGTACTGCATTAGCTGCTGGGGTCAGTGACCCAAAGCAATGCCAGCATCAGGGCCAGCGATCCAGAGCTGGCAAGACCTTTCTACACCTCTACGTCGTGATCCTCGATAACAAGCTGCAACAGGGCAGACTGGCTAAGGAGAAGGGATCAAAGAGGGAAGGCTAACTCAGTACTCAAAATTGTAGGATGCATCGAACCAAAAGGTGCAAATATCGCAGTCAAGCTGTAAACTACGACACAACGCATTCCATTTTCTGGGCATCCTGCTAATTGCAAAACCCTTTTCATGGTTGGTAGTGAGAGTTTGAATACAGACGAAGGAGATGAAGAAGAACTTAAGGAGGTTCATGTACAAGACAGATTATTGCGCACACATCAGAACAAAGCAATCATATTTTTCCTTTTTGTGGCACATCAGGAGAATATCAAAGTTGAAGCACGCTGAAATAATGGGAAGTATTGCAGGGAAAGAAATGAGACTGACAACGATAGTAATGGCTGGACAGTTTGATATTAGGGCACTGAAGAGTTTCAGTTGCAGAATTGATGAACAAAGCTCTGGGCAGGAAGTTATGGAGATCCATAAATACTTTTGTCAATGATGATGGCTGTTTTGTTAGGCCTGTAATCTAGTACATCTGATATCAGTAGGCATTAGTTAGGCCTGTGATCTAATACATTGATATCACTAGGCGTTAGTTAGGCCTGTGATCTAGTACATCTGATATCAGTAGGCATTTGCTAGGCCTGTGATCTAGTACATCTGATATCAGTAAGCATTAGTTAGGCCTGTGATCTAGTACATTTGATATCAGTAAGCATTAGTTAGGCATGTGATCTAGTACATTTGATATCAGTAAGCATTAGTTAGGCCTGTGACCTAGTGCATCTGATATAAATAGGCATTTGTTAGGCCTGTGATCTAGTACATCTGATATCAGTAGGCATTTGCTAGGCCTGTGATCTAGTACATCTTATATCAGTAGGCATTAGTTAGGCCTGTGATCTAGTACATCTGATATCAGTAGGCATTTGCTAGGCCTGTGATCTAGTACATCTGATATCAGTAAGCATTATTTAGGCCTGTGACCTAGTGCATCTGATATCAGTAGGCATTTCTATGCAGTTTGCATTCCTTAGTCTTAGACTGTCCCCACTCTGCCTGGAGAGCAGCAAGATTTTGTCTGCTCTGTGTCTAGCCATGGGTTCTCCTTCTGTGTTTGTCCAGAAAAGGATGTTGAGATGTTGTGTCGTAGTTTACAGCGAGGCTGCGATATCTACAACTTTGGGCCAATCACATCCAATTTCAGCTGCCTTTTTTAGTACCAGATTTGCCGTTTGTGTTTCGTGGGATTCCATGGCGAAGTGGTTAAGCCGCCAGCCTCGTGATTGGGTGGTGTGGGTTCAACTTCGCCGTCTTTTTCACAGTTGCTTGATGCGGAGTCCCCTGCATCTCGTAGTCGCCCCCCAGTCGTCTTGTCCTTGACTTGCCACTGGGGTCAGGCGGCTCGAGACGAGAGAGTTAGGATAAAAAGTAGCGCAGTTAATCCTTGCTAAAAATAGCGCAAGCAAAATTAATTATGCTATCATCGTCTGCGATGGACGGCAGCCTTTGCCTTTGTTCGATTCCTATCCCTTGACCAGACTACACTAGTGACTAGTGCAGCCTGTTTCCAAGGTGGCCACGTTGGGCCAGATTAGGGTCTTGGTCAGTTATGGTTCACTGACCCCTGAAGCAAGTAGACCAGCTCTGAGTCAATGGCTGCTGTCAGCTAATGTACTGCTGCATCTTGACCCCCTAGCCATGGGTTCAAACGTAAATCATCCTGAGGGACACATACAGTTAAGCTTAATGACATACGAGAGGAAAGAGATCAATGGGTTGAGGGGTGAATGGATGGGTTGGTCGAAGAGATAATAGATAGGTTGGTTGTGTGGTGAATGGATGGGTTGGTTGAAGAGATAAGTGGATTGAGGACTATATGGATGGGTTGGTCAAAGAGGTGAGAGATAGGTGGGTTGAGGAGTGAAGGAATGGGTTGGTCGAAGGGGTGAGAGAGAGGTGTGTTGAGGAGTGATTGAATGGGTTGGCCAAAGGAGTGAATGATAGGTGTGTTGGAGAGCAGGGGGGTACTGTAATGTAGATGTGACGGAGGGGTGCAGGGGATTGGGTTTTTTAAATTAACTACTTTAATAATTATCCCTGACATTGTCATGTACCGAGCTAGTAGCTTATATTTGTAATAAGATGACTGCTTGAAGCTTATATTTGTAGTAAGATAACTGCTTGAAGCTTATATTTGTAATAAGATAACTGTTTGTAGCTTATATTTGTAATAAGATAACTGTTTGTAGCTTATATTTGTAGTAAAATAACTGCTTGAAGCTTATATTTGTAATAATATAACCTCAAAATACCCTGGACAGAGACAAAAAAAATGTAGACATTCGGCAAGAGTTGAGCATAGAGAACTGGTATATCAATTCCATTTTGGCTAGAAAATGCAAATACTTTGGTCACATCAAGATACACAACGGTCTTGAGAGAACGGTGATGGAAGGTATGGTGCCAGGCAAAAGAGGAAGGGGTAGACCAAGAAGACGATGGCACCAAGATATCCAGGAATGCCTGGGTATGACTGTGGCGGAGGCTGGAGTTTCGGCAAGAGAACAAGTTTCTTTCAGACGGACTGTGATGGGAGAGACGTTCTGCAAAGGACATGCTTCATGATGATAATAATAACCACAATATGACATATTTCTTGATCATATTTGTACAGTAAGATACTCATTTTATGGCTTACATTCTTTGTTCATATTATGGTGAACTAACAACTTTATGACTTATATTTATGGTGAACTAACAACTTTATGGGTTATATTTATGGGGAACTAACAACTTTATGGCTTATATTTATGGTGAACTAACAACGGTATGGCTTATATATATGGTGAACTAACAGCTTTATGGCTTACATTTCTTACTCATATTTGAATTTAAATAACTGCTTGTAGTTTATTATTCTAGCCTAGCTTTCTTTTTATTTGAGGGAACTGCTTTTTGGTTTGTATCAGTTATTAGATCACAGCTTTATTGCATATATTTCAGCTGATGTTTTGGTGGTGATGTAGCCTCAGTATGGCTTATATTTCTGGCTCATATTTGTACAGTGAGAAAACCAAATTATGAACATTATTCATTTTGGCAATAATTAACATCTAATAATAATAATTTTTGCGTAGGCGTCAAAGGCCCGTTGCGTTGATCAACCACTACCATGTCCAACTGCTGATACTGTCTTCATGCGTAGTATGTCGACCGAAATCCCTACAGACTCCCCAGGTGGAACCATGTACTTTGCAGACTTGGGATGAGGTCCACGAGAACTGTGTTAGACCAATGTTTGCGTCAGGCTCTCCGTGTCAAACTCCGTTTTTTCGTGTCCCACCGCCGAGGCCTCTGATTGTGTTCACCTTTTGGTCAGCACGACTTCCGCCAATGCTGAGAGCATGAAGCTAGGAGAGGCATCATGCAACCTCCGGTGGAGGGTGGCAGGGGCAGGCAGGAGGAAGTCAGCTTCAGTCCGAGTAGAAATATCCTTGAGTAGTGATAATCTGGACTGAACTCTGGTGTGCAGCTAAACAGAACGTTGAATTCCGTCATGGTCTGGTCTTCCACAGCTTGAGCCAGGCATGAAATGCAACATAACAGACAGGATAACCAATCGAATGCACATCACAATTCCACAGAACAAAGTCCTTGATACAATCTGGCGAAGGAGTTGTGAAATATAATTTTAACAGGAACGATCAAACATTGGAAAACTCAATGCAAACACCGGATTGAGTCAAGAGCTCAGCCACTAAGGCACGGCCATCTTACTTCAACACAACTAACATCTGTCTGCACCTATGTAATATACATTTTTATTACATATTTCAGTAGTAAGGTTTAACAGTTTCCATGAATATTTTCCTACCCATGTCTCTAATTTTCATCCCCAGCAATTTAATCTGCATTAACCCTTTGAGCCCTGGCTACCCAGTCTGTAAAATCCCATTCCCCTGTCCTGAAAAAATACGCACAATGTAGAAATTTTTTTTGTTTTTGCGTTCGCCTTGTTTTTTTAATCCCCAAGGGATGCACTGTGTTTTTATTTTGCGCCTGTCGGCCCAGTGCATCCGACTTCAGCATGCATTTTATGTAAGGGTCTGCTTCCTCCTGAATTTTCTAAGGGTTTGCTTTCCCGGGTAACGGCCGGTGCTGTGATGGGGATCGAACCCAGCACCTTCGGCTTGTGAGCCGTGCCACTTAACCACTAGGCCATGCCGTCCCCTCAATGTAGACATTTAAGTAAAGCTATTTACTATGACAAAACTATATCCTCTAATTTAGTTATTGTATCTAAAATTGACTGACCTGCTAGTCTCCAATGTTCCTACTTCAGTAGAGTGTGGAATGTATTCATCATCTTTACTTGATACATGATGTGGGTAATCCGAATCACACTCATGTTGTCGTTCAAATAACAACTTATACTTTTCATAATAATCACCATCTAAATCCAATTCATCAGCCTCAAAATCCTTGAAATGACTTTAAACTTGTTCTGTTGGTAGCCTTTTAGAATAGCCATTTCCTGAATGATCACAAAAAAAACAACCTTTACGTCACAAAAATCATAAAAAATCCCAGTGAGAAATGATTTTTTTCAATAACTGTAAAGGGTTAGCAATTAAATTTAAGCAATTTGCAAATAAGTGATTATTTCTTTATATTGAGTGAACAAATAAATTTTGCAAAGTACATTATGTTTTTGCAGGCTCTCAACAGAAATCATTCCCTGACACCGTGTTAATAAACACTGCCTAACAGTACAGCATAGCATCGTTAACATCAGTGTTCCCAATATCACCACTGACAGTAGTTTGCAGTCATCCTGTTATACTACAAACTAAATGTCACTTCGAGATCCTGATATTAAAACAGGCATGTTGTTAATGTCTGTTGCCAGGTGGCCAAAGGTTATTTGTAGTATGTATTTTAAACTTTCTGCGGCTTACTAGTCCTGGGGAAATGTACAAATAATTTAGGTAGATTTTTAACTAGAATTTATGAATTTGTTGTCCGGGCAGCGGCTGGTAAGCCTACTCTTTTCTATTTCTAACTGCCGAGGTATTTTTAAACATGCTCGACACTGAACAGGCGAGTCTGATCTCACTAGCCAGAGATCAGAGGGTAATTTTTACCAGAAGATCTACATGAAAAAAGATCCATGTCTCTACCCTAATTTGAATCCGTGGACTCCGGCTCCCGAGGCAGACCTCGAGGCTAGTTCCCTGTATTACACAGCCTAACATTTGATCTTGTTTTATCTGTATCCTTACCTACTGTGATTTTTGTGTTGTTTCAGACAGCCAAGACCAGTAAGCTCCTCGTCTATCTCCAAATTTCCATGAGAGAACATCAAGATGGACTCAACCTAAGATAGTTTTCAACGGGAACAAAGGGTGCATTGTTTTGAAAATATAAAAGGACCATTCCTTTTTAACTATAATTATGTTTTACTCAACATGTCTGGCTTGCTATGTTTAATTGTTGTATGTTGATATTATGTGTTGATTTAAAACAAATTAAAAATGACGGCATTGTGCCATGAAGGGAGGAAATGTCACTTTCCACTTTGCTTCCGTAGGAACATATTCTTCAGATTACGCATTCTTTTATTTATGTCTTATATGTATGCTGGTATTGTTTCTGTTGTTCTACTAAAGCTGCCATGATGTTTGTTCTTTCACAGCCAATGTTTAGTTTCCTTAACATCCTGGATCTTGGGTTTATTTGTGGCTTTCTGTGCAACCTGTTGAGTCATGAGTTGTATCCCACATCTCTAAGGCATCTCATCCTGTCTGTACGAAGGAAGGTTGAAAAGTTTTGCACTTTAGGATGAGGGAGTCAAGTCACTTGCTTGGACATTGGTGTGAACTTTGGTCCTGCTCTATGTATTCTCCCATCTATTCTTCACATTCCTGATGCCCATTTGGGCCTGAAACAACGTCTCCAGTTTAGTAATCAAGTTCTAGATGTCAGAAAAACGTGCAGGTATGAAATCATGCACCATACTTGACATAT
The DNA here is from genome assembly GCA_036924085.1 of Ariolimax columbianus. NCBI lineage: Eukaryota > Metazoa > Mollusca > Gastropoda > Stylommatophora > Arionidae > Ariolimax > Ariolimax columbianus. The sequence continues at coordinate 77,057,080 of JAVGWX010000004.1, read as the reverse complement.
GGTGACTTCTTCCTGTTTCCAATCAATAAGAATCCTTTTCGCCGACGTCGTTTCTCTGGGGTCCAGGACTTGATTTCTGAACTGGAGACATGGTTTCGGACCCAAGAGAAGAGTTCTACAATCAGGAAAGTGAAGAGTAGATGGGAGAAGTGTATCGCCTTGCAGAAGAACTAATGTTCATACCAATTTCTAGGTAAGTACCTTGACTTCTTCATACAAAAGTGCAAAACTTTTCGACCATCCATCGTACATTCAGTTGGAAAGCTTGTCTTGTTTTAGTCTCACAGGAGGGGAAATAAGATTATGTATTCTTTATGGGCTCTAAACTCTGGTTCTGCAGGTGAAATAGAGGCAGGTGGAGTTGTGTGATTCGAGGTGAAGTAGAGGCAAGAGGTACTATATCGGCGAGTGTTTCTGTGTGAGTGAATGATAATGTCTAAATGAATGGTGCTGTTTTAGTGAGTCGTACTGTTTGAGTGAGTCGTACTGTTTGAGTGAGTCGTACTGTTTGAGTGAGTCGTACTGTTTGAGTGAGTCGTACTATTTGAGTTAGTGGTACTGTTTAAGTGAGTCGTACTATTTGAGTTAGTCGTACTGTTTGAGTGAGTCGTACTATTTGAGTTAGTGGTACTGTTTGAGTGAGTCGTACTATTTGAGTGAGTCGTACTATTTGAGTGAGTCATACTATGTTAGCGAGTGTTACTTTGTGAGTGAATCGTACTATTTGAGTGAGGAAATGGCATATCCAGAGATACATCAGATGTTATATTGTCGTTTAATGTAAATTTGAAGCCAATTTTTGATATTAAGTAAATGTTAAAGTGCAGATTTAACTGGAAGTTGTGTCACAAAAATGTATAAAAAAGATATTAAAATACAAATTATTTAAAATATATATATCGTAATGATTTATATTTCTGTATCTTCTTCTTCTAGTCCGCTGGGAAGCGAGAAGCTCACTCTTTCATTTCAATAATATTAGGGGAAGTTGTCTGAAGCTTTTAATTTCAAACTCAGCAGGATGTGCAATCTTAAATTCAACGAATGTGCTATCATTAACTCAACAGAATGTGCAATCTTAAACTCAGCGGGATGTGCAATCTTAAACTCAGTGGAATGTGCAATCTTAAACTCAGTGGGATGTGCAATCTTAAACCCAACTAGATACGCATTCTTAAACTCATTGGGATGTGCAATCTTAAACTCAGCAGAATGTGCAATGCCTTCTACACTAGAGAGGTTTGTATTTGCGTGTGACATCTAGGCTATAACCGGTGTCAGCTCAGCACTGTGCCGAGTGTAATCAATAGAACTATGCCGAGGGTGGCCAACTCAGCATTGCACAGAGTTGAGAGTGTACAAAGCAATGCACTTAAGAAAAATGTGGGACCAAGACGCTGAGCAGCGCATTAGCTGCAGCGACCCATAGCCGACTGCTAGCATCATGGCCAGCGAACCAAAGCTGCCAAGACCCTTCTATACCTCCACGCAGTGATCCTGGACAACAGAGCCGACTGGCTGAGTAGAAGGAATCAAAGAGGAACAGCAACCCCGTACTCAAAAATGCCTGCTGAAGGCGGATGTGACGGGTGCAAATATCGCAATCAAGCTGTAAACTTCGACAACGCATTCTGTTCTCTGAACAACATCCTGCTACTTGCAGTCTGTTTCAGCGCTTGGTAGCGGGAGATTGAGAACGAACGAAGAAGAATAAGAAAAATGTGTCCCTTGCCAATTTGCAAATCTGAAGTACAACATAACTGATGGATACGAGTATCCTCTCATGACCCCATATGTTGGGAGAGATGGTAAGGCCTGCCAGGAGATCCTCAGAATTATTTTAACTTGACATTGCACACTGTCTAATGTGTGTGTTTCTCTCGCTCTCTCTCTCTCTCTCTCTCTCTCTCTCTCTCTCTCTCTCTCTCTCTCTCTCTCTCTCTCTCACACACACACACACACACACACACACTTCCCTTCCTTCATGGTCAGACATACATTTGTCTGACTTCTCACCGGGTTTGGCAGTAAAGCCATAGGACCTCTCGGCACTAGAATCCGCAAGGGCTAATAACTCAGGTATGCTGATCATTGATAAAAAGAAAAAGATACATATTTGTGTATATTTGTTGTTGTCTTCACACTGCTCTTCTGTTCTAGGGGTGTAGAAGTCTTTCTATATACTTACAATAAAATGTGCAGACAAACAGATGATTGACCTGTTTTATGTTTGCATGATGGAGGAACCACCTCCTGTCCGGTTTCATGCATGTCACTATCGGGTTGAAATTTCTTTACCTTTAACATTTTTATCCTGGACAGTGTATAACAGCCTGCTCTTTTAGATTTTCAACTTCTAAGGGTTCTTATACATGCACATGGGACTTCAGAGTTTATCATCCACCTCCAATAAAGACTAGGATCTCACCTCGCTTGAGGCCAGGGAGATGCTTGAAACCTGCAGGATTTTTTTTTAAAGTGATGATTCAGTGGATTCCTTCACATTGCAACATAATTGGCAATCAACAGGCTGACATACTGGCTAGAGAAGGCAGAAGGCTGTTTATCATGTGTAGATACAAGAGCAAGTGGCTAGCGGTGCATCCAGGACAACAACAGAACGACACTTACTACAAACTCAACAGTGCTGAGCAGGTGGTAATTTTCAGACTCCGCACAGACCACAACAGGCTACGATACCATCTATTCACCAAGTTTAAATTAGGACATACAGATGAATGTGTCTACGGCACTGATAAACTGAACAGTAGTGTCAAACATACACGTTATCGAGAAGGCACATTTAGACATGCCCGTCTCAATCCAAGACAAGTTCCATGATGACCTCATGTGGACCACTACTTTCTTTAGAGATATTCAAGTTGACGCCTGAAAGCATAATAAGAAGAACACCCCACCATTGTGTGCCTACATTCATTTCTTAAGAGGAAAGCACCTTACCTCTCAGCTATAGTGACCCCATTATATATGGTTATTAGTTGATGAAATTTAATGAAAATTCATGCATTTGTGCATAATTCGCCAACATAGATGTTGGTTATTTCATGTTGTGTTCAAAGTATGGGATCAAGGTGCTTAGCAGTGCATGAGTTGTAGGGGTTAGCAACCGAAAGCTGACTGCTAGTGTCAGGGCCAAGTGACCCAGAGCTTCCAAGACCCTTCTCCACCCCCATGTAGGGATCCTGGATAACAGGGCAGACTGGCCAAGGAGAAGGGATTGAAGAGGGAAGGCTACCCCAGTAACTAAAAATATCATGCTGAAGTCGGATGTGTCGGACCGAAAGGTGCAAATATTGCAGTCAAGCTGTAAACTATGACACAAAGCATTCCGTTCTCTGGACTACATCCTGCTACTTGCAAATCCATTTTCAGGGCTTGGTAGCCGGAGTTTGAGAATGAACAACGAAGAAGAAGTATTCAAAGTATCTTCCTTTTCCTGAAACAAAAATCCTCAAACTCTTGCGCCATTTTACAATTGCAGCGTCAATTCTGGTTTGATGAAGTTCGTTCTAATTGTTCAAAATTCATTGTTTTAACTCAGTGACTTTGTTTATCTTTGAGAGAGACACTTCTTGAACCATAAGTTGCAAAGTGTTGGAGGTATAAATGCAGGAGTCTCACGCCCAAGAAATTGAACAGTTTCTCAAACATGATGAGCTGGCATGCCATCTTGTTGAAAAATAAACAAGTCTGAAAATGCTTGAATATCTACGAGGTACTTTTTTTTAAGTAAGTTTTGTTTTGACATTATCACTAACTGAAGTTGGAAGGCAGAAATGTGCATGCGCAGTATCTTAAATCTTAATGTGGTTCATTAGCTAGCTCTCTGCTATATTTTCTATGCTGGATTTCTTAATTAAGCAGGATTCCTATTCTTTGCTGGATTCCTATTCTTTGCTGGATTCATATTCTTTGCTGGATTCCTATTCTTTGCTGGATCCCTATTCTTGGCTGGATCCCTTTATTAAGCAGGATTCCTATTCTATGCTGGATTCCTATTCAATGGGGGATTCCTATTTTATCCTGGATTCCTATGTTATGCTGGATCCCTATTCCATGCTGGATTCTTATTTTATGCTGCATGTGAGTGATTTATAATGAGTGCAAAAATAAATAATCCCACCAGTTCGTGATGTAATTCGTTTTTTATTAGCCAAACAACAGTGTTGCAGAAATTCACAGACAACTCAGTCAGGTTTATGGGCCAGATGTTATGACTGATAGTATGGTTAGGAAATGGTGTTGAATGTTTAAAGAAAGGTGAACAAATATCCATGATGAAGATCATAGCAGTCGGCCCAGTGTGGTAAGACATTTTGGTGCATCAAAGGAACACAAGAATTCTAGAAAATCGTTGTTTCACAATTTCCGCATTGTCTGATGAATTTTTAGAAATATCATGTTCAGTGATTTACAGTATTGTGACTAGAAACTTTGGCTACAAAAAACTGCAAGATGGGTGCTGTAAATGTTAACTGATGAACACAAGCAGAAACTCCTGGCTTCTGCAGAAACATTTTTGCATCGCTATTGCAATGAATGAGATGCATGTTTTGGCCACATTGTAACGGAGATGAGACCTGGATTTACTACACAAATATTGAAACAAAGCAGCAATGGTGGCACACATGGTCCTCACAAGCAAAGAAGTTCAGCAAGCATCTTCTGTCAAAAAAATGATGGCCACTCTTCTTGGACAAAAAATTGGTCTTGTTTATTGATTTTCTTGAATCAATGCCACTGCTCATTATGACACTGATGAAACTTAGATGTCCCATTCAAAACAAAAGACGTGGGTTGCTATCCTCTGAGATTGTGCCCTTGTGCGATAATGCTGGACCTTACAATGTAGGTTCAACTGTTTAATTGCTGCAAGGATTTCAGTGTGAAATTTTTGACCACTCAACCTTCAGCCCTGATCTTGTGCCAAGTGTTGAAGTCTGTGTGGACTATGTTATGAAATAATGTAAACGTATGGTTCACTATTGGCTGTAACAAATCATGTTTAACTTTGATAGGTTTTTTTTATATTTAGTAACGGAACTTACTTAAAGAACTCACCTCGTAAAAAAATATTTTGCTTAAGCAGAATATCCCAAAGTAGGCACTGTTTATTTTCATTCCTAGTTTAATAAAGAGAACAGAAGTTTGTCCCAGGCTCGACACACCAACAGAGACCATAATCGATGTGCTGAAAGTTGGTTGCTAGATAAACAATGTTTTGGTCAATCAATGTCACATTTGCAAGTTCTGATTTAAGTGTTTAAGTAATAATTTTGTTTGCACCATAGCAACAGTGAACAGCTTTTCGTCAATAAATAAAAAAGAAAGTAAAGATCCCATCACGCCATGCGGCGCATAGGAAATATGGTGTTAGGCCCATATTATTTTGTAACCCACGGCACTTAGTAGATGATGGGGTCAGCATCCCGCTGGTCACCTTTACTTCCAGGACTGAACTGGACCCATTTAAGGCTGGGTCGACCTAGGAGCCGTTGCGGTCTGAAAAACCATTTCCGCCTCAGCTGGGGATTCTTCTTCTTTTTCGTTCGTTCTCAATCTCCCACAACCAAACCCGGAAAGGGCTTAAGTAGCAGAATGTAGTCCAGAGAACGGAATGCGTTGTGTCGTAGTTTACAGCTTGACTGCGATATTTGCACCTTTCGGTCCAACACATCCGACTTCTGCAAGTATTTTTTTAGTACCAGGTTAGCATTCCCTCTTCGATCCCTTCTCCTTAGCCAGTCTGCCCTGCTGCAGCCTGTTATCCAGGATCACCGCATGGACTGAACTGGACCCATTTAAGGATGGGTCGACCTGGGAGCCGTTGCTGTCTGAAAAACCATTTCCGCCTCAGCTGGGGATTGAACCCAGGACCACTCAGATGCGAAGCCAGCACGCTAACCGCTGCACTACACGACTCCCTTTTTTTCATCGGTAGACCACTTGAAATATACGAGGGGGCTTAAAATGAAAACCTTAAAAGTGGAATAGAAGTTAAAATAATTATGCCTTTGCATTGTAATTTGTTAATATGGTTGCTACGAATGTCAAGAGTGTACTGCATTGTGATGCAGATGAACAATATGACGTCATAATTGCAGTTAAAAGATGGCTGCCTCACTATTGACATGCACTAAAAAGGAGTAGCATTCTGTTATCCATTATTTTTGCAGTGAAGGGGTGAAACCTATAGAAATTCATTAGTGACTGAAAGTACTGTATGGTGATGCATGCCTTTCACCCCAGCAAGTGTATGAGTGGAAAGTTCCAAAACAGCGTGAGTTCTGTGGGACACTGTTCACGACCGTATCAGGCATACCGAGTAGTGACCCCAAAGTTTATTCCAGCCGTTGACTGTCTCGTAAAGAAAAATCGCAGATTGACTGTGAATGACACTTGCTGAAGTGAAAGACGTGCTTCACCGTACTGGACCTTCATTCGCCGATGAATTTGAAACGATCCACTGGGCTTGTCCCTTGCTCCCAAGATCCACATGTGCAATGCCATATTATGCATTCTTCTTCTTCGTTCATTCTCGATCTCCCGCTACTAAGCCCTGAAAAGGGCTTTGCAAGTAGCAGAATGTTATCCGGAGAACGGAATGCAATGTGTCATAGTTTACAGCTTGACTGCCATATTTGCACCTTTTAGTCCGACACATCCTACTTAAGCAGGCATTTTAGAGTACAGGTACCGGGTTAGCCTTCCCTCTTTGATCCCTTCTCCTTAGCCAGCCTGCTCTATTGCAGCCTGTTATTCAGGATCATTACGAGGAAGTGTAGAAGGGTCCTGGTAGCTCTGCGTCAAAGTCTTGAGGCTAGCAGTCAGCAATGGGTCGCTGTAGCTCATGCACTACTCAGCATCTTGATCCCTGAACATTATTCAAGTAGAATCAATTTAGAATCAGACTAAAAACCTCTGATTACTGTAGTGGTACAGCACTTGCTTTTCATTGCAAATACACAAGGTTCAACTCCTCATGCTTAAGTTGACCAAGCTGTAAATGGGTACTTGACTTAAGGTTAAAGAAGGAATAGGCAGTGAAGAAGTGAACTGGCCATCCCACCTCACACAAGCTGGGGCTTAGTATACTGAAGTGTGTAACACTTCATTCTCGACCAGTGGATAAGTCTGCTGAAGGACACCCTTTACCTATTTACCAGGCTAAAAGTTTCTCATATAGCAGATACTGCTTTACTGAATGAAGTGCCAGAGACTCCGTTGTCAGAAATATCAGTTTCTGTGAAGTGAGATACCAGTTTCACTCCTCACTAACTTGCCTTCCCTACGTTCCTTGCTAACTTGCCTTTCTTTCATTCCTCACTAACTTGCCTTCCCTTTATACCTTACTAATTTGCCTTCCCTTCACACCTCACTAACTTGTCTTCCCTTCACATCTCACTAACTTGCCTTCCCTTCATACCTCACTAACTTGTCTTCCCTTCATACCTCACTAACTTGCCTTTCCTTCATACCCCACTAACTTGCCTTCCCTTCGTTCCTCACCAACTTGCCTTTCCTTTGTTCCTCACTAACTTGTCTTCCCTTCATACCTCACTAACTTGCCTTTCCTTCGTTCCTCACTAACTTGCATTACCTTCATTTCTCACTAAGCTTGTGCCCTGAAAGGCTTCTCACAGGATGCCATGCGAATGGTCTGCAAAGACTGATACGTCTATGATTAGTAATTAAGGCCCGCCGGGTTCTTTGGGTATAACAAGAATAACACCACTGCCCCACAGAGAGCATGTTGTAAGAGGCGACTAACTGTGTGACATGACATAACACCGGTCATGGTTAGGTGGTTTGTTAAGAGCAGAATAGATGGCGCCTAATAGGATGCAGGTCTACTTTTGCTCTAGTGTTTGAGTCTATTTAGATGGACTCGCACATCGGTTTACCACCCTCCGTGGCACTTGCCCCAACGCAGCGGAGTATTAAGCTGTTAGATCCTAGCCCACAAAGCAGAAAATCCTCCTCCCGGCTTTATCCACCTCACGCCAGAGCTGGGACCTGCACAGGGGCATCCGCCCTTGTATAAATACAGGTCGACTAAGACTATTAGTAATAATATTATGAAATATGTAACTAATACTTTGAATAAATGCCCAATTATTGGCGAACCTAGAATGTCTTTTTGCAGTATCTGTTCCTGCATTACAGACAGGCTAGTGCTTAGTTCACACTCGCTCTCATATTGAATCGGTTGCCATGACAACGAAGGCTACACAGGCCCCCATATAACTTTCAGGAGTTATAGCCCTTGTGTGTAGTGTTGTCGTTCAGGCGTGTAGTTATCGGTTTGAAATGCGTGTTCATGAACTAAAACAAGGCGTGGTTCAGCCCTGGTTGGGGTTCAGCTCTAAATTCAGTGCCTTAATTGGATAGTGAACACAAATAATCTACATGGAAGAGTCGAGATACATTTGCACGAAAAGGTGATGCTTCTAGAAGTTCTATGTATGACATGATTTCCTGGTTGCGTGGTCGTGATGAGAAAGACTATGTTCTGTGTGTTTACTGTTTGGAAGTGATGAAAGTTTTACAAAGAAAGTATTGACATCCCCCACAACAATTTATGTATTAATCCCGTCTTTGATTCGCTAGTTAATTGTTGTTATTCGTTGTCCCTGACGAAGGCCTATTTATTGGCCGTAACGTAGGTTTCGTTCGTGTTTTCGTCTCAGTGCGGTATGTGACCATACCCATTTATAATTTATTTCACTTTACTTTTTTACAAAGGGGTGTGTGACATAAAACATCTTCAACAACAACAACAAAAAACATGAAAATCAACAAAACATGTACACGACATCGTCAATTTTCAACTTTTCTGTAAGTGTAAACCTCTCCGAAAGTTTGAGTAGTGGTTACGAAGAATATGTTTGTTTTCACTGTGATTTCATCATCATGTAGTGATGTAGCATGCCCTTTATAGAACGTCGCTCCCATCTCAGATTGTCTGAAAGAAACTCGTTAAAACGCTGTGATTTAGTGAATAAAAATCGGGATAATCTGGTATCTGGTGCATGCAACCTGTCTCTTCGAGGTCAGACGTCTTTATTAGCATTCAGACAGTGATATTATTTCGATACGAGTTTAAGAGAACAATTTACGATCGATATTTTGGATTTTGTCATGTAGAAACACACACAATCATATTGTTTATCCGAATGCATTTTGATAGAATGTTATCCACTGAGAAGGACAAGGTGAAGGGAATTTCTGATTTCAACAGAAAAGTAATTGAAACGTTCGCAAGTGGCAAGCACCGAAGGAAAAAGCTCTACTACCCTTACAGATAAGCACCAAGGTCAGCAACATAATTTGCTAAATAACAATTTCTCAGTGCTCTTAGTTTTTCATTTCTATGCTTGAGCCCCTCCAGTATAAAATCCACGAACCACCACTGGATATCAGATTATGTGTTCCTGTTACATCAGATTATGTGTTTTTGTTACATGAGATTATGTGTTTCTGTTTCATCAGATTCTGTGTTTTTGTTACATCAGATTCTGTGTTTCTGTTACATCAGATTCTGTGTTTCTGTTACATCAGATTTTGTGTTTCTGTTTCATCAGATTATGTGTTTATGTTACATCAGATTCTGTGTTTCTGTTACATTAGATTGTGTTTCTGTTACATCAGATTATGTGTTTCTGTTACATCAGATTATGTGTTTCTGTTACATCAGATTATGTGTTTCTGTTACATCAGATTATACCTCAGGCTGGGTCAAAAGAAGATCTTACAACACGAAGCGAAACAATGTCGCAAGGAGAAAGAAAACAAAAAGATAAGTATATATATTTGTGTTTACCACTCCAAGGTAGGGAGGAAGACTAACGTCTGGTCAGGCAAAATATACTGATCAGACATGTTAGTCAGGGTCACGCAAAATATACTGATCAGACATATTAGTCAGGGTCAGGCAAAATATACTGATCAGACATGTTAGTCAGGGTCAGGCAAAACATACTGGCCAAGACCTTCACATTGGCTTCCTAGTGGCCCTCCCTGGGAACGGGCTGTTTTTATGACAGCCTGGCTACCGAGGTGAGGGATCGACGTGATCTCCGTAGTGGTGAGTGACATGCAGATGAAGCTAATAATAGCACAACCACCTGGAGGTCCTCGGTCCAATCTTCATCAGCACACTCGGGATGTGAGGAAAGCTACTGCAACCCGCCACTTAACATCCTATTCAGGGCGCACAAAAGAGTAACCTACTCATTGTGGGCATTCGCAAACAACCAAGGTTTTTTTTTATCATCCTATAGTCATCCGTGACTAAAAGAGGTTGTTAACTAACGTGTTATGTCAGATCGCGTGTGTTCTCTGTGTGTATCTGCTATAGCAGATTATATAAGTGTGCCAACAGTGAGAGTTTGTAGTGGGCACAGATGTAATTGACACGTTTGTGGAAGACCGTAGAAAAAAGGGTGCTGCCCAAAAAATACTGCAAAATGACAACAAGATATCATTAGAGTTAAAGCCCCTGCCAAATATAACGTCATCAGTCGTCAGGCACCCTCACGGGTGCACATATCGGTTGGGACCTCAAGCTAGGCTCTTACAACATAATTGCTGCTGTCACCGAAACAAGAATTGAAGGACGACAGTAATTTCATTGCTGGAGATGGCCTCTTTCTTTACTCCGGAAGTAAATGACGTCACGAGGTCACCCTTCTTCTGCGTTCTCAATTCAAGGAGAACTACACCATCTGCCACTCCATCTCTGACAGGCTAGATACGTTATATTACGTCACATATATAGACGCATCTACATCGTGTTTGCCTACGCTTCAATTGAGGATTCCAAGCCAGATCAGGACGGTTTCTACTTCAGGCTCTCATTTCAACGCATCCGCAGGAACTGACAGGAGTGATTTCAAGACCTTTCTGAACAAATATTGAAATGTAACCCAAAATAACTGACTAGATTCCCTTCCTGTCTGCACGTCTTTTGGTTTAAGGATTGCAGTCACGTGGTTTCAACGGGATGGATATCCACTGGTATACTCGCAACGTCGTTGTTCTGCCATAGCATGGATTAGATCCGTCCACAAATGGAATCGCACAACCGGGGAGTTTCTGTCACACTTTTGCTTTTGACAGGACTCGATTACACAGACGGCGTCATACTAAGCTGAGACTGTCAGGTCTTTTTTCTTTACATCTCCTGGGCAAAGACCAAGATTCAAAGTCTTGCCAGTGGTCCGTCTGTCAACAGCAATCACGTTAATTCCACAGAGAGCTTCATCTCCTTGAGCAGCAGAATGACTTGTGATGCTTGTAGTGACGCATAAATCGGTTTTGCAGTATCATCCATTAACTCTCTGACAGTGTTGTCCTAGCAGAGACTCTCCATGGAAACAAAGCTACACCTATATGTGTATATATACCTCCAAGCTGTTAAGTATAGTGGCAAGGGAAAGAGTTTCTTTCAGACAGACTGTGATGGGAGCGACGTTCTATAAAGGACATGCTCCATGATGATGATGATGACGGTTTCACAAGCGGCATCGGAAGTTAGTCTATTACCAACCAACGGTGGAACTAGACACATGATCAAGTAAAATATTTTGTGTCCCAACGACAGAAATGAACATTTCCAAATATACACAGCTACACCTATATATAGATCCTTGCACGGATACCTTAAATACGATAAAACATTTGAATCTGTGGAACATCATGAAGGAAATGGGGTTTCCTGTACATATTATACATCTCATTGAAACATTATGCCAAGATCAACAAGCCGCTGTCCGAGTATCTGGGCAAACATCAGATTGGTTCGCAATCCAAAAGGGAGTAAGACAGGGATGTATCCTCTCACCTTATCTATACAACATATATGCGGGAATGTATAATGAGAAATATTAGAGAAGCAGAGAACATTGAGCGTTTTTATACATTTACGATTGGCGGGTACGAGATCCCAGAGTTAAAGGGCTAGAGCACCTAATTTCAGCCGTAAATGGACACAATAAATATCAAAACCATTTTATAAACATAAACAAAACAAAGATAATGACCACCGACAAAACACCATGTCAACATAAATTTACTTTGGGTGGTTGAATAAATAGATTAGGTCGCGCATTTTGAATATCTGGGCTGCAGAATTGACAAAAATGGCGACTGCTCGAAAGAAATCAGAAGAGTAGTCATGACAAGGCAGAGACTGAACAGCGTGAAGAAATTATGACAGATCACCAACAAAACGACAAAAGTGAAAGTCTTGATAGCCTATGTTTTTCCTGTGGCTACGAATCATGGACGATTACCAAAACTTCTAGACACAAAAATCGAATCATTCGAGTCAAAATGTTCCAGAAATATCCTCAGAATACCCTGGACAAATGTAGACATTCGGCAAGAGTTGAACGTAGAGGAGAACTGGTGTATCAATTCCATTTTGGCCAAAAAATGTAAATACTTTGGTCACATCAAGAGACACAACGGTCTTAAGAGAACAGTGATGTAAGGTATGGTGCCAGGAAAAATAGGCAGCGGTAGACCAAGAAGACGATAGTACTAAGATATCGAGGAATGCCTGTCTATGACTGGAACGGAGGCTGGAGTTTTGGCAAGGGAAAGTTTCTTTAAGACAGACTTGATGGGAGCAACGTTCTATAAAGAACATGCTACACGATGATGATGGTGATGACGGTTTCACAACCTAGTCGGTCTTACAAGCGAGATCGGAAGTTAATATATTACCAAACAAAAGTAGAACCGGACACACTTTACGGTCTGGAGGCAAGACTTAGTCTTTGAACCACTTATACTTTAAGGCTTGGAAGCCTCCATTAGTATTTGCACCACAATACTTTACGGCTTGGATGCCTGAATTAGTCTCTGAACCACTATACTTGACGGCTTGGGGGCCTGAATTAGTCTCTTAACCGCTAAGTATAGTGGTTCAGAAACTAATTCAGGCTTCCAAGCCGTCAAGTAAAGTGGCAAGGGAAAGAGTTTCTTTCAGACAGACTGTGATGTGAGCGACGTTCTATAAAGGGCACGCTACATAATGATGACGATGATGATAGTGCTGTCGGTTCCACAAGCGATATCGGAAGTTGGTCTATTATCAAATAACAGTGGAAACAGACACACGATAAAGTAAAATAGGGTATCACAACGACAGGAAAGAACGTTACCAATTAACTTATCTGAATCGGTGATCACATGAAGTATATTCATAATCAAAATTGATACCCTGTATCTATAGCACGCGTCTGCTACCGGACCTCAAGAGGGGAGCAACTGATAACCTACCAGGTATGTGCCGTCAGATGCCACTAAATTGGTTTGAGGACGAGTTGGTTACTTGTACATGGGTTTATAGATTAATTCAGGCCTCCAAGCCGTAAAGTATATAGGTTCAGAGACTAATTCTGACCTCCAAGCCGTAAACTATAGTGGTTCAGAGACTAATTCTGACCTCCAAGCCGTAACGTATAGTGGTTCAGAGACTAATTCTGACCTCCAAGCCGTAAAGTATAGTGGTTCAGAGACTAATTCAGGCCTCCAGGACGTAAAGTATAGTGGTTCAGAGACTAATTCAGGCCTCCAAGCCGTAAAGTATAGTGGTTCAAAGACTAATTCAGGCCTCCAAGCCGTAAAGTATTTAGATTCAGAAACTAATGCTGGCATCCAAGCTGTAAATGATTTTATATGAAAAACAACTAATAAAAATCAATCTCTAAATCATGGTATCCAATCAGGCACAGGTTGCCAAATGTTGAGTACACTTACTTCGATCTTTTGCTTTGGTGTACCAGTGAACTGACTCGCTACAGCTGGGATTACCACCGAGTCAAGGTTCGAAATCACGGACGGACAGAAAACAAAATACGGGCGCGGTTCATTCCTAGTACGACCGCTCCTCCAGTCGACCCAGCTGTGAATGGGTACCTGACGTATGAGTTGAGGAAGGTATAAACTGCAAGGAAGGGAACTGGCCACCCCACCTCACATAGGCTGGGACTTAGTCCTTGAAGAGTTATCGTCATCCTCAACGGCAATTGTTGCCATGGTACCCACCTTTACCATGTTAGACCCAAGGCCACCTTCAGGTCATCTCTCCACCTTAACCTATGTCGCCAGCGAGGGCATCTGAAGTTGTAGGGCCACCACGACGTCACTCGACATGTCCATGTGTGATCCGGCATGCGCACCACATGGTTGGCCCATCTGTATTTTTGTAACAGCGCGACATCTATGATGTCAGAGAAAGAAGTTAGACATCTGATCTCTGCCTTGCGGCTTTAATCTGGAATTGAGATCTTCAACGTTCTTCGCTGCTCGATAAGCAGCGCGGAGTCTATCTGCATCAGTTTTCCTTAGATTTCCAAATTCACAGTCATGTAACCATGGCTGGAGTTACAACGCCGTTGAAGCTTTAGCGTTGTAGTTTCGCATTTGTTGCCATATGGGTTAAATTCAATTGAAGCTGAACCAGCCCGCTGCTCATTGAAAATCATTAATAGTTGTCTGTTGTTTATATTCCATACAAATTGTTAGATATTCTTATTTTTGATTTCCTTTTGGCATCATTCGGATCTCCAGATTTATTGAATAGGAGCTAGTGATCTCTTGGCCCAAGAAGAAATACAAATTTACGTTGTCAACGGGACAATTTCCATGGCGCACACATCCTATTGGGCCAAAGGTGTTGTTAAGCATAAACTGGCTTTTCTTTCTATTGATGTGTAGGCCAACTGCTACGCTTGATCTGCTGAGCTCATTCAGGCTTTTATTTTTTTATTATCTTTGAGGCTATGACTATATAGTGTAAAAATGATAACTATTCATTTCTCCTTGCTCATAAAGATCCATCTCGCGTCTTATTTTCTCTCAGAAAATCGGCTGCATAGTTTATTTTTGTATACTATTTGGAGAGCATATTTGCTCTGATCCATCGGCTTTTGCAAGTTTTGTGTTAACTGCCGCGTGTTAAGCTCTTCCATGATCGTTTACCTCTTTAATAGTTGTCTGTTGTTTATATTCCATACAAATTGTTAGATATTCTTATTTTTGATTCCTTTTGGAATCATTCGGATCATTGTTTCATCAGTTCATTATTCTCTAGAAGACGAAAGAATGTTGTTTGTCATATTGCAAGTACCAACAAAAAAAAGTAAAGATCCCGATTTCACGCCTCTGTGGCATATTAGGAACATGGTGTCAGGCCTACATTTTTCTTGACCAACTAGGGAATTATTCTGATCCCAGCTTTTAAGGCTGGGGTTGGTTATGGCCATCTTAATCTGGGGGGAAAATGGTCATGAGTTTGTCCAGTGAGCCGTTTTGCGATCGCAATACCAACTGGGGACCGAACCCCGATCACTCAGCTACATTAACCTCTGCGCTACCTTGGCTCCGTGTAACATTGCACGCATTCAGTGTAAATGGTGAACAAAAAAGGTTGTTCACGGGACTAGCAGCCTCATCGTGTAAAGTCAAATGCTAACAACGAAATGGTACTGCTAGAACACGTGGTTGATTCGATACGAGATTCCTGTAAGGGGCAAGCTGCAATGGCGAGCTCAGGATTCATATGGAAAAGATGCGAATACAAGTATCTACAAATTATGTTTCTATTTGTTTATTGATTGTTACTCGTAGAAGTGCGTCCCGCTTAAGTTTCGGCTCTTTTTAATATGATTTCAATCTCAGCCACTTGCTTAAACCAAATTGCGTGTTCATTCGCAGCAGTAGTGTTCGAGATATTAGAAGGAAGTTTAAAAAAAATTATCATATAAATTCAAAAATGTTTACAATTTTCTTTAAGTCGGCACACGGTGCTTGAACCAACTTGCAACACACCTGTTCCAACATGTTGTTATTTAGTTACTATTAGCGACAGCCAATCATAGTGTTAGGTTTTAAAGCTAACGGAAAATCCCGACCAATGAGAAAACGGTATTTTGAAAGTTTCACCTTTCTTTGTTTCGTAAACCGACCAACAGATTTTCTACAACTTTTACGGCCCGATTGCTAAATTCTACATGTGCTCCTTGTTTACAACCTTTCACTAAACAAAAACAACTATTTACATCAAATTATTAAGCGCTGTGGACTTCAAAAGTGATGGTAAGTTGATTTGTAGCTGAAAGATGAAAATTTTCACAATATTTGTTCCATTTATTGAGTTGAACGTTTTAACAAGACCGGCATGTCTGCTCTACTAACTTTTTATTTTCTTATGGAACCTTGCAATTTTGAATGATCGCTTACTTCTAGCCACAAATTTGCATGTTAAATACGGATCCTTCTGAATTATTTGAGTGTTATTTTAAATAATTATTTAAAGTGGACAATGCATTGTTTTAAACGTTCGTATGCATAGTTCATGTAAGTTGTAACTCGTGAGTAAGATAGCAAAGCTCGATGTCTCACTCATCACTGAGATACTCATTGTCGGCTATGGACTAACCGGCATCAGGTCAACGGAACATCGCTTTTTGACGTGACTGAGGCGCCGAGTTTAAATTCTGTTGGTATGATGTCGGTAACATGTAGCTGCCATGTTAAACAACAATGTGAAAACAATTGTAAATGTATTGTTGTGGGAATTTGTGGGTTCAATAATTAGGATTTAACTTGTTCCCTCGAAGTTTGATAGACATGTCGCCCGTTTGATACGTTTTCTCAGTAGCAGGGTACCCAGTCCCGAGTCCAGTGGTGGAAACCAAACCGAAATTATAAATTTTTTGGTCACTTGATATTATTAGTGAAACCAATCGTTCATACAAGGCAGTAATCGTTTAATTAATAACATGTTAAAGTTGCTGTTCTCTATCTTTTTGCGTATAGTAGATCTAAATCATTAATAACCTGATTAGCATTAATGATCAGTATAATACTATCAATTGATTATTATACCTAGACCCCCTCTATCAATTATTATTGAAGCACTTAGTTGTACGAGTCTGTAGATCTATAAATTAAAATAATCTAGCACTTTCTTCTTTTCACAAGCTACAAAAATAAAAGTATAGACTTTCCCGCTACTGGCATATTTGAGTCGATCCAGCTGGAGACTTATGACTATATGTGTGCCTGACTTAATCTCAAATGTAAAGAAGAGCTGCAAAGATGGCACCCTACCGGCCCCGGGTCTACAATCCATTGCTCTGGTGTTTTAGTTTAGTTCATTATGGATGCCACCAGGCCACGGATTTGCCTTCAATTCACACTAGTTGACAACTTACACTTGACTTGTGTTCACAGAAACATGCCGTTTTCCATTTGGACTAGTTCGTTGATTTTTGTGTTTTCTTACTTCCGATTATGATTATCCTGGCCTGGACATCGGCTATATATGAATTAGTACTGCGCTTAAACCCGTAGCATTTTCAGTCTAGTTCATACGGCTGAACTTCACAAGATTTGCGCTCTTCGCCCTAGCTGCAGACACGAGACAGCATTGGACATTGGTTTTGCGGTGTGACTGAAATGTAGACACGACTATAATGCCTGAGTAGTCTGCCGTGGTCTTTGTGTATAAGGACAAGAATAGCACCACTGCTTCACAGAGTGAGAGAGCATGTCGTAAGAGGCGACTGTGACATGACACAACACCAGCCATGGTTAGGTTGTTTGTTTAGAGTAACTTTAGAAGTTTAGAGTGGCATAGATGGCTCCTAACAGATTGCAGATCTACTTTGCGTTTTTGAGTTCATTAAGATGGACTTGCACATCGGTTAACCACCCTCCGTAAGTGCTTGTTCCAACGCAGCGGAGTATTAAGCTGAAGTTAAGGGGTTTAAGTAATACCATATTTCAAATATGCCACATGTCGTATAAACAGGATTTTTACTTCATACTTTACTGGCCCATTTCTAATGTTAGATCTAAATAATAGTTTCTCCATTACAATATTTTCAGAAATGATACAACATCCCCATTCATGCTTGTAGACTAGACTGCATAAAAGTTATTAATTTGCATTCATTTCAGTTGAATGTTTGTCATTTGCGCCATGGAAGTGCAGTATCAGTAGGAAATTGAATTAGGTACTTAGCCTTTTTTATAGATATAATTAATGAATGGGTGATAATATGGCTGCAATGGTATAAAACCCTTCTGCATGAAAGGCTGAAAGGGATGAGAATTTAGTAATGCATTGTGAATATTATCTAATATAGTCCGAGTGGTCTGCCAGGGTCTTTGTTTATGACAAGGACAAGCATAACGCTACTGCCCCACAGAGAGCATGTCGTAAGAGCCAACTAACTGTGTGACATAGACTAACACAGGAGATAGTTAGGTGGTTTGTTAAGAGCAGCATAGATGACTCATAACAGGCTGCGAGTTTACTCTTCTCTAGTTTTTGGGTCTTTTTAAGATGTATTCGCAGATCAGTTAACTCGGGTTAACCACCCTCCCCAATACTTGTCCCAACACAGTCAAGCCTAGCGAACTAAGCAGGAAATCCTACTCCCGGCTACATCCAGAGCTGGGACCTGCACGGGGGCATCTTCATCTATAGTAGTATAGGTCGACTAAGACTATTGTTTGTAGTAATCACAACTTGGTGGCTCAATCAATCCTTTGTCCACAGATAGAGGATCCAAGAATAATGAAGAATAGATAGTTGGAGTTGCCTGCCAAAGACTGATGTGTCGGACAGAAAAGGTGCAAATATTGCAGCCAAGCTGTAAACCAGTGAGTCAACACATTCCGTTTTCCGGACATGTCCTGTTCAGCGCTAGATAGTGGGAGATTGAGAACGAACGCAGAAGAAGAGTTGTAAAGGATGCTTCGTAACTGTTAGATATAGTTCACTGTCTTCACTTTTGGAGCCGCCTTTACCATCAACATTTGCTAACTCTACAATGTTGATGTAATATTGTGCAATGAAATTAGCTCTCTGCACATCATTGGTTATATTTGTAGCCTGAAATACATTTTGAATAATCTGTTATGTTTATAAAACTTTTAAAGTGAACTAGCATTGTTTTTCTGCATGTAACTTTTGCAAACTTTGAAACATTTCAGATATAAGAAGTGAAAGCTGTCATTTAAAGACCTATGAGAGAGGGAGGTGCACATTCAACCATGGATTCATTTTCCGATCGTATACACGATCCCCTGCTGTTCCTTAACACAGACAAGAGTGATCTGGATGCATTTCTCATGAACACAAGCTCAGACATGGCCAGCATGGCTGATGAGCTGCATGCAAATGTTTCAGATGTCAAGATGGAAAACAGTCTTGATCTTGACTCCCTGGAAGGCAATGGCCACCTGGGAGACATGAACTGGCTCCACAACTCCTCCATGTCAACTCTAGCACACCTCGACAGCGATGATACTTCTGATGGCACCAATTTAGTCTCGGTAAATCCCCAGTCTGTTTTTCCTATTCACATTATACAGAATGAAAATAAAGAAAGTCTTCTTTCGTCTGAAAGTGCCAACAGTGCAGCCATGCGTCTGCATGCTAACTGCAGCAATCTTATAGACTCCCCAGAGTCCGAGAGCCATTCCATGCAGCAGCAGCACTCTCAAGTCTCTAGCCATGAACATATTCTTGGGCAAGAGCACCAAACAATCTGTATTCTGTCTGTAGCCAGCCAGGGCAGCCCGCATAGCTCCCCAGCAAAGACTCAGAACTTCCTTATTACTTCTTCTAGGGATTCACCGCACAAACCACATACATTTATTCTGAGTACTGCACATGGAAGCTGTCCGCCTGGTCTGACCATAGCATCAACTAATTCACCTATTCATGGCAGCGCTGCAAACTCTCAATTTGTGTTATCATCTCCACAAAAAGTCCATACTATCACAACAGACAAGAACGGAAGGGTTCTTCTTAAGTCTGGCAACAACCTTCTGTCGCCATCTCAAGCCTCACCAGTCTTACTTGGCCGACTTCAAACAGGAATCCAGTCCCAGGTATGTTCTGGCATAATAATTTGTCAGTTTAGTTGATGCCCATGAAGAGTTACTAACTTAACCCTTTGGCACCATAAGTCTTGAAACATGAAATATATATTCATAAGGGTATTGAGCTGCTTCCTTGTTTCACGTGTATTCTATTTGTTTACACATGCAACCTACATGCTGCATCAGTTTAAACTGAAAGTTAAGAATTTAAATTGAATAGATTAACAAATTCTTTTAAAACAAATATATTGGACATGTCATGGTGTAGTGGGTTAAGAACTACTTGATTCATAATTTGTCACGTGTTGCTTTCAGTACATACATGCCTTATTTTCTCAATTTTCAAAGTTTTGAAACATGAACGGCAACAGAAAAGCTAGACTTTCATAAATTGATGCTGAATAGATAGATTGAAATAGTATGAGCTATTGCAAAGAGCTGAAACTAATATTAGTGGAAGATGATGTGAGCTGGCGTTGGACAGGACACATGTTTATGTAAACAGTTAATGACATTACCAGATGGTCTCTGTTCTGGAATCCCCAAGGGTAGAGATTTGAGGAAGACTGTTGAACAGAACAGACACACATAAAAACGTAAATAAAACAGGGACGACGCAGACCATTATTATTCATATAATTTCAACTCTCACTACAGTACATGATGAGCAAAGTCAATGTATAATTGAAACGGAGAAGATTTGGCACATTATTCAATGCTCCAGACATTACATATTCAACGTCAATGTAAAAAATAGTTTATAGATAGATACAACTCTTGTTATGGAGATGTCAATGTGTGTTTCGATTGCCCACAATGAGTAGGTTTACTCTTTTTTTTTTTTGGTCCTGAAAAGGATAAGTGACGGACTGCAGTAGCTTACACACATCCCGAGCGCGCTGATTGTGGACCGGGGTCCTCCAGGCGGTTGTACTATGCTTGGCTTCATCTGCGTATTGCTCACTATTCTGGGGATGATTCTGATCCCTCACCTTGTTAACCAGGCTGCCATGTAAATAGGCCATTTCCAGAAAGGGCTACGATTAAGCCAAGGTGAGGGTCTTGTCCAATATGTTTTGCCTGACCAGACATTAGTCTTCTTTCCCAGAGGCAATGGTTAGAGCGCACTGTGATAGTATGCTAAATTAATGTAAAAATGAGTCTTGAAGACACCGCCACATGCAATTGTGAAGCACGTAGGCAAACATCAGAACACATCCTGCAGAGCTGCCCTACTTGTACAGACCAAGGAAAGGCAGTCTGGTCCTGGGAAGCGACAATCCTCAACAAGCTTGGGAAGACCTAGTGAAGACCTGAAACGCAGTCTCCTTCGTAAACCTCGCCGGATTAGACGCATAGCATTAGTTGATCGAGGAAGATGCAAAAAGGTACACATGTATGGCAAACAAATATGGCCTTAAAATAGAAGAAAATGGATAGTTTATCATTGTAAAAAGCAATACAGAGCGCACCCATTCTTGATTTTCCACCACTCTTCTGTTTTCTCTTTCAATGCAATGGTTCTCTGATGATATACAGAAAACTCCCTATTATCTGGAACCGGAAGGTTGCAGGAAAATAAAAATCTGGATATCTGATCATCTCGATTTAAATAAGTCGTACAAAACTCATTAAAACCCTTTATACATGCACATATTGCTGCTAGTGAAACAAATGTAATAAAGAAAAGAACCAAGTTTTATTAGAAGTCAAGTCGACACACTTTTCTCTCTCCCGACTACGGATGCCACGATGTACGCTGCTTTGGGCCTTGTCGTACAATGTAAAATATAATGATCCAATGTTATACCGTTTACGACTTTCACCCTTCTCTGGGGGAGAACATATATCCATGTTCTGCTTAAGAGTGAGAACTACTCTTTTGCATTGACCACCTGAAGACATTGCTATAAATGGACTGCTGTGGCCTGGGGAAAATAATGTCAATACCGAAGTACGTATAAGCTGTAAATGTTAGTGACTGATTAGTGAATAATCGCGGCTGATGATGAAATCACGCGGCACCTGGTAGCAAATGATGAAACCACACCAGTGACCCCGCTGCTAGCACCTGGCAGACGATTCGTGTGTTGGTTGCTTGAGTACTGGATACAAAGGAGTTTACTATAGTTGTTGTATAGATATATTCTACCAAGCTCCTTGTTGCGACAGTTTGTAAATGTTTTATTTGACAACAGCTGTCAATCATTGGCCAGATGTCAGCAATACTGAAGAACTGGTACGAAAAGAGCTCCGTTCAACACAATGTTTATGCCAACACTATGCTACCAGTTTCAAACTTGGACACTGACAGCAACAGATAAGAGAAAAACAGAAATGACATGTCTGAGGCGAATACTAAATGTGACAAGACGGGACAGAATTAGAAACGATGAGATCAGGAAACAGATGGGCACTAAGCCAGTGCTAGACTTCATTAGAAAACAGCAAATTCAGTGGTTTAGCCACATATCGTGACAGCAACACAGCAGTGCTCCACAGATGGCTCTAACACTTAAACACAGCGGTACCTGAACTAGAGAGCGACCCTCCAAAAGATGGATTGGCGGAATTTCTAAAGCAGCCAGTTTACCTTATACAAAAAGCATACACCAAGGTGCTGTATAGATGTCACGTATACACCTGACAGTGGAAGACAAACCAGGATCAGATGATATATAGATAGATAGCTGTCAATATTGTTCCTATCCAACCTCTGAAAATGATCTTTGCAGTTTTGTCCACAACTTGATTTATTTTGAATAAATATCGTCATTTATTGTGTGGCTCACTTACAGCAGGTATACCAGCATGCTTACCTAACATCGGGGATGGTGTCACCTAATTCACAACATTCAGACACGGTCAGCTCTACTACAAACTCTGAGGAGAGAACATATCCCAAGCCAGTCTTCTCCTACAGTTGTCTTATAGCATTGGCATTGAAAAATAGCAAGAATGGGAGCCTGCCTGTTAGTGAAATCTACAACTTTATGTGGTAAGTTGAAAGTGTGTTTAAATTAATGGTGGGGTCGAAGATGCAGCACTGTTTATGAGCTGATAACAGCCATTGACTCATAGCTGGCTGCTCGCATCAGGGTCTGCAAACTAGAACGAACCGAGGCGCTATTCCAACTTGAAGTGGTGGCCTTGGAAACAATGTAGGGGGGCTAAGAGAATGATTGCAGTGGGAAGGTGAACCCAGTAACAAAAACAAAAAAGCATCCTTGCTGGAAACTATAACACAACACCAAAGAAGAATATTAATAGAGATTTAACTATCTGGTCCAGCTGCTTGTATGTTTCATTTCGATTCAAGCTCGCAATGTTGTTTAAACTGATGGATAGCTCTACTACCATAACTACCTTATCATGGGAGAAAAGCTTGTATGTCCTTATTTACTCAAAAGCTATGTTGGAGCTACAATAACTAGTCAGCCAGACCACGAAGACAACCAAGGGTTAAGAATGGCAAAGCTGACATAGCTCATGTTGAAATGGGACCACGTGTCAAATAAAACCATCTCCATATAAATTGGCTAAGTATACAACGGAGAATTGGAGGATATTGTTTTCTCACAAATTTGGGCAAGTAAAATAATTTTGATTGATTGTAGCCTTTTTAGTTAAAAAATGATTTGTGGAATTTTTTAAATGGTCACAAATAGAACACACATGTACCAAATCTATATCCATTAAGAATGTAACTATTTATATTATTAACCTTACGCACTCCACATTATTTTTGAAAAAAATTTGACCTAATTAATTTTCTTAATTAGTCGCTGTGGTAGTCGTCTTTCAAAATTTGTAACTTTTATGTTTGTTTGTCAATAAATATGATTTTCTGGTTTGTAGATACACAATAGCATAACGAACATGTGGGTGTTATTGTTTTTGTTGTATGTTTGTTAGTTTTTGAGATTTAAAAAGATGAAGTTGAAAATTTATGAAAATCTCGGGGAAAATTTGGACTCGACCACTAGGCCTAGTCGCTTCGATAGAAAACCATGGAAACCACAACGTATCGATACTGTGTTTACAATATCGCCACAACTGTTAGTTTCCAATTCAAACGTAGTTCTTTCATTTAAACAAACAAAATAAACAGATCTACGCGATAAAAATCTTTCTCAACAACCTACTTCCCCTTTCGCAAAAAGTCGGCTTGCTCCAAACGGCGTATACAAAATTAAAACTGTTCAAAAGCCATTTGTAATCGAACACATGATACTTTAACCGGCAAAATATCGTGTATATATGGAGGGCGTAGCCAGCAGTAAAAAATGGCTGTCCGGTTCACAAAAATTTTTTTTTCCGCACACCGTTTTTGCAGGCCGAGCTGGTTAGAAGGGATCGGACAAGGGCGTGCTTAAGGTTAACTATGATTATGACAACATGAGGGGAATGGTAATTAAGAAACACAGAAAAAGTAACAATTTGTTCATTGCTGCCCTTATCAAGTACATTTCTAAACTCTTAACATGCATTTACCAAAGCAATTAATCAACAGGATTGAACAGAATCCTGCTGACTGCAAAGAGTTCTCTTCGTCTTGATGTGTTGCAAATGAATGACCAGGGCTTGACAAAAGTGCTTGTCTATGACGTGCAAATATTTTTGCATTGATGAGAGACAAAATGCAGTCTCCCAAAGGCAGCACTGGCCTAAGAGATTCTGTTACTGATCTCACAGTCAATAGTAGTTTACCTGGAAAGAGTGCTACCACGGTATGTCAAGTTGTCTAATGATTTGAGGCGCACGATATTGACCTTGATATCTGGGTATAAGACGCCACTACAACCCAGTACTAGAAAAAATCAACCAAGAATGACATGTTTATGAATCTTGATTGTTTGTGAGTTTTGTGACATCAAAGTATTGTCTAAAAACTACGTGATGCGCACCAATTTGTTTCTTTTTTTTTCTTAACTGTAATGATATTTCTTGTTCCAGTGAAAACTTCCCTTATTTCAAGACAGCACCCGATGGCTGGAAGGTCAGTACAAGTTGTATACTTAGTAGACACTAGATTAGAACATTCATTCATATCTGTGTATAATTTATTACAAGCAAAGCTACTCCCAAATTACTTGTTCTATCCTGTAGATAGATATGTGGCATTTTTTAGACAAGAATACATTTACCAAGAAATTTGTGAATTGAATATGTGCGATATTCAGTAACTCAATTCAATTATTTTATCATGGTAATATTCAAATTAGTAAGCGAAAAATAATTGTGAATAACATAACGACAAAAGGATGGTTACAAAGAGGTTTATTAAAAGAAGGAAAGTCAGTGATCATTAACCTTCTGCTTTCCAGTTGACAAAATTACGTCTTATTTCCTGTATTTGCATAATTTTTCAGCATGTCGTGCCCTGACGTGGTTGTTGATATTGAGAATCTGTAATTTTAAATAAAAATGTGCGTGTCTAGAGACATATTAATAAAGAACTTGTTAGTGTTAATGTGTGAATGTTGGCTTCTGAGATACATTAAGGTGATAGTTAAAAATAGCACAAACATATAGACACTCTTGGTTAGGGGGGAAAAAAACTGCAGGAAAACGTACTAATACATGCACCACTATTGATGTTTACCGTAATAGCTACGGCTGTCACTTCGACTATAAACGTAATTATTGTATCTACATAAATAAACTAAATAGATCTAACCTCAGAAAATTCCGTTATACAAACTTAACTCTCCCATTCTCATCAATGGGTGAATCTTCAAATTCAAGCGATAAACAGAAGAAATCCTTTCCAAAATATAAAAGAAATGTAAAAATCGCCATTGTTTTTCATCTAACCATACATGATTTAAAGTTGGAACTCTCTACAATCAAGGAGAACTGTGCGTTCAGCCAGTACTATAGCATTAACCCTGAAGTTTATATACCATAAAGCGATGACCCTAGAGCTAGTGGCACTGAACGTCAGTGGAACGGGGCATTATCTCACGCCACTAGAACGGTGAATGTTAAATTAGTCTTATATGGTCTGCAGGGGACGGCGTGGGCTAGTGGTTAAGTGACACTGCTCACAAGCCGAAGGTGCTGGATTCAATCCCCATCACAGTACCAGCTGTTAACCCGGGGAAGCAAACCCTTAGAAAATGCAGGTGCTAAAAAGATGCTAATAATCTTCCAATAAATAATGATTTTGTAGTAGTCTTACTTACTCAAGCACATTTTGTTTTGTTCCCAGAATTCAGTTCGGCACAATCTTTCACTGAACAAGTGCTTTGCCAAGGTAGACAACCCCAAACTGAGTCAGGGGGCCAAGAAAGGATGTTTATGGGCCCTAAATCCTGCAAAGGTTACCAAAATGGAGGATGAAATTTCCAAATGGGGAAAGAAGGATCCTGCAGGGCTACTTAGCAGTATGGCCTATCCAGGTATGTCAGTAATCAAACTGTCTTCTGTGTGCCTTCATTACCGTATGCTAATATCCACCCTTGTTGTGCTCTTTTGAAGCCAGTATTTCAGTTCCTCGTTAAGGTACGCTTGCTTACTTAGTCACTAAACCATGTGAAAACCATTTTGCATTTGCTACACTATCGTTACTTGCCTTGTCTATCCTTACTTGCCTGTCATTGCAGCATTTGCTTCTATTAAAATCTGAACAGGATGATCATGTCGCGCTTCATCTGCAACTTTTATATTAAAAGACACTAGACAGATTGTTGGTGTTCACAACTTGAAGTGGTTTTCTGCTTAAATCCCCCTATTACATTAAATAGCATTAAATCCCCTATAACATTAACATTTAAGGTACTATGTCCGCATAGGTGAACAAGTAAAAAATACTCCTTTTAAGAAAAACTATCGGCGTTCTGTGACGATTTTCACATTCCGACGGTCCCGATTCTCAGCGAAATGGGCAAAATCGAAATGTTTCTTCTTCTTGTATCTCATTAACACAGACACATCAAAAACAATAACACCAAGTAGTTCTTTATTCATTTATGTCTCTACACACACAAAAATCATATTTATACAACAAAAAATACAGATTTTCAAAGTGATCAACCTAGAAAAACGTGACGTGCTGAAAAATAATTCAGTGGCCCTAAAGGTTAAATAGTGTTAAATCCCCCTATAACATTAAATATTGTTACATCCCCCATATCTCCTTTCAAGCCTTCTAAAACACCAAGGCGAAACTGCAGGGGACTGTGTTTCACTTCTGCCCTGCGCCGCCTTTGAATTCACGAGGATGAAGGAATTTGTTGTTGTCAGCTGCATCAGAAACCACTCAAAAAGTAATTGTCGTAGTAAAAATGTTTACCCTTTCCCAGATATGGGCTAGCAACATCTAGTACCACATGATGGTCTATCCCATAAGGCATTGTATCGTTAACTTTCCCAGTGTAAAAGTTCAAGCTGCACACTTTTTGTGGATCTGCACAGCACCAATCCTTTATGCCTGAAGATGATGGCTTGGATTTTAGTTTTATATATTGCTTGAAAAACACTCTTCCATTGAAAGCGATCATCACCTCATCAATACTGAACTCTCTCTCAAGATAATAATTTTTCACACTATCTTCATTGTTTGGAGTGCATCATAACCTGGTGTACCTCGAGGAATAGCCTTCTCAGTCATTGATGTGGAAATACTGACTTACTTTTTAAAATATAATTTTTTACATATTAGCCAGTGTATAGTCTGTTAGTATCTCATCAGATGACCAGTAAATTTCAGGCAGTATGTGCATCCCAAAAATAAAATTTACATACAGGTAAGTTTTAATTTCTTCAGGCGTGCATGGCTTCCAATACTTATCGACTTGCATTTTCTTTCTCTGTGTTTGCTTGGCATCCACATTTGTTATACTGAACTCATGCAGTAAAATTCTTAATTTATAAAGAAAAGTAATCATATTGGTTAGCATCAATACCCAAACCATGCTTAGGCACAGGGCTTCCAACAAAATCAGAAACTTTAATGGGCCTAAATTGGGTCGACCAGTCTTCGTTACTACTGGTTTCATCAGCAAGACCTCACGTTTGTCTGAATCAGTATTTAATTCAATATCCACGTTCGATTCATCGCCATCTTGGCTAACTACGAAGCCATCTCTCATTCCCTGAAGCAAAGAATCCCATAATTTTGAAGGCCATATTTACCAAAATTCAGTCGTTTCAGAAAATTAGCAGAAATTGTAAAACTCAACTGAATCCAACGTTGTTTTTAGATTTATGCAGCGCCCCAGGACTGGATGTCCAGTCAAAGTTTAGGTCCCCTAACCAAAAAGACAATTGCAGACGGTAGTATTAAAAACCCTGTTTACCACCGATCGAGTGCAGCTTAATTTTCTGCCCGCGCCTGATTTTATTTCTACAGAGCTGAAAATGGTTAATTAATGAATAAAACAACGAATATAGAGCTTTCTTTTTCTTTGTTGAAACAATATTAGAAAACGTCTGAAATGTATTTGCTTATTGTTCCTAATGTAATATATTTTGTGTTACAGAAAATCTAGAAGCTATTGAGAAAGGACAAGCAGGACTACACTACTCCAAGAAAAAATCCCCAGAATTCACTCCTTGCACACCAATCAAAGCGGAGGCCACTCCCAGCAAAGCAGAGTTCTCTCCCGTACAGAAACCAACAGGCTATTCTCAGATTAGAATAGAGAAATACCATCCAAACATTCATGTTGAGAAAACAGACATTAGAACACCTGCAAAGGCTGACTATTCTCCAACAATGAACAGGGTCTACTCTCCGGTTCAGAGACAAGATTACTCAACCCCAAACCACAAGAGCTACACACATGCAAAAATGGAGCCTACTGACTTGAGTTTCTTGGAAATTCCAGTCGCTTTCAACAGTGATGCATTGACTGATATAGTTTTACAGGTAAAGTATTAGAAGATATGTTTAAGCTTTCACGCACAAACCTTTGAAACGTGAAATATATTTTGTGTTAGCAACCCAGTCTTCCTAGATGTAGAGAGATTGGATGATGTGGATGAGTACATCTACCTTGGACGCCTGCTCAACAAGCAGAACGATTTCAGCCCAGAATTGACAAGACGGCATTGCACGGTTGGACTACTTTCTTTTCGATAAAGCCGATACTGGACAACATCACCACCAGAGCACGCACCCCTCTCTATTCAACTTCACAGTAATACCTATGCTATATGGCGGAAACATGGACACTCATGAAAGATATCCAAACAGTTACCGTCGCTGGGAGGGGGCAATTACTGTGAAGAACAGATGATCTTGGAACACAGCAACAGCAATATGGTACCCTAGAGATAAGAAATGACCACAGAGACAACCAACTAGTTGGTCCTACTACCTTGCACCCTACAACAAAATTTACGATGCCACAGATGGACGACTCAATATCCATTGGTCCACTGTGGCCCAAGACAGGCCGTTGGAAGAGAAGTTGGGATCCGCAGCGGTGTAACCGCCACTGAAGAACGGGTCGTCCAGTAATGTTCATATTGAACAAATTGAGCTAAAATTACGATCAAAGCATCGCAAGCTACGCAATTTGACATGAAGTATTCATAATATAGATTATATTTTAGTATGGGGGATGGCGTGACGGTTCACAATACGAAGGTGCTGCCTCTCCCTGTAAATGAGGAGTGTGTGTTGGATCAATATTTGTGTCAGGCTTTCTTTGTCCGTTTTTTAAAGTTTCCTTACAGCCTCTGGGTTGTGTTCACTCTCAGGTCAGCGTGACTCTTGCTGTGCTGAGAATATAGGGTTGGGAGAGGTATTGCGTAACCTCATTAATTAGTAAACAGCAGAAAATGACAAACACCGGAGCGAGTTGAGAGCGCAGCCAGCCAGGTGCGGCCATGTTGCTTATGTTCTCCTTAGTCGCTCCATTTGTACACACCATGAGTTGCTAGAGTACTGTCTCTTGAGCTCATGAAGAATGGTTTTTTTGTTCTGTTGCCAGCTGGTCTTCCTAATTTATTTTTCTAAATGCTTCAATGGTTGTTGTGAAGAGTTTTGGTATCACTGAACGAAGCGGTGTATTGGTATGTTGATTGACTGGTAAAATAGTAATCTCTGATGAGTAGCCCTCTCCTATCATTTCTGCATACTTTTCTTTAACTTTTACCACTCTGAATAATAAATATTAGAGAACCTGGAATTGGCTGTTGCAAAGAATAGCTAACACAGTTTGCTCATATCGTGTTCGACTGCCCGCTCTGGACGAGTCCTAGGGCCGCACTACAGCAGCGGGTCACAGATATGGCCGACCGACACAGCAGGCCTCAGGTACCTAGGCGAACTTATTACTATTAAACCGTATCCTGTGTACTTTAAGAAAATGTAGGTCTTCATTTTCTGTGTGTTGGCATTGGAACATGTCCAAACCTCCAAAATAGCATCACAACCACAGATCAAATGCACTTGGAAGTTATGTGTTTAAAATATATGAAGTAAATTTATGCCATTATATATCACAGCTGTACATATTTTTTTCTTCCTCAGAGTTCTATATGGGATGATGATTTGGAAAACAATATAGACATTGATCTCATCTGTGATTCGCCATCCCACTCTCTGTCGTCGACACACTCCCCACTGACAGTGAGGTCATCTCCAAACCCTTCCCAGCTGCTGCCTTTCAGCTCAGGTAGCATGAAGCCCTCATAAGTTGACCCGAGATAGGTGAATACCTAGCCATCTTCATTCAATGGCACTGTTCCGATCTCAGAAATTTGTCCAATTTTGATTTTTGTGCCGTTTTTTGTAATTGGTCATCGGAATTTTCCCCTTGCCTTTAAAAAAAAAAATATAGTTTCATTCACAATTTTATGACCAAAGTAATTCAAGTGATTCTATTCAAACAAAAAGTTATGCCAGCAATTTATATGGTATATTTAAATACATATATCTTAGAATTGAGATAAATTAACTAGCTACCATCTTTCATGTACATTGTTCCCCACAACAAGGGTACCAGTATTTTGTTTACATATTAATTGATATGCCGAGCCCTAAAACTCAACTGTAGTCAGATTTCACTATCCATTGCTTGGAAAACATTCCAACAGGTTGCCTTTTTTTCCCTGCGGTTTTTACTTTGCGCCTGTCGGCTCTGTGCACCCAACTTTGGTGACTTCGTGTCACTTAACCACTAACCCACACCGTCCCCTAAACTATACTTCTGCTAGTAACTATCAGATTTACATTATGCTCCTGTTAAATTTTTGAGAACTTTATAACCTTTTAATCTTTAGCACGCATTGGTCAAGAATGTCTAGACTAGCTCCATTCAATAACGGTTTTCAGGAAAAAATAATCTTTTTTTGATCAGAGTCACTCCTGACAGCCATTTTTTACTGCTAAATACGTTACCCATATTTACACGATATTTTGCCGGTTAAAGTATTGTATGTTCGATTACAAATGGCTTTTGAACAATTTTAATTTTGTATACGCCGTTTGGAGCAAGCCGACTTTTTGCAAAAGGAAGTAGGTTGTTGGGAAAGATCTTTATCGAGTAGATCTATTTATTTTGTTTGTTTAGATGAAAGAACGTTTGAATTGGAAACTAACAGTTGTGTCGTTATTGTAAACACAGTATCGAAACATTGTTGTGGTTTCCATGGTTTTCTATCGGAGCAACTAGGCCTAGTGGTCGAGTCCAAATTTTTCCCGAGATTTTCATAAATTTTCAACTTTATCTTTTTAAATCTCAAAAACTAACAAACATACAACAAAAACAATAACACCCACATGTTCGTTATGCTATTGTGTATCTACACGCCAGAAAATCATATTTATTGACAAACAAACATAAAAGTTACAAATTTTGAAAGACAACTACCACAGCGACTAATTAAGAAAATTAATTAGGTCAAATTTTTTCCATAAATTATGTAGCGTGCTAAAGGTTAAGTGTTTGTCGGCCAATTTTGGTGCTAATTAGCTGTAAATGTTTAACCTGAAATGTCCATTATTACATCTGATTTACCAGGGAATGTTAATTACGAATGTTCCCACTGTTTCGGTTTGTTTTGCTTATGAAGAAGATTAAACAAATTTCTGAGAAATGTGAACGAGTGGTGGAGAATGAAGTAATTTGGTTGTATGGTTTATGCAGGTGTGGGTTTAACTACAGCTTGTCTTCAGGACCTATTCGGGTAATACATCAGTTAGTAAGTAAAACTTGGTTTATTGTTCAATCAGGGTGTCAAAAACTTATTCTTCATTATAGTACTTATGGAAAGTAACTTTTGAAAATAGTTTGCCCACACCTGATAACACCTATCTCACATATGCTTCATTTAAAAGATTTTTTTAAATGTACCTATTTGTTGATTTTATTTGCATGTGTGTGAAATTAACTTCATTGCTGAGGAGCAAACAGGGTTCAGACAGGGAAGAAGTACTACAGAACAAATATGTACTTTAAGATGGCTAAGCAAGAAATATCTAGTACGGTAGTAAAAACTGTATCATGTGTTGATTTTAAGAAGGCATTTGATAGGGTATGGCATAAAGCACTATTGGCAACCATGAGGATGTATAAAATCAAAGGAAATATTATAAAGGTACTTGAAAACCAGTATTACAAGGCGCCCAGCGCTGTTCTTGTGAATGGGAGCCGCGAGGACTGGTTTCACATATCAGTTTGTGTGAGACAGGGTTGTACACTCTCTCCAACTCTTTAATATATTCCTTGAGGGAATTATGAGTGAGGCACTTTGAGGTCACTATGGTACTGTCAAGATGTGGGAGGGGGGGTTGGGACCAATTACCAACCCTCCTTTTGCATATGATATCTACACAAAATACGATGCCTATTACCAGTTGAACAGAAGAGAGCAGGTCGTGGTCTTCAGACTTCGCACTGGCCACAATAGACTGAGGTACCACCTATTAACAAATTGAAGATAGGTGGCACTGACGAATGCCCGTGTGGTACCGCGAAAATGACCGTTGAGCATTTGCTGCAAAACTGCCCGACATACGAGGATCAGAGAGAGCAGATGTGGCCATCAGCAGTGGCAACACTAGACAAGCTCTATGGCAGTGTTGACAGCCTCAGGATGACCGCTGCTTTTTTCAAAAAAATAATGGTTGCTGTCTGACTGCGTACGATGAAGAAGAAGCATGTGACATCTGCGGATTGGCAGGATCAGAAGCAGACGGCTCAATGAAACAGCTCTTGACTATGGTATGGAGATAAACGCTGGAAAGACAAAATTAATGACCAACAACACCGAGGCCTTCAACAGTAGGATAGAAGCTAATGACCAGGAACTCTAAGTGGTGGACCGTTTTAAATATCTGTGTTCGATTGTCAATGATGAAGGATCAGCCAGACAATATCGTTGCTTGCACGGCGTAACACAATCTGGCAAGATGAACGGTTGGCACTATGCATGAAAATCAGATGAATGCGTACATTGTTCCTGTCAATATTCCTCTATGCTTATGAGACATGGACAGTTACAGCTGACCTTCAGCGAAGGATACAATCATTGGAGATGTTTCCGAAGACTTTTAAACATCACGTACAAAGATTGAGTTACAAATGAGGGAATATGAGATAGAATTACATTAGCGATAGGGCCTTTTGAAGACCTCTTGGCAATTGTCAAAAGAAGGAAACTGTCACATATCGAGATCAAATGGTCTTGCAAATACGATCCTGCATAGAAAGGTGGCCGTCCCAAAAAGAGATGGGAGGACAACATAAAAGAATGGACCAATCTCCGACCAGAGGCGGCACAGGGAGCGACCGCTGATAGAGGATGATAGTGGCGTGTGAAAATGTCTTCATGTGTGCCCCAGCAATCTCACTGGTTAGGTCTTTCAGGACTTGATTCTTTTTAGGTTTGGACCAAATTAATTTTCAGCTGTAGCAAAATTTCACTGCATCCCTTTTACAACTGACTATTACACACCATAGCATAGACAAATATAGTACTCATTATATATCATTGTAAAGAAAAATGAGTACAGAAAATGAAAATATCAGTAAATTGCTGATATTTCATTATTTGACAAAATAATTATGTTTTACACACAAAAAATATTAAAGGGTAGATAATTTATAAGTCAAAATATTGTAACTCACCATTTTTCATTGGCCTGAATGGTTGATTTAAATTTGTCTGGTAATTTTGCAGAATAGTATCCAAAGTCCCTCAAAACACTGTTTATTTGATGCATTTATCTCCAAAAATGTTTAAATTATGTACAATTTTCCTCAATGATCAAAATCAATAAAAATATTTAAAAATTCACAACTTCCATTATTTTAGGCATCATGCCACCCATCACCAGGCCTAGTAGTCCTCTGTGGTATGGAATTTGCCTTTCTCCTTGCAGAATTGCCAGGCATTATCACCATCATCAACTCTAGACATACCTGTTATATCCTCTAAATCAGTCTCATCGCTGCTGCTTGATGATTCAGGAGCACTAATAGTCCCTGACTGGAAGCAACCACCAACTAACCCTAAGCCAGACCGTTTTGATTTCTTAGCACTAGGTCTACTAGTACTATTACTGTAATCGCTATCCTCTAAATCGTCTAATTCTGTATCAGAATCACTAACTAATAACCTTGAAACACAGCTATAGCTTGTTCTGCACTATATCGTTTTGGTCTAGTAGAGGCAGTGGGCGTTGCCATTATTTTTTATTCAGTACCAAAACATGTGGCTTGACTCAAATATCACGAATGGAAGCTGTTCTAGTTCTGGTTGTAATTTTTAAGTAGTTTGGTTAACACAAAACCAGACTCTACAAAACAAAAACCTAATTATCGGTTAATGGTCCTCTAGGGTTTAAATAAGAGTCCGTTATGTCGGTCATTGGTCCGGAATGTGTTAAGGGGATGACCTGACCTGATATTAAAATTAAACAATACTCACACTTATTTAACTTTCTCCACTCGTTAGTCGCTCCAGAGCGAAGTTCATCTGTAGACGGCTTGTGATGTCCCTGCATAGCATCAGCCATTGTAATTACATTTAAACACGAATGGCTACATAGAGAGTTCCAACTTCCGTAATGTACAGTTAGATTCAAGTAAAGGCAACAGAGTGTAAAAAAAAATTTTGTTTCAACACATCGCCTTCTTTTATCTCAAAAACTTACGCAAACAAAATTCTTTATTAATTTATTTCTCTAAGTCATATCAATAGAACGTCAAATAAAAATGCTACAGGCTCTCAAAGTCAGCAATAATTTAAATGTGATGTGCTGTAAAATAATGGGGGGTTGCATAAATTTTTTAACGGACTGTAGAGGTGTGTTGATACTGAGCCAGCCATACTCGGGATGACAAAATATGTCCACATCAAAGCGTTCTAGACAGACCCCACCATTAGTCAGGCCTTCTGCGTTCAGGTTTTTCTGATCATGCTAAATCTTCAGTCTTATTGCCAGAATGAAGTCCACGGGTCTGAGCGGTGGCCTCATAGTTTTTTGCCTCAGTTCTGCTCCATGTGGCATGTTAATTCTTGAAGTACGTGTTCGGGAGTCTGGACTACCTATCCACATGGACATTCATTTATTTGGGATATTTTGAGCCCAGTATTCTGCTGTGGCCCATTCTCATGCGGAAGATTTTGTGCTGACGGTGATCGTAGACCTAGTGACACTTGTGTGAATGACACAGGTGATGCAAGTTTCATGTGCACTGCTCACAATGGGTGAAGCTTTTATTGTTACAGGTGCGCATGTACAGCAACAACTAAAGGACATCAAAGTAATTATTTAGATCTAGATGAGCCAGTGGATGGATTATTCCTATCAAAAGATTTTGTGCTAGAAAAAAAGAACTCAATACATACGTGAGTGTGACGCTACACAAACTAGCGAAGATTGAGAGAGACCCCAAAAAAAAAAGAAAGAAAAAAGGTCAGCTTGACAACAAACCAGCCCAGACCAGCAAACAGTGCCTTGTTTTTCAATGTTCTTCCTGTAATGACCCTCCTTCAGCAGGGGTTTTAGTTTACACACCAATATGCTAAAACAAGACAGGTTCTATATCGTAAGCTATTTTTTCTGCCTCATTTCTTCCAACTGATGCGCTTTAGGTCTTCGCCGATATCCCAACTTCGAGTATGTTCACTTCCCTAGGCAACTGCCTGTTTGGGCTGCATAAGTGGGGCAGTCCTGGTATTTGCTCTACGTTTGGCATGTGATGGTGTCTCTAATGCACATTCTGTGGAGGTGGGCCTTGAATCTACAGTTGGTCTAAAATTATCTTGCTTCATTCAGGAAAATGTAGTCATCAGATGTCTGAGCTGCATCCAGAGCTGTTAACTCATTTTTGAAGGCTGCAGGCTGGTGAAATGTGCCGTAGTTTTGTAGCTCATGCTATTGTTTGTTAATGTTTGCAAGGCCGAGTTTTAGTGAGTGGTTTATGCTATTTTCACTAGAAACAAGAAAATGAATTTAGAAAAGGTGTTGTGCCTGATGGAAATTACTTTGTGTGACTCTCATTTTAAAAAAAAATTGTTACTTTCTATCATTTTCAGGAAACTACAGTCCGTCCATTCATCCGCTGTACACAAACATTCTAAATGGCAGTCCCATCCAGCATGCTAGCCTTTCTCCAGTGTCGGCCAGAACCAATCTGTTTGGAGCGGCAGCTACTCCAACTCGAAGGACACTTTATGCCTAGACTCCAGTTTCTTTCTGCGTAGAAAGTAAGCCTACTGTGGTTAGAGCAAACAAGTTTATTATTGCAATCTTTACTGACATGTTGATGCTGACCTTGTTTTCATGTTGATAATTTATAATATTGATGACCCAGTTTCATGCTTGAGTTGCTGTTGTATTAGGCGCTGTTACAACTTTTGCTTTGAGATGATCTACAGAAAATTGGTTGGCGTTTTATTTAGCTGGAAAATTCTTGTTTCCAGATGTTTTGCTTCTCGAGGTAAGGTGTTAGCCTCGGGTGCTGGTTTTTTTCACGGGGTTCATCTGGTAAATATTTCCCCTGATCTGTCTGAGTAGTGACAGCAGACACAAGTGTACACTGGCGCGCACACTAAAAAAATACTGTAGCAGTTGGTAATTAAAAAAAAGAATAGGCTTAACAGCCGCTGCTCAGGCAAAATTCAAAGTTAAAAATCTACTAATAAAATTCTAGGGATTCTTGCCCCAACAAAATGTTGCAAAAAAAGGGGACTGTGTGACTATAAGATCAGGTCTTGGTTATGTGGTTAGTGGTGTGATATAGCTGGTGCCTGACAGACTGCGAGTCTACCTTGCTCTAATGCAAGGAATGAAATCACCCGAGAGGAATTGTTATTACACACATAAGGCACCCGTCGTTAGTGATTGGGTTGTGGGAAAACATGATTGAAAAGACTGATTGCAGTCTTTCTAAACCGTATGCCGATTTGTGTCTTTCTGTCCAGGGCAAGTGCCACAATTGTGTAGATGATAATATTGAACAAATTGAGCTACAATTAGAAATCTAAAACATCGAAAGATGCAAATAAACTGATAGAATCAGGGCTCAGTAACGGGACAACGAACGTGGAAGAAAAAATGATCGTATGGCATGAAGCAGTCATAATAAAGATGTTAGTGTGAAGCGTTCAATGAGGAGGTGGAATTTTGAGTGAATAATTTGGTTTTCTTTCTGAACAAATTTCAATTCCTTTACCAAATATACCTTTCTTCTAGGCCTTGGTCTGATATCTAGTTGCTCAATTAGCTAGCTGATATCAATTGTGTTCGGAAGATGCTTTGACATTCAGTTCAGGTGTTCTGTTATTGATCTGCTAGACTTGTTTGCTTTAAATTTTTGTCTGTATACGAAATGTGAGAGCATTATGCATAATTTTTTGCTGTGCATACTGTTGTATGCAAGTTGTGTCCACACACCCCACCCCCCCCCCCCCCCCCCCCCCCCCCACTTTCTTTTTAAAAAAATGCAAATGCACTCTGGGTTCAATTTCATTTTTTTTCCCCCTTTGCCTTATTTTTCCTCAACCCCAACATGGTGTGCATTGCACTACGTTTTTATTTTTGCATTTGTCAGCTCAGTGCATCACTGGATTGTGAGCCTTGTCACCTAACCAGTAGCCCACGCCGGCTTGATAAGCATGGAGTTACCCAGCTGGAAGGAAAACCTTGGGCAGCATACCTAAATTTGCTGAACCCTCTAGTAAAATGAATTTGAACACTTCATCTTGTCACGGGTGTTTATTGGATGACCATACGGGCAATATAGGAGCCTTCTAATATCTAAAGTGGAGACTTGCAAACAGATCTTGCTGTTTTAGTTGGCATTAAAGGGCCGTTAAGTTAGTTCTGTGACTGTAAGCCATGTTTACAGCTTAGATACTTTGCCATCACCATTTATCTACGCAGCTCATCCCGAAAAGGACATTGTGCTTTAGTTTGCTGCGATAATCTGCACATTTCGACCTGACACGCCCAATTTCAGCTGTTGCTTTTGGGAATCGGGGTTGCCTTCCCACAGCGAAGCCTATTCTCTTATCCAGACTGCACTAGTGCAGCTTCCAGGGTCGTCACTTGGAAGCAGAATATGGTCAGCTCTTAGTTGCTGGCTGCCTGCAGCTCATTCACCGTGCTGTATGTTTGGGCCCATCCCAACTATCTAGTTATTTTCTTGTTAAGTTTGTTTTATACATATCAAGTTGAATGTAGTGTCAGTATTTAAATTGTTGCATGTAATGGGTATTGTCTTTAATTAAAAGCTTGAGTGCTGAAAATGGTTAAATTGGTAAATGTAGTAAAAGTTGTTAATACTGGCGGAACAGAACCATTTATTGTTGTACATTTGGAAAATTTGTGCCAAACGTAATGTATTTTCTACTTTATATTTTTAAGTGTAGTTATTGTTATGATTTAAAATGTCCTGGGGATTGACGCTCGCTGACATTTCAATAGATACTTCACATTGTATTTAAAAAAAAAAAAAGAGGAGCATATCAGAATTGTCACTCAAGCATCTCATGAAAATACAACTGATCAACTACATCACAAGGTATACGGATGATGACGGTGGTTATCTTTGCTTTGAAAATACCATGTTGACCCATTTCGTGTTAGTCTGCGCTATCAACAAAGCTCATGTTCTGTCCAATTAATAATATTGTCATTATGGATCGTAAGATAAATTCCCTTCAGAGACCAGCACACATCCCTGCTCATATTATCGCAAGCTATCCCCACAGTAAAGTAACCCATAGCATTACTGCCGTAGAGGTCTTAGCGATATCACATTTCAAAGGCTCAGCCATGTGAGGGCGGTAGCCATCTTCTCTCCCTCGCCACTGTTACTTCCCTGAATGAACAAGGTAACACATTTAATGCTAGGTCGACCCGGGGGCCGTTGCGGTCTGGAAAAAAATTACCGCCTCAACTGAGAAATGAACCCAGGACCACTCAGATGCGAAGCCAGCTCGCTAACACTGCACTACGCGGCTCCCACAGTACATGTGTTGAATAATTCCTAGGTCTTTGCCATCTAATAGTAGCTCTCAACCTATAGATCGTCGCCATGTGAACACTGACGCGTTCAACTATTTGCGGCGTGTGCACCCAGATTTTCGTAATACCCGTGTGAAGATCATATTTTTATACATTGCAACACTTGGCTTTTACTGGTTATATTTTATTTTTTGTACATAATGTTTGTGGCAGTCTTAACTTTGCTGTGACTTTATGCGGCTGGTACACAGTCATTTACGTAGCACAGAGTAATATCAGATCGATTATTTTGTTGTTGTCAAGTCGCACACCGGGGTCAGGTGTACATTATTTATCAGGGTGGGCATAACCAGATACTGCCATTGGGGATAAAGTGTTGGAGCCTTTATTTGCTTAGGCTGACTTTTTCCCTTCCCCAGCCAGGTGATACCGATTTACAGCTGGGTCATGTACCTATAAAAACCCTGCATACACTGCTCTTCTGATAGAGGTAAGGGGATCTTTGACCCCCTTAGTATGGAGCAGAATGAGAAGCTCCAGTCAGAGAAACTTGTACAAACTAATTGAGGCCAAGACATTAATAACAGACTAAGCCATTTCACATTTGGGGATTTTTCTAGCCAATTACCAATTAATGAAATTACAAAGATTTTGGTTCACTTGATGAAATGTTATTTGTTTCGGGGGTATCTTCTATTTGGTTTGATCTGCTGCCATGTTTGTGTTCAGTGCACATCCGTCCCAGTCACCAATTGTGTTCAGCATTCCATCAAGTCTTATGCAAATAAAAGTTGATTGTTGTTATTTTCTTACATTGCTGCTCACTTATTTGATTTTTTGACCTGTTTGCTGCATATGTTCATCAAAGTACCTCATCGATATATGGGGAGGAAAGAATGCCAATTACTAACAACAACACAAGGTCACAGTGCTTAAAAAAAAAAAACCATGTCCGTTTTGGTAAATGAGGACAACTGTAGCCCTCTATATTCCATTTGGCTGGAATGAAAAAGGGGGTAACAATTTAGTTGAATTTGCCCATGTCGTGGATTGCAGTCATTTTGTCAGTGCCACAGACACATTCATCTGTATGTCCTATTCTTATTAGTATGTTGAACAGATGGTATGTCTGTTGTGGCCTGTGCAGAGTCTGAAGAGTACAACCTCACGTCTGTTGATCTGGTATGCATCATTTGGTTAATCTGTGTACTCTGCTTCCTACTTGCTCCAGTAAACCTTCTTGGTATCTTCATAAGTTAGTTTTCTACCTCTCCATTGCCAAAAATATTTTAAGGAATGTGCTGTATCACATACAACCTGAACCAGTGATATAGTTAGTAAATCACTCTGTTCCTTTAGGTCTGTATTTTTCTGGCTCGCCAGTGCCGCAGCAACTAACTGTGCATTTCTGTGTCAATAGCCTTACTACAGTCCATGTCTGAATCTGACTTGTATTGAATATCCACTGTAATCCAGATGTGTGATCATTGGCCTGATCAAATAAATAATTTCTCAGATATTGAAATCCAAATCCATCACAACCAAAATGACAACTGAAATTCCACCACATTCTGGAATAACACTAAAGTCATCTTTTAAAGTCATTCTAAATTTTCTCTGAACTGTGTGATGAAACAACTTTGGTGGCGAGAATTACAGTGGGTCTCTATACACATCCATACTTGACAAGGTGGGAGGGTGTCCTCCTGACTGTAGTGGTAAGCTCACCACTATGAGGATCACACTGCCGATCCCCCCACCACGTTAGCAAGCTGTCCATGCAACCACCTGTTTCCAGACAGAATTGGGGGG
This sequence comes from Ariolimax columbianus, assembly GCA_036924085.1. NCBI lineage: Eukaryota > Metazoa > Mollusca > Gastropoda > Stylommatophora > Arionidae > Ariolimax > Ariolimax columbianus. Next base: position 77,015,895 of record JAVGWX010000004.1, on the reverse strand, counting down.
GTGTCTTGATCAGTATGTTTTTGCTGATAAGTATGTTTTGCCTGATTGTTGAGTCTCCACCAAGTCCTGTACATGGCTTTGCAAATAGCAGCATGTAGTCCAGAGAACAGAAAGTGTTATTACTTGTTTACAGCTTGACTGCAATATTTGCACATCTGTCTTCGGCAGACCGACACATCCAAGTTCATTTCGGGACTTATTTTTCCCTCCCTCTGATTACTATCTTTTAAGACTAAACGGATGCAGCCTGTTTCCTGGGCCGCTACTTGGAGACTCATTCACTGCTGCGCCTTTGACAGATTTTGAATATGAAGCTTGATTTGTATGGTTGACCGAACTAAAAACGGATTACTCCCTTAGAGTATGATTGGTAAGCCCAACCACCTTTCTGTTACAGAAAACTGACAAGCAAACAAAATCAAATAGCTTTGAGCAAAGAAAGGCCTCAAAATATGAAAAGTAACTTCGGTCCATGGATCTCAGCTGTGGATAGGCTTACATGGTAGTTCAATATTGAACTTGCTTGAGCAGGGTTGTCAATGGCCTATGCCCTGATGGGCATTGATTAATAAAATGAGTGTCTGATTAGTGAAGCGGTAGGGAACAAATTTTGGTATGTCAAGCATGTGTACTTCAACTCGTTACCTGTAAGCTCCATTCGACCCGGCTGTAAATGGGTTACTGGTAGGAAAGGCAAGACGTCGAGGTAAGTAACTGGTCACCTCACCTCATAAACAGGCTGTGGCCTCGTACAAAGAAGCCACTACGACTCCATCCTGAGAAGAGGACTAATAACATCTGGTAAAGCAAAACATACTGATCAGACATGTTAGGGTCAGGTAAAATATACTGGTCAAGACCCCTACCGCACTTCCACACAGGCCTCGATGGAAACGGGCTCTTTTCAACGCAGCCTGACTAACTAGGTGAAAATCAACATGATCTCCGTAGTATAGTGAGTGATACACAGATGAAGCCAAGCATAGCACAGCTGCCTGGAGGACATGAGTCTACTTTCATCAGGAGAGAAGAAACTGGTCCACTTTCATTAGGATCTCAGGAAAGAGGACCCTGGTCCACTTTGACCAGGATGTGAGGAAAGCTTTTTAACCTGTCACTTAGCATCTTGTTCAGGGTGATGACAGAGGAAAGAGTGATCTTGTTCATTATGGGCATTCAACAACAGCCAGTTCATCTGCTTTGGGACTATTGTTAGATTTATCAAATTGCAGTGAGACATGGACATATACATATTTAAACGCACACAAATAATTAAAAAGTGGCATTACTGAAATGCATTGACAGATGTGGTCCACCGTCTTGGTTTACGGAGAGGACTAGTTAATGGAAAACTGCAACAGAACTTTTAACTACTGAAATAACGAAAAGTAGAACAAACTTTAACTGCTAAAATAACAAAGTGGAAACCTGTCACAGAAATTATTTTTAAAAAATAATCAATGACTAAAAAGGCAGTCTTGTTGAGAATCTTCTCAGTTTAATGTTAAAGCAGTGAAACTGATAACAAGGTTAAGGGAGTTTAAGTAACAGACACTGTTAGAATGTTATGGTAGAAAGATGCACTGTACTAGGCCTCCGATTTATGTGAGGTGCATTGACCAGGTTACCATTTACAAATGGATGGATTTGAGCAATGTTTCGGGGGTGCAGGTGCTGGGGATTGATGAGGTTCGTGTTCGGAACTAAAAGATGAGACTTTGATCTCTTCTATGTAGATTATTTATGTCATTACTTTTCGGCTGTGACATTTCGCTAAATACACTGCGATCTGTTGTTCCTGTCACTCATCTGTTCATCCAGATTTCCCTGGTATGTGTGGTTACTGCAAAGTATTATATCGAATCATTGTTTGGATGCTCCTGTTTTTGGCAATCTGTGACCATCTCATTTCCTGTCAGGAGCTTAAGTTGCCTTTGTTAGGCTTTGTTGCATCAATTGCACGATTGATCTTTTTCATCAATCCATCAGCTATGTGATATTCTTCATGCCTTGTAACCAGATCATTGTACGAGTGCTGTGGTAGTTGATCTATTGACATTCTCGTACGATCCATTTAGATATCAGTTTCTTTGTATCACATGGGAGCCGAGATAGTGTACTGGCTTTCCAGCAGAGCGATCAGGGTTCGGTCCCCAGTTGGTGCAGGATTTTCTTCTGATAGCATAACAGCTCTCAGCGTGGACCCAGCCTGAAAAATGGAATACCAGAAATATCTGGGACAGTAAAGACGTGAGGTGTGGTGTCAACCACATCACCCCTACTGTGTCAATTGTTAAGAAAAATATGGACCTAACCCAATATTCTCAATACATCACATGCCAGTCAATATCTTGACTTTTTAACTTACCCTGTGTCAGATATGATCCATAAAGACAGGTGGTGTTGACTACATCACCCCTAGTGTCAATGGTCAAGAAACATATGGGTCTTACACACAATATTCCCTTTCTTGTTCTTGTGCGTTCGTTCTCAATCTCCCACAACCAAGCCCTGAACAGAGCTTTGCTATTAGCAGGATGTACTTCGGAGAACGGAATCCGTTGTAGCGTTAATTTACCTTTCGGTCCAACACATCCGTCTTCGGCAGACAATCAATATCTTGACTTTCAACTTATCCTGTATCACATATGATCTATATTATAGCGTTTTTCGTGTTAACTCAGATACGACTATCATGACTCCATTCTGTGTAGACAAGGGTTTGTGTAAACCAGAGGCACAAAGAACAAGCTGGCGGTTGTATTACCTATCAGATGGCCTACTGAAACATATATAAGAAGTGTACAGTCCAGTGTCAGTGAGACAAAATGACTGCCCTGAAGATAAACAAGAAAATCCTGACAACAATACCTGATGCAATTGGTTACATTGGGTCAAATAACTAATAATACAGTGCAACCTTATATCACTTGAAGAGGAGGAAGACAAACGTCTGGTCAGGCACGTTCGTCAGGGCCAATCATGTTAGTCAGGGTCAGGCAAAATATACTGATCAGACATGTTAGTCAGGGTCAGGCAAAATATACTGATCAGACATGTTAGTCAGGGTCAGGCAAAATATACTGGCCAAAACTCCCACCTGGACTTCCACGTAGTCTCCTTCCTGGAAACGGACTATTCGTCTTCGCTGTCTGGATAACGAGGTGAGGGATCAATGTGATCTCGTAGTAGTGAGTGGCACGCAGATTAAGCCAAGCATAGCACAACCTTCTGAACGACTCCACCTACACCAGCACGCTCGGGATGCAAGGAAAGCTTCTGCAATCCGCCACTGAACCTCCTTATCAGTGCGCATAAAAAGAGTAAACCTACTTATTGTGGACATTGACAAGAACAAGAACCTGAAATAGCTTGAAGGGAGAGAAGTCTAATAAAACATACACTGATAGTTTATGGGGAAGTAGAAGTAGAAGTCCATGCAAACGGTCATGTCAGGCTAAATAAAAGCTTGTTTCAAAAACAAAAAAAAGACAATGGGAACCATATTTTCCATGGTACCTGTACCGGATATGACTCGTCTTATGCCGTGAATGTCTATCTATCTTAATATACATAGTTACAACAGCTTGCTTCGTATTGCTCTCTGCACATATTTGGAACATTAGACATAAATTATGTACAAGATAAAATGCATTGAATAATGTGATCAGAAATACAGGCAAAATTAATAGCTAATACAACCAAAAGTTCAGTTCCAAGTACTCTCATTCGAGCAGCTCAAAGAACTATTGATGCTTTTCCGGATGAATGTGTCACATGTCCATACTGATGTCTCTGAGTTTAAAGCCACCATCAAAGCGGGTTTTGGCATTTATATAAAATACCCGGACGGATCCTATGATGAGCTGTCTGATGCTTGCGGGAGATGTTTGCTCCTGCTATGAAGCTGAAATCACTGCACTTGAAGCCGTATAGTACTAACTGAGGATAGTTTTGATGCCTTTCCGTCAAAAGGCCCAAAACATTGTTATTTTCACAGATTCAATATTACCTCTTCAAGCATTGCTGGTCATTGAGGACCTGACCGTATCCAAATATTTCTAGACATTGACCACATAGTCGAAATAGTTCTGCATTGGATCCCTGAACACTCAAGCGCACCTGGCAATGACAAGGCAGACAGACTAGCAAAGGAGGGATCAAGACAAGAATAGCCACACACAGCAACAACTTTACAAACAGATGGGCCAGGGGAGGTCTACAGACATGGCAAACCCCAGTCTAAATGACAGCGTAAAACAACTCAAGGAAGAGATCAGAGAATCATTTTCCGACTGAGAACCCAACACATCCCATGTAACAAGCACCTGAACATAATCCAACCACAACATAATCCTGAATGCCAGCTGTGTACACCGTTGATCATCATCCCTTTGAGTGCTCAGCGCTCAAAGTTTTTAGGAAGATTGTTCTTCCTCCGCGGCCAGATACATGTAATACTTTGAATGGCTGAAACAATATACCAAGAAGAGTCCACAGCTCCATGTTTGCAGACGACCTGGCTATGTGGACCTTTGAAAAAAATCTCACCGTAGCAAACAATCAGATGCAGCAGGCCCTTCTTCTTCGTTCTCAATCTCCCACTACCAAACTCTGAAAGGGCTTAAGTAGCAGAATGTAGTCCAGAGAACGGAATGCGTTGTGTCGTAGTTTACATCTCGACTGTGATATTTGCACCTTTCGGTCCAACACATCCGACTTCAGCAAGCATTTTTTGAGTACCGGGTTAGCATTCCCTCTTCGATCCCTTCTCCTTAGCCAGTCTGCCCTGCTGCAGCCTGTTATCCAGGATCACCGCGTGGAGGTGTAGAAGGGTCTTGGCAGCTCTGGTTCGCTCGCCCTGACGCTAGCAGTCAGCTATGGGTCGCTGACCACTGTAGCCCATGCGCTACTCAGCGTCTTGATCCCACAGCAGGCCCTAATATCGTTGGATTAGTGGGCAAAATTATGGCTGGTCAAAAATAAATGAAGAAAAAAACATGAACGATATTCTCGCTTTCAAATAAACCACAGAACACCAAAACAAGTCTTAACGGCAAATATCTGCGGCCAAACGACAACCCAAACTACTTGGGCGTCACATTTGATCGGGGCATGACATGGAAAAGTCAGATCGAGAGAAACCGAATGAGAGCCAGACAAAGAATGGCAGTCATGAGGAAACTTGCTGGCACAAGCTGGGGAGCAGACGAAAGAATACTCAAGAAACTGTACACTGGAAGAGTGAGACCAGTTCTCGAGTATAGCATTGCGGCATGGGCAACAGCAGCAAAGGCGAACTTTGATAAAATTAGCAAACTTCAAAACCAAGCCATGAGAGATATAACAGGAGGCATGAAGTTAGCGCCAATTGTAGAACTTGAAAAGATTACAAATCTACAATATATGACCGACAGAAGAGACTGCAGAGCCCAGCAGGAAGCAGAGAAACTCAGAAGACTGACAGATCATCCAATGCGTCAGAGACTAAATATAATTGGAAAAAGGAAACTAAAGCGGAGAAACTTTGCAGAAATAGCCAAAGCAAAGATGAGCGAAGACCCTATGAACACCATAACAACACCAAAGCCCATCCCTACTGTACTCAAACCCACATGGAAGCAGCATATCATTTCGGAGGTGGTAGAAAATATACCAGGTATTGAAAACAAGAACAGTCAGACTGAACAAGAAAGAAGAGACATAACTCTGAGGTACATAGCGGAAAACTACCCAAGCATGGACTGGACCCATGCATACACCGACGGTTCTGTAACAATAACAACACAGAATGGAGGGGGAGGTGTATTCCTGAGCCTAACAAATGGTAGAAAAATAACACTGTCAGTGGCAAATGGAAAATTATCAAGCAACTTCAGAGCGGAGGCAGAGGCACTGAAGGCTGCAGTAAAACCAATGCTGACAGGCGGAAGCAATGAAAGCCAGATAGTCCTGTTTACAGATGCCCTGTCAGTGGTTACAGCACTAAAAAGCCAGAAAAATACTGAACTTAATGATTTAAGAGCAGTACTCTGTCAACTATGCCAGCAGTCCGCACCAGAAAGAGTAGTGGTACAGTGGGTTCCATCCCACTGTAACATCCAAGGCAACGAGGAGGCAGACAGACTGGCAAAAGAAGGTGCAAGACTACCACAACCAGATTCTAGTGTGAACTACGAAGAGTCGAAAAGGATTATTAGGGCCAGATACATGGCCAAATGGGAAACAGAACATACTGGCTACACAAAAAATTATGCCTATTACCAGTTGAACAGAAGAGAGCAGACTCTGCACAGGACACAATAGACTGAGGTACCACCTATTCAATATTTAATATTCAGCATTTTTGCCTTCATGAGGATTTCAGTGGCTGGTACCCTATCCTGCCACTGTATTTTGAACAATCTACGGAGGCAGCGCATGTGGAAGTGATTTATTTTCATAGCATGGACGCGGTACTAGCATGCCTCCATGTCTCACTGGCATACAGAAGGCTGGGGAGCACTACGGCTCGGTAGACTGAGTTTCGTATCATGACGGACCCCTCCAATACCAAATGCTGTTGCGCAGTCTTCCAAAGGCGGCACTTGCCTTTAAGATTCTGGTACTAACCTCAGAGTCAATAGTAGTTTCCTTGAAAAGAGTCCTGCCAAGGTAAGTGAAGCTGTCTACTATCAGATACTCATATCATTTTGCTGGAGTTGTATAGAAATTGAACAAAATTAAACACTCATTGCTTCATAAAAAATATAATTTGTAAAGAAACGAGTGAATATTCTAGTGGAGCGCAGTGATATGGCTTGCTAAGACTGGGATTGCACCGAGCCAAGGTTCGAAACCACTTACGGACAGAACAAAATCCGGGCATGGTTCGTTCCTGTTACGACCGCTCCTCCAGTCGACCCAGCTATGAATAGGCACCTGACGTATGTTGGGGAAGGTATAAACAGCAAGGAAGGGAACTGGTCATACCACCTCATATAGGCTGCGGAAGATGTTATCTTCATCCCCTACGGCAATTGTAGCCATGGGACCCACCTTTTCCTCTAAATACTCAATATAAGTTTTTATCGCTTAGATGTATTAGTTTTTTGTGACAGCAGGAGTTACTTTTTTAATGTTTCGTGTTTCTTTGGTGAATTGGGTTGTTTTTCTTGTGTGTAGATTGATTGCAGTCGTTCATCACTTGATCACATATATTTCACGTAATAAAATTGAGAATTCAGATGGTCGTCTTCAACGTTTTCTTCGGGTTGTTCGTGGAAATTGTTTTGCAAGTAACATGATGTAGTCCGGAAACGGAATGCGTTATGTGGAAGTTTTACAGCTTGACTGCACTTTTCGGCCAAGACACATCCGACTTCTGCAAGCATTTTTTTGGGTACCAGGTTAGCCTTCCCCCTTTGATCCCTTCTCCATAGTCAGTCTGCTCTTTTGCAGGCTGTTATCCAGGATCATCGCATGGGGGTAGGAAGGGCATTGGCAGCTCTTGTTCGCTGGTCATGACGATAGCAGATAGCTTTGGGTCGCTGACCGCTGCAGCTCCTACGCTGCTCAGCATCTTGATCACCTTATAAACCTGTATTAAATCACCTCGAATTCTTCTCTTTTCTAGACTGGTTTTTCCGAGTCTTTCCACATAACTATAATTCTGGAATCCCACAATCAGTTTTGTCGCTCTTCTTTGTATCCTTTCCAGCATGTTTATATCCCCTCTACGATAAGGACTCCACACCTGTACACAGTACTCTAATCTAGGTTGAACTAATGCTTTATACAGTTTGACTATCACTTCCTCGCTCTTTTGTTTAATATTTCTTTTTACAATACCGAACATTGCATTTGATTTTTTACTGTTACCTGGACCTGCTCTCTCACCTTAATTGTATGATCATAGGTCCCTTTCCTTTTCTAATATGGGATGTTACAGTAAGCTGTTATCCACTGAATTGCACTTCTTTTTGTAGCACTGGGCTAAGCGCTCGCGCATCCAAATAGTTAAATGCCTCTATTTATATTCGGCGGAATAGTGGAAACCCAATTCGGTGAATGCCTAGCGCGTCTGTGGTTGTGGATATTAACATATACGATTACTATACACATCTACGTATATACATGTGTGTGAGTTTATGTTAACATACAAAAATTGAACATCATGAAAGTTATTTAGTGACAAAAAAACTTGCGCAACGAAAAATATATGAACAAATGCCAAGCTCATTATATCATCATCATAAACATCTGAATCTATGTAGACCATGCGCGTGGCGTCCTATGAGGTTTGTCCAGATCTTTCTCCTGTATTTCGACACTATCTGCTATGACGGTAAAGGCTGAACCGTGAGTGACAGTCCCTGCCACAAGTCGTACGACCATGCTGAGGAGACTGGCTGGGTGTTTCGTGATTTCTTCAGTTTTTTCTCTTTTCTCTGCTGCCAGAAGGCCTTTACGGGCGTCAACAGCCACTATACCCCCTCCAGATAGCTCGATCCTTAGCAATTTAGTTTCAGCCCTTGGATGGGATATCGCATGACGTCATGTCCGTCTTGCATACGTCTGAATCGTGCATGGGACGGCCTATTCTTCTAATGGCCAACTGTCCATAGAGTATATCCGTTGGCAGTCAATCATCTTTCCTGCAGTAAACTTGTCCCAACCACTGAAGACGTCGCTGACTCAACATCGAGTACATGCTGTGAGTGTTTGCTCACTGTAAGACCATATTTATGTGACACTCTCTCTTGCCGCCTAATCCCCAATTTACGCCGCAGACACCTCATGTGAAAGGTGTTGAGCCCTCGTTATCACATTGTGTAAGTGCTCCAAGTCTTGCTTACATACATGACAGACATGAAAAGTCCTTGAAATTTGACATACATGATATTAGCTAATAGACATGCATTGTTCCCTTTGTTCAAAACAAATATTGAGTAATGAAATCTGGACTCAACATATCATAGCTGAAATGGATGAACAAATGGATGGGTAGATTTCACGTATAAATGAATGGCTAGATCTAAAGACGGAAGGGCGTAAAACCAATTTAAAATAGCATTTGCTACTTTCTTCTAAAACAAAACAATATAAATCATCAACGGTGTGAGGGAATCACGCCTATCACATATTTTGTATAGAAAATGAACAATTGCTAGCAAATATCTGTAGCAGAAAGACATATGAAGGATGAATACATCTGAACAAAATCTGGACAGAATTTGAAAAATTTTCCAACAAATGGTATGTGTACAGTACTATATATGGAATGGAGTGTACAACAATGTGTAAAGTATAGCGTGTACAGTAATCAATGTTAATGTTCAATAAGTGTTCAACTAAACATTTATATGAATTTCTTGAAATGCTGTTTGGAAAGGCCACAATTTTCATAATTATTTTTCAATTGTCAAACTTCTTATCTATTGGACTCGTGTGCACAGATGGATCGGCCAAAGAGCAAAGAAAGGAGGTGGAATCTACATTGCACACTTCAATGACGACATAGAAAATGATTTCATAGCAGCAGGAGAGACCTGCACCAATTTCAGAGGTGAAGCACCAGCTGTTCATGCAGCAACGCTGATTCTTTTCAGCCAAAACATAACAAGGAAAACGATCATTCTAACAGACCCCAGGAGTGCTCATCTCAAGCTCAAACAAATTAGGCTCTCACATGAAATAAAATATAACGGGTAGTATTTTGCACAGACAGTTATGCACATCACTCACAATGTACTGTTCGCTGTTGATGGTGGCACCACCGGGTAGAAAATCAACATGACTGATGTCGTTTGTCCCAGAAAACACTTACATCCCTTTATTTACAGAAGCAATTGTCCGACATTTTGTGGGTGGTGGTGATTGCTCACGGATGTACGGCCGTCTTTAAAACGTTTACGTCATTCAAATGTCTTACTGTGGCTGAGTGTCTCATCACGTATTGTGATTGCAGTCTTCTGTAAATTTCCGTAGGATTCACGCCTTCTTTCATAAGAAACTTCATCACAACACGCTGTGCCACGCAATCACTAACAGTGTTGTCCTCCATTTTTAGTTATCTGTATGCGGCACCAGTATCGAATGCATCTACACACACGAAACAGGCCGATGTGACAGTAACTGAGACATGCCGAATTGTAATAGGATGCTTTAAACCGACACCAACGGGAGAAGTCTATGCAATCGCTGGTATCGCACCTCCGGATATTTGAAGACATGTCGCATCTGAAGTTGAGAGACAAAAGCAGTCCAGAGACCAGAGACACCCTCTATTTGGACATACAGCAGAAAGAATACGACTGAAATCAAGGAAACGTATCATGCGGGCTGTACAACCCTCAGAACAGAACACCGAGAAAAACCACATAGAAAAGTGGCGCCAAAAGAACGGTGAACGTTGGATGGAGATCAAAGAAGAACTTGTACCATGACATGATTTACCATATACTACGTGGAGATATCTGGACAAGTTAAGGACAGGTGTGTGTCTAACCTGAACTTTATACTACGTGGAGATATCTGGACAAGTTAAGGACAGGTGTGTGTCTAACCTGAACTTTATACTACGTGGAGATCTCTGGACAAGTTAAGGACAGGTGTGTGTCTAACCTGAACTTTATACTATGTGGAGATCTCTGGACAAGTTAAGGACAGGTGTGTCCAGATGTGGGTCTAACCTGAAAAAGTGGGGATTTGCAGACAATGAATAGTGCAAATGTGGAGCCGTCCAGGACCAAGAACACCTGATTATATGTCCTAGAATGCAGGAATCCTGTAAGGGGAGGACCTGATGGTGGCAAATGTGGAGCCGTACAGGACCAAGAACACCTGATTATATGTCCTAGTATGCAGGAATCCTGAAAGGGGAGGACCTGATGGTGGCAAATGTGGAGCCGTCCAGGACCAAGAACACCTGATTATATGTCCTAGTATGTAGGAATCCTGAAAGGGGAGGACCTGATGGTGGCAAATGTGGAGCCGTCCAGGACCAAGAACACCTGATTATATGTCCTAGTATGCAGGAATCCTGTAAGGGGAGGACCTGATGGTGGCAAATGTGGAGCCGTCCAGGACCAAGAACACCTGATTATATGTCCTAGTATGCAGGAATCCTGTAAGGGGAGGACTTGATGGTGGCAAGTGAAAGAGCACTGACGGTGGCTGGTTTCTGGTCGAAGACTATGTGAGGTTTCCGGGACACGAAAGTAAATATTTAAGTCACATGACTGGCCCATGTCAAGTGAGCCACCTAGCAGTAATAGGACACAAGTGCCCCTAACTAATGATAGTAGTTCCAGCACGCTATAACCCATTCAGGTGAAACAACAAGTCCCGGTTTGATTTGAGCGTCCCTTGTAATAAGCATCATTTCTCGTCTAGACAGAAAGCTCTATTTCCGATTTGTCCATGCATCTGGCAATAATTAACCTTTTGGACTGTTCGCAGTCACACTTGAATCTGGTAGTTTTATTTGATTTCACTATCAATAACGGCTGTTTACCTTTCAACAGTGAACCCACGATTTCACTTGCACAACCTGCTATTCAACTCACATTTGACATGTTTAAGTAGGTTTATGGTGATATTATTATCTCTCTATCTCTTCCGCCTTTTCACAATAGACGGTATATATATATATATATATAAACATACACAGAGACACAGAGAGAGACACACACCTACACATACTGCCACACCCACCCTCACACATGTTTCGTGCTCCTCCCACGACTTTCCTGCCGTTTTAGGCTTCTTTCGACTTCCCTTTCTTTGTGAGTGTTTAAGGTCTACCCCTGCTTCTCTTGCCCTGAGAATTCCAGAACAGCGACTGCTTTATAATGCTGTCAGAGGGTTTCCGTAATGTGTGTTCTTTCCACGTCTAGCCCCACTAACTTCTGTCCGGTTCTTTCCCATAATTCTACATTAGTCACTTTAGACCATTTTATTCTTTCAATTGGACGAAAGCATCCATAGTGCCAAGAGAAGCTTAAATAAAATCAAGAATGCATCTAATCCAACTGTTATTTTCTTGCCCCTGATCCCCAACTGTACTTGCTCTACGACACATTAACAGTATCCTATGAAACCTCTATATATTTGTACGAATTCTTGTGCTCGTCCAGAGAACCCATTTAACCAGTCACAATTTATTTTGTGTTGCACATGACATCTAGCGTCCAATCATAAATGAGCTTCTACTAACAGTGCAGCGTTCATTAATAAGTCACGCATAACATGTCATAAATTATGGCGTACCTAGCTGTCAATCTTCCTACACAATTAATTCATTCATGACATCCCCAGCTGTCAATCTTCCTACACAACTAATTCATTCATGACATCTCCAACTGTCTCCCCCACCCCCTCTCTCAACCACACAAACAAACAAAAGTTATTGTTTCGGGAGCGGCTCTATCGTGATCATATTTTAGGGACACAACATTGAATGTGTTATTTAAGTTGAATTCCGGCAGCAAAAGTCCGAGGCATCCATTCACCTGAACATTTTGTATTTTAGAAAAAAATATAGGTTGAAGCGAGAAATAATGAACAGAGGGTTACGTGTGATAACAAGGATTTACACAGACAGGGTGGCAGAAGTGAATAATGTCCGGTGACCTTTTGGGAATGTTGCGTTGCCAGTCATAGACAAGGCATTTAAATAAGTGTGTGTGTGTGTGTGTATGTGTGTGTGTGTGTGAATATATATATATATATATATATATATATATATATATATATATATATATATATATATATATATATAATTATATTTACCCGAGCGAGGCCAGAAAGTAATGCACCACATTAATTTATGTTAGCTAATAATGAAGATATAAATATGACATTTTGCAAACTTCCTATTTGGAATGTGCTGATGGTGTGTACGAAATTACACCACATTTGCACAAATGAACCAGCCGCAACAAACCGTTAAAATAGCTCATCTGAACAGCATGCGTTACAAACGGCGAATTGTTATAGAATTCCAAGTTGCAGAGAAAGAAACTCATGTGAATAGTCCAGAAACGCGTGTGTACTGTGTGCGGATGTTGTGCAGTCGATAGGAGTACAGTCCGTCGATGGGCTCAGAGAATCAAAACTTCAGAAAGTAGAGAGACTGAGCTGCATGATCTGCAGCGCCCTGGACGTCCTGCCACAGCAACCAGGCCAGACATGTTGAACGGTGCTGATGTCATTATTCGCAGTGATAGACGAATCACCATTAAACAATTGGCCTAGTAGGTTTTAGTCAGCCAGGGAAGTGCAATTAAAATTATCAAAACTCTGGGATTTTCAAAAGTTTGCTTCAGATGGGTTTCTCGAAGTCTCACAAATTAACACAAAATGCAAAGAAAAACAATTTCTATTGAATTGTTGTAGTGTTTCGATGCTAGTGGAGAAAATGTTTTGTCCATGATTGTTACAGGGGACGAGACATAAGCGCATCATTTTGATCTTAAAACAATGGATTGGCATCATCCTCAATCACCACAAAGATAATTATTGTGGATGTGACACCAAGAGAAGAGACGACCAATTCGTTAGCTTCAAGACACTGACCAAAATCAATGAACGGTTCCACAGAGTTCGTCCTCACAAAAACCCAACATACCTGCTTCTCCTTCATGACGATACGCGCCCTCACACAAGTCTGCCAACACGTGGGGCAATAACCAAATTATGTTGGGCTCTACTCCCTCATCCACCGTCTCAGTCCTGATCTGGCTCTGTCTAATTTTTAATATTTTTGGTCCACTTAAAAATGCACTCTGTGGGGCAAGTTTTCAGGATGATGAGAGAGTTACTAAAGCACTGAAAGAATGGCTACGTAATCAGGACAAAAACTGGTACACGCAAGGCATACATGCACTTGTTTGGGGTGAGGTAGAGCCGTACACGCAAGGCATACATGCACTTGTTTGGGGGGAGGTAGAGCCGTACACGCAAGGCATACATGCACTTGTTTAGGGTGAGGTAGAGCCGTACACGCAAGGCATACATGCACTTTTTTGGGGTGAGGTAGAGCCGTACACGCAAGGCATACATGCACTTGTTTAGGGTGAGGTAGAGCCGTACACGCAAGGCATACATGCAATGGTTTGGGCTGGGGTAGATCCTTACGGGTAAGGTATACATGCACTGGTTTCGCGCTGGCGTAAAGCCAAACACGTTTATAGGGATTATGTTGACTATTAAATATGTTTATATTATATGTCCTTGTATTTTGTGTAACCCAGTAGGTCGTTGAAGCTCCGTTATTGCAGTTTGTCGAAGCATTTCCCGCTTTACGTCTCGATTTTTCGCCAAAGTATTCGTTTCAGCTGTAGACCTTCCCATCCAATCTTTTATATTGTATTGTCCTCCCATCTCTATTTTGGTCTCCATCTTCCACGCTTTCCAGGCACAGTGCTTTGCAGGACGGTCTTGATCAGCCCCACCGATCGTGATATGTCCATACCATGTCAATTGTCGTGTTTTTACTATAGTCAGTAGGTTTTTATATTGACCTAACTCCTTCCTAACAATTTCAAGGCCACTTTCCGTTTGTAACGCGATGAAAATACGAAATGCCAATAATTCTTCGCACACATCTCATTTCCATTCCGCATATTGTACGCTCTAGGGCAGGCGCCAGAGTCCAAGTCTCGTCAGAGTCCAAGTCTCGTCAGAGTCCAAGTCTCGTCAGAGTCCAAGTCTCACACGCCTAGAGGTATATCGAGCTGACGATTGTATACATTCAAGTCAACTTCAATTTAAAGCTAATATATTTTTTGTCTCTCCAGATGATTCGCAGTCTTGTCAGGGCGACCAGGGCCATCGATGTCCTTGACTGGATCTCCGCTCTAGACCCTCCGCATTCATTTCTGCTCCCAGATATTTGAACCGCGTAACACTTTCCAGAGGTTCACATTTGACCATAATCAGGTTTAAAATACCGTCTGGGGCGTTGGCCACGACCTTACTCTTCTCTGCCCCGATTTACATCCCACATTTCTGGGCAGCATTGTCCAGGTTTGCGACTAGCCTTGCAAGTCCAGACTCTGTTCCAGTCAGACCGTTAATGTCGTCGTCAAACCGGAGGTTGGTGAGTATGCGTGCACCTATACTGACCGTCCCTACGTGTTCATCCAATGTGAGTATGCGTGCATCTAAACTGACCGTCCCTACGTGTTCATCCAATGCTTCTGACATAATGCGTCCTAGAAAAACATTGAAAAGTGTCGGAGAGAGGAGACACCCCTGACGCACGCCGACTGTCGTGCGGAATCACTCACCTGGGGTACCGTTGAGGTAAACTGCACTGCTGGCATCGGAGTATAGTTTCTCACTGACGTGGAGGAGCAGCCATCCTATCTTGTAAATGCGCAGAGTTTTCCATAGGGCCTCATGTCCCACCCTATCAAAAGTTTTTTTAAAGTCAATGAAGACCTGATACAGTTTCTGTTTGTGCTGAGGATATTTTTCACTCACCAAACGCAGGTAAACAATTTGTTCCATTGTGCTTCGACCAGGTCTCAAACCAGCTTGTTCTTCTGCAAAAATTTCTACTGCTTGTGTCTGCAGTCTGTTAAGGATGGCCTTGAGCATAACTTTACTGGCATGGCTAATCAGACTGATGGTTCTGTAGTTCTGACACTGTTGGAGGTTACACTTCTTTGGTATCACTATGAGCAATGATTGTGTCCAGCTTGTGGGCCATTCTCCTATCACTATGAGCAATGATTGTTTCCAGCTTGTGGGTCATTCTCCTATCACTATGATTGTGTCCAGCTTGTGGGCCCTTCTCCTATCACTATGAGCAATGATTGTTTCCAGCTTGTGGGTCATTCTCCTATCACTATGATTGTGTCCAGCTTGTGGGCCATTCTCCTATCACTATGATCAATGATTGTGTCCAGCTTGTGGGTCATTCTCCTATCACTATGATCAATGATTGTGTCCAGCTTGTGGGTCATTCTCCTATCACTATGGTCAATGATTGTGTCCAGCTTGTGGGCCATTCTCCTATCACTATGATCAATGATTTTGTGTGGGCCATTCTCCTATCACTATGAACAATAATTTTGTCCAGCTTGTGGGCCATATCATGTTACAGATTTTTGTTAGAAAATCTATTCCCACTGTCCCTCTAAGAATAATTAGTTCTCCTGATATGTTATCCCCTCCGGCCGCTTGACCCTTTTTACGAGATCTAACCGTCACCCCAACTTCTTCACACGTGATGCTAGAGTTATCTCCCTCTTCTTGTTGATCTGCTGGGGTTACATCTCTAGGATCCCTAGGGAACTGAATATTGTACAGCTGGGAGCAATATTCCGCCCATCTCTGCATGACATCCTTTTCCGCAGTCATGGTATTCCCTGCCTCATCCGGAATTGTTCTTATTGTGGGCATGCACTTCTTTGTCAGGTTTCTAACTAGTTGGTAAGCTGTTCTACTATTGTTCTTGACAATGCAGTCTTGAATTTGTGTGCACTGATCTTTAGCCACTCCTCCTGTGCTCTCGCCATGTCCTTTCTTATAGTCTTGTTTGTAGCTCTGTATTTTTCCGCTCCGGCTGTTGTGGTTTTCTCATTTGTGAGAGCTCTCCTAGTGTCACATAGTAGTACATATGTTCCGAGATCCAAGGTTTAGACCTCCGTGTATACCTCCCCAGTATTTTCTCGTGTTGAAGACTTCTAACATAGACTGTACATCCTGGCGTTCTGTATCTGAGTCAGTGCTTGCTGTTAGGTTTAGATTGTTCCTCAGGCTATCACGAAACGCTTCCACTGTTAGTGGATCTTTCAGTCCGTCAAGGTCATATCTAATCCTTGGTTGTTGTGGCCTAACTATATTCTTTAGGCTAAGACGAGATGTAAGCATAAGCAGATCATGGTCGCTGCCTGTGTCCGCCCCTGGATAACTTCTTGTTTGGGCCTTATTGACGATGGAGGAAAATCTGGTTTGCACCATTATGTAAAAGTAAAGGATTACTGCCGTAGAGGTAGTCTCACATTTCAAAGGCTCGGCTATATGAGGCGGTAGCCTACTCCTCTTCCTCGTCGCTTTTACCGGTACCCATTTAAGGCTGGGTCGACCCGTGTCCGTTGTGGTCTTAAAAAAAACCCGCCTGAACTGAGAATGAACCCAGGACCACTCAGATACGAAGCCAGCTCGCTAACCACTGCGCTACGCCGCTCCCTACCATTATGTAGTCTTTCTGATTATGGTGTTTCCCACTGGGTGAGTGCCATGTGGTACTTCTAGACAGTGTATGGTTCCCCAGCGTATTCACAAACTGAACATGATTGTATTCAGCAACCTCAGGCAACCTTTGCCCTCTCACGTTTTAAACTCTGTTAAAAGGGCCCGCATGTGTCCGGCCAAATTTCTGACGCGTTAGAGCCAACTTTCGCGTCCCAGTCACCCTGCATTATGAGGATGTCGTTCTTGTGGGTATTGTTAATGCACTTCTGTAACTGATCATAAAAACCTCCTCCTCTTCATCCTCCTCATAGTCTGTTATGGGGGTATATGCCCTTATCACCGTTATGTTAAGGGGTGATGCCTTTAATCTTATAGTTATGAGCCTACTCGATACGGGGTAGTATTCTAACACTGTGTTTTTATTCTTTTTATGGACCAGGAACCCCACACCTTGTCTATGAGTACTTTCCTCCCCACTATGGTAGAATATATAACCCTCCTCTGTGCTCGTCTCTCCAAAACTAGTCCATCTTGTCTCGCAAACACCTAGTACGTCCCATCTATACCTAAGCATTTCATGTGAGAGTTCGTTCAGTTTGCCCACATTTTGAATAAACAGTTTCTGAAAAATGACGTAATACACTACATTCTGACCTCCTCACGTGTGTGTATATATAAATCGAAATTGTGTGATTGTGTGTGTGTGTGTGTGTGTGCGTCCCCAGGAAGACTTATTTCATCACAATACCAGCTGTTCTATTAAGGTGCTTATATACAATACAAATATTTCGTTTTCTGATACAAGACAAATGTTAGAAAGCGTTGAATTGCGTTTGAAACATAATATTCATAATCATTATTATCATGTATATTAGATGGAACATGGTTCTAAAAATGGTAACTAAAATATTGCTAGTCAGTGCGATAGTGAGTCATTGACGCCTTTTAAGTGGAGTCAGCACGTTAAGTGGTTTGGGGACATCTAAAGTGTCCGTATTTTGGACATGTGTCAGTACATGTGGGTTATTTCATATGACCACATTGGATCATATAATGTCAGCAATGCCTTTCAAGGGCCACTATTAATGGGATTTCTTCGTCATCTTCTTAAGTAATGTCAGTCTTTTCTACTGAAATTTGAAAAGGAATCATTGGATTCCCCAGACTTCTCTTAATTAGCGGATTCCACTTTAAGGCATGTCCGGCTGTATTGCTGATGTGTATGAAAGAACAAACATTAACCACGAGAAGCAACAATAAAGTACGTCTCTCGCTGATAGAAGGATATCTCATGATAATAATGCATGTCTTTAGCCCGTGTACATGCACGAAACGAGCTTGTGTGAGCTTGTGATGCGGGTAATCTGAAGACTTGCGTCATATCTCCATCAGGTACTGGAGCGGACACATGGCTTCCCTGTTGTTGGCCGCTCTGATGTGAATGACGATAGCATCACAGTCCGTCTCTCCTACTCCGAGCACGATCTGTTGACGAGATGACCTTAGAGTTAGCTGATTGTTAGTTCTCTATTCCTCGTTTAGTCTCGTGCATTAGTCTTAGTTGACCTGTACTTCTACATGGGCACATGCCCCTGTGCAGGTCCCAGCTCTGGTATGAATTGGATGTAGCCGGGAGAAGGATTTCCTGCTTAGCGGGCTAGGCTCAGGCAGATTATTACTCCTCTGCATTGGGACAAGTGTCGCGGTGGGTGGTTAACCGATGTGCGAGTCCATCTTAATAGACTCAAACACTAGATGGAAAGTAGACCAGCAGCCTGTTTGGCGCCATCTATGCTGCTCTTAACAAACCACTTAACCATGACCGGTGTAATGCCATGTGACACAGTTAGTCGCCTTTTACGACATGCTCTCTATGAAGCAGTGGTGCTATTCGTGTCCCTGTCATACACAAAGACGCCGGCGGACCACTTTAAATACTGCGTGGGGGGGGGGGGGGAGAGGTGTGGTCAAGACTTATGCCAAGGTCATGTGTAACACACTGACCAAGATCAATTCCCACTTATTGGAAACGGACTGTGCAACAGTAGTTCGGCGAACGAACTGAGGATCGACATTTTGATCCACATAATAATGAGCCTAATTAGAAAGTTTACATTGCACTACAGCCAGTAGGACTCCATTCCACCTCCATTACATCTCAGAACATAAGAATAGCTTAAAGATAATGGGGCATTTAGATGAGTAATTTAAAAAAAAAATTTTTTGCGTTCGCCTTATTTCTCTAATCCCCAAGGCGGTGTGCGTTGCACTGTGGTTTTTATTTTGCACCTGTCGGCCCAATGCATCCGACTTCAGCATGCATTTTATGTCAGGGTCTGCTTCCTCCTGCATTTTCTAAGGGTTTGCTTCCCCAGGGTAACG
The DNA here is from genome assembly GCA_036924085.1 of Ariolimax columbianus. Taxonomy (NCBI): domain Eukaryota; kingdom Metazoa; phylum Mollusca; class Gastropoda; order Stylommatophora; family Arionidae; genus Ariolimax; species Ariolimax columbianus. Next base: position 76,996,323 of record JAVGWX010000004.1, on the reverse strand, counting down.
GCCGGTGCTGTGATGGGGATCGAACCCAGCACCTTCGGATTGTGAGCCGTGTCACTTATCCACTAGGCCACGCCGTCCCAGATAAGTAATGAAAAATGTATAAAAAGGAAGATTGCTTTGGCTTGGCCACAAAATAAGACATGTAGGTCTACTAGTGAAGATAATGGAAGGCACACTAGAGGGGAACAACAGACGAGGATGGGGTCCAAGTAATAAGTACATCACGCAGGTATGCAAGCGCATATTGGTGTAGACTTCTACTGAGCTGAAGGGATCTGCCAAGAACAGATGGAAGTGGTGGGACATGATCAGACTATTCCAACACCCGTCTCAGGATCGATTAACCTGTTGAAAAGGCAGCGCTGTCAACAAACTATTTATAGAATGTACATGGCTGGGAACAGTCAAAGGCAAGTGATGATACCTCCAACAGATTCATGCAGCGACAGACGCACTGGTACTCCTCTCCAAGTCCCTACTTTCACCGAACACAGTGTGCCCTCCCTCAATCACCACATGAGCCGAACACAATTAAACTGGTATATATATATAATACAATATACAATTGGATCATATAGGTTTGCACTTATTTACTTTCCGTATCTTGGGCACCACGTTAAACATCATGTTTCCAATGTCTGAACACCACGTCAAACATCATGTTTCCAATGTCTGAGACACCACGTCAAACATCATGTTTCCAATGTCTGAGACACCACGTCAAACAAGTGTCTAATATCTTGGGCACCACGTCAAATATCATGTTTCCAATGTCTGAGACACCACGTCAAACATCATGTTTCCAATGTCTGAGACACCACGTCAAACAAGTGTCTAATATCTTGGACACCACGTCAAACATCATGTTTCCAATGTCTGAGACACCACGTCAAACAGCATGTTTCCAATGTCTGAGACACCACGTCAAACAAGTGTCTAATATCTTGGACACCACGTCAAACATCATGTTTCCAATGTCTGAGACACCACGTCAAACATCATGTTTCCAATGTCTGAGACACCACGTCAAACATCATGTTTCCAATGTCTGAGACACCACGTCAAACAAGTGTCTAATATCTTGGGCACCATGTCAGACGACAAGTTTCCAATGACTACAGCATCACATCAGACAACGTGTTTCCAAATTTCTACCACGTCGATTGCCTTGTCATTTCCGCTCAACACATCATCCATAATACGAGTTTCAAGATAGTTTGGGCAGATCATACGGTGGTCTAAATGTTGCTTTGCTCCACAGTCCCATGTTTCATCATCCCTGCATCTCTACCTCCTTAAGTTCTTCATGCATCATGACACGCCAGTTCCTGTCTAGCTAGTGACTTCCATGTTGTGTAAAGTAGGTAAAGGCATCACGGCGCAGCAGGCTCCACATGGAGCGTCATCCAGGAGATCAGTGTCAGTTCATGGCATATTTCGATGTGTTTTTTTCTACCTGGCACTAGGTTCTATGTGCTATATTCACTAAGAAACTTTGTCTCGATTGAGGTCATGTATACTGACACGTACAGTGCAAGTAATAAAACGCAACGTTTGCTGACTGAGGCTGGAATAAAGTTGTAGAGTTACATACTCACTCAAATTTGAATTATATTAAAATCAAAAGAAGCAGCGAATTGAAAATATAGTGGGGGACTATTTCCACCTGTGTCGTTAAGTGTAGTGGGGGACTATTTCCACCTGTGCCGTTAAGTGTAGTGGGGGACTATTTCCACCTGTGCCGTTAAGTGTAGTGGGGAGCTTAATTCGTCAGGTCCTGCGTCAAGTGCGTTGCGTCTGTCAACGTGAGCCCGTGAGGTTGCACAATCACTTTAATGTCATCTACCTCGCGGTCGTCCCTTTGTCCTGTAGCCAGATCTATCGGCGTTGTAAGCCATCAGTGGAAATTGATGAGTGGAGATTACCAATCCAACGTATTTTGTGCCTAAAAGTGTGTTCAGAACAAGACGTAGCATCGACCATACTTCGGATGTCTTTTTTCGCATTTATGTATTTCTGGTAACACCGATGGCTTTCCTCGAACACTTCATTCCACACCCCGAGATTCTGCTCTCACGCGCCCTGGGCAGAGGCCATGTTTGGCACTGGTAACACATAGTCGACATAAATATACTATTTATCAGGTTTTCCTTTGTTGCCAAACTAATGCTCTGGTACCTAAGCAGTGGCGACATCTGATAATATCCATTCTGACAAATGGTCTAGATTTCCCTGTCGATCCTACCGTAACCTGGGCCTGTGGAAAAGCGATATCATCGAAACATGTTTGAGTGGCCCAGGTGATCTACTGATCCTGATAGTTTCTGTTTTCTTCTCGCTAATTCGCATGTTGTATTTAGCACAGCTAGTCGCAAGCGCGTTCATGTGGTTTTGCAGTTTATTTTCATCATCGTACAGCAAACACTGATCGTCTGCAAAGAGCAATTCGTGTATTGAGTTCTGTTCTGCTTCGGATGTCTCAAGTTGTCTAGTTTCTGATGCGATTTTGTCCATGTAGATGTTAAACAGCAAAGGAGAAAGCACACACATCTGTCACACGCCGGTAGTGATTTCAAAATCAGTTGGGACGATTTTGTGACATCATGCGTTCTGACGACGTTCATCCTCTAACGATACAGTGCTCTGACATTATCAAGAAGCTGGCCTTATACACCATAATCTTGCAAAATCTTTCAAAGTTGAATCCTGTCTACCTTTCCAAACACTTTTTCCTGATCAATGAAAGCAATCCATATTTTCGATGTATTCTATTGACCTTTCGCTCAATTGCCTTAAAGTGAATAAAGGCGTCCGTGAAAACACACACCCCGTCGAAATCAAAATTGACTTGGGGACAGGTCAGGTTCAACAAAGGTCTTATTTGGGAAACAAGTGCACAGAAGAAATAAGAAAAGCCAACCAAACAATCCAGCTGCAAGTAAGTGGAGATAAACTGCCGAACTGGAGAAATCAGACGAGAAATATGAGCGTCATAATGGAGAAGAAATGTGGCAAAAGATCATTAAATAAACCGAAATGAACTAATTACAAAGCATAATCCAAGAGTAAGCAGATGTGCATGAAATTACAGATATATGAAAAGTGTAAACATATTTCAAAGACAGACTAATTGAAAGTGCAGGTGAGCTGCAGAAAATAATAAACAGAGATCAAAGAGAGAACAAAGTTAATTGGGAATGTGTCGAGGAAACGGCTAAACGTTCATACAATAATGACTAAATGAAATTAGAGGTTTGTGGAAAGGTATACAAAGGCTAAATACAAATCAAAGAGAGACTTAATGAAATTACAGGTTTATGGAAAGGGATACAAAATGTTAAATACAAATCAAAGAGAGACTTAATGAAATTAGAGGTTTGTGGAAAGGGATACAAAAGGATAAATACAAATCAAAGATAGACTTAATGAAATTAAAGGTTTATGGAAAGGGATATAAAATGTTAAATACAAATCAAAGAGAGACTTAATGAAATTAGAGCTTTATGGAAAGGGATACAAAAGGTTAAATACACATCGAAGAGAGACAATGAAATTAGAGGTTTATGTAAGGGGATACAAAAGGTTAAATACAAATCAAAGAGAGTTAATGAAATTAGAGATTTGTGGGGGATCAAGATGCTGAGCAGCGTATGAGGTGCAGTGGCCAGCGACCCATAGCTGATAGCGTCAGGTCCAGCCACATACAGCTGCAAAGACCCTTATATACCTGCACGTGGTGATCCTGGATACCAGGCTGCAAAAGAGAAAGCTGGCAAAGGAGAAGGGATCGAAGAGGGAAGGGTAACTCGGTACTTAAACAATGCTTGTGGAAGTCGGATGTGTCGGACGGAAAGGTGCAAATATATCGCGATCAAGCTGCTATAAACTAGCGACACAACACCTTCCGTTCTCCGAACTACATCCTGGTACTTGCAAAGTCCTGTTCAGAGTTTGGTAGGGTGAGATTGATAACGTTCATGGCTTGGTAGGAGGAGATTGAGAACGTTCAGGGCTTGGTAGAGGGAGATTGAGAACGTTCAGGGCTTGGTAGGAGGAGATTGAGAACGTTCATGGCTTGGTAGGAGGAGATTGAGAACGTTCAGGGCTTGGTAGAGGGAGATTGAGAACGTTCAGGGCTTGGTAGGAGGAGATTGAGAACGTTCAGGGCTTGGTAGGGTGAGATTGAGAACGTTCAGGGCTTGGTAGGGTGATATTGAGAACGTTCAAGGCTTGGTAGAGTGAGATTGAGGACGTTCAGGGCTTGGTAGGGTGAGATTGAGAACGTTCAGGGCTTGGAGATTGAGAACGTTCAAGGCTTGGTGGAATGAGATTGAGAACGTTCAGGGCTTGGTAGGGTGAGATTGAGAACGTGCAAGGCTTGGTAGGGTGAGATTGATAATGAACGCAACAGAAGAAGAGACGTTTGTCGAAAAGGATTTTAAAAAAAGATCACTACAGATCAAAGATATTTTTAAAAATTAGCGATTTGTGGAAAAGGTTAAAAAAAAGGATGACTGCACATCAGAGAAAGACTAAACGCAATTTGAGATTTGTGGAAAATGATAAATGTAGATCAAAGAGAGACCAAATAAAATTGAAGTCTTTAGAATATGATAGAGCAAGAACAGAGAAGGACAAACAGTACATGAATGTTAGTGAACAAAATAAGGTACATTGTCCAGTCATGGAACGCTCCAGTCTACAAGGCTGTAAATAGTCAGAACAAGCGGGACAACGAGGAAGGAAACCGGCCAGTCTACAAGGCTGTAAATAGTCAGAACAAGCGGGACAACGAGGAAGGAAACCGACCAGTCTACAAGGCTGTAAATAGTCAGAACAAGCGGGACAACGAGGAAGGAGACCGGCCAGTCTACAAGGCTGTAAAATAGTCAGAACAAGCGGGGCAACGAGGAAGGAAACTGGCCAGTCTACAAGGCTGTAAATAGTCAGAACAAGCGGGACAACGAAGAAGGAAACCGGCCAGTCTACAAGGCTGTAAATAGTCAGAACAAGCGGGACAACGAAGAAGGAAACCGGCCAGTCTACAAGGCTGTAAATAGTCAGAACAAGCGGGACAACGAGGAAGGAAACCGGCCAGTCTACAAGGCTGTAAATAGTCAGAACAAGCGGGACAACGAGGAAGGAAACCGGCCAGTCTACCTAACATTAGACTGAGACCTTGTGTAATGAAGTCTCTAACATGCTGACTGATGGTGTAATGGTCAGTAAACTAGAGCTGCCAAGACCTTTCTACACCTCCACGTGGTGATCCTGGATAACGGCTGCAACAGGGCAGACTGGCTAAGTAGAAGGGATCGAAGAGGGAAGGCTAACCCGCTTTCTAAATATGCATGATTGTTGGATGTCTCGGACCGAAATGCGCAAACATAGCGACAAAGCTGTAAACTACGACACAACGCTTTCCATTGCCCGGACAACATCCTGTTACTAGCAAAGCCCTTTTGATGGCTTGATAGCAAGAGTTTGAGAACGAACAAAGAGAAAGAAGAAAAAGAAGAAAAAGAAGAAAACGAATAGGAAGAAGAAAAGAACGTCACCACACAGTGACAGAACGTTCTGGAGATGTGTGATCGCCTTAATCAGTCGGCGTGACACCTTACAGAATTAAAAATACAAATAGAAAAAACAATTTTTTTCGGTACAATATTTTATTTATACTAAGACATATTTGTTTGTTTTTGGGACTACACTGAGTATAAATGTGATGGATTAACAAGTCACGCTAGTACAAGTTATGTACACATTTACAGCCCGCTAGGTTATGGGAATGTTGGTTAAAATAGGAGAAATATAAGTTCACGCAAACGGACAACGGGCATGTCAAGTTAAATAAAATACTCAATGAAAAAAGTAACTTACCAGGTAATGTTTTTCATCAAATAATTTTATTTTATCACCCAAAAACAACGAAATTTGTGGAGAAGAAAATTATTCCATAGTTCGAAACTGAAACAACTGAAAAAAACCTTTTCGTGTCACGTGCTATTGTCACCGCAGCTTCTGCGAACACGGGGATCATGTTAAAGTACCGCGTGTGCCCATCACGTGCGGTGATCAAGACTGGACATCTGCGCCTCATGGATCGAATATTGTGTCTCTTCTGCACGACCTTTTGATGACGGTTTCCGGTACAATCTGTGGTGGATGCTGTCGCTGTTGATCGACGTTCCAGCTCGTCTCAGACATGCTCAATAAATGACAGGTCAAGTAAAATTCCTTGCCAATGCAAGATTTCAATGTTTCTGGCTAGGAGTTATTCCTGCACGACTCTGGCAACACGTAGACGGGCATTACCCTGCTGAAAGACAATTACTGGTGCATGGTCCAGCCCAAAAGCCACAATGTGGTTCCTCATGATGTCATCACAGGATTGCAAGCCGGTAACAGCACCGTCTAAGATAGCGAGGTCAGTCCGGTGGTTGGTGCAGGTACCTCCCCAGATCACAATCCCTCCACCAACATGACAGACGCGCTCTTGAATGCTGTTGTTGGCGTAGCGCTCTCCCTGATGATGATAAACTCTCTGACCGAACATCTACTTTTGGAAGGTTGATCCCGCACTTAGCAGTAAACAACACGCTGTTCCACTGTGCAGATGTTGTCTAGTCCGGGCTAGTTGTGTGGCATGATGTCATGGCTGCATAGCTGAACGAATAGCAGGGGGTCTTGGATGTAGGCCTTGCTCGCTCAAACAGTTTATGACAGTAGCTGACATTTTTCTTTTCAGTCCGGAGATGGTGCCAGCTGTGACATTTGCTGACTGAAATCGGTTTCGCAGATGTGGCAGAGGGTTGTAACGATCCTGCTGTGTGGTCGATAACCGAGAACGTCCCCTGTGGGGCAGGTCAGAAACAGTCCGAGTCGTCTGGTAACGATGTAACCAACCTAGCAGTCTGTCTTGATACATCAAATTGTCTTGCCGTTACAGACACAGACATTTCTCCTTTGTAACATGCCAACAACTCTCGTAACCTCCTATTTAGTGCCGTACATGCCATGCTTCGAGAAGTTTGCTTCTGAACGAAATGAATGGCAAAGATAATCAGAGATCACCAGTGAAAACTTCTAAGACCAATTTTGTGATCGGTACGTGAATTGTGATAAACTTTCCGGATAGTCGTTAATTTCATAAAATTATATTTTGAAGGTCAGTGAAATGTCATCTCACACTCAGACTGTACTAAAACAATTATACGGCTTCCAGTAAGAGTCAAGAATGCATCGGTATGAAACTACATGATAATTTTCAAACATAAAAACACACAAATCCTGGTAAGTTACTTTTTCGATGAGTTATAAAAACTTGTTATAAGAATCTCATGAAAAGCAAAGAAGACAAGGAATTCGTGAAAACTAAAATGACTGACCTGATCCTTGTGTAACCTTATGCCACCAACTCCGTCCATCTCTGTCAGATTCAATGTTTGGGAGACCTGATACACACGCTGGTACTTCTGTAACTTGAGTAAGTACTTGGCCGGGAAGTAGCCGGATTTGCCGTTACACTTCCCCTGGAAACAGTCAGAGACAAATTTTAGCTTACATGTTAATAACACACACGGTGTCTTTATAAAAGATTTCATGGACCCACTAATCGATTACAGATGCTTGTTAAAACATAGAAAAGTACTCAGCAATAGATTACAGATGCTTGTTAAAACATGGAAAAGTACTCAGCAATAGATTACAGATGCTTGTTAAAACATAGAAAAGTACTCAGCAATATATTACAGATGCTTATTAAAACATAGAAAAGTACTCAGCAATAGATTACAGATGCTTGTTAAAACATTGAAAAGTACTCAGCAATATATTACAGATGCTTGTTAAAACATAGAAAAGTACTCAGCAATAGATTACAGATGCTTGTTAAAACATAGAAAAGTACTCCGCAATAGATTACAGATGCTTGTTAAAACATAGAAAAGTACTCAGCAATAGATTAAAGATGCTTGTTAAAACCGAGACAAGTACTCAGCAATAGATTACAGATGCTTGTTAAAACATAGAAAAGTACTCCGCAATAGATTACAGATGCTTGTTAAAACATAGAAAAGTACTCCGCAATAGATTACAGATGCTTGTTAAAACATAGAAAAGTACTCAGCAATAGATTACAGATGCTTGTTAAAACATAGAAAAGTACTCCGCAATAGATTACAGATGCTTGTTAAAACATAGAAAAGTACTCAGCAATAGATTACAGATGCTTGTTAAAACATAGAAAAGTACTCTGCAATAGATTACAGATGCTTGTTAAAACATAGAAAAGTACTCCGCAATAGATTACAGATGCTTGTTAAAATATATAAAAGTACTCAGCAATAGATTACAGATGCTTGTTAAAACATAGAAAAGTACTCAGCAATAGATTACAGATGCTTGTTAAAACATAGAAAAGTACTCAGCAATAGATTACAGAAATGTGTTGAAGCATTTAGGAAGGACTACACAATGTATTACATATAAGGACTACACAATGTATTACATATAAGGACTACACAATGTATTACAAATAAGGACTACACAATGTATTACATATAAGGACTACACAATGTATTACATATAACGACTGCACAATGTATTACATATATTTCTTGGATAAAAGCTAAGGGCTTAGCAATGGATTAGGACTCTGTGGAAACACAGGTAAGGCTTTCATTGAACATCAATTCCGGAGAGATAGATTACAACTTGGAATAGTCTTTCCTTTGCATGCGATCAGTGGGTTGGCAACTCTACACTTTCTTGGCATTTCCATGAGTATATATTTAAAAAAATCTATTATGTGAATATATGTTTATTAATTCATCGACATCTTCTCAGCGTCATTTTAAAAACAAAAACATAATTCAATAATTTGGGTTCCTTAACCTGCCGAAGACGGATGTGTCGGACCGAGAAGTGCAAATATCGAAGTTAAACTGTAAACTAGCTACACAACGCATTCCGTGTTCTGGACTACATCCTGCTAAAGTCTTAGTAGCGGGAAATTGAGAACGAACACAGAAGAAGAAGCGGTCTTCTTAAACATTCTGAAGATGACCACAGCAGAAATGGACAGACAGAATCCTGATCTTGCAAATCAGTCTCAGTACTCAAAGACTTGACGACGAAAATATTCTTTCAAATCAAAACTTTATTTGTTAAAATTTTCTATAAAATAGTCCCGTTAGTCATTTTTATCTAAAACAGCTAGCCAATACATTTAAAGAAATTCACTCCTAATCAATAAGTGAAGAAACATCTGCATCCCATGCTACCTCCAGTTGTCTTCACTGCGTCTTGCCAGTGGGTTAAGGTAGCAGGGGACGAGAGAGTGGAGTTGACACATCGCAAACCTTTCCCACTTTAAAATTTTCATGCGTAAGTTAGGAGCGATAAAATGTAAGCGTTTATCTTGAGTTCTTGGCCACATGCACATGTGTGCCCCCGGAGCAATAGGGTCTGCCGTGCCAGGATTGGTCTCATAGACACTGGAGATCTCGCAGCATAAGTCTGATGCCGTAGTCATCATCGATTGCGATGGGAAACTAAGTAGCCCCTTCTCAGCCATGTCTGACAATAGATTGTTTTTATTTTTCCTTTTCCTTGCGGCGTTGTCTTTTCACGTCTCTGAGCTTATTTTCGTCCAGCCTGAGGTGGCTCTTCAAGTTGCATCACCGTTAGCGTCGATCAGTCGCTATGTCTTCCCAAGATGTCATATCCCTATTCAGTGCCTTCATGTCCCGCTTACATGCGTGTTTGAACCTCAACTGTGGTCGGCCAGCTGTTCTTTTACCACACGCTAGCTGCCCATAGAAAGTATCTTTGGGGATGCGACCGTCATCCATGCGACGAACATGACCAAGCCATCGCAGTCTTCGTTAGCGAAGGAGGGTGTACATACTTGGAAGACCGGTACGAGAATGTACATCTGCATTTGTCACTCTGTCTCTACATGAGACGCTAAGGATAGATCTCAGGTGCCGTAGGTGAAAGGTGTTGAGCCTTTCCTCTTGTTTGGCTTAGGTTGTCCATGTTTCGCTGCCATATAGAACCGTAGACTATGGCCTTGGCCTTGGCTTTAAGTGTGGGGTTTTCCCAGTCACGTGTTATGAGACGGTAAAATACGGCAGCGCAGCCTTGTCAAATGCGATAGCCAATTTAGGAGTCTAGGGAGAACGTATCATTGATGAGGGACCAAAGGTAAGTGAATTGGTCCACATTTGCCAGTTACCCAGCGGATTTGTTTTATACAGGTTTACTATGAGTCTCAAACCTTTGCACGCCCGGGAGAAGCGATCTATCAATTTCTGGAGTTCCTGCTGACTGTGACACTTGCAGCGTCATCAGCAAATAGCAAGTCCCTGACAGTAACTTCCCTAATCTTGATTTCAGCTTTGAGTCTCGCAAAATTAAACATACGGCCAACTGATTTAGTGTGAAGTCAAATCCCTTCTGTTGTGTTATCAAATGCGTGCTTCAGAACATTCCGAATGGTGTAGGGGGGCCCAGAACGCAGCCTTGTGAATATTGGACGGTTGTGATGTATTATCGCCAATGGCAAGTATTATTATTATTAGCTGGTTCTATTGCGTATTATGGAAAAAATATATACATTCCATCTGAGCCTCCTTTTCAATGAGTCTCTGTAGCGTTTCTTCTTTCAAGTGTGCCTGTTGGAAGCTGATTTGGGATGCGATCATTGGACATTCCGACACCATATCCCGTTCATCTTAACTGGGCCTTTTGTAAAAGCGTGTCTTTTTCTAAATTTCCGTCCCACTGTAGGCCTTTTCTGTGATGGTATGCCTTAAATATGTATACTTATGTACTTTTTCAATTATTTCTCTCTTGATGATTATTTTTATTTCTCTGTAGGGCTTAGCTATTACAAACGTCTTCGTCTTCAATGTATTTATTCTTATGCCGATCTCGTTGGCTGTCGTAGGACGAATAAGTCAAGGGATGCCTCATAGTACTTAGAATGCTGTCGGGGAATGAAGTTTAACAACTAAACACATTATGAACGGGAGTGTCCAGGTATAGAACGGACTGGGGAAAAAATGGCGATATGTGGACGACCATGTCTGTGAATGCTGAGCCACTGAAGACACATAACATCTGCATAACTGACAAGAAATGCAAGAATCGTGTACTTTGGCGGATTTCATGGCAGCCAATGAAAGAGCTTCGAGGGCAGCTGATTTCTGGTCCAATACTTTGTTAGGTAGTCGGGCACGGAATGTAAGTTCTCCGATTGGTCACTTAAGCCGGTACGTCACTTTTCGTACTCATCTGTTGTCACGCATGCGTACTACACACGATGGCCTATCGGTATTTCCTTCACAGAGCATTATCTATAATGTATTTGAATGTTTGGGATCAAGACGATGAGCAGTGTATGAGCTGCAGCGGCCAGCGACTCAAAGCTGATCGCTAGCGTCAGGGACAGCGACTCGGAGCTGATCGCTAGCATCTTCAGTAAAGGTTTGTGCCATTGTAGTTGCACTATTGTAGGGGAATGAAGTTGTTAGAGACTTCAGTAAAGGTTTGTCCTATAGTAGTTAGAATTAGTTCTTAGTAGACATGTACTTCTACAGGGGCAGATGACCCTGTGCAGATCCCAGTTCTGATATTAGCTGGATGTAGCCGGGAGAAGGGTTTCCTGCTAAGTGGGCTAGGCTCGAGCAACTTAATACTCAGCTGCGCTGGGATAAGCGATTACGGAGGGTGGTTAACCGATGTGCGAGTCCATCTAAATAGCCTCAAACACTAGAGCAAAGAAGACCCGTAGCCTGTTAGGCGCTATCTATGCTGCTCTAAACAAACCACCTAACCGTGGCCGGTATTATGCCATGTTACACAGTTAGTCGCCTCTTGCGATATGCTCTATGTGGTGCACTTCTCCAATTCACGTCTGTGTCATATCTTATCGGGAAATGAAGTTATTATATACTTAAGTAAAGGTTTGTCGCATAATTACACTACTGTCAAGGAATTAAGTAATTATATTGGCAGAGACTTTAGTATACTAAATCACAGCTTGTATGAGGTATGGTGGCCAGTCCTTTTCCACAGCCTTTTACTTCCCTTATCACATTCCAGGTACCGATTTACGCTGGGTCGAATGGAGCGTGGTGGTTGTGCAAGCTGAATCCCCGTACCTTCACCATGAAATGCAAGTCATGTACCACTGCGCTAGTCAGACTGTCTTGGATGGGGCAGAGAACGTGAACAACCCACTATCATTTTCAATAAGAGAATACGAAATCTGCTTTTCCTGAAGTACAAAAAACATGGTCATAATTATGCCAAGATTATATTTACTTCCTATAATTTATGTCTGCTTACCTTCCACCAATCCGGACTTGACGTGTTTTTGACGGTCACTCGTGAGCCAGGTCTGAGGAAATGAGAGAATCTTAAGAAACTGGCCATAGAGGTTAGTTAGTTTGATTTCCACTTGTGCTGTCGTCTGTTCTGCGCCGAGTGCGTTGCGTCGGTCAATGTAAACACGTGTCGCTGTACAATCACTCTGTCATCTATCCGCCTTCCTCGCGGACGTCACCGTACCCAGTAGCCAGATCTACCAGCGTTGTAAGCCGTCAGTGGAAGTTGATGAGGGTGCATTCTCATGAAATGACCAAACCAAATTATTATGTGGCTGGAAATGTATTCAGCACAAGCCGTAGTGCCGACCATACTTCGAATGTCGTTGTTCCACATTCTGTCTCTCCTGGTAACACCGATGACCTTCCTCAAATACTTTCACACGTCGAAATTCTGCTCTCTCGCGCCTGCACATAGTCTGTGTTTGGCACTGGTATCACATATTCGGCATATATATATATATATATATATATATATATATATACATATATATATATATATATATATATATATATATATATATATATACTGTTTATCAGCTGTTACTTTGTTGCCAAACTAATGCCCGTATGTCAAAGTAGTGATGACAGCTGATAAGTTACAGCACATGCTTTCGGACACATAGTCTTCACGACAACATGAATACGGCACCTGAAGAGCACATGATGGCCAAATTAACAATGCGCGAAATGGAAGAGGCTATGAAAACATTAAAGAAAAGGAAATCTCCCGGAAAAGAGGGGATAACAAACGAAATGCTGATGGGGCTGGGCCAAACAGCGAAGAGGAAACTGCTATCGGTCCTGAACCAAAGCTGGAAAAGGGGAATTGTACCCCAGGCACGGAAAGACGCAATACTGGTACCAGTACCAAAAACAGGAAAGGATATAACAGATCCAAATGGATACAGGCCCATCAGCCTACTGAGCTGTGTCGGCAAGCTGATGGAACGGATGATAAACACCAGACTGATGTGGCATCTGGAAGAAAAACGAATACTAATTCCACAGCAAGCCGGCTTTAGACAGCACAGATCCACTGAGGACCAGGTCATCCTCATAGCCCAGGAGATAGAAGATGCCTACCAGGCACAGAAACACACAGTAGCTGTTTGGGTGGATCTGTAAAAGGCATTTGACAAAGTCTGGAAAGACGGACTTAGAGTCAAGCTAAGAAGAAGTGATGTTTGTGGGAAAATGTACAAATGGATCAACCACTACCTCAAACAAAGAACGGCCAGAGTCCAAGTACAAGGGCAGATGAGCAAAAAGGTGACACTCGAGCAGGGAGTACCCCAAGGGGGAGTACTGTCACCCACACACTTCCTGGTATATATAAACGATATTACAGAGAATATACCAAGAAGAGCCCATAGCTCAATGTTTGCAGACAATCTGGCTATGTGGACCTCTGAAAAGAATCTCACCATAGCAAGAAATCGGATGCAGACGGCCCTAACATCGCTGGAAGAGTGGGCGAACTCATGGCTGGTCAAAATAAACGAGGAGAAAACCACATGCACAATATTCTCGCTCTCATTAAAACCCCAAAATACCAAATTAAGTCTAAATGGCAAATTCCTGCAGCCAAACGACAACCCAACCTATCTGGGAGTCACATTTGATCGGCGCATGACATGGAAAAGTCAGATTGAGAGAAACCGAATGAAAGCCAGAGAAAGAATGGCAATCATGAGGAAACTTGCTGGCACAAGCTGGGGAGCAGACGAAGGCATACTAAAGAAACTGTACACTGGAAGAGTGAGACCAGTTCTCGAGTATGGCATTGCGGCATGGACAACAGCAGCAAAGGCGAACTTCGAAAAAGTTAACAAACTTCAAAACCAAGCCATGAGAGTTATAACAGGAGGCATGAAGTCAACGCCAATTGTAAAACTTGAAAAGATTACAAAACTGCAATCCATGACCGATAGAAGAGACTGCAGAGCCCAGCTGCAGTCAGAGAAACTCCGAAGACTGACTGACCATCCAATGCACCAGAGACTAAACAATTTTGGAAATGGGAAACTAAAGCGGAGAAACTTTGCAGAAATAGCCAAAGCAAAGATGCACGAAGATCCCATAAACGCACTAACAACACCGAAGCCCATCACTACTGTATGAAAACCTACCTGGAGGCAGGATATATTTCCAGAGGTGGTAGAAAATATACCAGGTATTGCAAACAAAAACTGCCAGACTGAAAAAGAAAGGAGAGATACTACCTTAAGCTTCATAACGAAAAGCTACCCAAGCATGGACTGGACCCATGCATACACCGACGGTTCTGTAACAATTACTACACAGAACGGAGGGGCAGGAGCATTCCTGAACCTACCAAATGGCAGAAAAATAACACTGTCATTCGCTACTGGTAAGTACACAAGCAATTTCAGAGCGGAGGCAGAAGCACTGAGGGCGGCAGTGGAAGAAATGGTGACACACAGTGAAAATGAAAGCCATATAGTGCTGCTTACAGATGCTCTCGCCGTAGTCATAGCGCTAAACAGCCAGAAAAATACTGAGCTTAATGACTTAAGAGCAGCACTCTGCAAACTGTGCCAGCAGTCCGCACCAAAAAGGGTAGTGGTACAGTGGGTCCCATCACACTGCAACATCCAAGGCAACGAGGAGGCAGACAGACTGGCAAAAGAAGGTGCAAGACTACCACAAACAGATACTAGTATGACGTACGAAGAGTCAAAACGGCTTATCAAAGCCAGATACATGACCAAATGGGAAACCGAACATACTGGTTACACCAAAAACGATGCCTATTGCCAGTGGAACCGAAGAGAGCAGGTCGTTGTCTTCAGACTTCGCACTGGCCACAATAGACTGAGGTACCACCTATTCAACAAATTGAAGATAGGGTGTACCGACGAATGCCCGTGCGGTACTGGTAAAATGACCGCTGAACATCTGCTGCAGAACTGCCCGACATACGAGGATCAGAGAGAGCAGATGTGGCCATCACCAGTGGAACTGCAAGACAAGCTCTATGGCAGTGGCGACATCCTCAGGATGACCGCCGCTTTTTTCGAAAAAATAATGGTTACTGTCTGACTGCATACGAAAAAGAAGAAGAAGAAGACACATAGTCTTGATTTCCCTGCCTAGATGGCAGGGTCTGCGGAACAAATACTGCCCAAATACTTGAACTCATGTGCCTGTTAAAGAGCAATATCATATACACTTATGTTGTAATTATCTTTATCTCTGCTTTGTTGTTATTGCCCTCCGTGCAGACCCATTGGTGCCCAGTCCCTCTGAGGAAATAGCAAAGAATGTAGATACTGATGGTTCCTGTAGCTCGCTGATTTTACTCACTTCTGTTCGTCTTCTCAGACTCCACTCTGAGCTAGACGTGTTTATAAATGTTTTTGGGTTTGTTTTTTGTATTTGTTTTTGCGTTCACCTTATTTATCTATTCCCCAAGGCGGTGTTAGTTGCACAATGTTTTTATTTTGACCCTGTCGGCTCAGTGCATTAGACTTTGACATGCATTTTATCTAAGGGTCTGCTTCCTCCTGCATTTTCGAAGGATTTGCATCCCTATGGTAACGGCCGGTGCTGTGATGGGGATCGAACCCAGTACCTTCGGGTTGTGAGTCGCGTCACTTAACCACTAGCCCACGCCGTCCCCACTTATGAATTCTAAATCCTGCAATCTGTGCATTGTTGGTTTTCATCCAAAAGGTGGTCGTTGATTAACTTCACAATGTCATCTTTATCCATCGCTAAAACCACCACTGCAGGTGCCCATGAGATCAGGATGTTAGCTCTTCCATTCTCGTAAATCCTAGCAATGCCATGGCAGTAGATCCACACATATTTCCGGATGTTAGAATTATCTACTATCCACTCATGTCACATCCAGCCCTTCTACACCTTCCGGAGAGAGGATTGAGAGTCAGATATGATTACAACATCTTTGTGTCGCTAGGGCTCGCGGGTTGGATCCGTTTCTGCGATATGGCTGCTGTATTGTTGTTCCTTATGTCAATCAAGCCATGCCTCCGTAGAGCGATCCGTTTCTGCGATGTGGCTGCTGTATTGTTGTTCCTTTTGTCAATCAAGCCATGCCTCCGTAGAGTGATCCGTTTCTGCGATGTGGCTGCTGTATTGTTGTTCCTTTTGTCAATCAAGCCATGCCTCCGTAGAGCGATCCGTTTCTGCGATGTGGCTGCTGTAGTGTTGTTCCTTTTGTAAAATCAAGCCATGCCTCCATAGATCGATTCGTTTCTGCGATGTGGCTGCTGTATTGTTGTTCCTTTTGTCAATCAAGCCATGCCTCCGTAGAGCGATTCATCATTTGTCTTGTTCTACATATAACACAGAAATATTAGTGCTCTAAGCCAGTGGTGAATGGGTTTGGAGATTAGTGGCTTGTTAAAAAGGCTGCAGTGGATTTCCAACTAGCGAGACATTGCGAGCGAGCGAGATATAAAGAGTAAGAGAGATATGGAGAGAGAGGGAGAGAGAAAGGGGTTCACCACTTTACTATAACTTCTTATTCTTCTTCGATCAACTGATGCTAATCTTCTAGCACTGTGAGGTTCACGATCAACTGATGCTAATCTTCTAGTACTGTGAGGTTCACGATCAACTGATGCTAAACTTCTAGTACTGTGAGGTTCACGATCAACTGATGCTAATCTTCTAGTACTGTGAGGTTCACGATCAACTGATGCTAATCTTCTAGTACTGTGAGGTTCACGATCAACTGATGCTAATCTTCTAGCACTGTGAGGTTCACGATCAACTGATGCTAATCTTCTAGCACTGTGAGGTTCACGATCAACTGATGCTAATCTTCTAGTACTGTGAGGTTCACGAAGCAGACTGTGCGTTTCAGGTCTTCATCGGTCCACAACAGCTGTTTGAGCATGGTCGCTGCCCCTGGGCCAGACTGCCTCTCTTTGGTCTGTATAAGTAGGACAATCCTGCAGGACATGTCCTAGTGTTTGCTTGGCTGCTCCGCAATCGCACGTGGTGGTATCTCTGAGACCCATTCGGTGGAGGTGGATTTTGAATCTACAATGTCAAGTTGCGAGTCTTTAGATTTTTGTCTGCCCATCTCTGTCAAGTTTATCTATGCTATCATCTTCTGGCTTGTATTATTTGCGCTTGTCTCTCCATTCTGTCCTCACGTATCGTTTGATGAGTGTCTTTGCTTCTTTATAGTGCTGTACTATAACTAACTGAATAGATTTGATCAGCTGCCACGCCCACGTACACTTGGTTGCAATGGATCACCAATGTCTGCAACCTCTTGCTTTGATGAAAAAATCTGGTAGACGTTGTGATAACGTGAGCTTCCTCTAGCACTGTTTCTACCGAAATTGTGTCATCTTAATGGACTATGTGTTTTTATGTGGTCCAAATATTTGAACTGTCTGACGATTGCCAGCTCCACGCACAACCATTAGTCGTCACTTCCGACACGATGGAAAGGATGCTACTTACTAAACCGCAACATCTAAATTTTTTTTTAATCGAGCAAATTTGGTGTCTGATTCGGTGTAGACAAAAACAGTTTGAATTTATTTAGCCTTTCCAACTGGAATACTATGTTTGAGAAAACCACTGTTGAATACACTTCAATTCGTATCGAAATCAAATGGTCTTGCAAATACGATGCTCCACCGAAAGGTCCAAAGGCAGACGACGAACAGGCCCGCCCCAAAAGAGGTGGGGACTACAACATAAAAGAATGGATAAATCTCCGACCAGAAGAGGCACAGGCAGCAGCCGCTGACAGAGAAGGGTCGCCTGGGGTTGTGAGGATGTCTTCAGGGTTTTTCCCAATGACCTCACCGGTTACGGGATGATCTGAACTGACCTGATTGAATCCTTCTTCTTCGTTGTTCGTTCTCAAACTACGGCTACCAAGCCCCCCAAAAGAGATTTGCAAGTAGTAGGATGTTGTCCAGAGAAATGAATGCGTTGTATCGTAGTTTACAGCTTGACTGCGATATTTGCACCTTTAGGTCCAATACATCCGACTTCAGCATGGCATTTTCGGGTACCTGGTTAGCCTTCCCTCTTCGATCCCTTCTCCTTAGCCAGTCTGGGTACCAGGTTAGCTTTCCCTCTTCGATCCCTTCTCCATAGCCAGTCTGGGTACCAGGCTAGCTTCCCCTCTTCGATCCCTACTCCTTAGCCAGACTGGGTACCAGGTTAGCCTTCCCTTTTCGATCCCTTCTCCTTAGCCAGTCTGGGTACCGGGTTAGCCTTCCCTCTTCGATCCCTTCTCCTTAGCCAGTCTCGATACTGGGTTAGCATTCCCTCTTCGATCCCTTCTCCTTAGCCAGTCTGCCCAGGTTAGCCTTCCCTCATTGACCCCTTCTCCTTAGCCAGTCTGCCCACGTTAGCCTTCCCTCTTCAATCCCTTCTCCTTAGCTAGTCTGCCCAGGTTAGCCTTTCCTCATTGATCCCTTCTCCTTAGCCAGTCTGGGTACCAGGTTAGCCTTCCCTCTTCGATCCATTCTCCTTAGCCAGTCTGGGTACCAGGTTAGCCTTCCCTCACTGATCCCTTCTCTTTAGCCAGTCTGAGTACCAGTTTAGCCTCCCATCTTCGATTTCTTCTCCTTAGCCAGTCTGGGTACCAGGTTAGCCTCCCCTCTTCGATCCCTTCTCCTTAGCCCGCCTGGATTCCAGGTTAGCCTTCCCTCCCCGATCCCTTCTTTTTAGCCAGTCTGGGTACCAGGTTAGCTTTCCCTCTTCGATCCCTTCTCCATAGCCAGTCTGGGTACCAGGCTAGCTTCCCCTCTTCGATCCCTACTCCTTAGTTAGACTGGGTACCAGGTTAGCCTTCCCTTTTCGATCCCTTCTCCTTAGCCAGTCTGGGTACCGGGTTAGCCTTCCCTCTTCGATCCCTTCTCCTTAGCCAGTCTCGATACTGGGTTAGCATTCCCTCTTCGATCCCTTCTCCTTAGCCAGTCTGCCCAGGTTAGCCTTTCCTCATTGATCCCTTCTCCTTAGCCAGTCTGGGTACCAGGTAGCCTTCCCTCTTCGATCCATTCTCCTTAGCCAGTCTGGGTACCAGGTTAGCCTTCCCTCACTGATCCCTTCTCTTTAGCCAGTCTGAGTACCAGGTTAGCCTCCCATCTTCGATTTCTTCTCCTTAGCCAGTCTGGGTACCAGGTTAGCCTCCCCTCTTCGATCCCTTCTCCTTAGCCCGCCTGGATTCCAGGTTAGCCTTCCCTCCCCGATCCCTTCTTTTTAGCCAGTCTGGGTACCAGGTTAGCCTTCTCTCTTCGATCCCTTCTCCTTAGCGAGTCTGGGTACCAGGTTAGCCTTCCCTCACTGATCCCTTCTCCTTATCCAGTCTGGGTACCAGGTTAGCCTTCCCTCTTCGATCCATTCTCCTTAGCCAGTCTGGGTACCAGGTTAGCCTTCCCTCACTGATCCCTTCTCTTTAGCCAGTCTGAGTACCAGTTTAGCCTCCCATCTTCGATTTCTTCTCCTTAGCCAGTCTGGGTACCAGGTTAGCCTCCCCTCTTCGATCCCTTCTCCTTAGCCCGCCTGGATTCCAGGTTAGCCTTCCCTCCCCGATCCCTTCTTTTTAGCCAGTCTGGGTACCAGGTTAGCCTTCTCTCTTCGATCCCTTCTCCTTAGCGAGTCTGGGTACCAGGTTAGCCTTCCCTCACTGATCCCTTCTCCTTATCCAGTCTGGGTACCAGGTTAGCCTCCCCTCTTCGATCCCTTCTCTTTAGCCAGTCTGGGTACCAGGTTAGCCTCCCATCTTCGATCCCTTCTCCTTAGCCAGTCTGGGTACCAGGTTAGCCTCCCCTCTTCGATCCCTTCTCCTTAGCCCGCCTGGGTACCAGGTTAGCTTTCCCTCTTCGATCCCTTCTCCTTAGCCAGTCTGGGTACCAGGTTAGCCTTCCCTCTTTGACCCTTTCTCCTTATCCAGTCTGCCCAGGTTAGCCTTCCCTCCCCGATCCCTTCTCCTTAGCCAGTCTGGGTACCAGGTTAGCCTCCCATCTTCGATCCCTTCTCCTTAGCCAGTCTGAGTACCAGGTTAGCCTCCCATAGCCGATTTCTTCTCCTTAGCCAGTCTGGGTACCAGGTTAGCCTCCCCTCTTCGATCCCTTCTCCTTAGCCCGCCTGGATTCCAGGTTAGCCTTCCCTCCCCGATCCCTTCTTTTTAGCCAGTCTGGGTACCAGGTTAGCCTTCTCTCTTCGATCCCTTCTCCTTAGCGAGTCTGGGTACCAGGTTAGCCTTCCCTCACTGATCCCTTCTCCTTATCCAGTCTGGGTACCAGGTTAGCCTCCCCTCTTCGATCCCTTCTCTTTAGCCAGTCTGGGTACCAGGTTAGCCTCCCATCTTCGATCCCTTCTCCTTAGCCAGTCTGGGTACCAGGTTAGCCTCCCCTCTTCGATCCCTTCTCCTTAGCCCGCCTGGGTACCAGGTTAGCTTTCCCTCTTCGATCCCTTCTCCTTAGCCAGTCTGGGTACCAGGTTAGCCTTCCCTCTTTGACTTTTTCTCCTTATCCAGTCTGCCCAGGTTAGCCTTCCTCCCCGATCCCTTCTCCTTAGCCAGTCTGGGTACCAGGTTAGCCTCCCATCTTCGATCCCTTCTCCTTAGCCAGTCTGAGTACCAGGTTAGCCTCCCATCTTCTATTTCTTCTCCTTAGCCAGTCTGGGTACCAGGTTAGCCTTCTCTCTTCGATCCCTTCTCCTTAGCGAGTCTGGGTACCAGGTTAGCCTTCCCTCACTGATCCCTTCTCCTTATCCAGTCTGGGTACCAGGTTAGCCTCCCCTCTTCGATCCCTTTTCTTTAGCCAGTCTGGGTACCAGGTTAGCCTCCCATCTTCGATCCCTTCTCCTTAGCCAGTCTGGGTACCAGGTTAGCCTCCCCTCTTCGATCCCTTCTCCTTAGCCCGCCTGGGTACCAGGTTAGCTTTCCCTCTTCGATCCCTTCTCCTTAGCCAGTCTGGGTACCAGGTTAGCCTTCCCTCTTTGACCCTTTCTCCTTATCCAGTCTGCCCAGGTTAGCCTTCCCTCCCCGATCCCTTCTCTTTAGCCAGTCTGGGTACCAGGTTAGCCTTCCCTCTTCGATCCCTTCTCCTTAGTAAGTCTGCACTGCTGCAGCCTGTTATCCAGGATCACCACGTGGAGTTGAGAGGTCTTGGCAGCTCTTGGTCGCTAACCTTGACGATAGCAGTCCGCTATGGGTTGCTGGCCTTGACGCTAGCAGTCCGCTATGGGTCGCTGGCTCTACAGCCCATGCGCTGATCACCATCGTGATCCCTTATTGAACACTATGTTTGAGAACATCATTCCATCTCTCCATCTTTTCTTACTTGTTAAATGTGTGCCTTTCTGAATTCTCATGGTATAAGCATGCTTTTAAAAATTCCAGACCGCAGTTTTTTTTTTAACGATTTCTCATTTTTATTTGCTGTTTGTTCTGTTTGTGCCTTTCAGGATGAGGTTATGAAGAGGTTTCTTGACCGTGATCGTGACATAACTTAACCTAACGTCTTTATACTGGTTTAGAAGATTGTGCAGAGTCTGTATACAACCAGTTTCATTTACACTACCTTGCTCTAAAAGCTATGCGCATCCAATTTATTCTTAAATGCATTAATTGTCCCTGCCTCCACTACCTCATGTGGCAATGCATTCCAAGAATTCACCACTCTCTGACTAAAAGATATTTCCTAATATCTAACCTAGACCTGTCTTTAGTTAATTTGTAGATATGCCCTCTTGTTCTTGTAGGTGATTCAATTTAAAAAAAAAAAATTGTTATATGATTTTTCGGCATGCTTCGTACACCGAGAGATTCGCTGCTTCTGTTATTTCTGCTGTTCATATTCTGCGTGGGCGGTCCTTGGCTTTGTATCCATTGTATCTGTATGGCATTGCTTTCTGCGGGATACTATCTAACGTTTGAAGTGTCATGTGGCCGAACCATCTGGTTTGTTATCTCTTGATGAAGTCTAGCACTGGTGTTATACCTACTTGTCTCTTAATATCTTCGCCTCTGATTCGATTCATTCTTGTTAATCCAACAATTCGTCGCATTTCACGCCATAACAGGACGGATTAGCTCGTGTATTTATGTTTATATGTTTCTGTTTGTTCTGCGTTGTTGCGGGTGTTCCATTATGGCAGGTTTGTAGTACAGTAGTTTTGTCAATTCTTTCTGCACTTGGAAAAGTAGCCATCATCATCATCAGGTGCAGGCCCGTTTGCGTTCGACGATCATCGACCTCCATCGTTTAACAACTCTGTTATTAACTGTCGCCTGTGTCATTCTCTCAGGCTGTCTAACATCTTCTCTCTCTGCCTTCCTCTGTCTCTAGGCTATCTAACATTTTCTCTCTCTGCCTTCCTCTGTCTCTATTTCCTACTATCTTTCCCGTCGTGACGACGTGCTCCAAGCCGCCTATTCTCATAACATGTCGAAAAAAGAATGACTGTCTTGTTCTGATCCTTGCAATAAGTTGTCTTTGTGTCTGTGCCTCTTCGAGTACTGTATCATTAGTCTTCTTTACAGTCCATTGGATCGGCAGCATTCTTCTGTAAAACCAAACCTCCGTTGCTGCCAAAGATCTAAGCGCTTGCTTGCTAATTGCCGATGATTCTAATGATGCTAATTGTTCATTAACAGTATGAACTAGTCATACCGAGAAAAACTCCCGACATGTCCAGTCAAAATAACACGAAGTGATTTCAAACACGTAAAGTTAGGATTGCAAACCAAGCTTGGACTCCTACTGATATCACAGATACCTCATTTTCGGATATAATCCACAAGAAAGACGACTGAAATCAAGGAAGTTTTCTTCACATTGTACAGTTCACAAAACCGTACCGAACAAAATGGCGTAAAAGATACGGTGAGGAAATTCGGAGATCAAAGACAAAATTGCTACAGGTCGTAATATGCAATATCCTGTGTGGAGAGCCCTAAACACAATATGAACGGGAGTGTCTAGGTGTAGAACGGACTGGGGACAAAACGGCGATATGTGGACGACCATGTCTGTGAATGCTGAGCCACTGAAGACCCATAACATCTGCATAACTGACAAGGAATGCAAGAATCGTGTACTTTGGCGGATTTCATGGCAGCCAATGAAAGAGCTTCGATGGCAGCTGATTTCTGGTCCAATACTTTGTTAGGTAGTCGGGCACGGAATATAAGTAAGTTCTCCGATTGGTCACTTTAGCCGGTACGTCACTTTTCGTACTCATCTGTTGTCATGCATGCGTACTACACACGATGGTCTATCGGTATTTCCTTCACAGAGCATTATCTATAATGTATTTGAATGTTTGGGATCAAGATGATGAGCAGTGTATGAGCTGCAGCGGCCAGCGACTCAAAGCTGATCGCTAGCGTCAGGGACAGCGACTTGGAGCTGACTGCTAGCATCAGTGCCAGCGACTCAGAACTGACTGCTAGTGTCAGGGCCAGCGACCCAGAACTGACTGCTAGCGTCAGGCCTGCAACTCAGAGATGACTGCTAGAGTCAGGGCCAGTGACTCAGAGCTGACTGCTAGCGTCAGGGCCAGCGACTCAGAGCTGACTGCTAGCGTCAGGGGCAGCGACTTAGAGCTGACTGCTAGGGTCAGGGCCAGCGACTCAGAGCTGACTGCTAGCGCCAGGGCCAGCGACTCAGAGCTGACTGCTAGCGTCAGGGCCAGTGACTCAGAGCTGACTGCTAGCGTCAGGGCCAGCGACTCAGAGCTGACTGCTAGCGTCAGGGCCAGCGACTCAGAGCTTACTGCCAGCACCAGGGCCAGCGACTCAGAGCTGACTGCCATCACCAGGGCCAGCGACTCAGAGCTGCCAAGACCCTTCTCCACCTCTCAGCGGTGATCCTGGATAACAGGATGCAACAGTGCAGACTGGCTAAGGACAAGGGTTCCGAGAAGAAAGGCTAACCCGGTACCCAAAAATTCGGGCTGAAGTCAGATGTGTCGGACCGAAAGATGCAAATATCGCAGTCAAGCTGTAGACTACGATACAACGCATTTATTTCCCCAGACTACATCCTGCTACTTGCAAAGCCCTTTCAGAGTTTAGTAGGGGGAGTTTGAGAACGAACGACGAAGAAGAATGATGTTTAGCAACGGATCACGGTGCTGTTGATTTGGTGTCTTAACTGATTCGCCCCGTAGAGCCGAGATATTGGCTCTTACATTTTCTTGCAATACCGTTGAACTGATATATCGGCTTTAACAGTTGCCCTACTTATACATAAACGCTTTTCCATACCAAATGTTCCTAAAAATATAAATATGAGGGGTGTTTATTTGACACTGGACCTAGGTGCACCAAGTGAACATATGTACGATGCGCATGACGACGTCACCTCTGATGTAAACAGCACATACCAACCGTCAAACATGCAAAATGTAAGTATCCACCGACTCAGTTTCCTCAGCAGACCGTTGAAAACCTAAAACATGGCGGATGTGATACAGAATCCGTCCAGACTTGTTCAGAGAGAGGTGATTCGGTTTCTAACAGCTGAAGGATGTCGACCAGTTGACATTCATCACAGAATGCAGAAAGTGTATGGTAATAACAGTGTGGCGAACGCAAGCTCCGGCGACTGTCCACCCGAATTGCTGCATCAATTTTGGTGTTGGCATCTACTGACGCAACAATATGCACCTGACGTGGTCTTGGAAGAACTCTCGTGAGCTCATGTCCTTCTTTAAAAATCGATGTTCAGTTCTTCACTGTTGTCTTCGCCACACTTTTGTCACACTGCCTGCATTCTTGGTAACTAGTCGACATCCTTCAGCTGTTAGAAACCGAATCACTGCTCGCTGATCAACTCTGGACGGGTACGGGCTGTTTACACCAGAAGTGACTTCATCATGCGTATCGCACTTATGTTCACTTGAGGCAGATAGGTCCGGTTTCATTTGAACACGCCTCGTACATGAACTTCAAATTCTTACATTGCAGGAATACATATGGTCAGAATAGCGAAGCATCCCGAAGTGAATTGAGACTGTCACTGTAGTTATGGCATGTTCCAGATTGAGTGAACTTTGATATTTACCTCAGATCCATGTCGTCCTTCTCCTTCCCCCGGAAGTGGTACAGGGAGACGTAGACGTTCTCTTCCTTCTTTTTAGATTTCTGAAAATAAATAACACCGTACATAGTGAGGAAGGATGGTTGACGGGAGAGAAGTCAGGATAGGGTGGTTGGCTGGAGAGGAGAGAGGGTTGATGGGCGAGGAGTGAGGAGTGAGGGGTTGATGGGAGAGAAGTGAGGAGAGGGTGATTGATGGGCGAGAAGTGAGGAGAGAGTGGTTGATGGGAGAGAAGTCAGGATAGGGTGGTTGGCGGGAGAGGAGTGAGGAGAGGGTGGTTGATGGAAGAGAAGTGAGAGTAGGGTGGTTGGCGGGAGAGGAGAGGAGGGTTGATGGGCGAGGAGTGAGGAGAGGGTGATTGATGGGCGAGAAGTGAGGAGAGAGTGGTTGATGGGAGAGAAGTCAGGATAGGGTGGTTGGCGGGAGAGGAGTGAGGAGAGGGTGGTTGATGGAAGAGAAGTGAGAGTAGGGTGGTTGGCGGGAGAGGAGAGGAGGGTTGATGGGCGAGGAGTGAGGAGAGAGGGGTTGATGGGAGCGAAGTGAGAGGGTGGTTGACGGGAGAGGAGTGAGGAGAGGGTGGTTGATGGGAGAGAAGTGAGAGTAGGGTGGTTGGCCAGAGAGGAGAGGAGGGTTGATGGGCGTGGAGTGAGAAGAGAGGTGTTGATGGGAGAGAAGTGAGAGGGTGGTTGGCGGGAGAGGAGAGAGAGGTAATGGGCGAGAAGTGAGGATAGGGTGGTTGGCTGGAGAGGAGAGGAGGGTTGATGGGAGAGGAGAGGGTGGTTGATAGGCGATAAGTGAAGAGAGGGTGGTTGATGGGCGATAAGTGAGGAGAGAGGGGTTGATGGGAGAGACGTGAGAGGGTGGTTGACGGGAAAGGAGTGAGGAGAGGGTGGTTGATGAGAAAGCATGGAGGAGAGGATGGTTGATGGGAGAGCAGGGAGGAGAGGGGGGTTGATGGGAGAGGAGTGAGGAGAGGGTAGTTGATTGGCGAGGAGTGAGGAGAGGGTAGTTGATGGATGAGGAGTGAGGATAGGGTGGTTGATGGGAGAGAAGTAAGGAAAAGATGGTTGGCTTGGCTTCGTTCAATCTCAATCTCCCACTACCAAACACTGAAAGGGCTTAAATAGCAGAATGTAGTCCAGAGAACGGAATGCGTTGTGTCGTTGTTTACATCTTGACTGCGATATTTGCACCTTTCGGTCCAACACATCCGACTTCAGCAAGCATTTTTTCAGTACCGGGTTAGCATTCCCTCTTCGATCCCTTCCGCTTAGCCAGTCTGCCCTGCTGCAGCCTGTTATCCAGGATCACCGCGTGGAAGTGTAGAAGGGTCTTGGCAGCTTTGGTTAGTTGGCCCTGACGCTAGCAGTCAGCTATGGGTCGCTGACCACTGCAGCTCGTGCGCTGCTCAGCATCTTGATCCCAGGAAAAGATGGTTGATGCGAGAGAATTGAGGAGGGAGTGGTTTGTAATAGTTCCAGTCGCAGCATGAACGTTTAGGGCAGGGATGATGTGGTCAGCGACTCTGAGAACAAAGGTACCTGAATCTGTGCCAAGGTCACTCTCCGTCTCGACACTACGCCAAGCTCACTCACCGTCTCGATACTGTCAACAAAGGAAAACAGGAGTTTGAGGAATTTGTCTAGTACAGGTAAGGACTAGGAACTGACCACTGACGTTCCGATTTGGGTAGTGCAGAATTAGTGACATACAGAGGCCAACCACCAGAGATCCATTGGACAGCTCTGACTGGTCAAAATAAACGAGGAGAAAACCACATGCACAATATTCTCGCTTTCATTAAAACCCCAAAGTACCAAATTGAAGTCTAAATGGCAAATTCCTGCAGCCAAGCGACAACCCAACCTATCTGGGAGTCACATTTGATCGGCGCATGACATGGAAAAGTCAGATTGAGAGAAACCGAATGAAAGCCAGAAAAAGAATGGCAATCATGAGGAAAATATGCTGGCACAAGCTGGAGAGCAGACGAAGGCATACTAAAGAAACTGTACACTGGAAGAGTGAGACCAGTTCTCGAGTATGGCATTGCGGCATGGACAACAGCAGCGAAGGCGAACTTCGATAAAGTTAGCAAACTTCAAAACCAAGCCATGAGAATTATAACAGGTGGCATGAAGTCAACGCCAATTGTAGAACTTGAAAAGATTACAAAACTGCAATGCATGACCGATAGAAGAGACTGCAGAGCCCAGCTGCAGTCAGAGAAGCTCCGAAGACTGACCGACCATCCAATGCACCAGAGACTAAACAATTTGGGAAATGGGAAACTAAAGCGGAGAAACTTTGCAGAAATAGCCAAAGCAAAGATGCACGAAGATCCCATAAACGCACTAACAACACCAAAACCCATCACTACTATACGAAAACCTACCTGGAGGCAGGATATATTTCCAGAGGTGGTAGAAAATATACCAGGAATTGCAAACAAAAACTGCCAGACTGAAAAAGAAAGGAGAGATACTACCCTAAGCTTCATAACGAAAAGCTACCCAAGCATGGACTGGACCCATGCATACACCGACGGTTCTGTAACAAACACAACACAGAACGGAGGGGCAGGAGCATTCCTGAACCTACCAAATGGCAGAAAAATAACACTGTCATTCGCTACTGGTAAGTACACAAGCAATTTCAGAGCGGAGGCAGAGGCACTGAGGGCGGCAGTGGGAGAAATGGTGACACACAGTGAAAATGAAAGCCATTTAGTCCTGCTTACAGATGCTCTCGCCGTAGTCACAGCGCTAAAAAGCCAGAAAAACACTGAGCTTAATGACTTAAGAGCAGCACTCTGCAAACTGTGCCAGCAGTCCGCACCAAAAAGGGTAGTGGTACAGTGGGTCCCATCACACTGCAACATCCAAGGCAACGAGGAGGCAGACAGACTGGCAAAAGAAGGTGCAAGACTACCACAAACAGATACCAGTATGACGTACGAAAAGTCAAAACGGCTTATCAAAGCCAGATACATGACCAAATGGGAAACCGAACATACTGGTTACACCAAAAACGATGCCTATTACCAGTTGAACCGAAGAGAGCAGGTCGTTGTCTTCAGACTTCGCACTGGCCACAATAGACTGAGGTACCACCTATTCAAAAAATTGAAGATAGGGTGTACAGACGAATGCCCGTGCGGTACTGGTAAAATGACCGCTGAACATCTGCTGCAGAACTGCCCGACATACGAGGATCAGAGAGAGCAGATGTGGCCATCACCAGTGGAACTGCAAGACAAGCTCTATGGCAGTGGCGACAGCCTCAGGATGACCGCCGCTTTTTTCGAAAAAATAATGGTTACTGTCTGACTGCGTACGCAGAAGAAGAAGAAGAAGACGGACAGCTCTGATTCTGTATGAGACTATATAATACTAGACAGAGTTTAACTGGCCATGGAGAGAGAGAGAGAGAGAGAGAGAGAGAGAGAGAGAGAGAGAGAGAAAGAGAAAATTTAGCTAGGAGTCTGTTTAGCTCGTTGACTTAACAGAAGAATGATTAATTAGCTGTTTTACGAATGTTAGTGAGATAGAACAGGGTTGCTGAACCAGCATACGCCTTTGGGTCTTGGCTAGTCGCTCTATAAAGTGTGTGTTGGGCGCCCTGTGTCTAGTAGAGACATGAATGTGTGTTGTACGTGCAGGACACACTGTGAACGATGTATGTTCTGAAGAGTTACGTGAATGTACAGCTCGACTAGGAGAGATCTGGATGTGTGTGTGGTGTGTGTAGACACCGAGGGAACGATGTATGTTCCAGAGCGTGTGTATACGCAGATCGATTGAGTGTGTGATCATATGTGAGTATACATTGAATAGATTGAATGTTTAATGACCAGATCACCCACATAAGGGAATCTGAGTGTGAGTGAATGCACTGAATACGATGGTAAAGACGAGTTTTTGAGAGTGTGTTGAGGGTGCAGATAACGGGATGGGAGTATGCGGCTAGAACTGGGTTCTTCTTCTTCTTCTTCTTCGTACGCAGTCAGAGAGTAACTATTATTTTTTCGAAAAAAGCGGCGGTCATTCTGAGGCTGTCGACACTGCCATAGAGCTTGTCTTGTGGTTCCACTGGTGATGGCCACATCTGCTCTCTCTGATCCTCGTATGTCTGGCAGTTCTGCAGCAGATGTTCAGCGGACATTTTCCTGGTACCACACGGGCATTCTTCGGTTTCACCTATCTTCAATTTATTGAATAGGTGGTACCTCAGTCTATTGTGGCCAGTGCGAAGTCTGAAGACAACGACCTGCTCTCTTCGGTTCAACTGGTAATAGGCATCGTTTTTGGTGTAACCAGTATGTTCGGTTTCCCATTTGGTCATGTATCTGGCTTTAATAAGCCGTTTTGACTCTTCGTACGTCATACTAGTATCTGTTTGTGGTAGTCTTGCACCTTCTTTTGCCAGTCTGTCTGCCTCCTCGTTGCCTTGGATGTTGCAGTGTGATGGGACCCACTGTACCACTACCCTTTTTGGCGCGGACTGCTAGCATAGTTGACAGAGTACTGCTCTTAAGTCATTAAGCTCAGTGTTTTTCTGGCTTTTTAGCGCTGTGACTACGGCCAGAGCATCTGTAAGCAGGACTGTATGTCTTTCATTTTCTTTATGTGTCACCATTTTATCCACTGCCGCCCTCAGTGCCTCTGCCTCTGCTGTGAAATTGCTTGTGTACTTACCAGTAGCGAATGACAGTGTTTTTTTTCCTGCGATTTGGTAGGTTCAGGAATGCTCCTGCCCCTCCGTTCTGTGTAGTGTTTGTTACAGAACCGTCGGTGTATGCATGGGTCCAGTCCATGCTTGGGAAGTTTTTCGATATAAAGATTAGGGTAGTATCTCTCCTTTCTTTTTCAGTCTGGCAGTTTTTGTTTCCAATACCTGGTATATTTTCTACCACCTCTGGAAATATATCCTGCCTCCAGGTAGGTTTTCATACAGTAGTGATGGGCTTCGGTGTTGTTAGTGCGTTTATGGGATCTTCGTGCATCTTTGCTTTGGCTATTTCTGCAAAGTTTCTCCGCTTTAGTTTCCCATTTCCAAAATTGTTTAGTCTCTGGTGCATTGGATGGTCAGTCAGTCTTCGGAGTTTCTCTGACTGCAGCTGGGCTCTGCAGTCTCTTCTATCGGTCATGGATTGCAGTTTTGTAATCTTTTCAAGTTTTACAATTGGCGTTGACTTCATGCCTCCTGTTATAACTCTCATGGCTTGGTTTTGAAGTTTGTTAACTTTTTCGAAGTTCGCCTTTGCTGCTGTTGTCCATGCCGCAATGCCATACTCGAGAACTGGTCTCACTCTTCCAGTGTACAGTTTCTTTAGTATGCTTTTGTCTGCTCCTCAGCTTGTGCCAGCAAGTTTCCTCATGATTGCCATTCTTTCTCTGGCTCTTATTCGGTTTCTCTCGATCTGACTTTTCCATGTCATGCGCCGATCAAATGTGACTCTCAGATAGTTTGGGTTGTCGTTTGGCTGCAGGAATATGCCATTTAAACTTAATTTGGTATTTTGGGGTTTGATTGAAAGCGAGAATATTGTGCATGTGGTATTCTCCTCGTT
The DNA here is from genome assembly GCA_036924085.1 of Ariolimax columbianus. Classification (NCBI taxonomy): domain Eukaryota; kingdom Metazoa; phylum Mollusca; class Gastropoda; order Stylommatophora; family Arionidae; genus Ariolimax; species Ariolimax columbianus. Next base: position 76,965,277 of record JAVGWX010000004.1, on the reverse strand, counting down.
TATTTTGACCAGCCATGAGTTCGTCCACTCTTCCAGCGATGTTAGGGCCTGCTGCATCCGATTTCTTGCTATGGTGAGATTCTTTTCAGAGGTCCACATAGCCAGATCGTCTGCAAACATTGAGCTATGTACTCTTCTTGGTATATTCTCTGTAATGTCGTTTATATACACCAGGAAGAGTGTGGGTGACAGTACTCCCCCTTGGGGTACTCCCTGCTCGAGTGTCACCTTTTTGCTCATCTGCCCTTGTACTTGGACTCTGGCCGTTCTTTTTTGGAGGTAGTGGTTGATCCACTTGTACATTCTCCCACAAACTTCACTTCTCCTTAGCTTGACTAAGTCCGTCTTTCCAGACTTTGTCAAAAGCCTTTTCCAGGTCCACCCAAGCCGCTACTGTGTGTTTCTGTTCCTGGTAGGCATCTTCTATTTCCTGGGCTATGAGGATGACCTGGTCCTCAGTGGATCTGTGCTGTCTAAAGCCGGCTTGCTGTGGAATTAGTATTCGTTTTTCTTCTAGATGCCACATCAGTCTGGTGTTTATCATACGTTCCACCAGTTTGCCGACACAGCTCAGTAGGCTGATAGGCCTGTATCCATTTGGATCTGTTTTGTCCTTTCCTTTTTTTGGTAGTGGTACAAGTACTGCGTCTTTCCATGTCTGGGGTACAATTCCCCTTTTCCAGCTTTGGTTCAGTACCGATAGCAGTTTCCTCTTCGCTGTTTGGCCCAGCCCCATCAGCATTTCGTTTGTTATCCCCTCTTTTCCGGGAGATTTCCTTTTCTTTAATGCTCTCATGGCCTCTTCCATTTCGCTCATTGTTAATTTGGCCATCATATGCTCTTCTGGTGCCGTATTGATGTTGTCGTGCCCCTTTTGCTCTTCACTATTGTCGGTATGCCTATCTGCAGGGACCTCGATGTGGTTTGCTCTGGCATAGTGTTCTACAAAAGCGTTTGCGGCTTTTTTTCCAGTGAGCAAGTTTTCGCCCTGCTTGATGGTAATTTGTTTGTTTGAAGGGGTTTCATCATTCATGGCTCTGACTAGCTTCCATAGCTTGTTCCCTTCTTTGTCCAGGTTGAGGCTTTCGTTTTTTTTTTCCAGCTCTCTCTTGCTGTTTGGTTTAGAGTGTATTTGTATTTCGCCGTGACGGCTTTGAGGGCGATGTTTGCCTCCATAGATTGTTCTCGCCCTGCCATGTTCCTAGCATGTGTTACTGCATCTACCGCTTTCTGCAACTCATCATTCCAGTAGGGCTTATAGTTTTTCCTAGCTCCTCTTGGGATGGTTTCAGTGGCGGCTTGCATTATTGCCTTGCTTAGGCTTTCCACCATGGGCTTTATTTTGTTGTTTCGTGTGTTGATGGTTTCACACAGCCCATCTGTCAGGATTGCAAATCTATCCCAGTCGGCTCGTTTGTAATTCTAACATGGGAGCGGTTTTGTTTCCTGTGGGCCTACTTACATATCAATGTCTAGCCTGATCGGCCTGTGAATGATTAATTAGCTGTTTTACGAATGTTAGTGAGATAGAACAGGGTTGCCGAACCAGCATACGCCTTTGAGTCTTGGTCAGTCGCTCTATAAAGTGTGTGTTGGGCGCCATGTGTCTAGTAGAGACATGAATGTGTGTTGTACGTGCAGGACACACTGTGAACGATGTATGTTCTGAAAAGTTACGTGAATGTACAGCTCGACTAGGAGAGATCTGGATGTGTGTGTGGTGTGTGTAGACACCGAGGGAACGATGTATGTTCCAGAGCGTGTGTATACGCAGATCGATTGAGTGTGTGATCATATGTGAGTATACATTGATTAGATTGAATGTTTAATGACCAGATCACCCACCTAAGGGGATCTGAGTGTGAGTGAATGCACTGAATACGATGGTAAAGACGAGTTTTTGAGAGTGTGTTGAGGGTGCAGATAAGGGGAGGGGAGTATGCGGCTAGAACTGGGTTCGATTAGTCTGGATCAACATGAATAGCTTATGCTTATAAATTTCGAGCATCTATTTAGATCAGATATATTTTTGTGTTGTTTGTAATTTCATTGTACTCACTTTAATAGTTGTTGTATGAGTAGGATATGATAAATAGGCTACCTGCTGTGTGATATGTTATTTGCTGTGTGTGGTCGTGAATGATGTGAATGAGTGTGGTAACATTCTAGAAAGAATAACCCCAGTGAAAACCTGACTTTGCTACAGGTTCTTGGGAAAGAATTGAGGAGGGAGTGGTTGATGGGAGTAATTGAGGAGAGGGTGGTTGATGGAGAGAATTGAGGAGGGAGTGGCTGATGGAGATAATTGAGGAGGGAGTGGTTGATGGAGAGAATTGAAGAGGAAGTGGTTGATGGAGAGAATTGAGGAGGGAGTTGTTGATGGAGAGAATTGAGGAGGGAGTGGCTGATGGAGATAATTGAGGAGGGAGTGGTTGATGGAGAGAATTGAAGAGGAAGTGGTTGATGGAGAGAATTGAGGAGGGAGTGGTTGATGGAGAGAATTGAAGAGGAAGTGGTTGATGGAGAGAATTGAGGAGGGAGTGGTTGATGGAGAGAATTGAAGAGGAAGTGGTTGATGGAGAGAATTGAGGAGGGAGTTGTTGATGGAAAGAATTGAGGACGAAGTGGTTGATGGAGAGAATTGAGGAGGGAGTGGCTGATGGAGAGAATTGAGGACGAAGTGGTTGGCCACACTCGAGTGAGGAGTGAGTGGTTGTAAGAAAAAGACGGGAGTTTTATTTGTTTAGGGGCGTGGGAGTAGATTGGAAGGAAAGATGACAGGTTATTGGACTGAAAAACAAATACCGCTTGACTCGGGATTCGCCGCGCGCTGTCCAGGCTAGGCTTTTACTTCACCCTCAATAAAAGATACGTAGGTCTGTACCGGGGTTCGAACCTACGTGTTCGCGATTAGCTGATCCTGTATGCTAACGGCTCGGCCCTTTCTCATTTTATTTGTACACGAATTTTTTTTTGAGATTTAAAGATGTTAACCATGTAGAGGTTTTGTTTTCGTATCTGAGTGGCAGACCCGTTAGAGCTCTTACGTTTTAAAGAAAAACAGCTTATACAGTAGGTAGGCTTGGTACATTACGCTCAGTTGTAACTAGCTCTCAATAGCAACCTGACTTTTACGATTCTGGAAGGAAAAGCAGACAGAAATGAAACGGGGAATAGATCGGGGAATGGGTCGGGGAATGGGTCGGGGAATGGGTCGGGGAATGGGCCGGGGAATGTGTCGGGGAATGTGTCGGGAAATGGGTCGGGGAATGAGTCGGGGAATGAGTCGGGGAATGTGTCGGGGAATGGGTCGGGGAATGAGTCGGAGAATGGGTCGTGGAATGGGTCGGAGAATGAGTCGGGGAATGTGTCGGGGAATGGGTCGGGGAATGAGTCGGGGAATGTGTCGGGGAATGGGTCGGGGAATGGGCCGGGGAATGGGTCGGGGAATGGGTCGGGGAGTGGAACGTGGGAATGGAACATATTATAAAAGGAAATCTGTTAGACTTTCAGCGCCACCTACTGTTTCTTGGACCTCAAAACGAGTATTTTCAATTCTCACTTATCATTATCTGGCTCACTTTACTAATGGGTGCAGATACGAGATGAGACCGTATACTTATCATTATCTGGCTCACTTTACTAATGGGTGCAGATACGAGATGAGACCGTATACATTTCATGCAGGCATTCCAGGAGGATATTAGTAATCCTGAAGTGGGGGATACCACAACAATACTAACAGGGTATGCGTTCACATCTGGGATATGAATCAGCTGCATGGTGTCCAGCAGCAAACAATACATTAAAAGCTTTGTTGGATAGAGGCAAAGCCAGGTACTTAGGGTCATTACAGGAGCAATGAAATCAACACATATAGTAGAGATGGAGAGAAGTAGCAAGGTTACAAAGAGAACGGACAGGCACGAAAGTACTAACGCAAGCAGAAAAGTTCATCTGCATCCCGAGCCATTCAAAGAAAGGACAGACTCCAAAATTTAGCAATTTAGAAAGGAGATACGACGACACAGTATTGTTCCCGAACAGCATCAAGGGCCTAGAACTAATAATTACAGTAGTGCAGAAACACAGTGAAGCCCAGAATCTCTACCTGAGTACAAAGACAACTAAGATAATGACAACTGATAAGACAAAACTTCAACCTAAAATCGAGATAGCTGGCGAAGAGATTGAAAATGTGGAACATTGTGAATATCTGGGATCAATACTGAACAACAATGGAGACTGTACAAAAGAAGTAAGAAGACGACTGACTATGGTAATGCAGAAGATAAGGAGTATGCAGAACCTATGGCATAATTCAAATAGAGAACTAAAATTAATGATCCTAAGAACATGCATTTTTCCTGTGGCAACCTATGGATGTGACAAATGGACGATTACAAATGAAATAAGAGCGAAGATCGGTGCTTTTGAAACACAGTGCTACAGAAGAGCCCTGAAAATCCCGTGGACAAAGAAAGAAACAAACAAATCTATCCGGCAAGGCCTGAATGTAGAGGAGAATTGGTTCATAAATGACGTAATGACCCAAGAACTGAGGTTTTTTGGACACGTCAAACGACACAGCGGACTGAGAGAATGAATATAGAAGGAATAGTTACTGGAAAGAGAAGCAGGGACCGACCGAGATGACGATGAATTCAGGACATCAAGGAGACGCTGGATTTGTCCTTGGAGCAGACTGGAAGACTGACGAAAGATAGTTTTCTACAGAGAGGCTGTCATGAGAGCGGTGTTCTGAAACGGACATGCTACATGATGATGATGCTGATACGACTGAAAATAAGCAGTTTCATGCATCAGTCCAAACGTAGACACACTACAGATCTACCTGAAGTTGACAAACGCCTTGAAGAGAGAGAGAGAGAGAGAGAGAGAGAGAGAGAGAGAGAGAAAGAGAGAGAGAGAGAGAAAAGAATGAACTACCAGTATGTTTTGTTTAGGGGTAGAGTTCGCTACATACTCTTGGTGTACTCAGCAAACACATTTTTGCAGTGCTAAAAGTGCCTCTCGCTACACTACAACAGAGCGTCTTATATCAGACAAGCGCTCCACTACAGACTATCGCTCTATATCAGACAAGCACTCCACTACAGACTATCGCTCTATATCAGACACGCACTCCAGTACAGACTATCGCTCTATATCAGACAAGCACTCCACTACATTCTATCGCTCAATATCAGACAAGCACTTCAGTACAGACTATCGCTCTATATCAGACAAGCACTCCACTACAGACTATCGCTCTATATCAGAAAAGCACTCCACTACAGACTATCGCTCTATATCAGACAAGCACTCCACTACAGACTATCGCTCTATATCAGACAAGCACTCCAGTACAGACTATCGCTCTATATCAGACAAGCACTCCACTACAGACTATCTCTCTATATCAGACAAGCACTCCAGTACAGACTATCGCTCTATATCATACAAGCACTCCACTACAGACTATCGCTCTATATCAGACAAGCACTCTAGTACAGACTAGCGCTCTATATCAGACAAGCACTCCACTACAAACTATCGCTCTATATCAGACACGCACTCCACTACAGACTATCGCTCTATATCAGACAAGCACTCCAGTACAGACTATCGCTCTATATCAGACAAGCACTCCACTACAGACTATCCCTCTATATCAGACAAGCACTCCAGTACAGACTATCGCTCTATATCAGACAAGCACTCCACTACAGACTATCGCTCTATATCAGACAAGCACTCCAGTACAGACTATCGCTCTATATCAGACAAGCACTCCACTACAGACTATCGCTCTATATCAGACAAGCACTCCACTACAGACTATCGCTCTATATCAGACAAGCACTCCACTACAGACTATCGCTCTATATCAGACAAGCGCTCTACTAGAGATAAGGGATCTGCTAGAGATAAGGGCTCTGCTAGAGATAAGGGCTCCAATAGAGATAAGGGCTCCACTAGAGATAAGGGCTCTACTAGAGATAAGGGCTCCACTAGAGATAAGGGCTCCACTAGAGATAAGGGCTCTGTTAGAGATAAGGGCTCTGCTAGAGATAAGGGCTCCACTAGAGATAAGGGCTCTGCTAGATATATGGGCTCTACTAGAGATAAGGGCTCCACTAGAGATAAGGGCTCCACTAGAGATAAGGGCTCCACTAGAGATAAAGGCTCCACTAGAGATAAGGGCTCCACTAGAGATAAGGGCTCCACTAGAGATAAGGGCTCCACTAGAGATAAGGGCTCCACTAGAGATAAGTGCTCCACTACAAACAAGCGCTCCACATCAATGCAGACCTCTCTGCCGCAGACAACTGACTACTGAGTACTGACTACTGACTACTGACTAGTACTTCAATACAAACCTTCGCTTCACTACAGACAAGCGCTACCCTGCAGACTAAATCTACACGACAACACTCAATCGTCCTATGTCTGCTCCCCACGAAGCACAGTGTGAAAACTGCAGCCGTTCACGTCACAGGAAGTATGGACGCACTGAATTGCTCACTGGCATATCTGGTTTCTGTAATAATGTGTTTTACATTACGTGGTCGCTAGTTCTATGCACAACCTCCTTTAGTCATCGTTCCCGGCATGCATTAAATGTTACGGTGCCTACAATGTGTTTTCCTCATACTCGACATGTACTGTCATAGACGGGTATGGATTTGAGAACAAGCTTTAATTCTAACAAAATTATTCCAATGCAAGCAGACCACGTAGCATGAGATTGATGCAATGAAACTCCAGACATTTCTAATGATGGGCTATTCAAACTGACAGGACAGATAAGGAGTAATGTTTCTAATGATGGGCTATGCAAACTGACAGGACAGATAAGAAGTAATGTTTCTAATGATGGGCTATTCAAACTGACAGGACATATAAGGAGTAATGTTTCTAATGATGGGCTATTCAAACTGACAGGACAGATAAGGAGTAATGTTTCTAATGATGGGCTATTCAAACTGACAGGAGAGATAAGGAGTAATGTTTCTAATGATGGGCTATTCAAACTGACAGGAGACACAAGGAGTAATGTTTCTAGTGCTGGGCTATTCAAACTGACAGGAGACACAAGGAGTAATGTTTCTAGTGCTGGGCTATTCAAACTGACAGGAGACACAAGGAGTAATGTTTCTAGTACTGGGCTATTCAAACTGACAGGAGACACAAGGAGTAATATTTCTAGTGCTGGGCTATTCAAACTGACAGGAGACACAAGGAGTAATGTTTCTAGTGCTGGGCTATTCAAACTGACAGGAGACACAAGGAGTAATGTTTCTAGTGCTGGGCTATTCAAACTGACAGGAGACATAAGGAGTAATGTTTCTAGTGCTGGGCTATTCAAACTGACAGGAAAGATAAGGAGTAATGTTTCTAGTGCTGGGCTATTCAAACTGACAGGAGAGATAAGGAGTAATGAACGAATCTCTGGTTGCCTGCTCGAATTTAAAGGACTGAGAAGAGTAACCAGAATTGAAGATTTTCCGGAATCGAATGGGTGCAATGGAGGATAACATGTCGCAGTTAAACTGTATCATAACGACGCAGGGCATGTGCAGCTAATCTAAAAAGATACTGAACAACAATTTACAAACAAAAATCAAATTACAAAGCTCACAGACGCGTAAAAGACGAGAACAATTAATAGAAGTCAAATAAAATGTGTTAAATTGACAACAAAAAAGACTTACTGGAGAAGACTGCGGGGATGAACTTCTGCTTCTCTCTTTGGAGTCGTCAGTTTCCAAGGAAGTAGATCTGCTTTGGAAGCCAAACCTTTTTTTGCTGGCTGTAGAACCGTTAGGCGTTTGATCTGGTTAGAAAAATGTTACTGATCCAATTATTATTGACGCTATTGTGGTTTTAAATGTGTACAAGATTGGATAGCAATACCCATATGTAAACCTCTTTGGTCACCTCTCCTGTTACGCCTGGCAGGGTACAGTGTCACTGTTCGCCTTACAGGATTGGGTAATGCCGTTTGATAGAACATACAATGAAGGGAACTGATAGCTTTACAAAGCAGCATCTGCGCAGGAACTTTCAGAGGAAGAGAAGTTGTGGAAAGGCAAATCACACATGGCGATCAAGACTGGAAACTAACATAGAAGAAATAAAGACGGAGCAGACAGAGAGCTGAGGGAGATGGCTGTTGTTGAAGGAATGCCCAATTTAGCTCGATTTTTCCTTTTGAGCGTCGTACAAATAACGTTCAGCGACGGTTTGTTGTAACTTTCCTGACATTCCGAGCGTACTGATGAAGATGAACCGGGGTCCTCTATGCGGCTGTGCTGTGCTTGGCTTCATCTGCGTGTAGGTCGCTCACCACTACGGGAATCACGTCGATCTCTCACCTCGTTAGCAGGCTGTCATGAAAACAGCTCGTTTTCCAGGAGGGGCTACTATGAAGCCGAGGTGAGGGCCTTGACCAGTATATTTTGCCTGACCCTGACTAACATGTTTGATCAGTATATTTTGCCTGACCCTGACTAACATGTCTGATCAGTATGTTTTGCCTGACCTTGACTAACATGCCTCATCAGTATGTTTTGCCTGACAAGACGTTAGTCTTCTTCCCTGGAGACGATGGTAAAGTATTGAATAATATGAAAGCCAGGTGATCCCCGTGGAATATATCAGATGCATTAGATTCATTCCATTACTGTCGTAACGACGTTCTGGGCTCCCCTTCACCCCTTTGCAGCCGTTCAGCTCCTGTCAGCAGATGACAAACAGTTTATTCCTTGTAGTCTCCTGGGACTTGTCTTAGAAAGCCGCTCCAACCAGCTTGACTACTTTTGTCTAACGCCTCCTGCTCTCTTTACCTTAACGTCTTTTTACTGTTTTACAAGACTCTGGAGAGTTTGTATACAACCAGTTTCTTCTACTTCTTGATCTGAAAATGACTATGCGCATTCAATGTATTCTTGAATGCATTATTTGACCCTTCATCCACTATTTTCTGTGGCAATGCATTCACGCATTCCCCACACTCTGACTAAATATTTCCTATCTAATCTGGACCTTCCTTTAATCAATTTGTAGATGTGCCCTCTTGTGGTAGGTGGTTGTATTTATAAAAAAATAAAACCTATTATAGTCTAATTTATAATTCCCTCTGATTATCTTATAAACGTTTATTAAGTCACCTCCAATTCTTCTCTTTTCTAGACACTGTAGGCCGGTTTTCTGAGTCTTTTCTCATAACTGTAATTCTGGAATCCCACTATCAGCTGTGTCGCTGTTTTTTGTATCATGTCCAGCATGTTTATATCCCCTCTACGACAACGACTCCACACCTGTACACAGTACTCCACTCTAGGTCTAACTAATGCTTTACACAGTTTGACAATCACCTCCTTGCTCCTATGTTTAATATTTATTTTTATCATACCTAACATTGCATTTGCCTTTCTCACTGCTACCTGAGCTTGCTCACTCACCTTACCTGTATGATCTATTTTAATCCCTAGGTCCCTTTCCTCTTCTATCTTTCTAATATTGTCCTTTCTTTATTGTATTGATTGGTCGATGAAATGTGGCAACATCGACGACCCGTCATTATTTTACAATGTGAATGCATCTCAAAAACATAACCTGAGATCCAACACACGGGCTGTTATAGAAACTATTTCTGATCAAACTCTGAGAAAATGGATTTATATTAAATATAAATATCCCAAAATATATTTTTGTGCGTGTGAAAATAGTTTGTGACAAATATTATACAAATATTCATGACAATTTTCCGACAGAGAACAGGGGTCATGTCGATATTAGGAATCATAATTCCAGTTTTCACTTCGATTCCACGATTATTGTATGGCTGATACTCAGACACTTTTGTCCTGCAGGAACCTTGCTCAAACGCATGCAGGCTTTTCTAAAACATCACTATACGTGCTATGCCATCATTATGTTTGCTTAAGCATTACTACACGTACTATCCGGGGATACAGACTAACGTCTGGTCAGGCAAAATATACTGACCAGACATTTTAGTCAGGGTCAGGCAAAATATACTGATCAGACATGTTAGTCGAGGTCAGGCAAAATATGCTGGCCAAGACCCTCACCTCGGCTTCCTCGAAGCCCTCCCTGGTAACGGGATGTTTTCATGGCAGCCTGGCTAACAAGGTGAGGGATCGACGTGATACCCGTAGTAGTGAGCGACACGAAGATGGAGCTAAGAATAGCACAACCCATTGGAGGACCCAGGTCTATCTGCATCAGCACGCTCGAGATGTGAGGAAAGCTACTGCAACCCGCCACTTAACGTCCTTGTCAGGGCGCACAAAGAGTAAACCTTTTCATTATGGGCATTAGAAACAACAACAACAACAACAACAACAACAACAACAACAACAACAACAACAACAAAACGTACTATGCCATCATTATGTTTGATAATCGTTATACGTCCTTTTCATAACTAGATATCATTTACCATCACTATACGTGTTGATTGATTGATTGACATCATGTCAGTCTCAGAGACAATGTACTTCACGCCCTTGTTTTCGACACACATGTCTGGAGTCTGCATTTTCACGCATCTTGTCTTCCCCTGCCTGCAGACCAACACACAAAGCCTGCCTCCAGCGGGGTCTGTCCTTCACGCATCTTGTCTTCCCGTGCCTGCAGACCAACACACAAAGCCTGCCTCCAGCGGGGTCTGTCCTTGACCCATCTTGTCTTCCCCTGCCTGCAGACCAACACACAAAGCCTGCCTCCAGCGGGGTCTGTCCTTGACCCATCTTGTCTTCCCCTGCCTGCAGACCAACACACAAAGCCTGCCTCCAGCGGGGTCTGTCCTTGACCCATCTTGTCTTCCCCTGCCTGCAGACCAACACACAAAGCCGGCCGGCAGCCAGGTCTGTCTTTGACAAATTTCTCCCAGTTGCAGGTGTTCATATCCAACGTTTTCAGGTCACGTTTGCAAACATCTTTGTAGCGGAGGAAGGGTCTACCTTTTTTTACGTTTGCCGGTGGTCAGCTCTTCGTATAGGATATCTTTTGGTATTCGCCATCATTCTGCACACGTGACCAAGCCACCGCAAGCGGCGCCGGTGGAGGATCGTAACTAAACTGGCAATCTTTGACCGGTCCAACACGCCGAAGTGTGTCACTCAGTCGCTCCATGAAATTCCAAATATGCGCATATGGAAAGCATTTATAATTTTTTCATGTGAGGCATACAGAGTCCATGTTTCGCTACCATAGAGCAGGGTACTAAGCACACATGATCTGTACACATCGACCTTTGTGGCGATGGTCAACATGTTGCTATCCCACACTCTCTGTGAGAGCCTCACAAGTGCTGATGAGGCCATTCCTAATCGTTTCTGCAGTTCCGCGTGCAGTGAAAGGATGTTGGTGATGATAGATCCAAGGTAGTTAAATTGATGTACTACTGCTAGATTTTTATCGTTTAAGACAATAGTATAGTTATTTCACAATTAAATGCGACATGTTATCACTATACGTGTGCTGTACAATCACTATATACGTGATAAATGATCACTAAATTGAATATACCGTCAGAAACGTGCTGTTTTATATCACGAAATGTGCTACATCATCACATACGTGCTACACAATAACAAAATGTGCTATACCATCACATACACGTTATGCCATCATAAAATGTGACTATGTGAGCTATAACTGTGAATGGTATTCCATCACTACATTTACTATACTATCACTATATGTACTATATCATGACTTCATGCGATATACCACAATAGCATCACAATTGCACCACTTTATGCATAGTGAAATCATTTTATAACTTAACTTAACTTAACGTCTTTATACTGGTTTAGAAGTCCATGTAGAGTCTGTATACAACCAGTTACATTTACATCACCTTGATCTAAAAGCTATGCGCATCCAGTTTATTCTTAAATGCATTAACTGTCCCTGCCTCCACAACCTCCCCTGGCAATGCATTCCAAGCAGACACCACTCTCTGACTAAAAAAAATATTTCCTAATATCTAATATCTAATTAGTCAGCTTGTAGCTATGCCTCAAGAATGAAGGCCAAAACCAAAGTGACTGGCGACATAATCAGGGAACTTGTATTTGCTGACGACTGCGCTCTAATGAGCAACTCAGAACGGAACATGCAGGTTGGAATGGACCAGTTCTCTGCCGCATGCGAAAATTTTGGCCTGACCATAAATGCCAAAAAAACAGAGGTCATGTACCAACCAGCATCAGGCATGTCGTACGCAAAACCAGAGACTACAGTCAGCGGGCAGACGTTGAATGCCGTAGACAAATTCACATATCTGGGCAGCACGCTGTCGAGATCTGTCAGCCTAGACGATGAGGTGGCAAGCAGAATAGCAAAGGCCAGCACAGCCTTTGGTAGAATGCGCTCGATGGTCTGGGCACGTCGTGGCATCAGCGTCAAGACCAAACTCAAAGTCTACCGTGCAACCATCATTCCAACCCTACTATACGCTTGCGAAAGCTGGACTGTATACTCTGGACATGCAAGGAGGTTAAACCACTTCCACACAGGTTGCCTGAGGCGAATATTCCACATCCGATGGCAAGATCGTGTCACTGACATCGAGGTTCTCTCGAGGGCTAACATGCCCAGCATCCATGCACTGCTAGAAAAAGCCCGACTAGGATGGGCCGGACACCTCGTCCGTATGTCAGACGAGCGCCTCCCAAAGAAGCTTCTCTACGGCGAGCTGAGAGAGGGATGGCGCGAGAGAGGGCGCCCAAAGAAACGTTTTAAAGACGGTCTGAAGGACCGACAACTGGGAATATCTTGCGAAAAACAGATCTGACTGGAGAAGCGCAGTCAAATCGGGTGTAGCTGCTGGTGAAGATGACCGTGTTGTGAAAGCCCAGAACAGACGCGAGACGCGGAAATCCCGAGCAGCGGGAACACCATCCCCTTCTACAAACCTCGTGTGCCCGATATGTAGCAGATGTTTTCGTGCTCGCATTGGCCTGTTCAGCCACATGCGCATCCACACCCAACAGGGAAATCTGTGACAAGGATGATGTCGGCGGTCCTCATCGACAACGATGGACAGCTATTATTATTATTATTATTATTAGCTATGCCCTCGTGTTATTGTAGGTGGCTGAATTAAAAAAAAAACTTGTTATAGTCTGATTTATCGATTCCTCTGATCATCTTATAAACCTGTATTAAGTCACGACGAATTCTTCTCTCATCGAGACACTGTAGGCCGGTTTTTCTGAGTCGTTCCTCATAACTGTAATTCTGGAATCCCACTATCATCTTTGTCGCTCTTTTTTGTATTCTTTCTAGCATGTTTATGTCCCCTCTATGATAAGGACTCCACACCTGTACACAGTACTCCAATCTAGGTCTAACTAAAGCTTTATACAGTTTGACGATCACTTCCTTGCTCCTATGTTTAATATTTCTTTTTATCATACCTAACATTGCATTTGCCTTTTTCACTGCTACCTTAACTTGCTCACTCACCTTTCCTGTATGATCTATTATAACCCCTAGGTCTCTTTCCTTATCTATCTTTCTAATATTGTTTTCTCCCATTCTGTAATTATGTTCCATATTGGATCTGCCCATGTGGATGACTGTACATTTATGTACACTAAACTCCATTTGCCAGCTTACCGACCGTTCTCGAATTTTATCTAAATCCGATATCAATATATCCACTTCCGCTTTAGATGAGACACTACTGCATAGTTTTGTGTCATCAGCAAATTTTGCAATCATGGATCTCATATCAATGTCCAAATCATTTATATATATCAAGAACAAAATTGGTCCCAAAACCGAGCCCTGTGGCACACCACTTTTCACTCCACTCCACTTATTTATGCCCACCCTCTGCCTTCTTCCCGTTAAACAATTTTCAATCCATTTGGCAACTTCCCCACCTATTTCATGTGATTTGAACTTTCGAAATAATCTTTGATGAGGTACTCTATCAAAGGCCTTTGCAAAGTCTAGATAAAAAACATCCACTGACTCCCCTTTATCTATGATTTTAGTAACCTCCTCCATGAATTCTAATAGATTTGTAAAGCATGATCTCCCTCTAGTAAACCCATGCTGACTATTTCTAATTCGATTAAATTTGTCTAAATGCATTACAATGTTTTCTTTGATTATTGACTCGAACAATTTACAGACTATGCTCGTTAAACTCACCGGTCTATAATTTGCTGGATCAAATTTTTTGCCTTTTTTTAATAAGGGGATCACTCCTGCATCTTTCCAATCCCGTGGAACAATCCCTTTTGTAAGTGATTGAGAACATAATATAGCCAATGATTTTGCTAGTTGGTCTCTAATTTCATACAGCAATTTTGGATGAATACCATCTTGACCTGGACATTTATTCACTTTCAACCCCTCCAATTTTTAAAAAACCATTTCCTCTGTAATACAGATTGATCTTAATCCTGCTGTATCCATGTCTCTTTGAAAAATATCTATAGGCTCTGGGATCTCGGAGCAGTCCTCCTTTGTAAAGACTGTGCCAAAGTACTGATTGAGCAGATTAGCTGCCTCCCTATTCTCACTTATTATTTTCTCTGTACTGTCTATGAGAGGGCCTACTTTGTCTTTCGTTCTTTGTTTATTTCTAACATAAGAGAAGAAGCTTTTACTGTCAGTCTTGATCCTCTGAGCAAGTTTTTTCTCAAAGTCTATTTTTGCTGTTTTATTCGCTTTCTGAGATATGTTCTGCTTGTCCAAATATTTTACATATGTTTCTTTTGATTTACCTGCCTCTATATATTTTTTCCATGCTTAATTTTTTGCTCTTCTACATTTCACTACAAATCTAGTTATCCACTTTTTACGCTTGGGGTTTACCTCCCTACATGGAACACATTCCTCTTTTAGCGTTTCTAGAACTGTTTTAAAACGTTCCCACTCCTGTTCAACATCTGTTCCTACAACAATGTCTTTCCAGATTATGTGGTTCGCTGCCTCTTTCATCCTTTTAACATCTGCCTTAGAGTAGTCGTATGTTCGCGTGTTTATGTTTACTTCTTTTCCTTGCAATAAGATCCCAACGGATGATTTGATGGTCACTTGAGCCAAACATTATATTATATGTAATATAACTTCAATTTGTGTAATGTATACTACATTTTAGTATGCCATAACTATATGTGTGTCATGATCAGAGTCGAGAGAGACCATTCAGAGAAGAGCATCCATCTAACAGGCCCCAACGGACAAATAACTTCTGAACCAATGTAAAAGCCTTCCCGAGTTCAGGACATTACAAATGTAGCTAGTCCGAATTGATAACAGTCATTTACAGCTCTCTGATTGAGGTCAATCTAAACCAGGCAAGCAGGAGGCAGAGAGATGCAGGAGAAACCATGATTAATCCAGAGTTCAGACATAGGTTAACTGTATCTCAGCCATTTGGTCTGGATTTCTTCGTTAAATATAACTTTTCATTGTCCGAAGTCAGGTCGGGGGGAAAGTTGACTATACTTTTTTCTTTCTTTCTTTTCGCTTATCCTGTTATGCCTTTCAGCGTCAGGTTATGATGATATCTCTAGAACGAGCCCGTCTATGTGCCTCATGCACAGTAGCATTTACTGCCTCCAAAATTTCTGTAAGCCACCTTTTTCGTGGCCTGCCTTTCGTCCTTGAATCCGTTGTATCTAAATATAATTGCTTGTTGTGGGTGATGTGTGATGGTAGCTTGTTAAGTGACCAAATCCCTTTAGATGCTGTCTTTTAATATATTTTAATACTAGTGTTGTTTCCACTAGTCTCCTGATGTCATGTTTCTGATCATATCACTCCTTTTTACGACCAATATTTTTTGGAGGCATTTAATTTCTGTCATTTTTCATTTGATTGCAAAGTGTAGGGACGAAAATCGTGTTGTATAAAGCTCTTTTGGTAGTATGGTGCGTGCTTGCTTGCATTGAAATATTGTCGTTAATAGTGTAATGATCTGATGTGCTTTATTGCACCTTTTTTTTGGAATTCAGCTGTAATTCTTCCGTTTGCTGTGTTTCCCTAAGTATGTGGAATCTTTCACCGGTTTGATTTCATGTTTTTCAATGGCGATATTGATGACTACGACAATTCTAGACATTTTCATGACTTCAATTTTTTCTACATTGATTTTCATGCTGTATTCTTTACATGTTGTATTTAGTTTATGAATATGTTGCTGCAATTGTAGCTCTGAAGTTGCTATGACTGCATGATCATCGACAAAAAGAAGTTCATTTAAGAGTTCACCAATACTTCTAACTTCATTTGGGTTGGCCGTTTTACAAATGTGGTCTACATATGTAATGAACAACAAAAGGGATAGTACACATCCTTGTCGTACTCCTGATTTGATATGAAGTTTTTCTGAGAGTCCCGTTATTGTTCGAACAGAGTAGTGGCTATAGATGTAAAGACTATTGAAGACATGCATTAATTTCTTTCATTTTCAACTCGTATTATGTAAAACGTCAGCAAATGTGAAACATTAAGATAGATATGGGCTTCCCAACACAACTGGGTCAACTAATAGAAACCCTCTACAGGGGGCAGCCGTCAGAATACATGGTGAAACCTCAGAATGGTTCGAGATACACAAGGGGGTCAGACAGGGCTGCATTCTTTCACCATATCTGTTGAACATATATGCGGAAAACATCAGGAATGTAAAGGCAGATCCAATTTGTACAGACTTCAATCTTTTCAGGTCAGGTCAGGTCATCCCGTAACCGGTGAGGTGGTTGGGGCACATATGAAGACATCTTCACAACTCTACGCCATCCGTCTCTGTCAGATGCTGCTGCCTGTGACTCTTCTAATCGGAGACTGGTCCTCCCATCTCTTTTTGGGCCGGCCTCTTCGTCGTCTGACATGCACCTTCCCGTGGAGGATTGTGTTTACAAGATCATTTGATCTCGATATGTGACCGTACCAAGTGAGTTTCCTTCTTTTGACAGTTTCCTATTGCTGTTGTAATTCTATCCACAAAAAAAAGGAGGAAAAGAGATACCGGAAATACGATATGCCGATGACAAGTTCTGCTCTCAAACAGCCCCAGGGGCCTAGAACTAATAATTACATCAGTCCAGAAGCATAGTGAATCCCAGAATCTCTAACTGAATACAATGAAAATTGAAATAATCAAAACTGACAAGATAAAACTCTAACCCAAAACTGAGAATATCTAGGATCAATACTAAACAACAATGGAGACTGCACAAAGGAAGTAAGAAGACGACTGACTATGACAATGAAGAGGCTAGGGAGTATGCTGAACCTTTGGCATAATGCAAACAAGGCACTAAAACTAAAGAGCCTAACAACATGAATTTTCCCTATGGCAACCTATGATAGGGAAACATGGACGTTTACAAAAGCACAGAGCGACCATTGGTGCTTTTGAGACACAGTGCTATAGAAGAGTCCTGAAAATCCCGTGGACAAAGAAAGAAACAAACCCATCCATCCGGCAAGACCTGAATGTGGAGGAAAATTGGCTCATAAATGACGTAATGATCCGAATACTAAGGTTTTTTTGGACACGTGTAACAACACAACGGACTGGAAACAATGGTTATGGAGGACATGGTCACTGGATAGCGGGGCAGGTGACGACCGACAAGACATTGGACTCAGAACATCAAAGAAACACTGGATTTGACCTTAGAGCAGGCCGGAAGACTGGCGGTAGATATAAGTGTATACAGACTGTCACGAGAGCGACGTTCTCCAAAGGACATACTATATGATGATCATGATGATTATTTGGAGGTTATTTCGGGAAAATGAGGAAGTCACTAGGAGTTAAATAGACGTTGTGCTAAAGGCGACCATTGCTGTGAAGGGGGTGGGGTGTTGGGTAACGAACCAGATCCACTCAGGCGACTGTCTCATATCATAAGTTAGATTGATTGAGCTATTGTTGTTGGGGGCGGGAGCAGAAACGATAGGAGGTGGTTGCAATAACAGGCTCCATCATCAGGAGAGTTATTCTGAAACCATCCAGCACCTTAATGGAGATAACCACACGGGAGTGAATAGTCGCTGTTTAGGAAGGACTGGGATCAATCTAGAAGCTGAGCTCTGAAGAATGAGTGTCCACAGGTAGCGCAGGTGTCAAATTGTATGACGCATTAGTTAGACCTAGATTAGAGTACTGTGTACAGGTGTGGTGTCCTTATCGTAGAGGGGATATAAACATGCTGGAAAGGATACAAAACAGAGCGACAAAGCTGATAGTGGGATCCCAGACAAAGCTGATTGTGGGATTCCAGACAAAGCTGATAGTGGGATCCCAGACAAAGCTGATTGTGGGATTCCAGACAAAGCTGATTGTGGGATTCCAGACAAAGCTGATTGTGGGATTCCAGACAAAGCTGATTGTGGGATCCCAGACAAAGCTGATTGTGGGATTCCAGACAAAGCTGATTGTGGGATTCCAGACAAATCTGATTGTGGGATTCCAGACAAAGCTGATTGTGGGATTCCAGACAAAGCTGACAGTGGGATTCCAGACAAAGCTGACAGTGGGATTCTAGACAAAGCTGATTGTGGGATTTCAGACAAAGCTGATAGTGGGATTCCAGACAAAGCTGATAGTGGGATTCCAGACAAAGCTGATAGTGGGATTCCAGACAAAGCTGATTGTGGGATTCCAGAATTACAGTTATGAGGAAAGACTCAGAACAAGCGGCCTGCAGTGTCTAGAAGAGAGAAGAATTCGGGGTGACAATACAGGTTAATAAGATAATGAAAGAAAAAGATAAATTAGACTATAACATGTTTTTCAAAATGTAACCGCCTACAGAACAAGAGGGCACAGATACAAATTAAATAAAGAAAGATCTAGATTAGATAGTAGGAAATATTTTTTTAGTCATAGAGTGGTGAATGCTTGGAATGCATTGCCACAGGAAGTAGTGGGTGCAAGGACAATTGATGCATTTAAGAATAGATTGGATAGCTTTTAGTGCAAGGAAGTGTAAATGAAACTGGTTGTATACAGACTCTTATACTGAGTCTTCTAAATAAGTATAAAGACGTTAAAGTAATTGTCCTAAGGAGACTCAGCGAGGATGGAAACCTGGCGTGGAGCAAAAGGGCAAAAGCTGGCTTGATTTGTTTTTTTTAGTACGAACAGAGACATCGATTTTACCACCTGTCCAGGTCACCGAAACTGACTGTCACATAGATTTTCAATGCACTAGAAACACTTAGAATCACGGGATGTAATCACATCAGCAATACAAAAAAGAGGGCGGAACTTAGGGTGCACACACAAAGTGATATATCACAGCAGTCTAGATAGTCCCATCAGAGGTAGACCAAACCTCTAAATTCTGCAGCATTAACAATGAGAATGGGTGACATTTCACTTCTAGAGAGGAGAGATAAGAACATCGGCGAAGCTGTGGCTGCGCACACTTCCCTCCAGCTGATCTGATCCTCTGATTCTATTAAGTACAATCACCTATTCGACAGTCCGTGTGTCTCAAAGTCTGTTGTATTCCAAGGGTGACTCAGATAAGAAAAGTGTAGGTAAAACACCAGGGATCCTTCCCCGAGTCCTGTGAGAGATAAGTGTTGGTAAAACACCAGGGATCCTTCCCCGAGTCCTGTGAGAGATAAGTGTTGGTAAAACACCAGGGATCCTTCCCCGAGTCCTGTGAGAGATAAGTGTTGGTAAAACACCAGGGATCCTTCCCCGAGTCCTGTGAGAGATAAGTGTTGGTAAAACACCAGGGATCCTTCCCTGAGTCCTGTGAGAGATAAGTGTTTGTAAAACACCAGGGATCCTTCCCTGAGTCCTGTGAGAGATAATAATAGCTGTCCATCCTTGTCACAGGTTTCCCTGTTGGGTGTGGGTGCGCATGTGGCTGAACAGGCCAATGCGGGCACGAAAACATCTGCTACATATCGGGCACACGAGGTTTGTAGAAGGGGATTGTGTTCCCGCTGTTCGGGATTTCCGGTTCTCGCGTCTGCTCTGGCCTTTCAAAACACGGTCGTCTTCACCGGCAGCTACACCCGATTTGACTGCGCTTCTCCATTCAGATCTGTTTTGCGCAAGATATTCCCAGGTGTCGATGTCTATCTGGCTACGTTTTAGTGAGTCCTTCAGACCGTCCTTAAAACGTTTCTTTGGGCGCCCTCTCTCGCGCCGTCCCTCTCTCAGCTCGCCGTAGAGAAGCTTCTTTGGGAGCCGCTCGTCTGACATACGGACGAGGTGTCCGGCCCATCCTAGTCGGGCTTTTTCTAGCAGTGCATGGATGCTGGGCATGTTAGCCCTCGAGAGAACCTCGATGTCAGTGACACGATCTTGCCATCGGATGTGGAATAGTCGCCTCAGGCAACCTGTGTCTAGAGTATACAGTCCAGCTTTCGCAAGCGTATAGTAGGGTTGGAATGATGGTTGCACGGTAGACTTTGATTTTGGTCTTGACGGTGATGCCACGACGTGCCCAGACCATCGAGCGCATTCTACCAAAGGCTGTGCTGGCCTTTGCTATTCTGCTTGCCACCTCATCATCTAGGCTGACAGATCTCGACAGCGTGCTGCCCAGATATGTGAATTTGTCTACGGCATTCAACGTCTGCCCGCTGACTGCAGTCTCTGGTTTTGCGTACGGCATGCCTGGTGCTGGTTGGTACATGACCTCTGTTTTTTTGGCATTTATGGTCAGGCCAAATCTTTCGCATGCGGCAGAGAACTGGTCCATTCCAACCTGCATGTTCCGTTCTGAGTTGCTCATTAGAGCGCAGTCGTCAGCAAATACAAGTTCCCTGATTATGTCACCAGCCACTTTGGTTTTGGCCATCATTCTTCTGGAATTGAGTAACTTGCCATCTGTGCGGTACTTTATGGGTATTCCAAGCTCCAATGATCTGAAGGCGTCTGTGATCGTGGCCGCGAACATCATGCTGAATAAAGTCGGAGCGAGTACACATCCTTGTTTTACTCCGTTTGATACTAGAAACGTTTTAGAGATTGTACCGCTGTCCAGTACACGAGCACACATGCCTTCGTGTAGCTGTTTCACCATTGTTATGAACTTGTTGGAGCAGCCAAACGTAGACATTATCATCCACATCCCTCCTCTGTTTACTGTATCAAATGCCTTTGTCAAATCAATAAATGTGGTGTTCAAGGCCTGATTTTGTTCTCGACACTTCTCTTGTACTTGGCAGCCTAGACAAACTTGGCAGAGATGGGCAGACAAAGAGCTTCAGACTCAGAACGGGATATTGCAAATTCAAAGCCCACCTCCACAGAATTAGTCTTAGAGACAGCGCCCAAGCACCCAAGCAAACACCAGAACATTTCCAGATTGACTATCCCATTTATGTAGAGAGACAGTCTGGCCTGGGGAAGCGACAAGGCAAGAAAAGCTGCGTAGGACCGACAAAGACGTCCTTCATGAACCTCACCGGGCTTGAAGTATAGCATCAGTTGACGGGCTCCACAAACATGTTAACGGGCTCCACAAACATGCTGACGGGCTCCACAAACATGTTGACGGGCTCCACAAACATGTTGACGGGCTCCACAAACATGTTGACGGGCTCCACAAACATGTTGACGGGCTCCACAAACATGTTGACGGGCTCCACAAACATGTTGACGGGCTCCACAAACATGTTGACGGGCTCCCCATCCACAAACATGTTGACGGGCTCCACAAACATGTTGACGGGCTCCATAAACATGTTGACGGGCTCACCACCCACAAACATGTTGACGGGCTCCACAAAAATATTGACGGGCTCCACAAACATGTTGACAGGCTCCCCACCCACAAACATGTTGACGGCTCTCCACCCACAAACATGTTGACGGGCTTCCCACCCACAAACATGTTGACGGGCTCCCCACCCTCAAACATGTTGACGGGCTCCCCACCCACAAACATGTTGACGGGCTCCCCACCCACAAACTTGTTGACGGGATCCACATTCACAAACATGTTGAGCGCTCCTGGCGCTAACGGCTACTTACCACAAGAGTTGATCGTGAAGGATGAACTCTTCTTGGGCAGCTCATCAATGCCTAGGAACTGCATGGGTGAGTCAGCAATGTCCAGGGAGAAGCTTTTCATTCGTGAGCTCAGTTTTTTTCTTTTTGTTTTGGGGCTTTGGGATACTGTTAGTAGAGAGAGGATACGTGACGTGTTAGAGCGTGTGAGGGGACCAGCTGAACTAAGAGAGGATACGTGACGTCTTAGAGTGTGTGAGGGGATCAGACGAGCAAAAGCAAAGAGGGGATACGTGACGCGTTAGAGTGGTTGAGGGGTTCGGCTGAGCAAAGCAAAGAGAGGACGCGTGACGCGTTAGAGTGAGGGGCGGGGAGGGGGGGGGGGACGGGGGGGGGGGGTCAGTTGAATACAGAGAAGATACGTGTTATATTAGAGAGAGCAAGGGGTTTCGTTGATTAAAGAGACGATGCGTGTTTTGTTAAAGTGAGTGATAAAGTCAGCTGATTAAAGAGAAGATACGATTATTTGGACTAAGATTAAGATATGTGCCGTGTTAGAGTGAGTGTGTAATTTGCAATATTATTAAAAGATATGTGATGTGTTAAGGTCATTATGTGGGTTATTGGGAATAAGATTAAGAGAATATGCTATGTTAGTTAGGGGATTATTTGGAGTAAGATTGAGATTTGTGATGTGTTTTTGATTATTTCGAGTAAGATTAAGATATGTGATGTGTTATTGGATTATTTGGAGTAAGATTAAGATATGGGATGTGTTATTGGATTATTTGGAGTAAGATTAAGATATGTGCTGTGTTAGAGTGAGTGAGTTGTTTGGAGTAAGATTAAGATGTGTGATGTGTTAGAGTGAGTGAGTTGTTTGGAGTAAGATTAAGATGTGTGCTGTGTTAGAGTGAGTGAGTTGTTTGGAGTAAGATTAAGATGTGTACTATGAGTGAGGGGGTTAGTTGGAGTAAGGGAGAACACGTTTTGTTGGAGCGACTGAATGAGGTAGCTAATTGAGGATAAATAAAGGATGGTTAAAGATTGTCAACCTACAAGAAAGAAATAACATAGCAGTATTTAGATACAAATGTTTGAAGTACATGTCTTGTGTTTTCTTTCAAGTACATGAGTTTCCAAACAACTGCTAGTGAGAAACACACAGGTAAAAACAGTTCACTTGGTGCAGCCTTGCTGTACGAACATGTAAGAAGTAGAAGCGGAAAGAAATATCGAGAAATGGAACAGTCCGACAGAAATAGAAGTATATTTGAGAAACAGAAGAACAGCCAGGGAACAGAAGGAAGAACAGCCAGGGAACAGAAGAACAGCCAGGGAACAGAAGAACAGCCAGGGAACAGAAGAATAGCCAGGGAACAGAAGAACAGCCAGGGAACAGAAGAACAGCCAGGGAACAGAAGAACAGCCAGGGAACAGAAGAACAGCCAGGGAACAGAAGAACAGCCAGGGAACAGAAGAACAGCCAGGGAACAGAAGAACAGCCAGGGAACAGAAGAACATTTATCAAGCAGCGAAACATTCATGAGAAATAAAATGTACTTTACAAAATTAGAGTACATTCAGAGAATAGAAGAGCATTCTGGAAATGGAAGAACATTCACGAAATAGAAGCACATTCTGGAAATAGAAGAACATTCAGAGAATAGAGGAAGATTCAGAGAATAGAAGATTCAGAGAATAGGAGAACATTCAGAGAATAGAAGAACATTTAAGAATAAGAAGACTATTTAGCAAACAGAAGAATATTTAAGGAACAAGACAATTTAGATAACAGAAGACTAGCAAGAAAACATAAAAGTAGCTTGGAAACAGAAGATCACTTCAAAAACAGAAGAACATTTAGGAAATATATGAATTATTTAGGAAATGGATGAACATTTATTAAATAAATAAACATTCAAGAAATAGAACATATAGGGAACAGAAGAACATTTAGGAAATAGAAGATAGAAGAACATTTAGAAAATAGAACACTCAGGAAATAGAACATTTAGGAAACAGAAGAACGTTTAGGGAACAGAAGGACATTTAGGGAACAGAAGAACATTTAGAAAATAGAAGATAGAAGAACATTTAGAAAATAGAACACTCAGGAAATAGAACATTTAGGAAACAGAAGAACGTTTAGGAAATAGAAGAGCATTTAGGAATCACACGAACATTCAGGAAATAGACGAACATTCTAGAAATGGAACATTTAGGAAAGAAACGAACATTCAAGAAATAGAACATTTAGGAAACAAAAAAAAACATTTAGGAAACAGAAGGACATTTAGGAAACAGGATATTCTTCATCATCATCAAGTACCGTCTCCGCATCGGAGGCTGGAGGCAATGGTTCTCCATCTGTCTCTGTCTCATGCCAGGCTGGTACACGTAGACAAACTCTGTCCCGACCACATTTTGATGTTGTCTGTCGATCTGTACCTCTGTCGCCATTTGGCTCTCTTACCCTCTACTCTCCCCTCCAATATAACCTTCATCAGATTGTCATGGCGCTTGACATGAGCAACATATTGTATTTTTCTGCTTTAAATTTCTTTCAGAAGTGTCTGTTCCACCTGGAGTTGTTCCAGTAACTCCGTATTGGTTTTCTGATCTTTCCAAGAAAATCGCACGTCTTCTGAATACCCACATTTCAAAGGCGTCAATGCGCTTCTCCAATTTCTTGGTCATGGTCCAGGCTTCTACTCCATACAATAACACTGAATGCACATAGCATTTAATGACTCTCATTGTCAAGTTCTGAGAAATCTGCCTGGAATGAAGTGTATGTCTCATGCTGTGAAATGTATTCTTTACCATTGCAATTATCTTGATGATCTCCCTTTCGCCGTTATTCGCTGATCAAGTTAACAGCATTTATGAAACAAAAAAACACATTTCAGAAAGTGGAAGGCATATACCATTTTATGAAACATGTAAGTATGAAACGTAAGAAAATAAACATTTAGGTAACAGAATAACATTTAGGCAACAATATAACATTTAGGTGGCGGAATAACATTTAGGTAACAGAATGACATTTAGGAGGCAATATAATAACATTTATTAAACAGAGTAACATTTAGGTAGCGGAACAACATTGAGGTAACAGAATAACATTGAGGTAACAGAATAACATTGAGGTAACAGAATAACATTGAGGTAACAGAATAACATTGAGGTAACAGAATAACATTGAGGTAACAGAATAACATTGAGGTAACAGAATAACATTGAGGTAACAGAATAACATTGAGGTAACAGAATAACATTGAGGTAACAGAATAACATTGAGGTAACAGAATAACATTGAGGTAACAGAATAACATTGCGGTAACAGAATAACATTGAGGTAACAGAATAACATTTAGGTAACAGAATAACATTTAGGTAACAGAATACCATTTAGGTAACATAATACAATTTAGGTAACAGAATAACATTAAGTAACATAATATAATTTAGGTAACAGAATAACATTAAGTAACATAATATAATTTAGGTAACAGGTAACATAACATTTAGATAACATAACATTTATGTAACATAACATTTAGGTAACAAATAATTTAGGTAGTATCACATTTACTTAACAAATAATTTAGGTAACATAACATTTGGGTAACATAAAAACATTTAGGTAACATAACATTTAGATAACTTAACGTCTAGGTAACAGAATAACATTTTGGTAACAGAATCACATTTAGGTAACATAACATTTAGGTAGCATAACGTTTAGGTAACATAACATTTAGGTAACATAACGTTTAGGCAAGAGAATAACATTTGTGTTACATACTAACTTTTATTCACACGGCGGGAATCGAACCTGGATAATTGGGATTGTGGAACAGACGTCTAACCCAAAGGACACACATTGGTGCCGTGTATTTGATGTTTATGTAAAGCTCTGAAGACGTTCTGGCAATCTTAAATTGAAACCTGACTGACATGGCCCATAATCCAATGAAGTACTGAAGCTTCGAAATTTCGTCCCTTTAGTTCGCAACTATCTGACATTACTGATAAACAATTCTTTTCACGGAAGCGTGCAACATTTCATTATCCTCCGACTCATAGTTTCCTCAGCAAACAGTTGAAAACATGGCGGGTGTGATACGGAACTTGTCCACAGTTGATCAGCGAGAGGTGATTCGGTTTCTTACAGTTTAAGGATGTCGACCAGATGACATTATTCTCAGAATGTAGGCAGTATATGGTGACAAAAGTGTGTCGAAGACAACAGTGAGGAACTGGACAACGATGTATAAAGAAGGACGTGAGTTAACGAAAGATCTTCCGAGACCAGGTCAGGCTCAAATTGTTGCGTTAACTCACGTCCTTCTTTAAACATCGTTGTCCAGTTCCTCACTGTTGTCTTCGACACACTTTTGTCACCATACACTGCCTGCATTCTGCGATGAATATCAACTGGTCGACATCCTTAAGCTGTTAGAAACCGAATCACCGCTCGCTGATCAACTTAAGAAGGATTTCGTATCACACCCGCCATGTTTTAAACGGTCTGCTGATGAAACTATGAGTCGGAGGCTAATGAAATTTTGCAATCTTGACGGTTGGTATGTGCTGTTTACTCCAGAAGTGACATCATGCGCATCGTACGTGTGTTCACTTGTTGCAGCTTGGTCCGGTTTCATTTGAACATGCCTCGTATATCAGACCATTTGAGTGTTACATGTCAAGGTAGTTCAGTAGCAGTTATTTTCGACACGGATGAAGTGTATGAGCCATAATTGGAGAACATCTTAGTTTTTTCATGAAATGCGGTTACCAGTTCCTTTGTTCATTGCCTTGCCATCTGTAGGTTTAGAGCAGGTATACATTTATAATTGAGTAGACTAGAGCGTTTTGCGACGAAGGATTAAACCCAGTGTCTGTCCCGAGAGGCAAACGTGAAAAAGAAACTGGGTTTAAATGCTTACGGCTTGTCGTTCGTGACAGTGACTTGGAAGACTGGTTTATGGAAAGGCTGTGCGCATGACACAGACAAGAATCGAGCCACTCCCACACTGACAGCATGACGTGAGAAACTATATAGTCTACTAGTCCCTAGAGGGTAGAGGACTTTCCACATTATTGCTATACACAAGCAAACGCCTGTAAGTGGGCATCAGCTACCCAGGTAGGCTATATACACAAGACCTCCCCCACATAAAGTAGATGTATGAAATGTGTGAATAATTCGTTTCACCGGGCTTTGAGGAAAGGACAAGTTATAGTGCAATGCTGCACTCGTTTAATGTTATCAAATGTGGCGTTATTGGTAAGCCAGTACCTGTACTTAAGTACAACCGATGGTTCACGTATCTTCTTAATGTTTTTATTGTTGTTGTTGTCTGACCGGACTAGCGTCTGATTTCTCATCAGTCTTTATTTATTTATTTTATTTTTTTTTGCGTTCGCCTTATTTCTCTAATCCCCAAGGCGATGTGCGTTGCACTGTGGTTTTTATTTTGCGCCTGTAGGCCCAGTGCATCCGAATTCAGCATTCATTTTATGTAAGGGTTTGCTTCCCCGGGGTAACGGCCGGTGCTGTGATGGGGATCGAACCCAACATCTTCTGGTTGTGAGCCATGTCACTCAACCACTAGCCCACGCCGTCCCCATCAGTCTTATAATAATAGCAGTATGGCATAGTATAAGTGTTTGCAGTAGTAGCTGGGGTGTTAGTAATAGTTGTAGTTGTAATGATGGTGGTAGTAGCAGTTGTAGTGATGATGGTGGTAGTAGTAGTACTTGTGAGGATGGTATTAATAGTTGTAGTGATGGTGGTGGTAGTAGTAGCTGTCTACCACCGCCATGACTGCAACTACTATTACCACAACCACAAACTAATACCACAATTACTATTGCTATTACTGCTTTACACCTGATCCTGAGCACAGGCTACTCCCCAAATGGTCAGTGTGGATTCCGAGCTGGTTGTGGGACGTTGGAAATGCTATTTACAACTCGTAAAACTCTGAACAGATGTGACGAACAGTTTCGTGATTTATACACGACTGTTAATGGACTGACAAAGGTCTTTGGAAGTGTCAACAGGTATGGGCTTTGGAAAATCATGGCCGATTTCGGCTGCCTTTGGAAATTCATCACAGTTGTCTGCCAGTTCTATCATGGCATGTCTGTTCGTGTACTGAATGATGGTCAATTGTCTGCCAGTTCTATCATGGCATGTCTATTCGTGTACTGCATGATGATCAATTGTCTGCCAGTTATATGATGGCTGGTCGGCTCGTGTACCGATTGATGGTCAAACAGGCATGTGTGCTGTTTGCTGTTATGTTTTCTGATGCTACACGTGTCTGTGCCCATAACGTACATATTAGACACATAATGGATGGACGGCTGTTCCATTTGAGGCTTCTACAGTCTAACACAAAAGTGAAGAAGCAACCAGCTTAGATATCATTTTTGCTGATGACGTGGTCATTAATAGGCGTCCGGAGATCACGATACTGAGTAGTGCAGTGGTCAGCGACCCAAAGCTGATTGCTAACGTCAGGACCAGCGACCCAAAGCTGATTGCTAACGTCAGGACCAGCGACACAAAGCTGATTGCTAACGTCAGGCCCAGCGACACAAAGCTGATTGCTAACGTCAGGACCAGCGACACAAAGCTGATTGCTAACGTCAGGACCAGCGACACAAAGCTGATTGCTAACGTCAGGACCAGCGACACAAAGCTGATTGCTAACGTCAGGACCAGCGACACAAAGCTGATTGCTAACGTCAGGAGCAGCGACCCAAAGCTGATTGCTAACGTCAGGACCATCGACACAAAGCTGATTGCTAACGTCAGGACCATCGACACAAAGCTGATTGCTAACGTCAGGACCATCGACATAAAGCTGATTGCTAACGTCAGGACCATCGACCCAAATCTGATTGCTAACGTCAGGACCATCGACACAGAGCTGATTGCTAACGTCAGGACCATCGACACAAAGCTGATTGCTAACGTCAGGACCAGCGACACAAAGCTGATTGCTAACGTCAGGACCAGCGACACAAAGCTGATTGCTAACGTCAGGACCAGCGACCCAAAGCTGATTGCTAACGTCAGGACCAGCGACCCAAAGCTGATTGCTAACGTCAGGACCATCGACACAAAGCTGATTGCTAACGTCAGGACCATCGACACAAATCTGATTGCTAACGTCAGGACCATCGACACAAAGCTGATTGCTAACGTCAGGACCAGCGACACAAAGCTACCAAGACCATTCTAAACCTTCTCGTAGTGATCCTGGATAACAGGCTGCAACAGAGTAGACTGGCTAAGGGGAAGGGATTGAAGAGGGAAGGCTAACCCGATACCCAAAAAATGGCAATTGAAGTCGGATGTGTTGGACCGAAAGGTGCAAATATCGCATTCAAGCTGTAAACTACAACACAACGCGTTTCGTTCTCTAGACAACATCCTGTTAATTAAAAATCCCTTTTCAGGTCTTCTTAGGGGGAGTTTGAGAGCAAAGAAGAAGATACAGATTAACAGGCGTTCAGAACACGACATGCAGACCACCATGAGTTTTCAACTGCGTGCACTGTCTTTGGTCTCACAGTCAACACAAAGAAAACTGAAGTAATGTTTCTGTCTCCTGACAGGAAGTCCCGACTACAAACCAAACATCCCTGTGCAGGACCAACATCTACAAGCACTTGATAGCTCTACCTATTTTGGTAGTATCATCACCAGAGAAGGGAATATCGACCCTGGGGTCAACAACAGGATTCAAATGGGGCAATGACCGTGGAATACAAGACCCTGTCCTGCCCGTCTACCTCACCTACGCCTTGGTGGATCCTGTTATATCCAGTAGGATTACAAACGAAAGACAACTATCACTGTCGTGATCGAGCAGAACAGGTGATCTGGTCCGCTTGAGAATGAGACATAACAGATTGAATAACCGTTTACACCGACTACAATTGGCTCCATCGCCATTTTTGTGTGCAGGCAGGCGGTACAGACATTCTAACATTTCCTGCAAGACTGTTACATGCTTAGCCAATTGCGTACTGAGCACTGGCCCACTGAGACGAATATCCGCACAAAGCTGTTTGGAAGCCCCGAAGAACTCTCTCCTACAGCAACCTTAATCCAGAGAACTAGACTTTGCATAACATGAAAAAGCATAAGAAAAAGCATGGCGAACGAGAAGAAGAGGATACACAACAGGATTGCAAAAGAAAGTACTGCTTTTGGAAAACTACAAGCACAGGTTTGAGACCGGTAAGATCAAGATATATCATGTTGTAC
Organism: Ariolimax columbianus; assembly: GCA_036924085.1. Lineage (NCBI taxonomy): Eukaryota > Metazoa > Mollusca > Gastropoda > Stylommatophora > Arionidae > Ariolimax > Ariolimax columbianus. The sequence continues at coordinate 76,934,981 of JAVGWX010000004.1, read as the reverse complement.
TGCTAACCACCCTACTGTATGCATGCCAAACATGGACAGTGATTTACAACATGTCAGGAAATCCAAAGTTTTCACATGAACTCTCTCTTCAGGCTGCTCTGTATCGACTGGCAGGATCGAGTGCCAAATTCTCAAGTCCTCAACAAGACGGACCGCGAGCATCTATACATTGCTTCAGAGGGCCCAGATCTGCTCGGATCGAGCATCCATAGGCTGATCCATTTACAGACAACCTAGATCAGATGGATTGCGCATGTTGTTGACATGTCAGATGAGTCGCCCTTTGAACACCTGTTGCGCGATAACACAAAGAACGGAAGAAACGTTACACACACTGAAAGTGACCGGAAGGAAGACTTCAGTCTAGTCAGGCATGACATACTGATTAGACATGTTAGTCAGGGTCAGGTAAAACATACTGATCAGACATGTTAGTCATGGTCAGGTAAAACATACTGATTAGACATGTTAGTCAGGGTCAGGTAAAACATACTAATCAGACATGTTAGTCAGGGTCAGGTAAAACATACTAATCAGACATGTTAGTCAGGGTCAGGGAAAACAGACTAATCAGACATGTTAGTCAGGGTCAGGTAAAACATACTAATCAAACATGTTAGTCAGGGTCAGGGAAAACATACTAATCAGACATGTTAGTCAGGGTCAGGTAAAACATACTAATCAAACAAGTTAGTCAGGGTCAGGGAAAACATACTGGACACGAACCTCACATTGGCGTACTCAAAGCCCTTCCTAGAAACGGGCTGTTTTCAAGCAGCGTGGCTAACATGGTTAGGGATCGACGTGATCCCCATGGAGGTGAGCAACACACAGAAGAAGTCAATCATAGCACAACCGCTTGGAAGTCCCTGATCCACCTTAATTAGCACGCCCTGGATGTGAGGAAAGCGACTGCAACCTGCCACTTAACGTCCTTTTGCAGGGCGCAAAAAAGAGTAATCTACTCATTGTGGACATTCGTAAACAACTGAAAAGGACAACAGTCTTCTCCTTGATGTTGCCTCTTTACCAAGGTCAACAAGCCGCTGTCCGAGTAGCTGGGCAAACATCAGATTGGTTTGTAGTACAGAAGGGAGTACGACAGAGATGTATCCTCTCACCTTATCTGTACAACATATATGCGGAATGTATAATGAGAAATGTTAAAGACGAAAACATTGACAGTTTCGACTCATTTATTATTGGCGGGTACGAGATTCCAGAGTTACGATACGCAGACGACACAGTGATACTATCAAGAAGTGCAGAAGGGCTAGAGCAGCTACTTTCAGCCGTTTATGGACATAGTAAAGATCAAAACCTGTTTATAAACATAAATAAAACGAAGATAATGACCACCGACAAAACACAATGTCAACATAAATATACAGTGGGTGGTGAGGAAATAGATCAGGTCACACATTTTGAATATCTGGGCTCCAGAATTGACAAAAATGGCGACTGCTCGAAAGAAATCAGAAGAAGACTAGCTATGGCAATGCAGAGACTGAATAGCCTGAAGAAATTAGGGCAGAGGACCAACAAAATGATAAAAGTAAAAGTCTTGAGAGCCTGTGTTTTTCATGTGACAGCTTATGGCTGCGAATCATGGACGATTACCAAAACTTCCAGACAAAGAATCGAATCTCTCGAGTAAAAATGTTATAGAAAGATCCTCAGAATACCCTGGACAGAGAAAAAGACAAAAATAGACATTCGGCAAGAGTTGAGCAAAGGATAAAAACTGGTTTATCAATTCCATTTTTGCTAGAAAATGTTAATACCTTGGTCACATCAAGAGACACAATGGTCTTGAGAGAACAGTGATGGAAGGTATGGTGCCGGGCAAAAGAGGAAGGGGTAGACCAAGAAGACGATGGCACCAAGATATCAAGGAATGCCTGTGGCAGAGACTGGAGTTTTGGCAAGGGAACGAGTTTCTTTCAGACAGACTGTGATGGGAGCGACGTTCTATAAAGGACATGCTATATGATGATGATGTTGCGCCATACCGCTCTATCTGTCTCAGAGCTTCGACACTCGGTCTCATATTGCCGAGAAAAGTCATTGCTGTTACATACAGAAAATGCGACCTGCACCGAAAGGACATTATGCAAGACGGCCCAGTTCCCAAAGCTATTCACTTGTGCCGCACTTGCGGAAATGTTTGCGCGCTCGAATCGAACTGCAGTCATATGCAGGCACGTGCCTGAAGATGACGCCATCTTCGCTTGCAACTATTAGCAACTATTACTATTATGAGTAGTGATAGTAACATTCCAATAGCAGTATTATTATTACAAGCAGTAGCGCCATTAGCTATAATAGTAGTAGTTGTAATAGTAGTAGTAATACCATTAGTAATAGTAGCAGTAGTAGTACTATTAGTAAAAGTAGCAGTAGTGTATTCATTAATAGTAGCAGGACTTTTTGTAGTAAAAGTAATAGTAGTACTATTAGTAATAGTAATACTAATATCAAAATTAATAGTAGTAGTATTATTAGTAATGGTAGTAGTAGTATTAACATCAATAGTAATAGTCGCAGTAGTGTATTCAGTAATAGTAGCAGTACTATTTGTAGTAATAGTAATAGTATTACTATTAGTAATAGTAATACTAATATCAAAAGTAATATAATATAATATCATTAGTAATAGTAGTAGTATTAGCATCAATAGTAATAGTAGCAGTTTTAGTACAAGTATTATTATTATTATTAGTAGTAGTAGTAGTAGTAGTAGCAGCAGCAGCAGCAGCAGTAGTAATAGTAGTAACATTGGTAATAGTAGTAGTAGTTGCAGCAGTAGTAGTGGTAGCAATAGTAGTAGTGGTAGAAATAGTAGTTGTGGCAGAAATAGTGGTGGTAGTAGTAGTGGTAGTAATTATAGCATAGTAGTAGTAAGAGTTGTAGTAGTGATAGTAGTAGCAGCAGTAATAGTAGTAATAGTAGCAGCAATAGTGGTACTACTAGTAGTAGTAACATTGGTAATATTAGTAGTTGTAGGAGTGGTGGTAGTAGTAGCAATAATAGTAGTAGTGGTAGTAGTAGTAGTAGTAGTAACAATAGCAACACTAGTAGCAGTAGCAAAAGGAGAACTAGTTGTAGTAGTAGTAGTAGTAGTAATAATAGAAGCAGTAATCGTAGCAGCAGTAATAGTAGCAGTAATAGTAGTAGTAGAAGCAGTAGTAATAGTAACATTAGTAATAGTAATATTCGCTGTTCTAGTTACAGAAGTAGTTATGTCACTTGTAGTTACAACAGCAGTGGTGTAGTCTGTGCAGTAACATTAGTTATAAATAATGGAAGGAAACACAACGGCACGCTGGGAGACACATGCGCAGAAGATAAGACATTACCAGTGCATAAATATTCCAAAGAATATAACTGTGAAAATGTGAATATTATTCTTCGTCCTTTCTAGATCAAGGTCCCTGTTTCTCTTACAAATGACACCGTTGTTCGTATTGCTGTTTGTTTGTATTTTTGGCTTTTTTTTTCTTCTTTTTATCTCCTTACAGCTTTTGTCTCATATCTGTCTCGCGAGGCTGGTATTGTTCTCTCACTTCCGGCGTGAGCATTCAGATTTGTAGGATGTGTTCCACGGTCACGGTATGCTCCCCACATGGACACTTATCTCTCCCAATCCTCATTTTGTTGTAAAGATTCCCATTGAGTCTATTCTGTCCAGCTCTCAGTCCGAAGATGAAAACTTGTTCTTTTCTAATTGAATCAAATTGTTCCATTTTCGGAAATGGGAGTGTTGATCAACCCCATGTTATTTGGCTTTATTTAAATTCATTGTCCCATTCTACGTCATGCTCCCATCCGTTCGTGTGGACGCTCCTCCACGCTTTGCTAGTCTTTCTGCAGCCTTCGATATTGTTAAACCTTTACTTTTAGCAGCAAAGATGGCGCAGTAACCGGCTGCAGGTTTATATTGCTCTGCTGTTTAAGTTCATCGTGGATGTCGCCAGACCACGGATTCGCCTGGAATTCATACCAGTCAACGACTTACAGTTGTGTTCACGGAAATATTTTGTTGTTTTCCATTTGGATTGGTTAATTCGTTCCCTTTCTGTGATTTCTTCCGTCCTATTATCCTGGAATCGACATCGGCTATATGAATAGAACTACGCTTAGACCTGTGTTGTATTTCACGGTCAAGTTCACAAGGCTGAACTTCACGAAATTGGCGCTTTTCGCCCTAGCTGCAAACAGTGTCAGTTTTGGTGTGTGAAATTCAGACACGACTATATGGACTAGAATACATCCTGGGAGAGATGCCCAAGTCACTCACACGCTGAGGGATGTCCAAACGACCGTTTGCGGTTATGCGAAAGGCACAACACACAACGAAAGATGTCATCATCATTCCGCTGCCTTGCGGGATGCCTGTTTACGGGAAAGGCTTCGGGAGTAAACTCGGGAAAAACTCTGTATCTTGGGCTATGCTATCTTCAGTCGTCTCGATAATATCTTGCCACACATGAGGAAAAATCTGCATCCTGTGCTATCTCCAGTTGTCTCGATAAAATCTTGCCACTGGCCCAAAGGTATCTCAGGACGAGAGAGTGAGGTTGACAAAAAGGAAGTTCCGTCCTCACTTTAATCCAAATCACCGCGCAAGTCACCCATTTAAGCGAATACGGCAGGAGAAAGGACTGCACACACGGCTGGACACAGCAAGAGAAAAGACTGCACGCACGGCTGGACACAGCAAGAGAAAAGACTGTCCACTCGGCTGGATAAAGAGAGTGGTCTTCATCACTTGTGATGGACGAACATCCCCTTTACTTTATCCCATTCCTGAAGTCTCTAACAACTTTATTCCCCAGATAGTAAATTAATATTTGCCCATCGCAAGCGAAGATGACGGCGGCATCGTTCGATTTGCGCTGCGAGATGTGTTCCCAAATGACTGCAGAGACCAATCCTGGCGGGACTGACTTGGTCGAATCCAGGGCACTGATGTGAAGGAGTCGGATGTAGAGTCGTCGTGCCATAGTAATTTAACTACTATGGAACAAACAAACCTTAACCTTTCATTTGTTTGGCAATTCCATTAACATCTAGTATACGAGGAAGTAAACACTATTCTGTTTTCGTCCCGATCTTCTGCAGTCTTGTAACAATGTGGGTCTAGGTTTCTGGTCACTCCATCTCGCCATCACATAGGTGGACGACCTCGTAGATGTGTACAGGCATATGGCTACCAAAAAGTTGTTCTACGTGCCCATCTGTTGTCAGGCATGCGTACCATATGTCCAGCCCAACGATGGCTGCGTGATGTCGCTGCTTCCACAACGTCCTGAAACAAAGTTTGAAGTCGAATTTCTTCGTTCCGGATATTATCCCGTATCGAAAATGTTAGATCGCGCCATTCCATTGCTCTCTGGGTGACTATAAGTTTCCCAGCATTTGTTTAGCGCAAGTTCCAGACTTGGCATTCATAAATCATTGCTGGAATGGCCAAGCAATTGGCTTGGCTTGGCTTCGTTCGTTCTCAATCTCCCGCTACCAAACCCTGAACGTTCTCTCACTCCCGCTACCAAGCCCTGAACGTTCTCAATCTCCCACTACCAAACATTGACAGGGCTTAAGTAGCAGAATGTAGTCCAGAGAACGGAATACGTTGTGTCGTAGTTTAAAGCTTGACTGCGATATTTGCACCTTTCGGTCCAACACATCCGACTTCAGCAAGCATTTATTTGAGTACCGGGTTAGCATTTCCTCTTCGATCCCTTCTCTTTAAACAGCAAATTTGCTCTGCTGCAGCCTGTTATTCAGGATCACCGCGTCGAGGTGTAGAAGGCTCTGGTTCGCTGGCCCTGACGCTAGCAGTCAGCTATGGGTCGCTGACCACTGCAGCTCATGCGCTCGGCCCAAGAAATTAAAAATGGTGTCTTTAATTTCTTGAAGTTTTGGTCTAATCGAGTTCAAGGAATACTAAGCTGATTTTCGTCGTCTAGAGATTCCGTGGTAGATTTTATGGTTGACATTTATCTCATAACCTAGGTAAATATAGAAGTTGACATATCGATTGGTTCCTCTCCTAGCTTAATGTCCTGATTTGGGCAGTAAGAGTTTCTGAGGCATTATGCTTTACTTTCATTTAGTTTCATACCAGCGGCTCCACTAAACACATTTCGGTTGCTCAAGGATTGTTAGGCTTCCTCGGTTGTATGACTGATGAGCACAATGTTATCTGCAAATCGTAAATGGGTGAGCTATTGGTCATCTATATTTACACCTTTGTTAAGCCAACGTAATTGTTGGAAAATCTCTTCGATTTGCTTCAAGATGGCTTTTGGGAGATGGTGTCGCCCTGTCGGACTCCTCGTGCTTTCGGAACATATACTGGACAGTGGTATAGCGTGATGGCTGTTGTACAATCTTTGCTAGTTTCCTCAGTCCGATATAGGTTTCAAAGATTCTCTGGTTTCAGAGAGCATTTACCACGACATTGGTCTCGTTACTGTCAAAGACTTTCTCGTAATCGATAAATACAAGACATAAGGGCATGCGCAGTTCACATGCTCTCTCCATCAACTGATTGATCTTGTGAAGGTAGCCAATCGTGGAGAAGCCTTCATGGAATCCAACTTGTTCTTGAGACTGGTGTTCATTAAGTTGTCTGTCGATTCTGTTGGCAATGGCTCTAGTGAAATGTCTAATACATTATCGGTAATAGGCAAATTGGACGAAAGTTCCCAAGATGTTCTGTATCGCCCTTTCTGTAAACGATAACAGTTTTTGATGACATCCACTGATCAGGAATTTGTACTGAACAGAGACATTTATTGAACAGCTTTGACAGGTGAACTGCTATAGTTTTACTCCTGCCTTACGGACGTCTATAGATATTCCATCTGATTCAGTAACAATGCCAAATTGCCATACATAAGGTAAGATATTATATATATATATATATTAAAACAGATAACCTATGTAAGGTAGATACCATATGTAGGGTAGATAAGACAAGTAAGGTAGATACGATAGATAAATTAGATAAGTTTGGTAAGGTAAAAAATGTAAAATACGATAGGTAAGGTAGATAAAATATTCATGATAGAAAAGATAGACAAGGTAGATAATTTGGTTAAAGTAGATAAAATAAGATAGTTAAGAAACTTAATATAGATAAGATAAAACGGTACATGTAGGTAGGTTGGTAGGTTGAGAGAGAGAGAGAGAGAGAGAGAGAGAGAGAGAGAGAGAGAGAGAGAGAAAGAGATAGATAAATAGAAAGATAGAGATAAGATAGATTAGATAAGATAAGATAAGAAGAGATATGATTAGATACGATTAGATAGATAATATAGATAGGTAAGATAGATAGATGATAGATAGATAAGAGAGATAGATAGATAGATAGATAAACAACTGAAGAAGACCTGTATTTATATAAGAATGTCAATGGGCTGCCAAGAGCAGGCTTGCTCAGCAGCTTTGGGATAACAACAACAATAGATTCAGAGGAGAGAGAGATATATATAATGATAGATAGATAGATAGATCTAATGAAATAGATAGAATGATAGAGAGACTTATACCACATGTTCTGGTTTGTCCAACAGAATCCATGTATCATCAACACATAACACATCAACAAACAGCAACAAATATGAGAAAAACATCAGGCTCTAAATACAGCAGCTTCCATTATTGGTTGTTTATTCCAATCTTACATACGATTACAAAGTTTAAACATAACAATGAACTCAAAACAGTGGCGTGTGTGCATCGCAAAAGGGCGCCATGGTACAAACAAACAAAGAAATGAATTAGGAAATATATTCATGACCGGTTGAATAACATCGTGGTTAGAGCGATTTCTTCTCACTGTAAAGGTGCCGGTTTAATCAACACACTTTAGATTATTGAGTTGTAAATGGATAAATGATTTACAATTAGTGAAAATAAGCAAGGAAGGGTAGTTGTAACCACACTTTAAAAAAAATAACGGAGACCTAGTTAAATCTAACTCCAAACACTTTATCACCGATAGCAGTGCCTGATTTTTGTCCTCCACTTCATTGACTGGTATATACTGCTCATATGTGAGCGAAGAATAACGCCATCGTCATATATTAAAATACTGACCAGGATTCCAACTTACATCTACAATCTGATAGGGTCATGTATAAAGCACTGACCAGCACTTCAACTCACATTTACCTTCTGATAGGGTCATGTGTAAAACACTGACCAGGATTCAAACTCACTTCTTGACCGTGAAGCAACCTGGTCAATAACGCAGAGGACTGACACTGATCTCCACAGTAGCCTATGTATTAAACTACAAGGAGGTAGACTTATTTCGTTTCCTTCAGTACACACAGGTATGTAACCAGAGCTACTGTGAATCCGATACCAAGGAAACTCGCAAGGACAAGTAACTTCGCACACAAGGCACAAAGACACGGCTCATACAACATACCAATACTTCCCAAAGTGGTGATTCGTGGAACAACGTATGTCCTCGAGCCATCAATTGTCGGTCTGCACAGAGTGTCAAGAAACTGGAGATTATATTTAGACGTTTTCTCGTGAAAGTTAAAGTATCAAACGACCAAAAGAGAAAATTCGATTGGGTCTTGCTCAACCCATCTTTTTCTACTACTTCTACTACTGGGGAACTGAGACCTCAGGCAAAACGTACTGACCAGAACGTCGTGTCAGGGTCAATACACTGACAAAGACCAAAATCTCTCTTCCATGTAGCGTGGCTGACGAGATGTGGATCTATGTGATCCCCGTAGAAGTGAGCGCCATGCAGATGAAGCAAAGCACAGCACAACCGCTTGGACGACCTCGGTCCACCATCACCAGCATGCTCGGGATGTTAGGTAAGCTTCTACAACCCGTCACTTAACGTCCTTTTCAGGCACACAAAAGGGTAAACTAGGTGTGGGCATTAAACAACAACAACGACTCGTGATCAAAATGTCTTCTTCTTCTTCTACTTCCGCTATTTCCTGTTCTTCTCCTTACCCTTCTTCTACATCCCTCTTCGTTCATTCCTCAATCAAAGTCCCAGTGTTTCTCACAAAGGACACAGTTGTTTGTAAAATCTCGTACAGCTTTGGTTTCATATCTGTCTAGCAAGGCCAGCATTGTTCTCTCTTTTCCTGCTGTGTAGGATGTGTACCAAGGCCAAGGAAGGCTATCCACGTGGACACCTGCCCTCTGTCTTAATCCTCAGTTTGATGTAAAAATGACGCTTGTGTCTTTTATGCCAAGTTTTCAGTCTGAAGATGACTTGCTCCTCTCTAGTTAAATCACAGAAGTTCTCTTTGCGGCAGTGGGGATGTTCATCATCCCCTTTTCCCCTGAAGTTAACTTTAGTTGCGGTCTTGGCGTCATTATACGAGATGCTGAGGTCTGTTTCCGAGTAAGCTCCTCCACACTTTGATAGTTTGTCTGCAGCTTTATTGCCTTCGATATTGCAGCAGGAGACAATCCACTAAAAGACCAACTTTGTGAGTTCTGCCGAAAACTGTGTCTAGAAGTACATGTATTGCTCGAAATAAAAATATTATATCCTGTATATATTTCAAATAACAAAGGGTGGAACTATCTCGATATATCAATGATTACATTTCAAATCGCGAATACCGTGTGATTTTTAATAAATGATCATATTTTTAATTCACTTAGAACCGATACAATTAAATGGCAACAAAGTAATAGACATGATTTAAGTATGCAAGTTAAACACACATCTAAGAGGATCAAACAAAATAATTAAATTGTGCTTCAGTCCCTGCAGAAGTTTATCAATCTCTGACAGTCCATCACACTGAAATTCTTGAGAAATGCAGAAATGTTTTGGAAGAATAAATTACACAGGAAAGCGAATAATTGCCAACTTGTCTCTCTCGTTCTCGTTCTCTATCCCTATATATATTTATATATACATCCAAGCACTGGTTTATGCGTCCTGATATCGCCCAATGGACTACGGTCTGGGGTGGAAAATGGCGCGCCTCCGCCAGTAGAAATTAGTGAGGCATACATCTAAGCAAAAAAAAATAAATATATATATATATATATACATATATATATATATATATATATATATATATGTATATATGTATAAATATATAAACGAAACCTTTTCAAATGAAACCAGATCTAACTGCACCAAGGGATCATACGTACGTATGATGACGTAGATTCTGGTGTAAACAGCACATATCACCCGTCAAGTTTGTAAAATTTCAATATCCCCCGACTCATAATTTCCTCAGCAGACCGTTGAGAACATGGCGGATGTGATACGGAATTCGTCCAGAGTTGATCAGAGAGAGGTGATTCGGATTCTAACAGCTGAAGGATACAGACCAGTTGACATTCAACGCAGAATACAGGCAGTGTATGGTGACCCGCATTGGTCATCACTTATGGCGATGGCATCTTCTGACGCAACTATATGCGCTTGACCTGTTCTCGGAAGATCTTTCGTTTAGTCACGTCCATCTTTAAACATCGTTGTCCAGTTCTTTACTGTTGTCTTTGACACACTTTTGTCACCATACACTACCTGCATTCTGTGATGAATGTCAACTGGTCGACATCCTTCAGCTGTTGGAAGCCGAATCCCGGCTCGCTGATCAACTTAAGACTAATTTCATATCACATCCGCCATGTTTTCAACTGTCTGGTGAGGAAACTATGAGTCGGAGAATAATGAAATTTGGCAAAATTGACGGTTGGTATGTGCTGTTTACACCAGAATTGACGTCATCATGCACATCGTACTTGGTGCAGTTAGGTCCGGATTAATTTGAACACGCCTCGTAAATTATTTATATATATATAGATACACCAAATAAAGCAATAAATCTGTCATAACAGGCATTATTCCCATTGATGTGGCAATTTGTATTGTTTAGGAGTATTTGCTTCTTGCCTTGGCAGTCGCGGTGCAGTGTGAAAATACGGTCCTTAAGCGAGCTTCCGTTAGATAAAGTCTAGGTCATTAATATGGTTTGAGCACTTGTCTTTCTGACTAGACGACCTGTGCCCCCTGACTAGCGAACAAAGTAGTGTCTCCCTACCACCCTTCCTCGACCCGCGAAAAATTAAATTGTTGCTGAACCACCTCCCCTATCTATTTACTGTTCGAATTCTGGTTATTTTAAATGGCTGTATAATTTTCATGTTTTAATATTAGCATCAACAGCTAATAGAGAAAATACTATAAATAATGGGAATTTTGTTTCTGTCTGATCAGTCCGCGAAAAGTTATTACTATTTCCACTGCTCTGTGAACAAGTTTTCTTTCTAACAAAGGTCTTTGAACAATTTTTCATATTTTCACCGGTCCGTGAGTGTAAAACGGTTGGATAACACTGGACTAGACGATTTGCGCCCCTGATTTGTGTACTGTTGCCCTTCTGACTAGCCGACTTGCGCCCCCTGACTTGTGTACTGTTGCCCTTCCGGCTAAACGACTTGCGCCCCCTGACTTGTGTACTGTTGCCCTTCCGGCTAGACGACTTGCGCCCTCTGACTTGTGCAGTGTTGCCCTTCCGGCTAGACGACTTGTCTTTTCGCCTTGAGAGCGTTTGTCATTCGATTTTTAAAGAAGACGTGAGTTAACGAAAGATCTTCCGAGACCAGGTCAGGCGCATATTGTTGCGTTAACTCAAGTTCTTCTTTAAACATCGTTGTCCAGTTCTTCACTTTTGTCCCCATACACTGCCTGCATTCTGCAATGAATGTCAATTGGTCGACATCTTTCAGCTGTTAGAAACCGAATCACCGCTCGCTGATCAACTCTGGGCGGATTCCGTATTACACCCGCCATGTTTTCAACGGTCTGCTGAGGAAACTTTGAGTCAGAGAATAATGCAATTTTGCAAAACTTGACGGTTGCGATGTGCTGTTTAAACCAGATGTGACATCATCATGCGTATCGTACGTATGTCCACTTGTTACAGTTTGGTCTGGTTTCATTTGAACACGCCTCGTAAAAATGTATTTCAATGATGGAATAGGTAAGATAGAATAGGTAAGATGGAATAGGTAAGAGAAGAAGTGATGTTTGTGGGAAAATGTACAAGTGGATCAACCACTACCTCAAACAAAGAACGGCCAGAGTCCAAGTACAAGGGCAGATGAGCAAAAAGGTGACACTCGAGCAGGGAGTACCCCAAGGGGGAGTACTGTCACCCCCACTCTTCCTGGTATATATAAACGACATTACAAAGAATATAACAAGGAGAGTCCATAGCTCAATGTTTGCAGACGATCTGGCTATGTGGACCTCTGAAAAGAATCTCATCATAGCAAGAAATCGGATGCAGCAGGCCCTAACATCGCTGGAAGAGTGGGCGAACTCATGGCTGGTCAAAATAAACGAGGAGAAAACCACATGCACAATATTCTCGCTTTCAATAAAACCCCAAAATACCAAATTAAGTCTAAATGGCAAATTCCTGCTGCCAAACGACAACCCAACCTATCTGGGAGTCACATTTGATCGGCAATTAAGCTGTGGTACCTTGTTCATATTTTGGAGTTAATCTTATCCGGGTTTATTTAACCTTTTTAAGCTTTTCGCGATTGTTTCAACATTCTTTTCCGAGCTCCTTGAAATAATTATAAGGGACCCTCGCAATTGTATATCCAGTTGTGTAGTTCGACGCTTCTCTCATACGACAGATATCAGTCACGACTATATCCCAATTAACCAACTCACTGATACGAGTTTTCAACTATGACTATACACAAATTAATAACAGTAATAACAGTTTGGTGCATATACATTTGATAGTACTAAGAGTAAAAGCATAATACAGCAGGGAAGAATAACAAAGAAATGATAATGAGAAATGACTATGCATGGAATAGCACAGAATCCATAAACACACTAGCAGAACAGTGTCATAAATAAAGACAAGAACACCATTATTATAACTTCTCACAAAAGCCCTGGACAGAATAGCTGCATACTATGAGAAAAAAGCCACCTCACACAGAGACAAGTACTTGGAAATAGAGACATGTACTGGGACACATAGACATGTACTAGGACACAGAGACACGTACTAGGACACAGAGCCATGGACTAGGACATAGAGACATGTACTAGGACACAGAGACACAAACGTGGACACAGAGACACGCACTTGGGCACAGAGACACGTACTAGGACACAGAGACACGTACTGGGACACAGAGACATGCACTAGGACACAGAGACATGCACTAGGACACAGAGACATGTACTAGGACACAGAGACATGTACTAGGTCACAGAGACATGTACTAGGACACAGAGACACGTACTTGGACACACCTAAATTCCAAGGTATTGTAATGGACTGCACGTTACCTTACAAGGCACACTGCAGTAGTGTAAAGCAAATAGTCAGTAAGAAACAATACAATTCGCAAGCTGACAAACGATCAATGGGGAGCAACCTGAACGGGGAGAATGAGTGGAAACTCTAATTTGACAGGTTCTTAAACAGCCAAGAGAATGAACATTAACTCAAGTTTGACATTTGTTCTGAAAAGCTTAATGAATGGATATTAACTCAAGTTAGACTATTTGCTGACATACATAGAGGATGCATATTAACTCAAGTTAGACTATTTGCTGACATACATAGAGGATGAATATTAACTCAAGTTAGACTATTTGCTGACATATATAGAGGATGCATATTAACTCAAGTTATACCTTTTTGTGACCAGATTAGAAATGAGTATTAAATCACAAGGCCGTTTTCTCACAAGCCTAGGGAATGAATTTTATCTCAAGTTCGACATTTTTTCTGACAAATACTGAAAATAAATGAATATTAACTCAAGCACTAAAAAAAATGAATATTAACTCTGTTTATTTGAAATACTTGGAATCCTTCAATTAAAAACAGACAGGTCATGTCTACCGCCTGATAATCACGACTATCTGTAGTATATTATCTTGTAATGTCTATTTCCTTGGAGTTTACAAGACCTGACAGAAGGTAGATCACTTATTTAGTATTAATATCATGATTTATTTTAGAATTGTGCCCAGACAGCTGCTAAGAGCCTACTTTTGTCGATTGTTTGGTCATCTCAAAATAAAGGAACAGTATGAACTACCACTGTGCGGCTATAGCAATAAAATGAGAGACTAGAGAAGGAGTGTACACAACCAGCGAGCTATGAAAACGATCTGCTTTTACCCTCTTCGCCATTTGCAGAGAAGGATCATGCACCCATAAGTCTTCCAGGAGTGTAATGCCATCGTTTCTTAACAGAACCCAGCATAGGAATATTAGTTTTCCCAACACCGACTTACGCCAATCAACATGTGTCACTTGGACTTAGATATAGAAACCATCTGCACACAGTCCTATCACAGCACTAGGGTAGAGACCATTCAAATAAATCACTCGGAAAAGAAACGAAACTTTCTGACACAGCTCTCAGCAGAACACTCGGGGTTGGTCAAGCAGTGGATCCCATCCCATTGCAATATTTATGGCAATGAAGCTGCCAACTAACCAGCAAAGTGTGGAGGAGCTTCCGCACAAACAGACCTGATCAACACATACAGAGGCCAGGTCTATCATAGTTAATGCCAACTTAAAAGAAAATGGATTGATCAACAGTCGCACTTCCGAAAAGAAGAGAGTTACCTTAATTTAACTAGAGTCATCATCTTCAGACTGAGAACTGGGCATAACAGACTTAAGGGCCATCTTTACAACCAAATGAGTATTGGGACAGATGACCAGTGTCCGTGTGGGGAGCATACCATGACCGTAGAACACATCCTGCAAAGCTGCATGCTCACGCAGGAAAAGAGAGAACAATACTGACAGATATGAGACAAAAGCTGCGTGGAGATAAAACAGCCTTACAAACAACGGTGTCCTTTGTAAGAGAAACCAGGACCTTGATCTGAGGATGTAAGAGAAACCAGGACCTTGATTGATCTGAGGATATAAGAGAAACCGGGACCTTGATCTGAGGATGTAAGAGAAACCAGGACCTTGATCTGAGGATGAATGAAGAAGAATATCTCTGAGTTGTGGATTTGGTCTCGAATGGAGATGTTCAATGGTCCTCGCCCCATCGCTCCTTGGCAACGCGTAGTTTATCTGCATCAGCTTTCCATATGTTCCACATCTCGCAGCCATATAACATGGCTGGAATAACCATATGTGTCAATGTAATTGCTACCCAACCAAACCTTTCACCCATACAGTAGCACAACTTTAACATTAGAGTTAAAATCGTGATCTTTGTGCCAGACTTAATGTATCCAGAAGTCCATATGTTTATCGTAGCAACGAAGACTGCTATCGTGTTCTTAACCTAATTTAACGTCTTTATACTGGTTTAGAAGACTGCAGAGTCTGTATACAACCAGTTTAATTTACATTACCTTGCTCTAAAAAGCTAGGCGCATCCAATTTATTCTTAAACGCATTAATTGCTTTTGCTTCCACTACCTCCTTTGGCAATGCATTCCACATTCACCACTCTCTGACTAAAAAAATATTTACTAACATCTAATCTGGATCTTTCTTTAATTAATTTGTAGCTGTGCCCACTTGTTCTTGTGGGTAGTTGTATTTTGAAAAACTTGTTATAGTCTAATTTATCCATTCCTCTGATCACCTTATAAACCTGTATTTTCACCTCGAATTCTTCTCTTTTCTATACACTGGCCAGTTTTTCTGAGTCTTTCCTCATAACCGTAATTCTGGAATCCCACTATAATCTTGTCGCTCTTTTTTGTATTCTTTCAAGCATGTTTATATCCCCTCTATGATAAGAACTCCACACATGCACACAGTACTCCAATCTAGGTCTAACTAATGCTTTATACAATTTTACTATCATTTCCTTGCTCACATGTTTTTAATATTTCTTTTTATCATACCTAACATTGCATTTGCCTTTTTCACTGCTACCTGAGCTTGCTCACTCGCTTTCCCTGTATGCTCTATTATAGCCCCTAGTTCCCTTTCCTTATCTATCTTTCTAATATTGTTCTCTCCCATTGTGTAATTATGTTCCATATTGGATCTACCCATGTGGATGACTATATATGTATCTACATTAAACTCTATTTGCCAGCTTACAGACCATTCTTGAATTTTATCTAAATCTGACATCAATATATCCACTTCTGCTTTAGATGAGACACTATTGCATAGTTTTGTGTCATCAGCAAATTTTGTAATCATGAATCCCATATCAATGTACAAATCATTTATATATATCAAGAACAAAATTGGTCCCAAAACCGAGCCCTGCAGCACTCCACTTTTCACTTCACACCACTCAGAGTACTCCTTATTTATTGCCCACCCTCTGCCTTCTTCCCGTTAACCAATTTTCAATCCATTTGGTAACTGCCCTACCTATACCATGGAATTTTAACTTTCTAAATAATCTTTGATGAGGTTCTCTTATCAAATGCCTTTGCAAAATCTAGATTTTGTGTTCTGTGTGGAGAAGCCTGCCCACAAACAGACCTGAGTATCACATATAAAAAGGCCAAGACCATAATTAAAGCCAACTTCAGGGGAAAATTAGCTGATCAACACTCTGACTTTCGAAAAGAAGACAGCTACTTTAACTTAACTAGAAAACAACAAGTCATCATCTTCAGACTGAGAAATGGGCATAACAGTCATCTTTACATAAAAATAAGAAGTCCATATGTTCGTCAATGCAACGAACTCCTATCGTGTTTCTGAGATATCGCCTAATATCATATTCTGATATCGATGACTCTACCAGTTAAGTAAATGAGTGCACTTCCTATAGCATTGTGCTCCACAGCTTCATTAGAACATCATCAATATTATTGATACTCAAACGCTTAGTTTTGTTTTTGTGAATTCTCAGCGCTAATGTATTAGACTACGCCTATAGTCTTTCCAATATTTAATTAGCAATAAATGGCGGTCCTGTAACAACACCAAAAAAAATCAAAGTCATCAGCAAAGTCATCCCAAATGTGGCTTAGTATACTATAAGTCTCTATCAACCTCATCCCCCAACAGTATGTAACTTCTATGGAACAAATCTTGACTTTAT
Source organism: Ariolimax columbianus (assembly GCA_036924085.1). NCBI lineage: Eukaryota > Metazoa > Mollusca > Gastropoda > Stylommatophora > Arionidae > Ariolimax > Ariolimax columbianus. The sequence goes on along the minus strand of JAVGWX010000004.1, from coordinate 76,917,911 downwards.
TAAACCAAAATTAGCGAAAAATTAAGTAAGCCTAAATATAAATCGTGAACCAGAACTGGGATAGCGACAAACAGAGCAAAGTGGGTGGATTATGTTGCCTCAAAATGCACTATCAGACATTTGGGTCAGAAACATTGTGAAATGGAGGGAATTTATTGCCCTGAAATAGCCGTTAGACATTATAATAGGAGACATTCTAAAGTGATGGAGGGACTTCATTGTCCTGAAATACGCCATCAGACATTATGGTCACAGACATTCTAAAGTGATGGAGGGACTTCATTGTCCTGAAATACGCCATCAGACATTATGGTCACAGACATTGTAAAGTAGAGGGACTTTTCTGCAGGCCATCATTTGGTCACATTGATCCAATAATCATAGTGGAACCACCACAGACAACACATCGATGGAATCTCAAAATGTCCTTTCTCAATCTCGGGACCCGTTTATTCAGCAGCAACGAATGTGAACACTCCACCTACCATACATATTGTTAAATACTAATGAGAGTTGTGTATGGAGTAGACAATCTTTATTTCCAACAAAGTGATGCAGAAGCTACAAACTGCAGGGGCATACACATGTTTAGACTTATTTCATCTAGGTCAATTGGAGAATTTCTCCGTAAACTCAATGAAACTAGAAATGAACGAGAAATGAACAAACATTGTTAAGGTGGTTGGACGGATCCTTGTGTAAGGTATTACTAGAGTTAAAGTAGTGTATTACATTTGGTTCAGTCCCAAATTCATATAATGTAATGGTTACACAGCAAACAGGGGTCAAAAAATATATTTGGACTTGAAAAAATTAATCAATTAAAGTAACATTTTAAATTTCCAGTAATTAAATATGTCCGATAAAAAAAAACACATTATTGAAATAGGCATGCGGAAATGGAGGAAGGACAATAATTAAACATTAATGACAAAATTGACAAGTAGGACAATAATGACCAGATATCACATTAATGTGCGGACAAAAACAACACGTTCGTGAAACAATAATGACCAGATATCACATTAATGTGCGGACAAAAACAACACGTTCGTGAAACAATAATGACAAGCTTGATCAAAAAAGGGCCTTAATTAACAAATACTTAGGGGAGAGGAGACTCATATCTGGTCAGACATGTTATCCAGGGTCAGGCAAAATATACGGATCAGACATGTTATCCAGGGTCAGGCAAAATATACGGATCAGACATGTTATCCAGGGTCAGGCAAAATATACGGATCAGACATGTTATCCAGGGTCAGGCAAAATATACGGATCAGACATGTTATCCAGGGTCAGGCAAAATATACGGATCAGACATGTTATCCAGGGTCAGGCAAAATATACGGATCAGACATGTTATCCAGGGTCAGGCAAAATATACGGATCAAAACCATGCCTCGCTTCTTTACAGCTTTCTCTGGAAGCAGACCTGTTTCATGACAGTTTGAGTAGCATAGTGGGGATCGACGTGATCCCCGTAGTAGTGAGCGACACGCAGATGAAGCCAAGCATAGCGCAAGACCCACCATCATCAGCACGTTCGAGATGTGAGGAAAACTACTGCATCCTACTCCCTTGCCCTTTTCAATGCGCGCACAAAGTTACTCACCGTGGGCATTCAACAACAAATACTAAATTCAGAAAATAAAATAAAATAATGAGTTAACAGACCACACAAAAACCCGGTAATGAAATAATGAAAATGTACATTGTCTTGCCAGTATACATGAATGACTCTCTCACTCCCCCCTCCTCTCACTCCCCCTTCCTCTCACTCCCCCCTCCTCTATCACTCCCCTCCCTCTCTCTCTCACTCCCCCTCCTCTCTCTCTCTTCTCCCTCCTCTCTCTCTCTCCTCCCTCCTCTCTCTCTTTCTCTCTCTGTCCCCCTCTCAATTGTACAGCTGAGATATAAAAAACAAGGTATGCCATTTTCTCACCACTGAGAGTGAAATAACAGGCGAGATATGTATTCTCGAGTTGAATTTTTTAAAAGAACAGTAATGTCGACCTGGTCAGCATCCCTGCTTGACAGTGACTAAATGTTCTGAAGGATTCCGTACCAGCAACAAATAGTTGGACATCCGCCAGATTGTTAGCAGAAAATCGTACACTTTCTCATCAGTAAACTTCATCTGCAGCAGTACGTGTAAAAACAAGTTTTCAAACTTCATTCCGTTGAATCTGTGTAACCATTTGGTCACTGTTAGAAAACAGTTAATTGTTGTCATGGCAACGAACGAGCCAATGAGAAACCTTGAAAACCAACTTCCAAGGTTAAGATTGCCAAAGAAACCGCTTGAGCGGAAAGAATTGTCGACAGCCGGATATCACAGCGCTTTCTGGACTTTGTTAGTGGTCAGTGGTGGTCAAAGTTTGTGTTTGGAGAATGCTTTTTTGATGTTACCTCGCTTGGTTGTTTCTTCACTGGGCTTGTCAGTTTGTAGAAGGTGCGGAACTCTGAACCTAGGCTCTCATCTACGATGTGATGCATATGCTCTCGGGCTAGGAGCCCTGGCGACACAGCTCGACTATCCCTTCTAACGTGTGATGCTCCCTCTACGCTAAGCTGTTTGGAGTAGTTAGGTTGATGTTGAGGCCCACCTGGTCCTGATGAACAACAGAAGAGAGAAGGTGAGTCAGGAGAACAGGTAAGTTTTTGTGACAAGCCAGCATTGATTGACATTTTCCCCTATGCGTCGACGACACTGGAATCAATAAATGAGCAACATGTCAAGACAAGGCAAAGGTTAGACATTCTCCAAGCTGATGTTGAAGATTTTCAGCGTGAGTTAAAAGCCATTTAAGTCAGCGTTAAGACATGCAGAGCAAGCCATATATTTTGGGTTATCTGCTTCAAATCATGATTCACTCTTCTTCTTTCAATGACAAATAAATGAATTGCTAGTCACACTCAGCAATACTAATGATAAGAGAGGCTAAGGCACAGCCTCAGGGAGATCACTGAAGCATAAACGGACATGCGCTAATAAGGACCGAGCGAGGAAGAGTAAAGCGGGAAAGTAAAATAATATTTGATACAAAATCATATAAGGCAAGGCCACATTAGGTGAAGTCTCACTGGCGGAGCTAAAAAAGTCGAAATTATGAATTGGCGAGAAGCATCCGTTGCTGTCATAAGGGAAGTCAGGATTAAGTGTGCAAGTTAAGAGTATTGAACCCTATGAAATGTGGGTATATAGAATATTGGGTCGCATTTCTTGGAAAGAGAACAAAACTGTGGAGGTATTGAAAAAGGTGGGGTTGATCCAACATTCCGGCAAGAGGTAGAGTACACGGGAAACCCATTGCAGCCGACCTTAGATACGGATAGGGCACTTCAACTGAACTGGTCATTCACCTATCGACACTGAAGTAAACTTAGTATCACGACTACACTTGGTCGAGGTAGCTCAGTGGTTAGTGCAGTCGAACAATCGGGGTTCGGTTCCCTGCTGGTGCGGCATATTTCCTCGATGCAACAACGGTTCCGTGGTCAACCCAGCCTCACAAAATTGTGTACCAGAATACGTCTGGGTAGTAAGGTCGGCTTGCGGGATGCTGATCCCTTCAATCCTTTGTGCCGTTGGACAAGATACTATTGGTCCAACACTACATTCCAAATATACTACAGGAATATGTAAACGGGGTATTTACTTTATTCTTTGTTTCCTTTCTATGTAAGAACAATAGTTGTTCTTAATTTATTTCCTCTTCTGTTCGCTTAGATCATTGGGTCATTAATGAATTTAATCGCGTCTAAGAATTGGACCATCATTTTTGTGCTCGATCACTTCCGTGTTCGCATAATGTGAAGAAGCTAACGGTGTTGACACGCATGCTTGGATAGGGACACTTCTGACGATCAGTGATTCCTGTTATACCATGCTCCTTTGAGTGTCTATTACTTCTGCTTTGTTTGTTTCTGTTGAACGCTCTGTTAAACGGGGAAGGGGGATTAGTGGTCTCGAAGAAACGTGTGCGCTAGGGGGAGAGGATTAGAGATCTCGAGGTAAGGTGTCCGCTACAGGTGGGTGGAGGGGATTACTGGTCTCGAGGTAAGGTGTCCGCTTCAGGTTGGGGGGGGGGGGGGGGGTGGATTAGTGGTCTCGAGGTAAGGTGTCCGCTAGGGGGAGGGGATTACTGGTCTCGAGGTAAAGTGTCCGCTTCTGGTGGGGGGGGGGGGGATTAGTGGTCTCGAGGTAAGGTGTCCGCTTCAGGTGGGGGGGGGGACTAGTGGTCTCGAGGTAAGGTGTCCGCTTCAAGTGGGGGGGGGGGATTAGTGGTCTCGAGATAAGGTGTCCGCTTCAGGTGGGGGAAGGGGGGATTAGTGGTCTCGAGGTAAGGTGTCCGCTTCAGCTGGGGGGAGGGGATTAGTGGTCTCGAGGTAAGGTGTCCGCTTCAGGTGAAAGGGGGGGGGGATTCGTGGTCTCGAGGTATGGTGTCCGCTAGGGGAAGGAGATTAGTGGTCTCGAGGTAAGGTGTCCGCTAAAGGTGGGGGGGTGGGAGGGGATTAGTGGTCTCGAGGTAAGGTGTCCGCTTCAGGGGGGGGGGGGATTAGTGGTCTCGAGGTAAGGTGTCCGCTTCAGGTGGGGGGGGGGGATTAGTGGTCTCGAGGTAAGGTGTCCGCTTCAGGTGGGGGGGGGGGTGGGGGGATTAGTGGTCTCGAGATAAGGTGTCCGCTAGGGGGAGGGGATTAGGGGTCTCGAGGTAAGGTGTCCGCTTGGTGGGGGGGGGGGGGATTAGTGGTCGCGAGGTAAGGTGTCCGCTTCAGGTGGGGGGGGGTGTAGGGAGGGGGATTAGTGGTCTCGAGATAAGGTGTCCGCTAGGGGAAGGAGATTAGTGGTCTCGAGGTAAGGTGTCCGCTAGGGGGAGGGGATTAGTGGTCTCGAGGTAAGGTGTCCGCTACAGGTGGGGGGAGGGGATTAGTGGTCTCGAGGTAAGGTGTCCGCTTCAGGTGGGAGGGGGGATTAGTGGTCTCGAGGTAAGGTGTCCGCTTCAGGTGGGGGGGGGCGGGATTAGGGATCTCGAGGTAAGGTGTCCGCTTCAGGTGGGGGGGGGGGTGATTAGTGGTCTCGAGGTAAGGTGTCCGCTTCAGGTGGGGGGGGGGGAAATTAGTGGTCTCGAGGTAAGGTGTCCGCTTGAGGTGGGGGGAGGGGGAATTAGTGGTCTCGAGGTAAGGTGTCCACTTAAGATGGGGGGGGGGGTTAGTCGTCTCGAGGTAAGGTGTATGCTTCTGGTGGGGGGGGGGTGGGATTAGTGGTCTTGAGGTAAGGTTCCTCTAGGGCGAGGGGATTAGTGGTCTCGAGGTAAGGTGTCCCCTTCGGGTTAGGGAGGGGGGGGGGGGTAGTGGTCTCGAAGTAAGGTGTCCGCTTAAGTTGTCTCGCAGTAAGGTGTCCGCTTAAGTGGTATCGAAGTAAGGTGTCCGCTTAAGTGGTCTCGAAGTAAGGTGTCCGCTTAAATGGTCTCGAAGTAAGGTGTCCGCTAGGTGGGGGGGGGGGGATTAGTGGTCTATAAGCAAGGTGTCCGCTTCAGGTGGGGGGGTTGGGGGCATTAGTGGTCTCGAGGTAAGGTGTCCCCTTCAGGTGGGGGAAGGGGATTACTGGTCCCTATGTAAGGTGTCCGCTTCAGTGGTCTCGAAGTAAGGTGTCCGCTAGGGGGAGGGGATTAGTGGTCTCGAGGTAAGGTGTCCGCTTCAGGTGGGGGGAGGGGATTAGTGGTCTCGAGGTAAGGTGTCCGCTTCAGGTAAGGGGGGGGGGAGGAGGGATCACTGGTCCCGAGGTAAGGTGTCCCCTTCGGTTTGTGGGGGGGGGGGGATGGGGGGTGTAGTGGTCTCGAATTAAGGTGTCCGCTTAAGTGGTCTCGAAGTAAGGTGTCCGCTTAAGTGGTCTCGAAGTAAGGTGTCCGCTTAAGTGGTCTCGAAGTAAGGTGTCTGCTTAAGTGGTCTCGAAGTAAGGTGTCCGCTTAAGTGGTCTCGAAGTAAGGTGTCCGCATGGGATTAGTGGTCTCTATGCAAGGTGTTCGCTTCAGGCGGGAGGGGGGGGGGGCATTAGTGGTCTCGAAGTAAGGTGTCCGCTTCAGGTGGGGGGAGGGGATTACTGGTCCCGAGGTAAGGTCTCCGCTTAAGTGGTCTCGAAGTAAGGTGTCCGCTAGGGGGAGGGGATTAGTGGTCCCGAGGTAAGGTGTCCGCTTAAGTGGTCTCGAAGTAAGGTGTCCGCTAGGGGGAGGGGATTAATGGTCTCGAGGTAAGGTGTCCGCTTCAGGTGGGGGGAGGGGATTAGTGGTCTCGAGGTAAGGTGTCCGCATCAGGTAAGGAGGGGGGGGGGGAGGAATCACTGGTCCCGAGGTAAGGATTCCCTTTCGGTTTGTGGGGGGGGGGGGGGGGGTAGTGGTCTCGAATTAAGGTGTCCGCTTAAGTGGTCTCGAAGTAAGGTGTCCGCTTAAGTGGTCTCGAAGTAAGGTGTCCGCTATGGGGGTGGGGGGGGGGGGGGGATTAGTGGTCTCGAAGTAAGGTGTCCGCTAGGGGGATGGAATTAGTGGTCTCGAGGTAAGGTGTCCGCTAGGGGAAGGAGATTAGTGGTCTCGAGGTAAGATGTCTGCTAGGGGAAGGAGATTAGTGGTCTCGAGGTAAGGTGTCCGCTAGGGGAAGGGGATTAGTGGTCTCGAGGTAAGGTGTCCGCTTCAGGTGGGGGAGGGGGTATTAGTGGTCTCGAGGTAAGGTTCCTCTAGGGCGAGGGGATTAGTGGTCTCGAGGTAAGGTGTCCCCTTCGGGTTAGGGGGGGGGGGGTAGTGGTCTCGAAGTAAGGTGTCCGCTTAAGTTGTCTCGAAGTAATGTGTCCGCTAGGTGGGGGGGGGGGGGATTAGTGGTCTCGAACTAAGGTGTTCGCTAGGGGGGGGGGGATTAGTGGTCTCTAAGTAAGATTCCGCTTCAGGTTCGGGGGGGAGAGGGGATTAGTGGTCTAGAAGTAAGGTGTCCGCTTCAGGTTGGGGGGGGGGGGATTAGTGGTCTCGAAGTAAGGTGTCCGCTTCAGGTAGGGGGGGGGAGGATTAGTGGTCTTGAAGTACGGTGTCCGCTTCAGGTGGGGGGGGGGATTAGTGGTCTCGAAGTAAGGTGTCCGCTAGGGGGAGGGGATTAGTGGTCTCGAGGTAAGGTGTCCGCTTCTGGTGGGGGGGGGGGGGAATTACTGGTCTCGAGGTTAGGTGTCCGCTTCTGGTTGGGGAGGGGGGGTTAGTGGTCTCGAAGTAAGGTGTCCGATAGGGGGAGGGGATTAGTGGTCTCGAGGTTAGGTGTCCGCTTCTGGTGGGGTGGGGGGGGGGATTAGTGGTCTCGAGGTAAGGTGTCCCCTTCGGGTTAGGGGGGGGGGCAGTGGTCTCGAAGTAAGGTGTCCGCTTAAGTTGTCTCAAAGTAAGGTGTCCGCTGAAGTGGTCTCGAAGTAAGGTGTCCGCTTAAGTGGTCTCGAAGTAAGGTGTCCGCTTAAGTGGTCTCGAAGTAAGGTGTCCGCTAGGTGGGGGGGGGGGGAGGGGATTAGTGGTCTCTATGCAAGGTGTCCGCTTCAGGTGGGAGGAGGGGGGGCATTAGTGGTCTCGAAGTAAGGAGTCCGCTTCAGGTGTGGGGAGGGGATTACTGGTCCCGAGGTAAGGTGTCCGCTTAAGTGGTCTCGAAGTAAGGTGTCCGCTAGGGGGAGGGGATTAGTGGTCCCGAGGTAAGGTGTCCGCTTAAGTGGTCTCGAAGTAAGGTGTCCGCTAGGGGGAGGGGATTAATGGTCTCGAGGTAAGGTGTCCGCTTCAGGTGGGGGGAGGGGATTAGTGGTCTCGAGGTAAGGTGTCCGCATCAGGTAAGGAGGGGGGGGGGAGGGATCACTGGTCCCGAGGTAAGGATTCCCCTTCAGTTTGTGGGGGGGGGGGGGTAGTGGTCTCGAATTAAGGTGTCCGCTTAAGTGGTCTCGAAGTAAGGTGTCCGCTTAAGTGGTCTCGAAGTAAGGTGTCCGCTTCAGGTGGGGGAGGGGGTATTAGTGGTCTCGAGGTAAGGTGTCCCCTTCGGGTTAGGGGGGGGGGGGGGGGGGTAGTGGTCTCGAAGTAAGGTGTCCGCTTAAGTTGTCTCGAAGTAAGGTGTCCGCTAGGTGGGGGGGGGGGATTAGTGGTCTCGAACTAAGGTGTTCGCTAGGGGGGGGGGGATTAGTGGTCTCTAAGTAAGGTTCCGCTTCAGGTTCGGGGGGGAGGGGGGATTAGTGGTCTCGAAGTAAGGTGTCCGCTAGGGGGAGGGGATTAGTGGTCTCGAGGTAAGGTGTCCGCTTCTGGTGGGGGGGGGGGGTTACTGGACTCGAGGTTAGGTGTCCGCTTCTGGTTGGGGAGGGGTGGTTAGTGGTCTCGAAGTAAGGTGTCCGCTAGGGGGAGGGGATTAGTGGTCTCGAGGTAAGGTGTCCGCTCCTGGTGGGGGGGGGGGGGAGGGATTAGTGGTCTCGAGGTTAGGTGTCCGCCTCTGGTGGGGTGGGGGGGGGGATTAGTGGTCTCGAGGTAAGGTTCCACTAGGGCGAGGGGATTAGTTGTCTCGAGGTAAGGTGTCCCCTTCGGGTTAGGGGGGGGGGGGTAGTGGTCTCGAAGTAAGGTGTCCGCTTAAGTTGTCTCGAAGTAAGGTGTCCGCTCAAGTGGTCTCGAAGTAAGGTGTCCGCTTAAGTGGTCTCGAAGTAAGGTGTACGCTTAAGTGGTCTCGAAGTAAGGTGTCCGCTAGGTGGAGGGGGTGGGGGGGGCATTAGCGGTCTCGAACTAAGGTGTTCGCTAGGAGGGGGGGGGATTAGTGGTCTCTAAGCAAGGTGTCCGCTTCAGGTGTGGGGAGGGGATTACTGGTCCCGAGGTAAGGTGTCCGCTTAAGTGGTCTCGAAGTAAGGTGTCCGCTAGGGGGAGGGGATTAGTGGTCCCGAGGTAAGGTGTCCGCTTAAGTGGTCTCGAAGTAAGGTGTCCGCTAGGGGGAGGGGATTAGTGGTCTCGAGGTAAGGTGTATGCTTCTGGTGGGGGGGGGGGGGGGTGATTAGTGGTCTTGAGGTAAGGTTCCTCTAGGGCGAGGGGATTAGTGGTCTCGAGGTAAGGTGTCGCCTTCGGGTTAGGGAGGGGGGGGGGGGGTAGTGGTCTCGAAGTAAGGTGTCCGCTTAAGTTGTCTCGCAGTAAGGTGTCCGCTTAAGTGGTATCGAAGTAAGGTGTCCGCTTAAGTGGTCTCGAAGTAAGGTGTCCGCTTAAATGGTCTCGAAGTAAGGTGTCCGCTAGGTGGGGGGGGGGGGGGATTAGTGGTCTCTAAGCAAGGTGTCCGATTCAGGTGTGGGGAGGGGATTACTGGTCCCGAGGTAAGGTGTCCGCTTAAGTGGTCTCGAAGTAAGGTGTCCGCTAGGGGGAGGGGATTAGTGGTCCCGAGGTAAGGTGTCCGCTTAAGTGGTCTCGAAGTAAGGTGTCCGCTAGGGGGAGGGGATTAGTGGTCTCGAGGTAAGGTGTATGCTTCTGGTGGGGGGGGGGGGGGTGGGATTAGTGGTCTTGAGGTAAGGTTCCTCTAGGGCGAGGGGATTAGTGGTCTCGAGGTAAGGTGTCCCCTTCGGGTTAGGGAGGGGGGGGGGGTAGTGGTCTCGAAGTAAGGTGTCCGCTTAAGTTGTCTCGCAGTAAGGTGTCCGCTTAAGTGGTATCGAAGTAAGGTGTCCGCTTAAGTGGTCTCGAAGTAAGGTGTCCGCTTAAATGGTCTCGAAGTAAGGTGTCCGCTAGGTGGGGGGGGGGGGGATTAGTGGTCTCTAAGCAAGGTGTCCGCTTCAGGTGGGGGGGTTGGGGGCATTAGTGGTCTCGAGGTAAGGTGTCCCCTTCAGGTGGGGGAAGGGGATTACTGGTCCCTATGTAAGGTGTCCGCTTCAGTGGTCTCGAAGTAAGGTGTCCGCTAGGGGGAGGGGATTAGTGGTCTCGAGGTAAGGTGTCCGCTTCAGGTGGGGGGAGGGGATTAGTGGTCTCGAGGTAAGGTGTCCGCTTCAGGTAAGGGGGGGGGGAGGAGGGATCACTGGTCCCGAGGTAAGGTGTCCCCTTCGGTTTGTGGGGGGGGGGGGGATGGCGGGTGTAGTGGTCTCGAATTAAGGTGTCCGCTTAAGTGGTCTCGAAGTAAGGTGTCCGCTTAAGTGGTCTCGAAGTAAGGTGTCCGCTTAAGTGGTCTCGAAGTAAGGTGTCTGCTTAAGTGGTCTCGAAGTAAGGTGTCCGCTTAAGTGGTCTCGAAGTAAGGTGTCCGCATGGGATTAGTGGTCTCTATGCAAGGTGTTCGCTTCAGGCGGGAGGGGGGGGGGGCATTAGTGGTCTCGAAGTAAGGTGTCCGCTTCAGGTGTGGGGAGGGGATTACTGGTCCCGAGGTAAGGTCTCCGCTTAAGTGGTCTCGAAGTAAGGTGTCCGCTAGGGGGAGGGGATTAGTGGTCCCGAGGTAAGGTGTCCGCTTAAGTGGTCTCGAAGTAAGGTGTCCGCTAGGGGGAGGGGATTAATGGTCTCGAGGTAAGGTGTCCGCTTCAGGTGGGGGGAGGGGATTAGTGGTCTCGAGGTAAGGTGTCCGCATCAGGTAAGGAGGGGGGGGGGAGGAATCACTGGTCCCGAGGTAAGGATTCCCCTTCGGTTTGTGGGAGGGGGGGGGGGTAGTGGTCTCGAATTAAGGTGTCCGCTTAAATGGTCTCGAAGTAAGGTGTCCGCTTAAGTGGTCTCGAAGTAAGGTGTCCGCTATGGGGGTGGGGGGGGGGGGGGGATTAGTGGTCTCGAAGTAAGGTGTCCGCTAGGGGGATGGAATTAGTGGTCTCGAGGTAAGGTGTCCGCTAGGGGAAGGAGATTAGTGGTCTCGAGGTAAGATGTCTGCTAGGGGAAGGAGATTAGTGGTCTCGAGGTAAGGTGTCCGCTAGGGGAAGGGGATTAGTGGTCTCGAGGTAAGGTGTCCGCTTCAGGTGGGGGAGGGGGTATTAGTGGTCTCGAGGTAAGGTTCCTCTAGGGCGAGGGGATTAGTGGTCTCGAGGTAAGGTGTCCCCTTCGGGTTAGGGGGGGGGGGGGGTAGTGGTCTCGAAGTAAGGTGTCCGCTTAAGTTGTCTCGAAGTAATGTGTCCGCTAGGTGGGGGGGGGGGGATTAGTGGTCTCGAACTAAGGTGTTCGCTAGGGGGGGGGGGATTAGTGGTCTCTAAGTAAGATTCCGCTTCAGGTTCGGGGGGAGAGGGGATTAGTGGTCTCGAAGTAAGGTGTCCGCTTCAGGTTGGGGGGGGGGGATTAGTGGTCTCGAAGTAAAGTGCCCGCTTCAGGTAGGGGGGGGGGGAGGATTAGTGGTCTTGAAGTACGGTGTCCGCTTCAGGTGGGGGGGGGGATTAGTGGTCTCGAAGTAAGGTGTCCGCTAGGGGGAGGGGATTAGTGGTCTCGAGGTAAGGTGTCCGCTTCTGGTGGGGGGGGGGGGAATTACTGGTCTCGAGGTTAGGTGTCCGCTTCTGGTTGGGGAGGGGGGGTTAGTGGTCTCGAAGTAAGGTGTCCGATAGGGGGAGGGGATTAGTGGTCTCGAGGTTAGGTGTCCGCTTCTGGTGGGGTGGGGGGGGGGGGATTAGTGGTCTCGAGGTAAGGTGTCCCCTTCGGGTTAGGGGGGGGGGGGCACTGGTCTCGAAGTAAGGTGTCCGCTTAAGTTGTCTCGAAGTAAGGTGTCCGCTGAAGTGGTCTCGAAGTAAGGTGTCCGCTTAAGTGGTCTCGAAGTAAGGTGTCCGCTTAAGTGGTCTCGAAGTAAGGTGTCCGCTAGGTGGGGGGGGGGGGGGATTAGTGGTCTCTATGCAAGGTGTCCGCTTCAGGTGGGAGGAGGGGGGGCATTAGTGGTCTCGAAGTAAGGAGTCCGCTTCAGGTGTGGGGAGGGGATTACTGGTCCCGAGGTAAGGTGTCCGCTTAAGTGGTCTCGAAGTAAGGTGTCCGCTAGGGGGAGGGGATTAGTGGTCCCGAGGTAAGGTGTCCCCTTAAGTGGTCTCGAAGTAAGGTGTCCGCTAGGGGGAGGGGATTAATGGTCTCGAGGTAAGGTGTCCGCTTCAGGTGGGGGGAGGGGATTAGTGGTCTCGAGGTAAGGTGTCCGCATCAGGTAAGGAGGGGGGGGGGAGGGATCACTGGTCCCGAGGTAAGGATTCCCCTTCAGTTTGTGGGGGGGGGGGGGGGGTAGTGGTCTCGAATTAAGGTGTCCGCTTAAGTGGTCTCGAAGTAAGGTGTCCGCTTAAGTGGTCTCGAAGTAAGGTGTCCGCTTCAGGTGGGGGAGGGGGTATTAGTGGTCTCGAGGTAAGGTGTCCCCTTCGGGTTAGGGGGGGGGGTAGTGGTCTCGAAGTAAGGTGTCCGCTTAAGTTGTCTCGAAGTAAGGTGTCCGCTAGGTGGGGGGGGGGATTAGTGGTCTCGAACTAAGGTGTTCGCTAGGGGGGGGGGGATTAGTGGTCTCTAAGTAAGGTTCCGCTTCAGGTTCGGGGGGGAGGGGGGATTAGTGGTCTCGAAGTAAGGTGTCCGCTAGGGGGAGGGGATTAGTGGTCTCGAGGTAAGGTGTCCGCTTCTGGTGGGGGGGGGGATTACTGGACTCGAGGTTAGGTGTCCGCTTCTGGTTGGGGAGGGGGGGTTAGTGGTCTCGAAGTAAGGTGTCCGCTAGGGAGAGGGGATTAGTGGTCTCGAGGTAAGGTGTCCGCTCCTGGTGGGGGGGGGGAGGGATTAGTGGTCTCGAGGTTAGGTGTCCGCCTCTGGTGGGGTGGGGGGGGGATTAGTGGTCTCGAGGTAAGGTTCCACTAGGGCGAGGGGATTAGTTGTCTCGAGGTAAGGTGTCCCCTTCGGGTTAGGGGGGGGGGGGGGTAGTGGTCTCGAAGTAAGGTGTCCGCTTAAGTTGTCTCGAAGTAAGGTGTCCGCTTAAGTGGTCTCGAAGTAAGGTGTCCGCTTAAGTGGTCTCGAAGTAAGGTGTACGCTTAAGTGGTCTCGAAGTAAGGTGTCCGCTAGGTGGAGGGGGGGGGGGCATTAGTGGTCTCGAACTAAGGTGTTCGCTAGGAGGGGGGGGGGATTAGTGGTCTCTAAGCAAGGTGTCCGCTTCAGGTGTGGGGAGGGGATTACTGGTCCCGAGGTAAGGTGTCCGCTTAAGTGGTCTCGAAGTAAGGTGTCCGCTAGGGGGAGGGGATTAGTGGTCCCGAGGTAAGGTGTCCGCTTAAGTGGTCTCGAAGTAAGGTGTCCGCTAGGGGGAGGGGATTAGTGGTCTCGAGGTAAGGTGTATGCTTCTGGTGGGGGGGGGGGGGGGGGTGGGATTAGTGGTCTTGAGGTAAGGTTCCTCTAGGGCGAGGGGATTAGTGGTCTCGAGGTAAGGTGTCCCCTTCGGGTTAGGGAGGGGGGGGGGGGGTAGTGGTCTCGAAGTAAGGTGTCCGCTTAAGTTGTCTCGCAGTAAGGTGTCCGCTTAAGTGGTATCGAAGTAAGGTGTCCGCTTAAGTGGTCTCGAAGTAAGGTGTCCGCTTAAATGGTCTCGAAGTAAGGTGTCCGCTAGGTGGGGGGGGGGGGGGATTAGTGGTCTCTAAGCAAGGTGTCCGCTTCAGGTGTGGGGAGGGGATTACTGGTCCCGAGGTAAGGTGTCCGCTTAAGTGGTCTCGAAGTAAGGTGTCCGCTAGGGGGAGGGGATTAGTGGTCCCGAGGTAAGGTGTCCGCTTAAGTGGTCTCGAAGTAAGGTGTCCGCTAGGGGGAGGGGATTAGTGGTCTCGAGGTAAGGTGTATGCTTCTGGTGGGGGGGGGGGTGGGATTAGTGGTCTTGAGGTAAGGTTCCTCTAGGGCGAGGGGATTAGTGGTCTCGAGGTAAGGTGTCCCCTTCGGGTTAGGGAGGGGGGGGGTAGTGGTCTCGAAGTAAGGTGTCCGCTTAAGTTGTCTCGCAGTAAGGTGTCCGCTTAAGTGGTATCGAAGTAAGGTGTCCGCTTAAGTGGTCTCGAAGTAAGGTGTCCGCTTAAATGGTCTCGAAGTAAGGTGTCCGCTAGGTGGGGGGGGGGGGGATTAGTGGTCTCTAAGCAAGGTGTCCGCTTCAGGTGGGGGGGTTGGGGGCATTAGTGGTCTCGAGGTAAGGTGTCCCCTTCAGGTGGGGGAAGGGGATTGCTGGTCCCTATGTAAGGTGTCCGCTTCAGTGGTCTCGAAGTAAGGTGTCCGCTAGGGGGAGGGGATTAGTGGTCTCGAGGTAAGGTGTCCGCTTCAGGTGGGGGGAGGGGATTAGTGGTCTCGAGGTAAGGTGTCCGCTTCAGGTAAGGGGGGGGGGGGAGGAGGGATCACTGGTCCCGAGGTAAGGTGTCCCCTTCGGTTTGTGGGGGGGGGGATGGGGGGTGTAGTGGTCTCGAATTAAGGTGTCCGCTTAAGTGGTCTCGAAGTAAGGTGTCCGCTTAAGTGGTCTCGAAGTAAGGTGTCCGCTTAAGTGGTCTCGAAGTAAGGTGTCTGCTTAAGTGGTCTCGAAGTAAGGTGTCCGCTTAAGTGGTCTCGAAGTAAGGTGTCCGCTTAAGTGGTCTCGAAGTAAGGTGTCCGCTAGGTGGGGGGGGGGGATTAGTGGTCTCTATGCAAGGTGTCCGCTTCAGGTGGGAGGAGGGGGGGCATTAGTGGTCTCGAAGTAAGGAGTCCGCTTCAGGTGTGGGGAGGGGATTACTGGTCCCGAGGTAAGGTGTCCGCTTAAGTGGTCTCGAAGTAAGGTGTCCGCTAGGGGGAGGGGATTAGTGGTCCCGAGGTAAGGTGTCCCCTTAAGTGGTCTCGAAGTAAGGTGTCCGCTAGGGGGAGGGGATTAATGGTCTCGAGGTAAGGTGTCCGCTTCAGGTGGGGGGAGGGGATTAGTGGTCTCGAGGTAAGGTGTCCGCATCAGGTAAGGAGGGGGGGGGGAGGGATCACTGGTCCCGAGGTAAGGATTCCCCTTCAGTTTGTGGGGGGGGGGGGGATTAGTGGTCTCTAAGCAAGGTGTCCGCTTCAGGTGGGGGGGTTGGGGGCATTAGTGGTCTCGAGGTAAGGTGTCCCCTTCAGGTGGGGGAAGGGGATTGCTGGTCCCTATGTAAGGTGTCCGCTTCAGTGGTCTCGAAGTAAGGTGTCCGCTAGGGGGAGGGGATTAGTGGTCTCGAGGTAAGGTGTCCGCTTCAGGTGGGGGGAGGGGATTAGTGGTCTCGAGGTAAGGTGTCCGCTTCAGGTAAGGGGGGGGGGGAGGAGGGATCACTGGTCCCGAGGTAAGGTGTCCCCTTCGGTTTGTGGGGGGGGGGGATGGGGGGTGTAGTGGTCTCGAATTAAGGTGTCCGCTTAAGTGGTCTCGAAGTAAGGTGTCCGCTTAAGTGGTCTCGAAGTAAGGTGTCCGCTTAAGTGGTCTCGAAGTAAGGTGTCTGCTTAAGTGGTCTCGAAGTAAGGTGTCCGCTTAAGTGGTCTCGAAGTAAGGTGTCCGCTTAAGTGGTCTCGAAGTAAGGTGTCCGCTAGGTGGGGGGGGGGGGGATTAGTGGTCTCTATGCAAGGTGTCCGCTTCAGGTGGGAGGAGGGGGGGCATTAGTGGTCTCGAAGTAAGGAGTCCGCTTCAGGTGTGGGGAGGGGATTACTGGTCCCGAGGTAAGGTGTCCGCTTAAGTGGTCTCGAAGTAAGGTGTCCGCTAGGGGGAGGGGATTAGTGGTCCCGAGGTAAGGTGTCCCCTTAAGTGGTCTCGAAGTAAGGTGTCCGCTAGGGGGAGGGGATTAATGGTCTCGAGGTAAGGTGTCCGCTTCAGGTGGGGGGAGGGGATTAGTGGTCTCGAGGTAAGGTGTCCGCATCAGGTAAGGAGGGGGGGGGGGAGGGATCACTGGTCCCGAGGTAAGGATTCCCCTTCAGTTTGTGGGGGGGGGGGGTAGTGGTCTCGAATTAAGGTGTCCGCTTAAGTGGTTTCGAAGTAAGGTGTCCGCTTAAGTGGTCTCGAAGTAAGGTGTCCGCTTCAGGTGGGGGAGGGGGTATTAGTGGTCTCGAGGTAAGGTGTCCCCTTCGGGTTAGGGGGGGGGGGGTAGTGGTCTCGAAGTAAGGTGTCCGCTTAAGTTGTCTCGAAGTAAGGTGTCCGCTAGGTGGGGGGGGGGGATTAGTGGTCTCGAACTAAGGTGTTCGCTAGGGGGGGGGGGGGGGGGATTAGTGGTCTCTAAGTAAGGTTCCGCTTCAGGTTCGGGGGGGAGGGGGGATTAGTGGTCTCGAAGTAAGGTGTCCGCTAGGGGGAGGGGATTAGTGGTCTCGAGGTAAGGTGTCCGCTTCTGGTGGGGGGGGGGGGATTACTGGACTCGAGGTTAGGTGTCCGCTTCTGGTTGGGGAGGGGGGGTTAGTGGTCTCGAAGTAAGGTGTCCGCTAGGGAGAGGGGATTAGTGGTCTCGAGGTAAGGTGTCCGCTCCTGGTGGGGGGGGGGAGGGATTAGTGGTCTCGAGGTTAGGTGTCCGCCTCTGGTGGGGTGGGGGGGGGATTAGTGGTCTCGAGGTAAGGTTCCACTAGGGCGAGGGGATTAGTTGTCTCGAGGTAAGGTGTCCCCTTCGGGTTAGGGGGGGGGTAGTGGTCTCGAAGTAAGGTGTCCGCTTAAGTTGTCTCGAAGTAAGGTGTCCGCTTAAGTGGTCTCGAAGTAAGGTGTCCGCTTAAGTGGTCTCGAAGTAAGGTGTACGCTTAAGTGGTCTCGAAGTAAGGTGTCCGCTAGGTGGAGGGGGGGGGGCATTAGTGGTCTCGAACTAAGGTGTTCGCTAGGAGGGGGGGGGGATTAGTGGTCTCTAAGCAAGGTGTCCGCTTCAGGTGTGGGGAGGGGATTACTGGTCCCGAGGTAAGGTGTCCGCTTAAGTGGTCTCGAAGTAAGGTGTCCGCTAGGGGGAGGGGATTAGTGGTCCCGAGGTAAGGTGTCCGCTTAAGTGGTCTCGAAGTAAGGTGTCCGCTAGGGGGAGGGGATTAGTGGTCTCGAGGTAAGGTGTATGCTTCTGGTGGGGGGGGGGGTGGGATTAGTGGTCTTGAGGTAAGGTTCCTCTAGGGCGAGGGGATTAGTGGTCTCGAGGTAAGGTGTCCCCTTCGGGTTAGGGAGGGGGGGGGGTAGTGGTCTCGAAGTAAGGTGTCCGCTTAAGTTGTCTCGCAGTAAGGTGTCCGCTTAAGTGGTATCGAAGTAAGGTGTCCGCTTAAGTGGTCTCGAAGTAAGGTGTCCGCTTAAATGGTCTCGAAGTAAGGTGTCCGCTAGGTGGGGGGGGGGGGGGATTAGTGGTCTCTAAGCAAGGTGTCCGCTTCAGGTGTGGGGAGGGGATTACTGGTCCCGAGGTAAGGTGTCCGCTTAAGTGGTCTCGAAGTAAGGTGTCCGCTAGGGGGAGGGGATTAGTGGTCCCGAGGTAAGGTGTCCGCTTAAGTGGTCTCGAAGTAAGGTGTCCGCTAGGGGGAGGGGATTAGTGGTCTCGAGGTAAGGTGTATGTTTCTGGTGGGGGGGGGGGTGGGATTAGTGGTCTTGAGGTAAGGTTCCTGTAGGGCGAGGGGATTAGTGGTCTCGAGGTAAGGTGTCCCCTTCGGGTTAGGGAGGGGGGGGGGGTAGTGGTCTCGAAGTAAGGTGTCCGCTTAAGTTGTCTCGCAGTAAGGTGTCCGCTTAAGTGGTATCGAAGTAAGGTGTCCGCTTAAGTGGTCTCGAAGTAAGGTGTCCGCTTAAATGGTCTCGAAGTAAGGTGTCCGCTAGGTGGGGGGGGGGGGATTAGTGGTCTCTAAGCAAGGTGTCCGCTTCAGGTGGGGGGGTTGGGGGCATTAGTGGTCTCGAGGTAAGGTGTCCCCTTCAGGTGGGGGAAGGGGATTGCTGGTCCCTATGTAAGGTGTCCGCTTCAGTGGTCTCGAAGTAAGGTGTCCGCTAGGGGGAGGGGATTAGTGGTCTCGAGGTAAGGTGTCCGCTTCAGGTGGGGGGAGGGGATTAGTGGTCTCGAGGTAAGGTGTCCGCTTCAGGTAAGGGGGGGGGGAGGAGGGATCACTGGTCCCGAGGTAAGGTGTCCCCTTCGGTTTGTGGGGGGGGGGGGATGGGGGGTGTAGTGGTCTCGAATTAAGGTGTCCGCTTAAGTGGTCTCGAAGTAAGGTGTCCGCTTAAGTGGTCTCGAAGTAAGGTGTCCGCTTAAGTGGTCTCGAAGTAAGGTGTCTGCTTAAGTGGTCTCGAAGTAAGGTGTCCGCTTAAGTGGTCTCGAAGTAAGGTGTCCGCATGGGATTAGTGGTCTCTATGCAAGGTGTTCGCTTCAGGCGGGAGGGGGGGGGGGCATTAGTGGTCTCGAAGTAAGGTGTCCGCTTCAGGTGTGGGGAGGGGATTACTGGTCCCGAGGTAAGGTCTCCGCTTAAGTGGTCTTGAAGTAAGGTGTCCGCTAGGGGGAGGGGATTAGTGGTCCCGAGGTAAGGTGTCCGCTTAAGTGGTCTCAAAGTAAGGTGTCCGCTAGGGGGAGGGGATTAATGGTCTCGAGGTAAGGTGTCCGCTTCAGGTGGGGGGAGGGGATTAGTGGTCTCGAGGTAAGGTGTCCGCATCAGGTAAGGAGGGGGGGGGGAGGAATCACTGGTCCCGAGGTAAGGATTCCCCTTCGGTTTGTGGGGGGGGGGGGTAGTGGTCTCGAATTAAGGTGTCCGCTTAAGTGGTCTCGAAGTAAGGTGTCCGCTTAAGTGGTCTCGAAGTAAGGTGTCCGCTATGGGGGTGGGGGGGGGGGATTAGTGGTCTCGAAGTAAGGTGTCCGCTAGGGGGATGGAATTAGTGAACTCGAGGTAAGGTGTCCGCTAGGGGAAGGAGATTAGTGGTCTCGAGGTAAGATGTCTGCTAGGGGAAGGAGATTAGTGGTCTCGAGGTAAGGTGTCCGCTAGGGGAAGGGGATTAGTGGTCTCGAGGTAAGGTGTCCGCTTCAGGTGGGGGAGGGGGTATTAGTGGTCTCGAGGTAAGGTTCCTCTAGGGCGAGGGGATTAGTGGTCTCGAGGTAAGGTGTCCCCTTCGGGTTAGGGGGGGGGGGTAGTGGTCTCGAAGTAAGGTGTCCGCTTAAGTTGTCTCGAAGTAATGTGTCCGCTAGGTGGGGGGGGGGGGGATTAGTGGTCTCGAACTAAGGTGTTCGCTAGGGGGGGGGGGATTAGTGGTCTCTAAGTAAGATTCCGCTTCAGGTTCGGGGGGGAGGGGGGATTAGTGGTCTCGAAGTAAGGTGTCCGCTTCAGGTTGGGGGGGGGGGATTAGTGGTCTCGAAGTAAGGTGTCCGCTTCAGGTAGGGGGGGGGGAGGATTAGTGGTCTTGAAGTACGGTGTCCGCTTCAGGTGGGGGGGGGGATTAGTGGTCTCGAAGTAATGTGTCCGCTAGGGGGAGGGGATTAGTGGTCTCGAGGTAAGGTGTCCGCTTCTGGTGGGGGGGGGGGAATTACTTGTCTCGAGGTTAGGTGTCCGCTTCTGGTTGGGGAGGGGGGGTTAGTGGTCTCGAAGTAAGGTGTCCGATAGTGGGAGGGGATTAGTGGTCTCGAGGTTAGGTGTCCGCTTCTGGTGGGGTGGGGGGGGGGGGATTAGTGGTCTCGAGGTAAGGTGTCCCCTTCGGGTTAGGGGGGGGGGGGCAGTGGTCTCGAAGTAAGGTGTCCGCTTAAGTTGTCTCGAAGTAAGGTGTCCGCTGAAGTGGTCTCGAAGTAAGGTGTCCGCTTAAGTGGTCTCGAAGTAAGGTGTCCGCTTAAGTGGTCTCGAAGTAAGGTGTCCGCTAGGTGGGGGGGGGAGGGGGGAGGGGATTAGTGGTCTCTATGCAAGGTGTCCGCTTCAGGTGGGAGGAGGGGGGGGGCATTAGTGGTCTCAAAGTAAGGAGTCCGCTTCAGGTGTGGGGAGGGGATTACTGGTCCCGAGGTAAGGTGTCCGCTTAAGTGGTCTCGAAGTAAGGTGTCCGCTAGGGGGAGGGGATTAGTGGTCCCGAGGTAAGGTGTCCGCTTAAGTGGTCTCGAAGTAAGGTGTCCGCTAGGGGGAGGGGATTAATGGTCTCGAGGTAAGGTGTCCGCTTCAGGTGGGGGGAGGGGATTAGTGGTCTCGAGGTAAGGTGTCCGCATCAGGTAAGGAGGGGGGGGGAGGGATCACTGGTCCCGAGGTAAGGATTCCCCTTCAGTTTGTGGGGGGGGGGGGGGGGGGTAGTGGTCTCGAATTAAGGTGTCCGCTTAAGTGGTCTCGAAGTAAGGTGTCCGCTTAAGTGGTCTCGAAGTAAGGTGTCCGCTTCAGGTGGGGGAGGGGGTATTAGTGGTCTCGAGGTAAGGTGTCCCCTTCGGGTTAGGGGGGGGGGGGGTAGTGGTCTCGAAGTAAGGTGTCCGCTTAAGTTGTCTCGAAGTAAGGTGTCCGCTAGGTGGGGGGGGGGGGATTAGTGGTCTCGAACTAAGGTGTTCGCTAGGGGGGGGGGGGATTAGTGGTCTCTAAGTAAGGTTCCGCTTCAGGTTCGGGGGGGAGGGGGGATTAGTGGTCTCGAAGTAAGGTGTCCGCTAGGGGGAGGGGATTAGTGGTCTCGAGGTAAGGTGTCCGCTTCTGGTGGGGGGGGGGGAATTACTGGTCTCGAGGTTAGGTGTCCGCTTCTGGTTGGGGAGGGGGGGTTAGTGGTCTCGAAGTAAGGTGTCCGCTAGGGGGAGGGGATTAGTGGTCTCGAGGTAAGGTGTCCGCTCCTGGTGGGGGGGGGGGAGGGATTAGTGGTCTCGAGGTTAGGTGTCCGCCTCTGGTGGGGTGGGGGGGGGATTAGTGGTCTCGAGGTAAGGTTCCACTTGGGCGAGGGGATTAGTTGTCTCGAGGTAAGGTGTCCCCTTCGGGTTAGGGGGGGGGGGGGTAGTGGTCTCGAAGTAAGGTGTCCGCTTAAGTTGTCTCGAAGTAAGGTGTCCGCTTAAGTGGTCTCGAAGTAAGGTGTCCGCTTAAGTGGTCTCGAAGTAAGGTGTACGCTTAAGTGGTCTCGAAGTAAGGTGTCCGCTAGGTGGAGGGGGGGGGGGCATTAGTGGTCTCGAACTAAGGTGTTCGCTAGGAGGGGGGGGGGATTAGTGGTCTCTAAGCAAGGTGTCCGCTTCAGGTGTGGGCAGGGGATTACTGGTCCCGAGGTAAGGTGTCCGCTTAAGTGGTCTCGAAGTAAGGTGTCCGCTAGGGGGAGGGGATTAGTGGTCCCGAGGTAAGGTGTCCGCTTAAGTGGTCTCGAAGTAAGGTGTCCGCTAGGGGGAGGGGATTAGTGGTCTCGAGGTAAGGTGTATGCTTCAGGTGGGGGGAGGGGATTAGTGGTCTCGAGGTAAGGTGTCCGCATCAGGTAAGGAGGGGGGGGGAGGGATCACTGGTCTCGAGGTAAGGATTCCCCTTCGGTTTGTGGGGGGGGGGGGGGGGTAGTGGTCTCGAATTAAGGTGTCCGCTTAAGTGATCTCGAAGTAAGTTGTCCGCTTAAGTGGTCTCGAAGTAAGGTGTCCGCTTAAGTGGTCTCGAAGTAAGGTGTCCGCTTTTGGGGGGTGGGGGGGGGGGGAGGATTAGTGGTCTCGAAGTAAGGTGTCCGCTAGGGGGATGGAATTAGTGGTCTCGAGGTAAGGTGTCTGCTAGGGAAAGGAGATTAGTGGTCTCGAGGTAAGGTGTCCGCTAGGGGAAGGGGATTAGTGGTCTCGAGGTAAGGTGTCCCCTTCGGGTTAGGGGGGGGGGGTAGTGGTCTCGAATTAAGGTGTCCGCTTAAGTGGTCTCGAAGTAAGTTGTCCGCTTAAGTGGTCTCAAAGTAAGGTGTCCGCTTCAGGTGGGGGAGGGGGTATTAGTGGTCTCGAGGTAAGGTTCCTCTAGGGCGAGGGGATTAGTGGTCTCGAGGTAAGGTGTCCCCTTCGGGTTAGGGGGGGGGGTAGTGGTCTCGAACTAAGGTGTTCGCTAGGGGGGGGGGGATTAGTGGTCTCGAACTAAGGTGTTCGCTAGGGGGGGGGGGATTAGTGGTCTCTAAGTAAGGTTCCGCTTCAGGTTCGGGGGGGGGGGGGATTAGTGGTCTCGAAGTAAGAGTCCGCTTCAGGTAGGGGGGGGGGATTAGTGGTCTTGAAGTACGGTGTCCGCTTCAGATAGGGGGGGGGGGATTAGTGGTCTCGAAGTAAGGTGTCCGCTAGGGGGAGAGGATTAGTGGTCTCGAGGTAAGGTGTCCGCTCCTGGTGGGGGGGGGGGAGGGATTAGTGGTCTCGAGGTTAGGTGTCCGCTTCTGGTGGGGTGGGAGGGGGGGATTAGTGGTCTCGAGGTAAGGTTCCACTAGGGCGAGGGGATTAGTGGTCTCGAGGTAAGGTGTCCCCTTCGGGTTACGGGGGGGGGGTAGTGGTCTCGAAGTAAGGTGTCCGCTAGGTGGGGGGGGGGGGCGGCATTAGTGATCTCGAACTAAGGTGTTCGCTAGGAGGGGGGGGGATTAGTGGTCTCTAAGCAAGGTGTCCGCTTCAGGTGGGGGGGGGGGGCATTAGTGGTCTCGAAGTAAGGTGTCCGCTTCAGGTGGGGGGAGGGGATTACTGGTCCCGAGGTAAGGTGTCCGCTTAAGTGGTCTCGAAGTAAGGTGTCCGCTATGGGGGGTGGGGGGGATTAGTGGTCTCGAAGTAAGGTGTCTGCTAGGGGGATGGAATTAGTGGTCTCGAGGTAAGGTGTCCGCTAGGGGAAGGAGATTAGTGGTCTCGAGGTAAGGTGTCCGCTAGGGAAAGGAGATTAGTGGTCTCGAGGTAAGGTGTCCGCTAGGGGAAGAGGATTAGTGGTCTCGAGGTAAGGTGTCCCCTTCGGGTTAGGAGGGGGGGGGGTAGTGGTCTCGAATTAAGGTGTCCGCTTAAGTGGTCTCGAAGTACGGTGTCCGCTTAAGTGGTCACGAAGTAAGGTGTCCGCTTCAGGTGGGGGAGGGGGTATTAGTGGTCTCGAGGTAAGGTTCCTCTAGGGCGAGGGGATTAGTGGTCTCGAGGTAAGGTGTCCGCTTAAGTTGTCTCGAACTAAGGTGTTCGCTAGGGGGGGGGGGGATTAGTGGTCTCTAAGTAAGGTGTCCGCTTCAGGTTGGGGGGGGGGGATTAGTGGTCTCTAAGTAAGGTGTCCGCTTCAGGTAGGGGGGGGGGGGGATTAGTGGTCTTGAAGTACGGTGTCCGCTTCAGGTGGGGGGGGGGATTAGTGGTCTCGAAGTAAGGTGTCCGCTGGGGGAAGGGGATTAGTGGTGTCGAGGTAAGGTGTCCGCTCCTTGGGAGGGATTAGTGGTCTTGAGGTTAGGTGTCCGCTTCTGGTGGGGGGGGGGGGGTGATTAGTGGTCTCGAGATTAGGTGTCCGCTTCTGGTGGGGGGGGGGGGGTGATTAGTGGTTTCGAGGTTAGGTGTCCGCTTCTGGTGGGGGGGGGGGGATTAGTGGTCTCGAGGTAAGGTGTCCGCTAGGGGGAGGGGATTAGTGGTCTCGAGTTTAGGTGTCCGCTTCTGGTGGGGGGGGGGGGGGATTAGTGGTCTCGAGGTAAGGTGTCCGCTAGGCGGAGGGGATTAGTGGTCTCGAGGTAAGGTGTCCGCTTCAGGTGGGGGAGGGGTGGTTGGGGGGGGGGGAGGGATTACTGGTCTCGAGGTAAGGTGTCCCCTTCGGTTGGTGGGGGGGAGGGGGGTAGTGGTATCGAAGTAAGGTGTCCGCTTAAGTTGTCTCGAAGTAAGGTGTCCGCTTAAGTGGTCTCGAAGTAAGGTGTTAGCTTAAGTGGTCTCGAGGTAAGGTGTCCGCTTCAGGTGGGGGAGGGGGGATTAGTGGTCTCGAGTTAAGGTTCCTCTAGGGCGAGGGGACTAGTGGTCTCGAGGTAAGGTGTCCCCTTTGGGTTAGGGGGGGGGGTAGTGGTCTGGAAGTAAGGTGTCCTCTTAAGTTGTCTCGAAATAAGGTTTCCGCTTAAGTGCTCTCGAAGTAAGGTATCCGCTTAAGTGGTCTCGAAGTAAGGTGTCCGCTTAAGTGGTCTCGAAGTAAGGTGTCCGCTTAAGTGGTCTCGAAGTAAGGTGTCCGCTTATGTTGTCTTGAAGTAAGGTGTCCGCTTAAGTGGTCTCGAAGTAAGGTGTCCGCTTCAGGTGGGGGGGGGGATTAGTGGTCTCGAAGTAAGGTGTCCGCTTCAGGGGGGGGGGGGGGATTAGTGGTCCTGAGGTAAGGTGTCCGCTTAAGTGGTCTCGACGTAAGGTGTCAGCTTAAGTGGTCTCGAGGTAAGGTGTCCGCTTCAGGTGGGGGAGGGGGGATTAGTGGTCTCGAGTTAAGCTTCCTCTAGGGCGAGGGGTTTAGTGGTCTCGAGGTAAGGTGTCTCCTTCGGGTTAGGGGGGGGGGGTAGTGGTCTCGAAGTAAGGTGTCCGCTTAAGTTGTCTCGAAGTAAGGTGTCCGCTAAAGTGGTCTCGAAGTAAGGTGTCTGCTTAAGTGGTCTCGAAGTAAGGTGTCCGCTTATGTTGTCTCGAAGTAAGGTGTCCGCTTAAGTGGTCTCGAAGTAAGGTGTCCGCCTCAGGTGGGGGGGGGGGGGTGGATTAGTGGTCTCGAAGTAAGGTGTCCGCTTCAGGTGGGGGGGGGGGGGTTAGTGGTTCTGAGGTAAGGTGTCCGCTTAAGTGGTCTCGAAGTAAGGTGTCCGCTAGGGGGAGGGGATTAGTGGTCTCGAGGTTAGGTGTCGACTTCAGGTGGGGGGGGGGGGGGGATTAGTGGTCTCGAAGTACGGTGTCCGCTTCAGGTAGGGGGGGGGGGGATTAGTGGTCCCGAGGTAAGGTGTCCGCTAGGGGGAGGGGATTAGTGGTCTCGAGGTTAGGTGTCCGCTTTTTATTAGAGGTCTCGTGGTAAGGTTTCCGCATTTTATTAGAGGTCTCGAGGTAAGGTGTCCGCTTTTTATTAGAGGTATCGAGGTAAGATGTCCGCTTCAGGTTGGGGGGGGGGGGGGATTAGTGGTCTCGAGGTAAGGTGTCCCATTCAGGTGGTTTGGGGGTGGGGGGGATTATTGGTCTCGAGGTGAGGTGTCCCCTTCGGGTGCCGGAGTTCACGGGGGATCGAATCACGGTGTAGACCGGGATTTTTTCATGTAGATCATTTGGTAAAAATTCCCCTAATCTCTGGGTACTGAAATCGGACTCCTGTTCTCAGTTTCAAGTAAGTTAAAAATCCCTTGAAAGCCAGAAATAAAAAAAAAGAGTAGACTTTGTCCGCTGTCCGGATAAAATATAAAAATTCCAGTTTAAAAATCTACCAAAATTATTTTGTACCTTTACCTAGGCCTAGTAAGCCACAGGAAGTTTTAAGATACTACGTTTAGCCGAAGTCTTCGGCTATCTAGCAGCATACATTAACATGCCTGTTTGAATATCAGGATTCAAAGTATTTCAAACAAGAACTTTCATTATTCATTGACTTAGCACGGCAAACAGACGAAGCTTCACGGTCGACTCTTGTAACATGTCTGGTAGCCTACCTTGGTTCTAATCTGTCCACTATTATTGTGCTTTTGAATTGCAAATGGAAGTGAGAATATTAACTTAAAAAGATATAATTTAAAACAGAAAATAAGATTAATGTTCAACAATAATGTGAAATATTTCCGATTATAGGTCTCGGAAGAATTGCATGGAGTTACAAGTGCAACATTCGGACAGCACACCTTCACTAACCTGATGTCTCCGTACTTCACCTTGAGATAGATAGTTAGATGCGTTAACAAGATCAGAGCTGTGACAAACAATTCGAATGGGACCAATACAAATTGAGGCTACGGTAGAAGGTAGAATATGATAGCAGAAACAGGTTACGGGAGAAGATAGAAAATGATAGTAGATATAGGTTACGGGAGAAGATTGAAAATCACAAGAAATCTTGAAGAAACTCGATAAAATAACTAAACGTGCGTTGAATTGGAAACCGTACCAGAGCAGATTGTTAGAAACGCCAGTTTAATAGTTGGAGGACGAATGGAGTCTCACGTCTAATGGTCAAGCAGGTCAAAGGTAAAGGTTAGCCCATAGCAACAATTGCCGTCGGGTATGAAGACAACTTTTCATGGACTAAGCCTCAGCCTATGAGAAGTGGGGAGGCCAGGGACTAAGCCTCAGCCTATGTGAGTTGAGAAGGCCAGGGATTCAGCCTCAGCCTATGTGAGGTGGGGAGGCCAGGGACTCAGCCTCAGCCTATGTGAGGTGGGGAGGCCAGGGACTCAGCCTCAGCCTATGTGAGGTGGGGAGGCCACTCAGCCTCATCCTAAGTGAGGAGGGGAGGCCAGGGACTCAGCCTCAGCCTATGTGAGGTGGGGAGGCCAGGGACTCAGCCTCAGCCTATGTGAGGTGGGGAGGCCAGTCCCATTCCTGGCTATTTATATCTTCTACAACTCATACGTCAGGTACCAATTCACAACTGGTTAGACTGGATCGACTGGATGAGAAATGGCAAAATCCAGATGGGTTAGATACCATTACATTCGGGTTCATATTCATCATTCATCTCTATCCTGCTTTTTTTCTTTCTTTCTTTCTTTCTCTCTCTTTCTCTTTAAATAGTACGATGTGGTGATTACTAATTTGTAATCACATTTGAACTTCCTTATGTTAATAATTAAATTATATACGAGGCGTGTTCAAATGAAACCGGATCTAACTGCACCAAGTGAACGTACGTGCGATGCGGATGATGACGTCACTTCTGGTGCAAACAGGACATACCAACCGTAAAGTGTGCAAAATTTCATTACCCTTCGACTAGTTTTCTCAGCAGAACTTTGAAAACATGGCGGATGTGATACGGAATCCGTCCAGAGTTGACCAGCGAGCGGGGATTCGGTTTCTAACAGCTGACGTATGTTGACCAGTTGACATCCATTGCAGAATGCAGGCAGTGTATGGTGACAAAAAAACATAGATGTGCTAATTTCACGAACCTATTGAGAGACATTTTTAGTTAAAGAAGTGTTGATAACGAAACTCTTGAAGATTCACATGCCTAGTATTATCATTATAATGTGTAGAATGTTCAATAAATCAACAGTCATTGTTTTGCTGTTGTTAAAAGAATTGTTAGTGGCTTATGTAAAGTGTGAGTTAAGGAATGATATATGTAAGGGAGAAAGTTAACAATCAGCGGTGATAGAATAAGTGGGGGTAGAACCTGCCCCATAAATGTAATTAGTACCGAGACTTAGGATTGACAATATACGTTAACCCTGCCAAAATATAGCAAATGCTTTAATACCCGTCTTTGCTCGAGAATAACAGTTTTTGAAAACACAATTCGAAAATAAATAGAAATGAATTCACATTTCCAAAAAATAAATAGAAGAAAATTAAAAATTTCGAGCTTCTCTTTGACAAAATCGGTTTTGGTGTCAGTTCATGAAGCCAGTTCATCGTGTCGGTATATGCAAATAAACAATATTCGTCGAGCAGCCATATAATCATATGCCCATAGTTCGTAAAGGGAACGGCAGAAATATTCAAGCACGCCAAGTTGGAATTCATAAAGTTGTGTATGAAGATGATTCATATTTCCTTGTTTTTTTGGTTGTGTTGTTTTCTAGGCTACATAATTAAATTCCACATATGTAGCTAAATCACATGCCATTAACTCATGACGGAAGCGACATAGCGACTTTTAATAAATCACGCTGACCTATCTACAAATCGGTCATTGAAAGTTCAGTACTAATTTCAGTTCGATAAGCTTTTCAGTTCTAGAGTTAGGCATCTTCAGAAATACAAACATTCAGAAATATAAGACTGATTTCAATCTGCATTTCTGTGCAAGCCTTCATTTATGAAAGTGTATATGTTAACTAATTTTGTTTGCCTTGCTCTCAATGTTTCAGAGCTGACTACGCTGGAGTTTACGACTCTAACTTTTTGTTCGTTTCTATAAAAATCACAATACGATTAAATTGCACTTCATTTTCTCATTTTGAAATAATTATCTGGTGTTTTCTTATACGTCAGCAATTCTTTATGTTTGATTCCACATCTTGTAAGAGTTTGTCTCAGTGTAATTTGTCGTAAGCTGCATTCATTTTTGTAGTCTGTCCCTCGCGTGTTATGAGCTTGCATTATAAACCCAACGTACCAGATTCAATTCAAAGTACGATCGCTTTTACCGATTAACCCAGCTGTAATAGGACATAGAGCTTTCTCTTTAATAAGGCATTGTATAACCTTAATGGACACAGGGAAAAAGAATTCTGAAAATGAGTTATCCAGACGATCGATAAAGGGACACTCAAAGTCGAGTCAATCAGAAAAACGTAGTCCATTCCTAGATCCTAGGGCTTGTCGTCCCACCGCGATAACCAACACGGTAACCAGGTCAGCACCGAGTGACGTGACACAAATTATCGACCCAGAGTTATGCCTGGAGATTTCTAATTGTGCTATGACGTGAAGACCACTGACCTTCAATCAACCAAACACACTACCAGACACACGTCTTCTCTACTGCTCATTTCCCACTGTTACGTTAACATTGCGTCCTCTAAACTGCACGCATGGTTTTAAGAGCGTTGCCAAACGATCGTTATGCGTGTGCTAGAAACAAAAATAGGACTCTACTACACAGAGTATTTCGTAAGAGGCAACTAATAGAGCGGTCAGATCTCATAACAAACGATAACAAGGTTTGCAACCACATGCATGTATTGTCGTAAAATGAGTATAGCAACGAGGGCCAACAAAACGAAGTGATGACGATTGCAGGAACAGAAATAGAAACATAAATGATCGTACAAAACCAACAAGTTCAAACTGAAAAATTGCACGTACCTCGGTAACATAATCTCAGCAGATTGAAAAAGTGACACCGAAATCCAAAAAAGATGTTATAGATCAAGTCAAATTATTGGGCAAATGTCAAAACAGATGTAATAAATCAAGTCAAATTATTGGGCAATTGTCAAAACAAATGTAATAAATCAAGTCAAATTATTGGGCCAATGTCCCCGATATAACAAATCCTAATATGTGACAATGGAAACAAAATGAACACTGCAACTCGATATTCCAACCCATGTTGTGCTATCAGTGCCAGAATTGGACATTGACAAGCAACGATAAAAGCAACATTGTAACAGAGATGAAATGTCTGCGTAGAACGTTTGGAGTAACAATAATGGATAGAATCAGAAATTCCCTGACCAACAGAACCAGAGATACCAACTTTGCAGGCGCAACATCAAGTAAACGAACGTTAGACGAAGAACTGCAACAAGGCTCTCCTCTAAGCTGCACACTTTTCCTCATCTATATAAATGACCTCACAAGACATCTAAATGTGTCAAAAGTATTGTTTGCTGATGATCTCACCATTTGGACGACCGAGAAATATCCCATTTTGGCCAAAGTCAAGATCAATAGAGCGGTACTAACAATTTCAGTATAGTGCAAACTGTGGAAACTAAAGATAAATACACAGAAAACCATATACACCATCTTCTCCCACAGTCACAGAGACGCAAAGAGATTCATTAACATCAAAATGATTGGGGAATTACTAGTAAAAGAGGATACTCCAGTTTATCTGGGAGTAACACTGGACAGACAGTTGAAATTTGGCAGCCACATCTGCAACTTAAGAAGTAAACAAACCAAGCGTTTGAACTTAATCAAAAGACTTGCTAGTACAAATTGGGGAGCTGATAAACAAACTCTTCGGCAACTATACCTTGGTCCTGTACGACCGGTGATGGACTACAGCCTACCCATATCGACGACTGTGAGTACAAATAACATCTCATTTATTGACTGGGTGCAGAATAAAGCTCTTAGACTAATTTGTGGGGGGATGAGGTCAACACCTTCAGTAGCGTACGAGATTAAGGCCAACATTGAACTGCTAGATATCAGGAGAAAGGGGGCACTGACTGAAGTGGTAGAGAGATACAAGAGACAAGAAACAAACCACCCAAATGGGGTACAAATAGACACTTGGAAGCAAAAGAGAAGATTGAAGCAATTGTCCCCACTGGATGTAGCAGAAGAGGAAAGCCATATTCACCATCTGCCGGAGGAGAGAGAAATGGAAATAGGTTTTTTGGACCAACACCTTTGGAAAATCTTTGCCTGCCAGTCATAAAAACACACCTGACAGAAAAAGCAGCCACCAAGGAGACTACCTTGGAAACTGTCTCTAGCTACCCAAAATTGGCAGTCCTGGTCTATGCGGATGCATCAGCATTCAAATCTACCTTTTTTGCAGGGTATTGTATCCATATGAAATACCCGGATAGGTCCATATGCGAGTTTTGTGATTCACGCGGCGAAAACCGTTCAAACAATGAAGCGGAGGCCGAGGCTATAAAAACAGCAGTTGAGATTTTGCACTAACAGTTTGACTTGGGCGAATTGTTGCCGATGTATTTGATCATTTTTAGTGACTCTAAGTCGGTTCTGGAGGCGCTGAAGAACACGCCATATAAAGAAAAGAAGATATTCTTGGTGGGGAGGGCGATCAACAACATCATCACTGCCCACGGGATAAATATCACCTTGCAATGGATCTCTGGACATAGTGGGCTACTAAAACAGGAGCCTCGAAACAACAATTGGATAGACCCAACCACACAGTAAAACGAATTATTAAAAATAATACTTGGGAAATCAGGATGAACAGGTGGGCGACGGGAACAACAGGTCGCAGTGTAATTAACGAAATGTCACAGCCAAAAAGTAACGATGACATAAACAATATACATAGAAGAGATTAAAGTCTCATCTTTCAGTTCTGAACAGGACATACCAGAGTCAATAGCCACTTGAACGGCGCATCAATCCCCAGCACCTCCCCTTGTGCAGACATTTCTGTCATCCTGATGAAACAGTTCGACATCTACTCATTGAGTGCAAGGCGCTTGCGGACATGAGGAAAATATTCTTACAAGCACTGCAGACAAGTACCAGCACACTTTACGGAGCAGTGACACAACTGAAGAAGACCTGTACATATACTAGAATGACACGAGGCTGCCAAGAGCAGGCTTGCTCAGCAGCTATGGGATAACAACAACAACGATTGGTTAAACGAAAAGAGAAATGGTCATCACTCGTGATGGACGAACAACATATATACACATAGAAGTAAACATATATACGTATTATTATTTATATACACATACACATATATATGCGGGACTGAACCGCTAGTTCAGCCAGGTTAGAACATATTGACCAAGACGTTGCGTCAAGGTCAGGTACATTATAATGACCAAGACAACTATCTCTCTCTCTCCCATGTAGCGTTCCCTATAGACAGCCTGTTTTCAAGGCACTCTGACTGTCGAGATGTGGTTCGACGTGATCCCCGTAGTAGTAAGTGTCAGGTAGATGAAGTGAAGCAGAGCACAACCGCCTGAAAAAAACCACCTTCATCAGCATGTTCGGAAAGTGATGAAAGCTACCACAACCCACCACTTTACGTCCTTTTCATGGTGCACAAACGAGTGAATATATACATTGGGGTGGGGGGAGATTAAACAGCAACAACAGCAGCAGCATCATCATCCCCACCGACGACCACGACAACGACGGTGGCAGCATCACCAACAACAGGAAACACTACATGCCAATCACACATTTCAAACGCTCGCTGGTAAGATTTTCAGTTTGAAAGAAAGCTCTAGAAATAATTACATTAAATGACAAAGGAATAAAATAGTGAACAATTCGCTTCCTGTGGAATGCAAAATGAAAAAACCAGACGACAGCGAATGCAAATGACAAGTGAAGGTCGCATAAGAAGTATTGGAAAGGGCGACACATTAAAATGTTGATCATAGAAATCAATACTCGTATGAAACGAACCGCACCTTCAAATCGATCGGAAAATATGCACAAAACCTGAACAAGGAATATCACCCGGAACAAAATACAACAAAAACACCCAGACAATATTTCCCGAGTTTGCAGAAATGTCAAGAGGAGAGCCTAATCAATAATCGCCACCACAAGTTAATTTATTGCTGCGTGTAGGTGTTGGAAAATGTTAAAAAAACAATATTCTTTGTACGTGTTTATCCGCAAGGTACACCATTGCCCCAAGATAGAAAAGAGTTTATTTCTGTGTTTAAATGCCACCACGTTAAATTTGCAGTGTCGTCTGCGCTTGTTTTATCCCCTGGCATGTTACATCAAGGTTGAAAATAACCGTAAACATTACAGTACTGTGATGTTTTAAATGTTCTTGATGTACAACATTACTGTGATGTTTTAAATGTTCTTGATGTACAACATTACTGTGATGTTTTAAATGTTCTTGATGTACAACATTACTGTGATGTTTTAAATGTTCTTGATGTACAACATTACTGTACTGTGATGTTTTAAATGTTCTTGATGTACAACATTACTGTACTGTACTGTAGTGAGATATTTCAAATGTTCCAAATGTAGAACATTATTGCAGTGGGATATTTGAAATGTTTCAGATGTAGAACATTACTACAGTGGAATATTTGAAATATTCCAGGTGTAGAATATTACTGCGGTGGGATATTTGAAATGTTTCAGACGTAGAATATTACTGCTTGTGATTTTTGAAACGTTCTAGATTTAAAACAAAACTCTTTCTGATATTTGAAATGTTCTTGATGTAGAACATTACTGCACTGTGATATTTGAAATGTTCTAGATGATGCATTATCATTTTAAGTAATATAAGAGAAACATCATTACCGCAATGTGTAAGACAGTTTGTACTGCAATAGGACATTGAAGTATCCTAAATATATTTATACACAGTATGACCAGTGCACGAGTTGAGAGCAGCCAGCGATTCGTAGCTGACTTCGCATAAGGGTTAGTTAACCACAGCTAACCAAGACCCTATTCCGAAACAATGTGGCCGCCCTGTAACTCAGGTTGCACCATTCACTAGTGCAGTCTGACTAAGGGACAGGGATCGCAATGGGAAGGCAGATCTGGTACAAAATAAAAGCCGGTTTAAATCGGGGGTGGCGGACCAAAAAACGCGCATATATCGAATCCTAGCTGTAAACTATATAATCTCATCACAACGTCATGTTCAGGACTAACGCCAAAGATGGTACGCATCATTTTGCATATATTTATGAACAAGTCACATTTATATTATATTTTCTTGAAAGACTTCATATTTGTATGCATAATTTTATCTGAGGATGTCATAGCCCGTGAACAGAACTACATATTTATCTGCCATTTTTACTGAATATTCTATGGGCGACTGCTAAATCAGCGCAACGTATTTCATTCGATATTTAGTGCTCTTCACGAGATATGGGCATATGATTATATGGTTGCATGAATAATATTGTTTTCCGGAAAATACTGACACACTTTACTGATTGATCCTTTTAAAACAGGTCCAGTGATCTGAGAAAAGGAGTGAGAGGACGGACGAGGAGTAGGCGGGCTGGGGAAGAGAAGGATGAAGGTAGGTTTAGAAGCGGACAAGATTAAGGGAGGGATGGGTGGACTGCTGAGGAAGACTTTGACGTAGACGACTTTGAGGATGAGAAAAGATGGACAAAGGAGTTGGTAGCTTAACCTACATAGTTATCTCTGACAGACATTTAACGATGAAAAGCCAGCGAGAAAAAAAGCTGATTCCTAGTACGATACAGTCTTTAATACTTTCTTTCGGAGAGGAAGAATAAACAGCCAACACATACTGATCAGACATATCAGGGTCAGGCAAAATATACTGGTCAAGACCCTTGCCTCGACTTCCACGAAGTCCTCCCTGGAAATGGGCTGTTTCATGGCAGTCTGACTAACGAGGAGTAATATCGAAGTGATCCCCGTAGTAGTGAGAAATGCGCAGATGAAGCCAAGCATAGCAGAAACGTTTGGAGAACCCTGGCCCACCTTCATCAGCACGCTATGAGAAAATCTACAGCAAACTGCCACTTAATGTCCTTGTCAAAGTACACACAAAAGCAAATTTATTCATTGTGAGCATTGAACAACAGTAACAAAAATGCCTTTCCGACGTGAGTGTACTATTTGTTTAGTAACTTTCTTTATTAATACGAGGACCGCGTCACTACCTGCAAAGAACAAACAACTTACTGAAGAGTTTATAGTCGTCGTCGTCTTCATTATTATCATTACAATCATCATCCGCAGGCTAGTCAGTCCGAAGACTGGCGTTGGCGTCTTCTGATCATGTCACAAAATTGTTCTCTGTTAGTCAGTCCAGAGACTGCTGATGAAGTCTTCTGATCGTGTCACGCCCCTGTCATCTGTTAGTCAATCTAGAGACTGGTTTTAAATTCTTGTGTTAAATTCTTCTGACTATATCATGCCACTGTTATCTGTTAGTGAGTCCAGACACTGGTGTTAAATCCTTCTGATCATGTCACGCCACTGTCATCTGTGTCATGCCACGCCACTGTCATCTGTTAGTCAGTCCGGAAACGTGTTGAAGTCTTCTGATCATGTCACGCCACTGTTCTCTGTTAGTCAGTCTGGATATAAGCGTTAATGTCTGCTGATCATGTTCACTGTTAGTCCAGAGACTGGTGTTGAAGTCTTCAGATTATGTGGCGACACTGTTCTATGTTAGTCAGTCCAGAGACTGGTGTTAATGTCTTCTGATCACGTCACACCACATTCCTCTGTCTGTCAGTCAGTCTGGAGACTGTATTGAAGTCTTCTGATCATGTCACGCCACTGTCCTCTGTTAGTCCAAAGACTAGTGTTAAAGTCTTCTGATCATGTCACACCACTGTCATCTGTTAGTCAGTCCGGAGACTGGTGTTAAAGTCTTCTGATCATGTCACACCACTGGCATCTGTTAGTCAGTCCGGAGACTGGTGTTAAAGTCTTCTGATCATGTCACACCACTGGCATCTGTTAGTCAGTCCGGAGACTGGTGTTAAAGTCTTCTGATCATGTCACATCACTGTCATCTGTTAGTCAGTCCGGAGACTGGTGTTAAAGTCTTCTGATCATGTCACACCACTGGCATCTGTTAGTCAGTCCGGAGACTGGTGTTAAAGTCTTCTGATCATGTCACACCACTGGCATCTGTTAGTCAGTCCGGAGACTGGTGTTAAAGTCTTCTGATCATGTCACATCACTGTCATCTGTTAGTCAGTCCGGAGACTGGTGTTAAAGTCTTCTGATCATGTCACACCACTGGCATCTGTTAGTCAGTCCGGAGACTGGTGTTAAAGTCTTCTAATCATGTCACATCACTGTTATCTGTTAGTCAGTCCGGAGACTGATGTTAAAGTCTTCTGATCATGACACACCACTGGCATCTGTTAGTCAGTCCGGAGACTGATGTTAAAGTCTTCTGATCATGACACACCACTGGCATCTGTTAGTCAGTCCGGAGACTGATGTTAAAGTCTTCTGATCATGACACACCACTGGCATCTGTTAGTCAGTCCGGAGACTGATGTTAAAGTCTTCTGATCATGTCACACCACTGGCATCTGTTAGTCAGTCCGGAGACTGATGTTAAAGTCTTCTGATCATGTCACACCACTGTCATCTGTTAGTCAGTCCGGAGACTGGTGTTAAAGTCTTCTGATCATGTCACACCACTGTCATCTGTTAGTCAGTCCGGAGACTGGTGTTAAAGTCTTCTGATCATGTCACACCACTGGCATCTGTTAGTCAGTCCGGAGACTGATGTTAAAGTCTTCTGATCATGTCACACCACTGTCATCTGTTAGTCAGTCCGGAGACTGGTGTTAAAGTCTTCTGATCATGTCACACCACTGTCATCTGTTAGTCAGTCCGGAGACTGATGTTAAAGTCTTCTGATCATGTCACACCACTGGCATCTGTTAGTCAGTCCGGAGACTGATGTTAAAGTCTTCTGATCATGTCACACCACTGTCATCTGTTAGTCAGTCCGGAGACTGATGTTAAAGAACAAAAAGAAGAACAGGAATAAAACAGGAAATAAAACAAGAAGAAAAACAGGAAGAAAAACAAACAGGAAGAAGAACAGGAATAAAACAGGAAATAAAACAGGATGAAAAATAGGAAGAAAAACAGGAAGAAAAACAGGATGAAGAACATAAAGAACAGGAAGAACAGGAAGAAGAACAGGCAGAAAAACAAACAGGTAGAAAAACAAACAGGCAGAAAAACAAACAGGTAGAAAAACAAACAGGTAGAAAAACAAACAGGCAGAAAAACAAACAGGTAGAAAAACAAACGGGCAGAAGAACAGGAAGAAGAACAGGGGGAAGAACAGAAAGAAGAACAGGAAGAAAAACAAACAGGAAGAAAAACAAACCTGAAGAAAAACAAACAGGAAGAAAAACAAACCTGAAGAAAAACAAACAGGTAGAGGAACGTGAAGACGAACAAATTGGAAGAAGAGCAGTAAGAAAAACGTGAAGAAAAACAAACAGGAAGAAGATGAAGAAGAATAAAAGAAAATAACAAAAGAAAGAACAAAAGAAAGAACAAATAAAAGAAAATAAAAAAGAAGAAAAAAAAGAAGAAAAGGGAGAAGAAAAGAAGGAAGACAAGGAAAAAGGAGAAAGAAGAACAAGAAAAAAGGAAGACCAAGAAAGAAGAAAGAAAGAAGAAAGAAAGAACAAAGAAGGAAGAAGACGACGATGACGAAAACACTATGGATCTTCTCACTACTCGCTCATCCCCGAAGTGGATGCACGCACATTCTCTATTTTAAACTAGATTGTATTGTGCTATAGAGTAAGAGCCCTAACATCACAGGATTAATAAGAACAGCAACTGGCACTTTCTGCCATAAGTGGTGCTTGATGTTGGAGCCACGGTTTCGTGTTGTCACATGCCTTCCAGGAATATAACAATGAGTTCAAGGTACAACAAAAAGTCATTATTATTAGATTTGGACATGGTGCTGGGATACAATTCAGATTTCTCGGAGGAATGTTCATAGAAGAATATAGAGAAAGCTCGGAGCATTAAGTTGGACTGTCTTAAAACACGCATTAGTGCAGCAAATAGTACCGAGCAATACAATAGCAGAGTTTAAGAAAAATAAAGTATAGATGACAGATATCTTAAGAAAAATTAAAGAAAGCAAAATAGCACACAAGAAAATACTCCACAATGTGGTATGAAACCCACAGAGAAGGCGAAAGAGATCGATCTAGGACATGTTGGTCAAGAACAGTTGAGGCCGAAATAAAAGTCATAAATTAGTAGGTAGGATGACTGTAAACCGAGCAAAGTGGAGTGAACTTATTGCTGCACTTGAATATGCCATTAGGAGTGAGGGTCACCGACAGATTTGTCAGCCACTGATTTAAAGAATAAAGAAGACTGATACTGAGACATGGAATATGTGCTGGCATGCAGAATAAGTAGATGGAATCAATTTGCAAGATAATATAAGCAATGGGAAAACAGCACATATAGAGTTGTGCATGTAGAATGAAAGATGAACTTTTCAAAACGACAACTTAACTTAACGTTTTTATACTGGCTTATAAGACTCTGCAGAGTCTGTTTACAACCAGTTTCTTGGAGTGTGGTTAACCGATGTGCGAGTCCATCTTAATAAAACCAAACACTAGAGCAAAGTAGACCTGTTAGGCCCAATCTATGCTGCTCTTAACAAACCACCTAACTCTGGCTGGTGTTATGCCATGTCACACAACCGCCTTTTATGACATGCTCTCTGTGAGGCAGTGGTGATATTCTTGTCCTTGTCATACACAAAGACTCCGGCAGACCACTCGGGTACAAGGCTAGTTCGTGGAACAGAAGGCATTAATCACATGAATGGAGACATCGTTTTTGATGAGCAAGATATACCAAACAGATGGAGGCAGCATAAAAAGACGTTTTCCGACAACAATCCATCACCGTTTAATAGTGACTGTCTTAGCATTACAAGTTCAGATGTAGAGAGAGCAATCCAACATATTTGAGCAAGCGTAAAGCAACGGACACGAACACCATAAATATAGAAAGGTAAAGGTTCTGGAGGAATTTGGGATAGATAAAATCATTTATCTCTGTAAATGTCGTCTGCCATTATCATTATCAGGTGCCCTGCCGGTTAGTGCTGGCGATCATGGCGCTTCTATAACGTGTGTCGTTTACCAACTCTGTTGATTGTCGACCGTATCATTCTCTCAGGCTGTCAAACATCTTCTCTCTCTCTGCCTTCCTCTGTCTCTCTTTTTAGTTCTCTGCCCCGTTGCCACAACGTGCTTCAATCAGCCTCTTATTGAAACAAGCTCGAAGAAGGATGACCGCCTTGTTTTGATCCTTGCAGAGTTGTGACTCTTCGAGAACTGCATCACTAGCCTCCCTTGCAGTCCATATGATCCGTAGAATTCTTCTTTCAAACCACATCTCCGTTGCTTCCAAATCGTTATGCGATTGCTTGCTGAATGTCCATAATTCACTGGAATATATCAGTACTGGTTCCAAATCGCATCAAAGGACTCTACAATACAGGATATATACCGAGTGACCTAATTACTCCAAACGCTAAAGCACTACCCAAGAAATCTCGTTCATTCACCTTGCATTATTGGTAGAAGGTCAATAAATTGTCTCAGACGTGGAAATCTGACGCAGTTTTATTAACAATAGTTGCAAGAATTTGGGATTCAAGTAAAGAATCAAAGCCACGTATATGGATTCAAACTTAACGAATGACAGGAAAACGAAAACTGATCATTATTAATGTGGGCAGGAAATCTATTCTACATAACAAAATAATAAAATAAAATACTAGAACACACAAAAAGCTTTTCCATATTCATCATCACCACCATTAGCACCAGATTAGTCAGTCCCGAGACTGGTGTTAGTCTGATCATGTGACACTACGGTCCTCTGTTAGTCAGTCCAGAGACTAGTGTTAGTCTGATCATGTCACACTACTGTCCTCTGTTAGTCAGTCCCGAGACTGATCATGTCACACTACTGTCCTATGTTAGTCAGTCCGGAGACTGATTATGTCACAGCATTATCCTCTGTTAAGTCAGTCCGGAGACTGATTATGTCACGTCACTGTCCTCTGTTAGTCAGTCCGGAGACTGATCATGCCACACTGTTGGCCTCTGTTAGTCAGTCCGGAGACTGATCATGTCACGTCACTGTGCTCTGTTAGTCAGTCCCGAGACTGATCATGTCACACCATTGTCCTCTGTTAGGCAGTCCGGAGACTGATCATGTCACGTCACTGTTCTCTGTTAGTCAGTCCCGAGACTGATCATGTCACATCATTGTCCTCTGTTAGTCAGTCCCGAGACTGGTGTTAGTCTGATCATGTCACGTCACTGTCCTCTGTTAGTCAGTCCGGAGACTGATGTTGAAGTCTTCTGATCATGTCACACCATTGTCCTCTGTTAGTCAGTCCGGAAACTGGTGTTAAATTCTTCTGATCATTTCACGCCACTGTCTTCTGTTGTCAGTCCGGAGACTGATGTTGAAGTCTTCTGATCATGTCACACAATTGTCCTCTGTTGTCAGTAGTTTTCTTCAGCTCAGTAAAGGTCTGCATGCCAATGTTGTTGCACACATGTGTGATGTAATTGTTTATTGGACATTGTCTTAATTTTTTTCACAAAGTTTTGTATTTTCTATAGTAAGTAAGCCTCCATGTCTCATGTTGTGACCAACCCAAGACAGTGGACCTTTTGTATATTCGTCAGTAGTTGTCTATGTGGCCCTATATCTCTAAGCACATGTTGGTTTGACCTTATTATATATCCAGTCAATACCCCATATACATATAAGGGGCATAATTCTTCGTTTAGAGTTCATGTTTCAGAGCCGTACAATGACACCGGTCCGATATGTGCAGTGATTGTTATTTTCCAAAGCTCTATATTTAGATATTTATTGTTAGAAGTCTTTTGTTTCCTACGGAATGTCTTCTTTTTAGCAGCTGCCATACCAGTTCTACTTTCAATTCAACTGCACAGCAAGTATTTTCTGTAATAATTTGACCCAAATATTAAAAACCTTTACTGCCCGTCAAGTTTGCAAAATTGCATTATCCTCCGACTCATAGTTTCCTCGGCAGACCGTTGAAAACATGGCGGGTGTGATACAGAATCCATATAGAGTTTGATCAGCAAGCAGTGATTCGGTTTCTAACAGCTGATGGATGTCGACCAGTTGTCGTTCATCGCAGAATGCAGGAATGTGTCGAATCCAACAGTGAAGAACTGGACAACGATGTTTAAAGAAAGACGTAAGTTAACGAAAGATGTTACGAGACCAAGTTAGGCGCATATTGTCGCGTCAGAAGCTACCATTACCAAAATTAATGCAACAATTCAGGTGGACCGTCGCCGGAGATTACGCTCGCTAGCAGAAGAAATTCGCTGTGTTGCTAGGAACAATTCAAATAGTGGTTAGCAAGACACTGAAGAATCGGTACCCATTGTGAACACACTGTCCGATATTTCAGTTTCTTGTGTCTTCGACACATTTTAGTCCCCATACACTGCCTGCATTCTGCGATGAATGACAACTGGTCGACATCCTTCAGCTGTTAGAAACCGAATCACCGCACGCTGATCAACTCTGGACGGATTCCGTATCACACCCACCATGTTTTCAATGGTCTGCTGAGGAAACTATGAGTTGGAGGATAATGGAATTTTGCTAACTTGACGGTCGATATATGCTTTTTTCACCTGAAGTGACACTGATCAGACAATGTTAGCCAGGGTAAGGAGAAATATACTGGCCAAGAGGACAACAGTCCGGCTAACATGGTGAGGTTTCAAACTGATGCCCTTAATAGGGAGCGACACGCAGATGAAACCAAGCATAGCACAACCATCTGGAGGACCCCAGTCCACCTTCATCAGCACGCTCGGGATGTGAGGAAAGCTACAACAACCCGTCACTTAATGTCCTTATTAGACGGCACAAAAGAGTAAAACTCCTCTCATTGTGGGCATTCAATAACAACAACAACCACACCTTAAGTGACGTCATCATGCGCATCGTACGTATGTTCACTTGGTACAATTAGGTCCGGTTTCATTTGAACAGGCCTCGTAGTACACATCCCTGTTAATGTGTTAATTCATTGAGTGCTAAATTCGCTGTTCGGTTTTCATACAAGTTCAGCATCAGTTTAATAATAGCTCTATCCACCCTAGGCTGTTCAAAAAGATAGAAACGTTTGTTCCACGGCACTATTTCAAAAGCCAATTCCCTTCTTCGCTGTCTTTATTTTCCTCAGCTAAAACGTTGATGAATTTTATGGCATCCTGCCGTCGAAGGCATTTACAGTGGCGAAATGGAAATTGAAAATGTTTGAAAGAACAGACTTATTGCACCAGGGTGTTTTCACATGCATTCAGCGCCTTTCATTTCTAAAAGTCTCATGGCGAAACTGAAAATGACATCTAACGTTGCCAGGTACTAATTTACATCTGAGTCGACTGGAAGGCGCGATCACTTTATGGGATGTCCCTGTCTGCCAAAATAAGCACAATGGGTTTCGAACCTGGTACGTTGGGACTGCAAGCCTCCATCACAATCCCTAGAACTCAAAATCTTCCGTTTGGGGCATAACAAATGATAGGTACTCATTCAAATCAATATAAAACAACTTGTAGGACGATCTCACTGCAACATATGGATTCGTGGTCTACCGATTGCAAGAGTTCGACCCCCTACATGGTAAAGCAAGAAGCTGTACCCAGGCGAACGGAACAGGAGCGTGTATATTCAGCGAGCTATACATATCACTAGCATACAAACTCATCTCCTGTTAGCGAAATAAATATTGAAAGACTATGAATCTGACTAGAGCAAAAGGATGCTTATATTTTGTTACATAACATCAAGACACAAAATCAAAAAAAAAAGAAAGTTAATTCGGCGCTAAAATGGCGAGAGGAGTCTAACGCCTGACAAAGCAAAACATACTGATCGGGCATGATAGTCAGGGTCAGGAAAAACATACTAATCGGGCATGATAGTCAGGGTCAGGCAAAACATACTGATCGGGCATGATAGTCAGGGTCAGGAAAAACATACTAATCGGGCATGATAGTCAGGGTCAGGCAAAACATACTGATCGGGCATGATAGTCAGGGTCAGGTAAAACATACTGATCGGGCATGCTAGTCAGGGTCAGGCAAAATATACTGATCGGGCATGCTAGTCAGGGTCAGGCAAAACATACTGATCGGGCATGATAGTCAGGATCAGACAAAATATACTGATCGGGCATGATAGTCAGGGTCAGGCAAAATATACCGATCGGGCATGCTAGTCAGGGTCAGGCAAAATATACTAATCGGACATGCTAGTCAGGGTCAGGCAAACCGTACTGATCGGGCATGCTAGTCAGGGTCAGGCAAAATATACTCATCGGGCATGCTAGTCAGGG
Source organism: Ariolimax columbianus (assembly GCA_036924085.1). Taxonomy (NCBI): domain Eukaryota; kingdom Metazoa; phylum Mollusca; class Gastropoda; order Stylommatophora; family Arionidae; genus Ariolimax; species Ariolimax columbianus. The sequence continues at coordinate 76,875,726 of JAVGWX010000004.1, read as the reverse complement.
TCAGGCAAAATATATTGATCAGCCATGTTAGTCAGGGTCAGACAAAATTTACTGATCGGGCATGCTAGTCAGGGTCAGGCAAAATATATTGATCGGGCATGTTAGTCAGGGTCAGACAAAATAAACTGATCGGACATGCTAGTTAAGGTCAGACAAAACATACTGATCGAGCCTGCGAGTCAGGGTGAGGCAAAATATACTGATCGGGCATGATAGTCAGGGTCTGGCAAAACATACTGATCGGGCATGCTAGTCAGGGTCAGGCAAAATATACTCATCGGGCATGATAGTCAGGGTCAGGCAAAACATACTGATCGGGCATGCTAGTCAGGGTCAGGCAAAACATACTGATCGGGCATGCTAGTCAGGGTCAGGCAAAATATACTGATCGGACATGCTAGTCAGGGTCAGGCAAAATATACTGATCGGACGTGAAAGTCAGTGTCAGGTAAAATATACTGATCGGACATGTTAGTCAGGGTCAGGTAAAATATACTCATCGGACATGTAAGTCAGGGTCAAGCAAAATATTCTGATCGGACATGTTTTTTATGGTCAGGCAAAATATACTGATCGGACATGTTAGTCAGCGTAAGGTAAACTGTACTGATAGGACATGTTAGTATAGGTTAGTGGAAATATACTGGCTGAACCTTTTATTCTGGGTCAAGTAAGATATGCTGATCGGACATGATAGTCAGAGGAAAGTAAAATATGCTGTTTGGACATTTTATTCTGGGTCAAGTAAAATATGCTGATTGGACATGATCAAGTAAAATATGCTGATCGAAGATGTTATTCTGGGTCAGTTAAAATATACTGGTGAAGATCCCCATCTCAATGCCACGTTGGTCTCATTGGAAACGGGCTGTTTTCATGGCAGCTTTACTAACGAGGTAGGGAATCAATGTGATTCCCCCAGCAGTGACCGACACTCAAATAAAAGCAGAAATAGCATCACCGCCTGGAGGACCTTCATCAGCACGCTCGAGATGTGAGGGGAGCTACTGCAACCCGCCACTTAACGTCCTTTTCAGGGTACACAAAAGAGTAATCGTACTCATTGTGTTCATTATAAACCGACGCCGACGCAGGCGACGACCACAAGTACAACTCTGCGCTAAGATATCAGAATTTTACTGTGTGCAGTCATTTATTCTCTATTTATTCTCGAAACTCACCTCATGTAAAGGTCCAAACATACATGTTCTACGTTATTAAGCTCAGGCGTAATTTATAACGTTCTTCCCGTAGTTGTTTATCCGCGAGCCGTATTATCACATCAAAATCAATAATGTATTCAGTTCCATCTCCGCATACTCTATTTCTTGCCGTAATGGTGCAATTGAGACATCTGAAGCAGAACATAACTCAATACAGGAACTAATGTTTGCAGATGATCAGTGCTTGCTGTACGACGATGAAAACAAACTGCAAAACCACATGAACGCGACTGCGACTACCTGTGCTAAATAAAACATGCGAATTAGCGAAAATATAACCAAAACTATGGTGATCAGTAGCTTAACGGCACAAGTGGAAAGAAAACTAACTAATGGTGCAATCTGAGAGGCTTTTTCTAGTCCACATTATGAAGGTTTCAATACTCTTTTCTAACTTGTTATTCATTGTATTGTTTCTGCGTTATAAAGTAGTGAAGAGTCTATATAACACCTGACAATTCAAATTTTCAAATTCTGATTTATCTGGTTCGATGTCAGTGTGTGTCGCATGTTGTCGAATACCATCTTGGCCATACCTATTCTCTTTCTCATTTCTTGTTCACAGCTGCCTTCTTACGTTATTATATGACCTAGATAGAAGAAACTTTGTACCTGTTCAAGTTGTGGATCTTTTATTTCTATATACATATACGGTTTCTTGTTTCTTTTCCAAAGTATCATAGTTTTTGTTTTCTTTATGTTTATATCTAATCCAAACTTATTTTGTATATTGTTGTCACAAGCTGCCGTAATTCTTGCTCATTTTTTGCCATAAGAAATGTATCATCCGCATATCTAAGGTTATTCATTGACACTCAGCCAATGACAAGCCCTGGCATCCCTTCGATCTGTTTGAATATTTGTTCTGTGTAGATATTAAAAAGACAAGGGGATAATACACATTGCTGTCTCCCCCCTCTTTTCACTTGGAGAGCATAATATTCCTGATTTTACTGTAGCAGTCTGTTCCCAGTATACATTACGGAGGAGCAGTCTTATGTCTTTACCATCAAGACCTATTTCTTGGAGACATTTGATTAATTTCTATGTTATACACTGTCAAAAGCCTTCAGGTAGTCTATGAAGCAAATATAAATGTCATTATGTATTTCTATACGTTTCTTTGTTTTGGTTCGCAATCAGAAAATTGCTTCCATTGTTCCATTACACTTTCGAAACCTAAATTGTTCTTCTGAAACTTCCCTCTCTTCCTTTTCTCTTATTCTCTCTTGTATGATCTTGAGTAGTATTTTAATTGTGTGACTCATTAGACTTATAGTTCTAAAGTTTGAACATTCTGTTTGCATGAGGTTTTTTGGGGAGTGTTACCAAATCCGGATTTATGTCCTCAACTGGGTTTTGTTTTTGTACTAAATCTGGATTTATCTTCTCTATTGGATTCTGTTTTTGTACTAAATCTGGATTTATGTCCTCAACTGAGTTGTGTTTTTGTACTAAATCTGGATTTATCTTCTCTATTGGATTCTGTTTTTGTACTAAATCTAGATTTATGTCCTCAATTGGGTTGTTTTTTTTGTACTAAACCTAGGCTTATGTCCTCAACTTGGATGTCTTTTTGTACTAAATCTGGATTTATGTCCTCAACTGAGTTGTGTTTTTGTACTAAATCTGGATTTATCTTCTCTATTGGATTCTGTTTTTGTACTAAATCTGGATTTATGTCCTGAACTGGGTTCTGTTTTTGTACCAAATCTTGTATTATGCTCTCCGTATTTGTCTACCGAATTTTGACTTTTGGTTGTTAATTTCTCTGTACGGCCCTGTTTTTGTGCCATATCTTGACTTTCTGGGTTCACAAAGTGGAGTAGTTTTTCTTTTATCGTTTAAAAAACATTATCTTGATTTGTTATTTCTCAGTTTAACTTGATTTACAAACTTTTCAAAGTGGTTCTTATTGACCAGAATGGTACCGAGTTTGAAAAGAAGAGAACCACTGTAATCTGCAAAGCATGCCATTAAAGGTGACGGAAGAGGAATGTGTATAGGGCTAACAACCTCATCATGTAAAGCCTTTGTTGTTGAAGACATGACTACCAATGCTTGGAAAAATGTTTTCTGTTAAGCAGACCAGCAGTAGTTAAGGCTCTATACTACAGATGAAGAGAAAAGTTTAATACGTTAGTAAGTCAATAAATCACTCAATAAATCAGTCAGTCAATAAGTCAGTCAGTAATTCAGTCCGTCACTCAATAATTTAGTCAATAAGTCAGTCAGTCAATAAATCAGTCAGTCAAAAAGTCAGCACGACAATAAGTCAGTCTGTCAATACTAAGTCAGTCAGTCAGTAAGTAAGTCAATAAATCAATAAGTTAGTTAGTAAATAATTCAATAGGTCAATAAGTTAGTCAGTCAATAAGTCAGTCATTCAAACAATAAATCAGTCAGTAAGTAAAACAATAAATCAGTCAGTCAAAAAGTCAATACGTTAGTCATTTAGTTAGTCAGTCAATAAGTTAGTCAGTCAATCAGTTAGTCAGTCAATACGTTAGTTAGTCAATAAGTTTATTAGTCAATAAGTTAGTAAGTTAGTCCGCCAATAAGTTAGCCAGTTAGTAAGTCAGTTAATAAGTCAGTCATTTAATAATTTAGTTAGTCAATTAGAAAGTCAGTCATTCAATCAGTCAGTAAGCCAATAGTCAGTCAATATTTCAGTCAATATGTCAGTCAGTCAACAAGTCAGTCAATATGTCAGTCAGTCAACAAGTCAATCAACATGTCAGTCAGTCAATATGTCAGTCAGTCAACAAGTCAGTCAATAAGTCAGTCAGTCAACAAGTCAATCAATATGTCAGTCAGTCAATATGTCAGTCAGTCAACAAGTCAATCAATATGTCAGTCAGTCAATAGGTCAGTCAGTTAACAAGTCAGTCAATATGTCAATCAGTCAACAAGTCAGTCAGTCAATTAGGTAGTCAATAAACAAGTCAGTCAATGAGTCCTTCAGACAATAAGTTAATCAGTTTTTCAATTTAAAAAAGTAAGTCAATAAGTTAATCTAATAAGTCAATCAGCATATAAATAATTTGATCAGTCTATAGGGATGAGCAGCACAGTTGATGCCGTACCGGCTGCGTGTCTAATAATGCTCTGGTGTTTTAGTAAATTATGGTCACCAGGCCACAGATTTGCCTGGAATTCACAATAGTCGACGATGACTTACACTCGTGTTCATAGAAACCTGTCGTCTTTCATTTGGACAAGTTAATTGGTTCATTTTTTTGGTTTTCTTCCCTCCGATTATAATGGCAGGGACATCGGGTATAGGAATTAGCACTACGCTTATTCCCGTGTCGTATTTCCATGGTCTATTGCACACTTCACCAGATTTGCGCTCATCGCCCTAGCTTGCAGACAGTGTCGGTTTTGGTGTGACTGGGAAAGTTAGACACGTGACTATAATGAACTAGTACTCGTAGATCGGGAGAGAGGCCCTACGGCCTCTTGCGGTTATGGGGAAAACAAGACACACAACGACAGATGTCATTTCCCTATTCCCCCCCCCCCCCCCCGCTCCTGCCTTGCGAAATACCTGTTTACGGGAAAGGCTTCGGAGTAAACCATAAGGAAAAAGATGCATCCTGGGTTATCTCCAGTCATCTCTATAGTGTCTGATCATTGGCCAAAGGTAGCTCAGGACGAGAGAGTGAGGTTGACAAAAAAGCGTAGTTACTTCCTCACTTTAATCCAAATCACCGCTCAAGTCACCTATTTTAGCGAAAAAAGCAAGAGAAAAAACTATCCATACAGCTGAACAAAGAGAGTGGTCCATCACATGTGTTCGACGAACGCCATAACGTCAGTCTCAAAGTAAGTCAGTGAATGATTAAGCTACGCAGTCAGTCAGTACAAAAGTCAGGTCACACAAGTAGCGATCTGCAGAGCTGTTTAAATTCACGTTATTATGTCCTAGAAAAGTTCGTTCTGTTCTGCCTGCGATTCAGAAGAAAAACGTATTCCTTCTGTTATTTATGTGTTAGGAGGCGGGGTGGAGTAATGAATTAAGTGACACGGCTCACAACTCGTAGGTGCTGGGTTCGCTCGCCAATCACAAAACCGGCCGTTACCCCGGGGAAGCAAACCCTTCGAAAATGCAGGGAGAAAGCAGACCCTTACTTAACTTCATTATACTGGTTTAGAAGGCTCTACAGAGTCTGTATACAACCAATTTATTTCACTCCACGGATACTGAAAATACTGTGAGCATCGAATCTATTTTTGAATGCATTAACTGGCTCTGCTTCCACTACATCCTGCGGCAATGAATTCCAAGAATTCCCCACTCTCTGACTGAAAAAATATTTCCCAATATCTAATCTGGACCTGTCTTAACAATTTGTAGCTGTGCCCTCTTGTTCATGTAGTCCGTCGTATTTTGAAAAACTTGGTATAGTCTAATTTATCCTTTCCATTTATCAATTGTATACACTTATATTAAGTCACCTCGAATTCTTCTCTGTAAGAAACATTTAGAACAGATTTTTACAAATCTATCCTCATAACTGAAATTGTGAACACCGCGTAAAATGCATGCAGAAGTCGGATGCACTGGGCTGACGGGCGCAAAATACAAACATAGCGCAACGCCCACCGCCTTGAGAAATAGAGAAATAAGGCGACCGAACAAAAAAAAAACAAACAAACTCCTCTAAGGATTAATATTTCCTGAGCTTCCTGTCAAACTCAGAAGATTTTTCCACATTAAGCACTGTGTCAATGACACGATAGATAGTCATGTATTTAAGAGCAGTCTACCTTGAAGGGGTTAGGCCCCCTCGTTACTCGCGTCTTACGATATTCTTGCAGTGTGGCAGTGACTCTATTCGTGTCTCTGTTCCACACGCACATAACGCTCATGGAAACCGCTTAGACAAATAGTGAAATCCTTAACGAAGGAAATGGGAAACGAAGGAGATAGAGCGTGGGTATCTAAATATGTTTGTTTGAGTGCAAACGGGATAGCTTATTTATAAACATTTGTGCATGAGCGTTTGAGCATTTGTGTGTGGGTGCTTATTTGCAAATCTGTGTGTTGAGTATTTGCGTACGTATGTGCGTATTTATAAATTTATGTGCGAGTTCTTGCGTATGTGTGTGTGTGTGTGTATATAGTATGCGTGTGCGTTTGATTACATAAATGATGTTTTTAAATTATTTGCTCGTGTCTGTGTTTGCCAATACGTACGCACGTTTACAACAATATTTTTGGTTACAAACCAGACAGGTAAACGAGACGTCATTTTAATATATACAGAGGTACGTGAGCATTTACTATAGGGTGCGAAATAACTGCATTGAAAAAACTATTTTGTTAAAACGTATTGAAAAAAACGGACCTAAACATTTGTATTTAATAGTAAATTAAAATGAGATTCCCCCGAAACAGTTGCGTTGTTACATTGTAGCATAAATCAAATAAAGATAACGGGAAAAAAGTGCAATCATTCATCAAGACAGCGCATGCCGAAAGCACGAGCAACGATACATCACATAAGCTGGACATTATTGCAAATTGTAAAAACCACACAGACACTTATATATATACAAGTATGTATGTGGGCGGAAGAATTTGAATGTGTATGTGTATGTTAATGTGAATGTGTATGTGAATGTGTATATGTGAATACATATGTGAATGTGCATGTGAATATGAATGTGTATGTATATGTGTGTATATATAAGTAAGAAGCATGTCCTTTAGAGAATGTCGTTTCTGAAATCTGTCAACCCATTTGGCCGTTATAAGCTTCTTGGCAGGTTTACAGTACACTAGCTTGGCAAAATATGTGTACGTATAATAGTTGCCCATCGCAAGTGAAAATGGTGACAGCATCAGACTATTGCAGCGAAATGTATTTTCTTTTGGCTGTAAAGACCAATCCTGGAACGGCATACCATGCCACTTTTATGCCACACGCGTCTGGAGCCGGCTGGGGAATTGTATTTTCGGTGAGCACGCTATCGCTGAGCCTTCGCGATGGCCATGCTCTCTGCGACCTGAGCACCTTTGGTGATACAAGCGCGCAAGGTGGTATGGTTTGGTGCAAGTATCTCACAGTTGGTGACGTCAATATTAAAGCTGTTTCCGCGACACTTTCACGGAGTCTCTGTAGCGTTTCTCCAATGGGTCGCTGTCCGCTGGAGATGATGGCTGCTCAGCGTCTTGATCCCCTCTGTTAACTTGATACTTCATATCGTAGCTTTTATTCATCCATTCTATCAGATACGGCCTTTTTGAACAAGTCCAATAACAATAATGTTACTATTAACAGTTTTCAGTCGGTTGAGTCTCCGATGAGATCAGCCCGTTAAAGCTCTGTTAATAGGTTTGTTATAATAGTACATTGCTTGCCAGTAGGCAAGGCAGGTCATAGCATTGCAATATTCCACATTCACCAGCAGCATATTCAGGTAAAATCTGTTCGCCCCCGTATCCAATATCTAGCACGTCAACTTGGGGTTATATATATATATATATATATATATATATATATATATATATATATATATATATATATATTTACTACACAGGTTCTCAAATTGTGTGTGTATATATATATATATATATATATATATATATATATATATATATATATATGTACATATATATATATATACACACACACACTTTGAGAACCTGTGTTTTTTATGGCAGCATACGGGTGTGAAACATGGACAGTTACTCAAACATCAAGGAATTTTTTTTTTTTTGTTTTTTTGTTTGCGTTCGCCCTATTTCTCTAATCCCCAAGGCGGTGTGCGTTGCACTGTGGTTTTTATTTTGCGCCTGTCGGCCCAATGCATCCGACTTCAGCATGCATTTTTATGTAAGGGTCTGCTTCCTCCTGCATTTTCTAAGGGTTTGCTTCCCCGGGGTAACGGCCGGTGCTGTGATGGGGATCGAACCCAGCACCTTCGGATTGTGAGCCGTGCCACTTATCCACTAGGCCACGCCGTCCCCTCATCAAGGAATCGAAACGAGTCGAAATGTTATTGAAAGGTCCTCAGAATACCATGGACCGAAAATAACGTAGCATACTGACATTCGACAAGTGTTGGGCATAGAGGAGAACTGGTTCATAAATTCCATCTTGAAGAGAAAATTGAAAGACTTTGGCCACATGAAAATACATAACGGTCTTGAGGGAACGGTAATGGAAGGTATAGTGCCGGGCAAGAGTGATTCCTTTGGATTACACCAACGAGGCCGAGATGGGGATCGTGCAGTTTGGAAAGCCCAAGGTCTCCATATTCAGCGCCCAAGCTGCATGGTCTTCAAAGACTGAGATGCCTATGAATGAATGGTGTCGGGAAAGAGTGGCACAAAGATGTCATTGGGCATGAAGATTGGGACAAGATATCGAGTTTCTTTCAAACGGACTGTGATGGGAGCGACGTTCTGCAAAGGACATGCTACATATATATGATAAGTAATGATACATATATACATGTTTACACCAAGGGCATTATACAAATTCAGTTACAAGATACAGATAAATATATTTACATTATGCATACACTGCATCTTAAACGCATGTCATGCTAATATTAATATATAGCAGAAATCAGTTCACAATTCATATTAATAACCCAAAATAGAGTGTTCACATAGATACATATACACAAACAACAGTACGTTACGACCAACTAGCCTTCATCGTGGTCTAAGGGAAAATGACTTAAGGTCAAATCTCTTAACTCGTCTTATTTTGCAACGGAATCGATTTCATCATTGACATTATCTGTGTTCGATCCTGGAGTACCCGTATGTTTATTACGTTTACTAATGTTTCTGGTTTATGTCTTGTTGATAACAGATGCTGATGTCATGGGCCATTATCAGTACTATCCTACTTTGTTCCTAATGGCCTTATGAACGTAATGATCTAACTACTCCCCCCCCCCCCCGAACCTTACGTCCTTGTAGTTCTCCCTGGAAACAAGACTGTTTTCATGACATCCTGGTTAACGAGGTGGGGGATCAACGAGATCCCTGCAGCAGTGAGCGACTCGCAGTTCAAGTTAAGCATAGCACAAATGCCTGGAGGATCACGGTCCACCTTCATCAGCACGTTCAGGATGTGAGGTAGCTACTACAAACCGCCACTTAACGCCCTTTTCGCGTGCAGAAAAGAGTAAACATACTCATCATGGGCAATAAACAACAACTCTTTGCTATAAACATGACCAATGTTAGCAGAGAAGTACTTATGTGAAAACGAGAGGGAATCTATGGTGCGATAAATATGTAATACTGCCAACAGAAACAGTATATCGGACACTAAGCCAAGAAATGTCCCAAGTCAATATACGTCCTTGTAAAAATATGCTCATTTATATACACAAGTTATTATCAACATCATATTGTAACAAAGGTTAATAAAACAAAGCAAATCATTAAAAAGCGTACAACATTACACAAAGTGCATAACAGTGAAACATGTACACTCAACTCTCAATGTACGCGAGATCATTCCCGCACATAACATTGAGTGATATAACATTCGAGTGCAGAGTTATTTGGAAGCTAAGATAAATATGGGGTCAAGGCTGCTTTGTTTTGTTTTGTTATGTTAAGTAAAGCGGACACGACGTTACGATACTTCAGGCAGATATATAGGTGATCGTTCTAGTTCACCAGACGATGAAGGAGTGTGTTCATTAGCTAGCTAGTTCTGTCCAGCTATAGGGTTTTATCAGTCATTAGCTAGCTAGTTCTGTCCAGCTATAGGGTTTTATCAGTCATTAGCTAGCTAGTTCTGTCCAGCTATATGGTTTTATCAGTCATTAGCTAGCTAGTTCTGTCCAGCTTTATCGTTTTATCAGTCAAGTTAAAGAATTCTGCGTGTGTTAAATGGTTGACGAGTGAACCGTTTCAGGTGTTTAATCTTGTTTGCTTAGACGTTCGTCTTCAACTGACGTTTTGTTACTCTGGGTCGTAGTTCATAGCGAGACTTCGATATATATCATGTTTGGCCCCACACATCCGATTCTGCGATATATCTGGTAAGGCCAGACACATCCGATTCTGCGATATCTCTGCTGTTCGGCCCAACACATCCGCCTTCAGCAGGTTACATGTTTGGCACTGGGTCTGCCTTCTATCTTCAGCCCCTATTCTCTGGCTATGCCTCACGGTTATCTCTAGGCTCACCAATTAGAAGCATACTCGGAGTTTATTTATGTTTGGTACCCTGACCCTGACGTCAGCTATTGGTCTCTTTGCTATCATCCAATTCACTCTAGGTCTTCGGTCCAAATGTGGTAGTGATTGTTGGAGACCCCGCTAATAACTTGTCTCCTTTCTGTCTGGACACCAGCAATCGAGCAGAAAAAGCTGCACTCTCTCATATGGATGTGTGCAGTTTTGTTCACGTCCAGGAGCTAACTGGTCTCAATCAATCATTCAAAACGGTTAGGTTGCCTGTGGAGTTGGAAAGTCTTCAACACGCCAAATCATCACATGTTTCCCAGTGGCGTTCTCGTGGCTTAATGCTCGTACACGATGAGCTGACCAGCACATACCACCATCTTCCTAGATTCAAACGTATGCCTGACGGATTCATCATCATCATTTTATCAGTCTGGTTCTCCTTAGAAAGTATGGCCGCAATATATGCTCTTAATCTGTTTCTATTCTATGTCTTTTTCTTGAGTTCCCCCACGAGAACCCGATTGAACCGACCTGCTCCTCGGCCTTCTCCCTTGTATTTTTTAAATTTACGCTCCAACCCAGCGCATACCTGACAGGTTGCAGTTCCTAGCTCCCATGTTGGACCCCAGTAACACTTGGGCACTAACTTGTTTATTTACATGTTTAGTCTGTTTTCTTTTTAAAATTGTAAACAAATGTTTTTCCTTACTTTACAGTTGAACGTTTATGCCATTTTATTTCGGCTAGTACTTTCTTCAAAACGTGTGCGTCATGTAGACCCTTCTGTCCATCGATTTAGTCATTGTGTAATGTCGAGCTGTCTGCAAAGACGAGTTTTCCCTCCATCTCTGACACTCTGGTCCGCCGCCGCCTATCTGTGTTTGGTAACGTGGTCCGACGACCGGGAAGTTCAACGGGTTCCCACCGCCCGGCTGGAGGAGTGGGAGGGGCCGCCCTCGTTCTAAATGGCTTCGACAGATAACAGTCTCTTCTTTGGCATTGAACGAGATTTGGCTACAAGCCTCAGCAGTTGGACATGGTAGTGGTCGATCCCTACAAGCCTCAGCGGCTGGACATGGTCGATCCCTACATGCCTCAGCGGCTGGACATGGTCGATCCCTACAAGCCTCAGCGACTGGACATGGTAGTGGTCGATCTCTACAAGCCTCAGCAGTTGGACATGGTAGTGGTCGATCCCTACAAGCCTCAGCAGTTGGACATAGTCGATCCCTACAAGCCTCAGCAGTTGGAGATAGTCGATCCCTACAAGCCTCAGCAGTTGGACATGGTCGATCCCTACAAGCCTCAGCGACTGGACATGGTAGTGGTCGATCCCTACAAGCCTCAGCAGTTGGACATGGTCGATCTCTGCAAGCCTCATCGGCTGGACATGGTAGTGGTCGATCCCTACAAGCCTCAGCGACTGGACATGGTAGTGGTCGATCCCTACAAGCCTCAGCAGTTGGACATGGTAGTGGTCGATCCCTACAAGCCTCAGCGGCTGGTCGCTAGATGGTCGCTAGATGCCTAGGCGAACATTATTAAGGGTATGGGAACTGATGGTTTCTGTAGCTCACTGTGCTTAAACCCTCGTGATCCATCAACGTAGATATTCTTCTCTATCCACCAGCTTTCTACTTACGAGATGATATACTCTGTTACTGCTGATTTACAAACTCCAGTCAGCATCAACTCGCCGCCCTTCTTTTGTTATTTTTCGCTTGTGTCCTGCTTGTGCCTTTCAGCGTTAGTTTATGAAGAGGTTTCTTGACCGGGTCCTAGCATGTGCTTTGTACATAGGAAGCTTTACTGCTTCTATTATTTCTGCTATCTATCGTTAGCGTGGTCGGTCCTTGGCCTTGTATCTGTATAGCATTTCCTTCTGAGGGATACTATCAGGTGTGTGTCGTTTCACATGGCCGAACTATTTGGTTTACTGTCTCTTGTTGAGGTCTAGGGCTGGTGTTGCACCTACTTCTGTTATAATATCTTAGTTTCTGATACTATCCAATCTTGTTATTCCAAATATTCTGCTATATTATTACGACATTTCTTTTATCTTTGTTTGCTAAAGTTCAATTGTGACACTGATAGCACAGGTAGAGGGATATCGTATTGTATAGTGTTCTTTTTTGCATCCATTGTCACGTGTTTATATTGTAATTTCAGGGAAATTTGCCCAATGATTTGTCTTCCTTTATTACATATGTTTTGGATTTCATTATGTTACTCAAGCACGTGAAATATTTCACCTGTTTCACTTGTTGATTTTGTATGAAAATTTGTGTTTCTATTTCTTTTCTTGCAATCGTCATAACTTAGGTCTTCTCTATGTTGATTTTCATACTATAAGCATACTAGCCTATAAGCATACTGGCCTATAAGCATACTGGCCTATAAGCATACTGGCCTATAAGCATACTGGCCTATAAGCATACTGGCCTATAAGCATACTGGCCTATAAGCATACTGGCCTATAAGCATACTAGCCTATAAGCATACTGGCCTATAAGCATACTGGCCTATAAGCATACTGGCCTATAAGCATACTGGCCTATAAGCATACTGGCCTATAAGCATACTGGCCTATAAGCATACTGGCCTATAAGCATACTGGCCTATAAGCAAACTGGCCTATAAGCATACTGGCCTATAAGCATACTGGCCTATAAGCATACTGGCCTATAAGCATACTGGCCTATAAGCATACTGGCCTATAAGCATACTGGCCTATAAGCATACTGGCCTATAAGCATACTGGCCTAATTAAGATTGTTGATAGGTTCCTGCAATCGTTTTTCTGATGTTAGAGTTTGCCATCAGCAAAGATTACACGCGGTTATTGACCGATTAATCTGTTTCAGTATGCACGCGATTATTCATATATTATATCCCAACTTAAGTGTTTCTGAAACCTGTCAATCGTGTCTAAATTCTCCTTTCTGCTTACCATAATCATCCATCTGCTTGGCTATGGTCTGCTTGGCTATGATCTGCTTGGCTATGATCTGCTTGGCTATGATCTGCTTGGCTATGGAAATCTCGAAGCAGACGTCAAACTCCTGTCTGCTTGGCAAAGCAACTATTCGTAGTTGTTTTGACCCTGATCTGTGCTCTTATTTTTGCCAAACTTCCCAGTTCACTGTCCTGTATTTCATTCATTGAAAATTGAATTGGGTTTGCGTGCAAAAATAAAGAATATAATATCTTGTATCCTTTATACAAAGTTTGCTCCCTACAAAACGTGTTTTGATTGGCTCCAAAGATCGCTCAGAAACAAAACCATATCAGGACTGTTGTAACTGACCCTTCTTAAACGAAGCCTGTATAAAAAAACACTAACATACGCTAGTGCAACAGTGGTTTCTGTAACGATTTACTTTACACGATGAGGTTGCTAACCACATGCATAACCAGATACGGTGTAATTTTTATACAACATAATTAAAAGGCTACATTGGTTCTGTTGAGATGAAGAACCTTCCAGAGAAGCAACTACAGAGCGCTGTGAATGGATCTAGCAATTTCTTCACATAAAATAAACTGCCATAGAAACTACCTCCGTCAAAGCCAACCAAAAGCTTTGGTGCAGGACTCCAGTAGGGGGGTGTGGTGGGGGAGGACAGAGTGTAATGGTGTCAAATACTTTGTAGGGAGCATAACTGAGACTAATAGAATACATTTGATACCACGATAATAGAACACGTGAAACAATTAGGTTGAATGCGTGTACAAATTTCAAATACAAACAAACAAACACTAGCTCAAAATGGCAGAACAAACGGGGTTTGTATATAAAACGAAGCAGAAACAATGAACATAAATTGAAATTAGATCAATGATAAGTCAAACCTGAAGATGTGGGACTTGATGCCTTGGATGTGCTTTCACTGTTGTCTGCCTTAAAAGAAAGATGGGTTCCACAATGGGGATCCTTCTGTGTCTTGTGAACCTTGGGGAGATCAGCTGCACACTTTAGGAGACTGTAGACCGGATCTATATCCTTTGCTGTAAAATAAAACGTGAACGTATCTTTTATTCTGAGCTGAAGAGTTTTACCGAGAACAGAGGACAATGTTGTGACATGATCAGAAAATTTTAACACCAGTCTCTGGACTGACTAAGAGATGACGATGGTGGGAAATGATCAGATGACTTCAATACGAGTCCACGGACTGACTAACAGAGGACAGTGTCGTGACATGATCAAGACTTCAACACCAGTCTCCGGACTAACTAACAGAGGACAGTGGCGTGGCGTGATCAGACGACTCCAAAATCCATCACCGAACATTGATGTGCAATTTTTTTCCGTCGTGCATAGTAGATTACATTGGTTTCTTTCTTTAAGATTCATTAAACTTGGCTGCATCTCCACATTGACCAGAATTATTGTTGATGGCAACGATGTCAACTCTACAAAGTTCATTTACCAGAATGCCCTGGACTTGAAGGACAAAAACATACACTCGGCAAGAGTTGAAGATAGAAGGAAACTAGATTATTAATTCCATCATGACTAGATAATTGAAATACTTTGGTCACATCAAGAGAAACAAGAATCTTGAGAGGGCAGTGATTTGAGGTATGATACTGGACAAAAGAGGCAGGGATGAACTGAGAAGAGGATCCTACCAAGAAATCAAGGAATGTCTGGGCATGACTTTGGCGGAAGCTGGAGATTTAGCAGGGAACGAGTTTCTTTTAAACGTGCTGTGATGGGAGCGACGTTCTACAATGGACATGCTACACGATAATGGAAGTAAGCAGCAATTGAAACTCAGATACGCCAAGCTACCAGTACATCATTCCAAGAGTCGGCCTGACTGCGGGTGCTTTCACTGAATATCAAGATACAGATTTAGGGGGACTCAGTGGTGTCGAGGTAAGGTGTCCGCCTCGGGTGCCAGAGGGTCGCGTGTTCGAACCACTGTGGAGACAGGGATTTTTTTTCACGTGGGTGTTCTTGTAAAAAATCCAATGATCTCTGGGTAGTGATATCAGACTCCGGTATGCAGTGGCGAGCACGTTAAAAAGCCTTGGCAGTTAGAGATAGAAAAGAGTAGGCTTAACGACCGCTGCTCGAGCAACATTCACGTTAAAAATCTAGAGAATATGTCGCAAAAAAGGGACTGTATCGCTATGACATCAGGTTTTGGCTGTGTGGTTAGCTGAGTGGCATAGATGGCGCCTGACAGGCTGCTGGTCTACCTCGATTTAATTTACGCTTGCACTACCCCACCACCAATCCCATAAATAGTCGATCGTATATTTAAGGGGCTAACATATACTGAGATTGGCCTGGCAAATCAATCAATCAATTAATAGTGTGCTTAGGCTACCAGGGCCTGTTGCGTCAAATGTTCATGTCCGTGACTGATCCCATCATCCCTGGCGGCCTGCAATTCTCTTGGGGAGGTGGTAATCTGTTTTATCGAGGTGTTGAGAGGGCGGCCCAGAGGACATCTCCAAGAAGTGCACGGCACCTTCCCGTGCCTCACCCCCACAGCCAGCATTTTGTAAGTGGAGACTTCCCGGGAATGGCGAACAACGTGACCGAAGAGGAAGAGGCGACGGCAATCAATTAATGCCTGTAAGCTGAGTAGGTCAACTACTTCACTGTTGGAAATCATGTCATGCCAGACGATCACGAGGATGCGCCTCTGGTTGCGCAAGTCACCAGCGGATATTCGCCTTCCGCAAACAAACATAAAACAAAGGAAACCCAAAGACGTCTAACAACACAAGTGGAATGAAGATAGATAGATAGATAGATAGATAGATAGATAGATAGATAGATAAGACAGATAGATAAATAGATAGATAGATAGATAGATAGATAGATAGATAGATAGATAGATAGATAGATAGATAGATAGATAGATAGATAGATAGATAGATAGATAGATAGATAGATAGATAGATAGATAGATAGATAGATAGATAGATAGATAGATAGATAGATAGATAGATAGATAGATAGATAGATAGATAGATAGATAGATAGATAGATAGATAGATAGATAGATAGATAGATAGATAGATAGATAGATAGATAGATAGATAGATAGATAGATAGATAGATAGATAGATAGATACATAGATAGATAGATAGATACATAGATAGATAAGAGTAACAATCAACTCAAATAATAATCGATTCCAATTCTTTATGATTAGCTAAAGAGATCAAAGTAGCAAAAAGGAATAAATATACAGTACAACAGGGTCAAGATGCTAAGCAGTGTATTGGATGTAGTGAGTCATCGACATCTAGCACCAGGGACCAGCGATCCAGAGCTGTTAAGACCCTTCTCCATCTCTACGTGGTGATTCTGGATAACAGGCGCGCAACAGGGCAGACTGGCTAAGGAGAAGGGATCGAAGAGGGAAGACTAACGTGGGAGGATTGGCTAAGGAGAAGGGATCAAAGAGGAAAGACTAACCTGAGCAGACTGGCTAAGGAGAAGGGATCAAAGAGGAAAGACTAACCTGGGCAGATTGGCTAAGGAGAAGGGATCGAAGAGGGAAGGCTAACCTGGCACGCAGAAATGCCATGCTGAAGTAGGATGTGTCGGATCAATAGGTGCAAATATCGCAATCAAGCTGTAAACTACGACACAAAGCATTCCGTTCTTCGGACTACATCCTGCTACTCACAAAACCTTTTTCTGGACTTGGTAGCGGCAGATCGGGAACGAACGAACGAAGGAGAGGAAGGAGAGGAGGAAGAACGTGAAACTTATTGCTCGAGAAGAATCCATTTCATGTCTCCGTTCGCGAAAAACTTCCTACCGTCTGATGAAACGTGGATCGTCACCGCCTCTCCTTATTCGGCTAAATAGTTCGCCTGGTTCAGGAAATCTCGGCCCATCAGATTCTCCACAAGTCTGGCCTCTGTGTCAATGACCACAAACCGGCTGGGAGGAAGCGCAGGAGCGGGTACCACCACACATCATCGAGTAGACATTTGAACGCCTCTCCACTAACTTTAGGCGATGTACCGCTGTCCGTGAACATTGCAGAGGTCGACTACAGCAGCGATCCTGAGACGCCTAAGCAATTTTTACTACTACTACTACTACTACTACTACTACTAGTACTACTACTACTACTACTACTACTACTACTACTACTACTACTACTACTTTGTAAAACCTATCCGAGATTCACAAATTCACCCGATTTCTAACGATTACAACACATTTATCCTGTGCTTCGTTATTGTGGCTTCCTGTATATAGCAACATATCCACAAAGAACAAGTACACAACAAACATTATGATTCCTTACATGTCTCTGGAGGCTCTTCCTCTTCCTCTGACTCCTTCCGCTTGGTGATACTTCCTTTCTTTGGCTGTGGGAAGACAAGACCACACGTACTCGTTTAACAATGGTGGCTTTCAGTGAGATATTGTGACCATAGTTTCAAATATGAATTTTTGTTAAACAATGATGGCTTTCAGTGAGACATGCAATATTGCGAACCGTTTCAAATATGTATTGTGGTTATACGATGGTGGCTTTCACTGAGACATGCAATATATTTGCCTAAGTTACAAATATGTATTGTGGTTAAACAATGGTGGCTTTCAGTGAGACATGCAATCACAAATTCAGATATATAATGTGGTTAAGCAATGATGGCTTTCAGCGTGACATGGTGGAATATAATCACAATTTCAGAAATGTACTGATTGATCGTTGACGACAAATTGAAGATAGGGTGTACCGACGAATGCCCGTGCGGTACTGGTAAAATGACCGCTGAACATCTGCTGCAGAACTGCCCGACATACGAGGATCAGAGAGAGCAGATGTGGCCATTACCAGTGGAACTGCAAGACAAGCTCTATGGCAGTGGCGAGAGCCTCAGGATGACCGCCGCTTTTTTCGAAAAAATAATGGTTACTGTCTGACTGCGTACGAAGAAGAAGAAGAAGAAGAAGAAGAAAACTTATCCATGGTTGTCTGCATGTCCTGGTCTGAGCACGTGTTAATTGCGCAGTTGTCGGCAAAGAGGAGATCTAAGATAGTTGCTTCTTTCACCTTTTTGAGGGACTGGGCGCCTCGGAGTGAGCAGTTGCCCATCTGTCCTGAATCTGATCTGTATGCCAGTGTCACAGTCACGTGTTGCATCAGAAAGCATGGCTGCAAATACCACGCTAAAAAGTGTTGGTGCCAGCACACAATTCTGCTTGACCCCATTTATGACTGGGAATGCTGCTGAGAGTTCACCATCATTCAGTACGCGGACTGACATGCCATAATGAAACTGACGGACAACTGTGATGATTTTTTATTAGACAAGCTAATGACGCCATGATTTTTCAGTTCTTCCCTGTTGACCGTGTCAAAGGCCTTTGTCAGGTCAGTTAAAGTTTTGTACAGATCACGATGCTGTTCCTGACATTTCTCTTGGATTTGACGAGCTGCAAAAATCATGTCAACCGTCCCACGACCAGCTTGGACACCAAATAAGACAAGAAAAGTCATCTGACCGGTTTCTGACCTGTCACGGAAGTTACTTAATGCGCATGAACGAATGCAAACATGCCTATAAGTCATCATAGGCGCCTCATTCTCTAAAGACCCTGCGCGTGGCGCCCTGCGAGTTTTGTCCAGCTCTGTCTCTTGTATTTCGGGACTGTCTGCTATGGCTGTAATGGCCGATCCGCGAGTGACAGTCCCTGCCACAGATCGTACAACCATACTGAGAAGACTGGCTTGCCTGGCTGTTCCTTGATCTCTTCAGTCTTTCTCTTTTCTCTGCAGTCAGAAGGCCTATACGAGCGTCAGCAGCCACTATGCTCTCTATAACTTTCAACTGACTGTCTCCAAATGGTTCGATCCTGAGAAATTTCTTCCCAGCCCTCGGATGGGATGTCGCATGACTTCATGTCCCGGATGGGATGTCGCATGACTTCATGTCCCGGATGGGATGTCGCATGACTTCATGTCCCGGAAGGGACGTCGCATGACTTCATGTCCCTCTTGCATATGTCCTTGAATCGCAGTGTGAGTCGGCCGATGGCTAGTTGTCCATAAAGGATATTCTTTGTCAGTCTCTCGTCCTCCATGCGGTAAACATGCCCCGACCACCGAAGACGTCGCTGGCTCAACAGCGAGTACATGCTGTGAGTATTTGCTCTCTGTAAGACCGTATTATGTGGCACTCTCTCTTGCCACCGAATCCTTAATATACGTTGGGGTCTCTGTGGCGAAGTGGTAAAGCCGTTTGCCTCGTGTTCAGACGGTCGGTGTTCGAAATCGAAATGCGACGGTAGGTTCATGTGGTCTTTTTCCTGGAAACGTGTCTGCTGAGAAAGACTGAGCCATATTAGAAACCGACAGCGATGAAGCCGAGTCTTCGCCTCTAACCTTTTAACTTTAATACACGCCTTAGACACCTCATGTGAAAGGTGTAGAGCCGCCGTTTCTGTTTTGTGATAGTGATCAAAGTCTTAAATGCAGGACTAGACAAACCATAATATCACTGATTAGCAACGTTGACAAGTCCCGATTGGTTCGCCGGGGTCTTCGTTCGCCGGGGACAAAGACAAGAATATCACAGGTGTCACACAGAAAGCATGACGTAAAAGGCGACTAACTGTGTGACATAGCATAACACCAGCCATGGTTAGATGGTTTGTTGAGAGCAGCATAAAAGGCGGCTAACAGGCTGCGTGTCTACTTCGCTCTAGTGTTTGAGTCTATTAAGATGGACTACCATATAGGTTAACCACCCTCCACGGCACTTGTCAAAACGCAGCGGAGTAACAAGCTGCTCGAGCCAACCCTGCTAAGCAGGAGATCCTCCTCCCGGCTACATCCACCTCACGCCAGAACTGGAACATGCAAACGGGCATCTGCCCCTCTAGAAGTACAGGTCGACTAAGTAGAAGAAGAACTTGTACAAATAAAGGTAAAATAGCAGCCAGTGCTGTTGAAGATGAAGTGTTGAAGACAATACTTTAAGGGGTCACTGTTTGTTAATTAGAGTTGGTTGTCTGTTCTCTTCCTCGATGCGATCCCTTGCTTAACAGTAGTCAAGCACCATTAACAGCTGAGTAGGGCGTGCCGATATGGAAGTTGAGCCTCGTACGTCTGTCACTACGATCGTCTTACATTGGGGGCGCTGTCTTCCTTTTGGGCTCATTCTGTTTTTGAGGTTCCATTTCTAATGGAGACAGCTGGTGTCTGAATCCAGTTTATGGAATAGACGAGAAACAATATTGGGCAGTTTTAAATCGTGACAGAAGAGAGAGTCGGGAAAAGTATCGAGATAACTATGGAGATAAGTGCCGAGATAAGTGTCGAGATAACTATGCAGATAAGTGTCGAGATAAGTGTCGAGATAAGTGTCAAGATAGGTGTCGATCGAGATAAGTGTTGAGATAAATGTCGAGATAAGTGTCGAGATAAGTGACGAGATAAGTATCGAAATAAGTGTCAAGATAAATGTCGACATAAGTGTCGAAATAAGTGTCAAGATAAGTGTCGAAATAAGTGTCAAGATAATTGTCAAGATAAGTGTCAAGATAAGTGTCAAGACAAGTGTCGAGATAAGTGTCCAGATAAGTGTCAAGATTAGTGTCGAGATAATTGTCAAGATAAGTGTCAAGATAAATGTCAAGACAAGTGTCGAGATAAGTGTCGAGATAAGTGTCAAGATTAGTGTCAAGATAAGTGTCGAGATAAGTGTCAAGATTAGTGTCGAGATAAGTGTCCAGATAAGTGTCGAGATAAGTGTCGAGATAAGTGTCAAGATTAGTGTCAAGATAAGTGTCGAGATAAGTGTCAAGACAAGTGTCGAGATAAGTGTCCAGATAAGTGTCAAGATTAGTGTCGAGATAAGTGTCGAGATAAGTGTCAAGATAAATGTCAAGACAAGTGTCGAGATGAGTGTCAAGATTAGTGTCGAGATAAGTGTCCAGATAAGTGTCGAGATAAGTGTCGAGATAAGTGTCAAGATTAGTGTCAAGATAAGTGTCGAGATAAGTGTCAAGACAAGTGTCGAGATAAGTGTCCAGATAAGTGTCAAGATTAGTGTCGAGATAAGTGTCGAGATAAGTGTCAAGATTAGTGTCAAGATAAGTGTCGAGATAAGTGTCAAGATAAATGTCAAGACAAGTGTCGAGATAAGTGTCGAGATAAGTGTCAAGATTAGTGTCGAGACAAGTGTCCAGAAACACCACATTTATTAGGGATAATGAGGAGATTCATGAATGCCAAACCAAAATGTATTGCAACAAGCGGACGCTTAAACAAGAAAAGCAGAAAAGTAGAAGGAGGAGAAGATGATGAAGAAGAAGAAATGACTAGTGTTGAGAACACAATAAAACAGATGCGATTATGGAATGAGAAGAAAGAAATGGGCAATATTCTAAACTGTAACAGTTCCAGTTGGAGCATATGCGTTAACGGCAGTGGTTATTGGGCCGGCGACTCTGGGAACAAAGGGACCTAGTGTGTGCCAATGTTCACTCCCCGTCTCGACACTAAGTCGACAAAGGAAAACGGGGGGTTGAGGAGAAGAATGTATCTGGTACAGGTAGGGGCTAGGAGCTGACCATTTAGGCGTTCCGATTTGGGTAGTGGGGAGTTAGTGACAGACAAAGGTCATCAGGTTTTGTTGCGACATTTTAGAGTGACAGGAATTCGGAGTGATTCGTTCCAACAACAACTAGTAGGAGATAGATCAAAACTAGAGTGATGGCTGAGTCAGAAAACCCACAGAAGACGATTGGGCAGCCCTGATACTGCTTGAGACTATATACTACTAGGCAAAGTTGAAATAAGCACACTGGCCATGGAGAGAGAGAGAGAGAGAGAGAGAGAGAGAGAGAGAGACAGAGTTTAGCTAGGAGACTGCCCGGAAAGGAATGAGAGTTTAGCTCACCGACTCAATAAGAGCGATTGATAGGCTGCTAATAGTTAGAAGGCTGTTTTACGAATGTGTGAGTGATGGAATGAGTTGCAGGATGACTGAACCAGCATACGCCTTTAAATTTTGGTCAGTCGCTTTATAAGGTATGTGGTGGGCACCTCGTGACTAAAAGAGATCTGAATGTGTGTGGGGTGTGTGCAGGGCACTGAGAGAACGATGTATGTTCTGGAGTATGTGTATACGTAAAATGATTGTGTGTGTGACCCCATGTGAGTATACGTTGAACAGATTGAATGTGTAATGTCAAGACCACCTGCCTGAAGGGATGTGAATGTGTAATGAAAAGATCACTTGCCTGAAAGGATCTTAGTGTGAGTGAATGCACAGAATACGATTGTTAAGACGAGTTTGTGAAAGTTTTTTGAGTGTGAAGATAAGGGGAGGGGAGTGTAGCGGTTAGAACTGAGTTGTATTAGTTAGGGGCAATATTCAAAAGCTTGAGCTTACAACCTCTGTGGTAATTCATATTTATATTAATATAAATAATATATGATCATTTAGTTACAGGTGTAGGTAATTATTTTTGTGTTATATGTGTAATATTGATTTTGGGTTTCCTAAATGCTGGTTTTGTTGATATTCATGTAATAAATCTGACACCTGCTGTTTGCTATGTTATTTGCTGTGTGTGGTCGTTAATAATGTGGATGCATGTGGTAACATTCTAGATAGCTAACTACTGTGGATACGCCTTACGCTGCTACATAAGGGAACAACATAAGGAAAGGAAGAGGAAATAAATAAAAAAGAGAATTGAAGAAATACATTTTTTAAATGATAGAAAAAGAGAAAAAGCACAGACAAAGAAGAAAAGAATTTTTAAAATTCGAAAAAAACAATGTGAAAATAAAAAACAATAGTAAAATAAAAAAATCATGAACAAAATAAAAGTTTGAATAACTAAATTGAAAAGAAGATGCTAAATAATAACAAAAAAGATAAATAACTAAGGCAATAAATAACAATAAGAATAACAAGAAGAAAGAGCAGATAGATAACAAGAAGGTGGAAGAGAAATAACAAAAAGAAGATAAATAACAAAAAGAAGATAAATAAGAGGAAGATAAATAAGAAGAAGATAAATAACAAGAAGAAGATAAATAACAAGAAGAGGATAAATAATAATAATAGCAAAAACAGGAAAATAGATAAGAAGGTTAAGATAAATAACAAGAAGAAGATACGAAGAAAATTGATGAGAAGAAAAAAAACTATACAACAAAAGCAGATAAATAACTAGAAGACGAAGAAAAAGAAGAAGATTGACAAAAATAAAAAAAAAGATAAATAGGAAGAAGAAGAATAATAAGAGAAAGAATAAGATACTAGAAAATAGATAAGAAGAAGAAAAAAAAGATTAACAAAAAGAAGAAGATTAAGGAAAAGAAGAAGATAAATAATAATAAGAAGATAAATAATAATAATAAGCAGAATGAAATGAAGAAACAGAATAAATAGGTGCAATGGAAGAAGAACGAAAAACGAGAAACAAAAACGCAAAAAAAATATTTAAAAAAAAGAAAAGAGCAGGTTTTATTTGAGCTGGCAATTAATCCAGGAGAGAAACGCAAGAGGAAATGTCTGGCCAAGTTGATGATAAAACCAGCATATCTAGTTGTTGAAGTGATCATAATAACAGTCTGATGAGGGCTCATTTTGTTGGTTGAGCTGGTGGCAAATTGAGGGCTTATAATGGAAACAGTGGCTTATGAAACACTCATGGCAAAACGCGATGTTGACCCATATATATATTTATATAAACACACATACACACACGCACGCACACACAAATGAATACACAATTTATATATATATAACCATCATCATGTAGTCTGTCCTTGACAGAAAGTCGCTCTCCTCATAACCAATCGATAGGAATATATATCAGCAGTCAGTCAGTACTCGCCTCTCCATGCTCGTGTTTAGGGTGTCCTTGATGTGTCCATCTACGTTTTTTTCGGTCGGCCTCTGCCTCATCTTCCTGGGAACAATGCTCTCTGAAATTGATTCTCCCAGTCCGTCATGGGGCTTGATGCGGCCGGAAAACCTCAGTTTCCGAGCTCTTCGACACTCGATCTTGCAGAATGAATTTACTTGTCATTTTCTTTACCCAAGGTATTTTGATGATTCTCCTGTAGCATTCTGACTCAAAAGCTCGAATCTTCTTTCGTAATATTGATGTGCTGGTCCATGTCTCACATTCATACATTGCCACCGGGAACACACATGTTCTGAGGATCTTGAATTGTAATTCTCTTTTAGTATTGTGCCACACATTTTGCATACCGTTCAGTTTCTGCATCGCTATGGACAATGATCTTCTAATTTCCCTTGCGCAGTCCCCATCTTGATTCTAGATTCTAGGAACCAACATCATCAAACACGGGACATTCCCATAAATGCTCCGTTCTCCGTCCAAACAGCTAGCTAAGCATATATATATACTCAGAGTCCCAGTCAGGTGTTGATTTCGTGTTCTTCGGATCTTTCCAGACAGAACACACTTTATCCCTTCTCCCCTAGTCACTCCCGAATCTATCATCCTCTGCACATATGCATTTTTACAACCCTCTGTCTCTTCATCATTCTGTAAACTGTCCATGACTGCCCTTATCAACTCAACCCTGTTTCTCGTCAACACCGTGTCGTTCACCACAGCTCGTCCCGCCACTGCATCAGCTCTTTAGTTGCCGCAGACGCCTGCAGCATGCCTGTTTCAAGGAGGGCCTGACTAACACGACTGATCAGTATATGTTGCCAGACGTTAGCCTTCCTCCCCTTCACCCTTGATATGTGTAGTGTTCATGTGCTGTGGGTGCCTACTGTCTGCAGCTACTCGCATGTAAACGTTATGCTCAGCCAATACATATCTAGACCAAGAAAGAAGTGCAATCGTAACTCTGATCTTCACCGTACAGGTATTCTGGTGCACTCAAGGAGCATACAGGTATTCTGGTGCACTCAAGGAGCATACAGCTATTATGGTGCACTCAAGGGGCCTACAGGTATTCTGGTGCACTCACGGAGCATACAGGTATTCTGGTGCACTCACGGAGCATACAGGTATTCTCGTGCACTCAAGGAGCAGAAAGCCATTCCTTTATTCTGAATGCGTTCTAACTGTTCACGCTGTCTTAGTCTTAGTCGACCAGATTCCCCACGACTTCCGGTGTCAGACAGGGATGTGCTCTTCCCCCCGACTTATTCCACCGGGCAGCCGACTGGCTTCTTGACCGCCTTAGCGTGCATCAGGAGGGTATAGCTACTGATCAGTCAATCTTTACTGATCTTGTTTACGCTGACGAAATTGTCATGTTCGGCACAGACAACTCTGAGCTGCAGCACTCGAAAGCACACGAAATTTTATTAAAACGCCCTCCCTAGGCCAGTCTATATCCTGGGCCAAGACCAGAGTTCAGATCTTCATTTCCGACACAGCAACCCAGGGTACTGCAACTCAAGATCACATTGCGGAGGGCACAAACGAATTTACCTATCTCGGCAGCATGATATGTTCCGATGGGCGCAGCGTTCCCATACGTCAAGACGGATCGGACTAGCTGCGACCGCTATGAACGACCTCCGCCGTGTGTGGAGTAATGGCAAGATCTCTCTCGGGACAAAAATCCGCATCTACCAGTCCTGCGTGGTCCCAGTCCTGCGTGGTCCCAGTCCTGCTTGGTCCCAGTCCTGCGTGGTTCCAGTCCTGCGTGGTCCCAGTCCTGCGTGGTCCCAGTCCTGCGTGGTTCCAGTCCTGCGTGGTCCCAGTCCTGCGTGGTCCCAGTCCTGCGTGGTCCCAGTCCTGCGTGGTTCCAGTCCTGCGTGGTCCCAGTCCTGCGTGGTCCCAGTCCTGCGTGGTCCCAGTCCTGCGTGGTCCCAGTCCTGCTTTACGGCTCCGAAACCTGGTCATTGCTGAAACATGGCATGTCGAGACTGGAAGTCTTTCACACGCGCAACCAGCGGCGTATCCTGGGCATCCGATGGCATGACTACATCCGCAACGTGAAGGTTTCTGCTAAAACAGGCCTCCATCCAATCTAAAAAACAGTTAATCGGTGCCGAGTTTCTTTGTTTGGTCATGTTGAACGACTGGACCAGAAAACCCCTGCCCACAAGATACTGCACATGTCTTTCCTCAGCCCCAAAAGTCTTCTTCCAACCGGCTGGAGGCGCAGAAGAGGCCGTCCCCGAACAGTATGGCTCCAGCAAGTAGGAACCTCCTCCTCCGCCCTGGACGTGGCCTGGAACCGCGCCACAGCTGTGGGTCATGGATGTGGCCGACTGACGCAATGGGCCTCAGAAACATAAGCAAACATTACTAAATTTATTCTTAGTCGACCTGTACTTCTACAGAGGCAGATGCCCATGTGCAGGTCCCAGCTCTGGTATTAGCTGGATGTAGCCGGGAGAATGATTTCCTGCTTAGCGGGCTAGGCTCGAGCAACTTAATACTCCACTTTGTTGGGACAATCTCTTACGGAGGGTGGTTAATCGATGTACAAATTGATCTTAATAGACTAAAACACTAGAATGAGGCAGACCAGTATAATATTAGGCGCCATCTATGCTGCTCTAAACAAACCACGTAACCATGGCCGGTCTTATGCCACGTCACAGTTAGTCGCCTCTTTGGATATGCTAACTGTGAGGCAGTGGTGCTATTCTTGACCTTGCCATACACAAAGACCCCGGCAGACTACACACTGTAACTGTAACCTTAGCAATGTGAAAGCCGTTACTAAAAAGCGGACCCTGATGCAAGCTGCGAGCTAACAGTCTTTGAACTGCTGTCAGCTCATTCACTGTGCAGCATCTACGGGCCCCAATAATTGAATTAACGAGTGGCATTCACAACAACAACAGCAACATGACAATAACTGTAGTCACTTACTTAATGATATGTAGTTACTTACTTAATAATCTGTAGTTACTTACTTGATAATCTGTAGTCACTTACTTAATAATCTGTAGTCACTTACTTAATAATATGTAGTCACTTACATAATACTATGTAGTTACTTACTTAATAATCTGTAGTCACTTACTTAATAATCTGTAGTCACTTACATAATAATCTGTAGTTACGTACTTAATAATCTGTAGTTACTTACTTAAAAATCTGTAGTTACTTACTTTATAATCTGTAGTTACTTACTTAATAATCTGTAGTCACTTAATAATCTATAGTCACTTACTTAATAATCTGTAGTCACTTACTTAATAATCTGTAGTCACTTACTTAGTAATCTGTAGTCACTTACTTAATAATCTGCAGTCACTTACTTAATAATCTGTAATCACTTAATAATCTGTAGTTAATTACTTAATAATCTGTAGTCACTTACTTAATAATCTGTAGTCACTGACTTAATAATCTATAGTCACTTACTTAATAATCTGAAGTCACTTACTTAATAATCTGCAGTCACTTACTTAATAATCTATAGTAACTTACTTAATAATCTGCAGGCACTTACTTAATAATCTACAGTCACTTACTTAATAATCTGCAGTCACTTACTTAATAATCTGTAGTCACTTACTTAATAATCTGCATTCACTTACTTAATAATCTGTAGTCACTTACTTAATAATCTGCAGTCACTTACTTAATAATCTGTAGTCACTTACATAATAGTCTGTAGTCACTTACTTAATAATCTGTAGTCACTTACTTAATAATCTGTACTTACTTAAAAATCTGTAGTTACTTACTTAATAATCTGTAGTCACTTACTTATAATCTGTAGTCACTTACATAATAATCTGTAGCCACTTACTTAATAATCTGTAGTCACTTACTTAATAATCTGTAGTCACTTACTTAATAATCTGTAATCACTTACTTAATATTCTGTAGTCACTTACTTAATAATCTGTAGTCACTTACTTAATAATCTGTAGTCACTTACTTAATAATCTGTAGTCACTTACTTAATAATCTTTAGTCACTTATTTAATAATCTGTAGTCACTTACTTAATAATTTGTAGTCACTTAATAATCTGCAGTCACAATAATCTGCAGTCACTTACTTAATAGTCTGTAGTAACTTACTTAATAATCTGTAGTCACTTACTTAATAATCTGTAGTCACTTACTTAATAATCTGTAGTCACTTACTTAATAATATGTAGTCACTTACTTAATAATCTGTAGTCACTTACTTAATAATATGTAGTCACTTACTTAATAATCTGTAGTCACTTACTTAATAATAATATGATAAGCATCTGTCGATTCTCAATTCTTGGAGGGGGCCCTCGAGCTCAGAGCGAGCAGATTAACAATTCCAACCAGCTCTCTATTTGTAAACAGGGATCGCTTTTATTATGCCTGCGCGATAATCCACAATCTCCAACAACCGATATTTCTCGCTAGATCGCTCTTCCAATGGGTTTGTCATGCAAATGGGTGTCGGTAGAATGAGAGAAAACAAAAATAAAAAGGAGAAAAGAAAGGCAATAATTAGAGAAGAGAGAGAGGAATTGTCGATGGGAAAAGATAGAGGATCGGTGTAGAGAGGAATGGAGCGGCAGAATGATGAGAGGAAGTGTGTGAGAAGAGGACAGAAAGAGAGAGACATATGTGTTAGATATATTAAATATGTATATACATTAAAGGAGGAAGAAGGACGGAGCACAGAGCCTGTGAGAGAAAAAATGTATGCTAGAGAAAAAGTGCATGGGAGAGAGAAAGTGTACAAGAGAGAGAAAGTGTACGAGAGAAAGTGTACGAGAGATAGAGAAAGTGTACGAGAGAGAGAGAGAGAGAAAGTGAAGGAGACAGAGAAAGTGTACGAGAGAGAAAAAGTGTAGGAGAGAGAAAAAGTGTACGAGAGAAAGAAAGAAAGTGTACGAGAGAAAGTGAAGGAGACAGAGAAAGGGTACGAGAGAGAAAAAGTGTACGAAAAAGAAAGTGTACGAAAGAGAGAAAGTGCACGAAAGAGAAAAAGTGTACTAGAGAAATAAAGTGTACATGTACGCGAGAGCTTCTTTTTGTTTCAGAAGTTGCAAGTACTAACGTGGCAGACCAGCAGTTCCCTATCGGCTGTAGTGTAATACTACGTCTCATAGCGAATTCACCAATTCGGAAATCACAGGGCAGATTTCCACCTCCTTGGCGAATCTGCTATAACAGAGTCCGTTTTCAACTGTAGACACCAGGTGGGGGCTTGGTCAGTGTTTTGTCTCTGATCCTGGCGTGAAGTGGGGGCTTCGTTTGAGTGTTTTGTCTCTGATCCTGGCGTTAAGTAGGGGCTTGATCAGTGTTTTGTCTCTGATCCTGGCGTGAAGTGGGGGCTTCGTTTGAGTGTTTTGTCTCTGATCCTGGCGTGGAGTGGGGGCTTGGTGAATGTTTTGTCTCTGACCCTGGCGTGAAGTAGGGGCTTGATCAGTGTTTTGTCTCTGATCCTGGCGTGAAGTGGGGGCTTAATGAGTGTTTTGTCTCTGATCCTGGCGTGAAGTAGGGGCTTCGTTTTAGTGTTTTGTCTCTGATCATGGCGTGGAGTGGGGGCTTGGTGAGTGTTTTGTCTCTGATCCTGACGTGAAGTAGGGGCTTCGTTTTAGTGTTTTGTCTTTTTTCCTGGCGTGGAGTGGGGGCTTGGTGAGTGTTTTGTCTCTGATCCTGGCGTTAAGTAGGGGCTTGATCAGTGTTTTGTCTCTGATCCTGGCGTGAAGTGGGGGTTTCGTTTGAGTGTTTTATCTCTGTTCCTGGCGTGGAGTGGGGGCTTGGTGAGTGTTTTGTCTCTGATCCTGGCGTGAAGTAGGGGGTTTGTTTGAGTGTTTTGTCTCTGATCCTGGCGTGGAGTGGGGGCTTGGTGAGTGTTTTGTCTCTGATCCTGGCGTGAAGTAGGGGCTTCGTTTTAGTGTTTTGTCTCTGATCCTGGCGTGGAGTGGGGGCTTGGTGAGTGTTTTGTCTCTGATCCTGACGTGAAGTAGGGGCTTCGTTTTAGTGTTTTGTCTTTGTCCTGACGTGAAGTGGTGGCTTCGTTTGAGTGTTTTGTCTTTGTCCTGACGTGAAGTGGGGGCTTCGTTTGAGTGTTTTGTCTTTGTCCTGACGTGAAGTGGGGGCTTCGTTTGAGTGTTTTGTCTTTGTCCTGACGTGAAATGGGGGCTTAGTTTTAGTGTTTTGTCTTTGTCCTGACGTGAAGTAGGGGCTTGGTCAGTGATTTATCTCTGATCCTGGCGTGGAGTGGGGGCTTGATCAGTGTTTTGTCTCTGATCCTGGCGTGGAGTGGGGGCTTGATCAGTGTTTTGTCTCTGATCCTGGCGTGGAGTGGGGGCTTGATCAGTGTTTTGTCTCTGATCCTGGCGTGGAGAGGGGGCTTGATCAGTGTTTTGTCTCTGATCCTAGCGTGGAGTGGGGGCTTGATCAGTGTTTTGTCTCTGATCCTGGAGTGAAGTGTCAGCTTCGTTAATACGTTCCATCTGATCCTGACGTCAGGGATCGTCTGTCTGTACGAAGAAGTAGAGGAATAAACAGAGAGGTAAGAAGAGATAAAGAAATAAACAGAGAAAAAAGAAGAGATAGGGAAAAATATCATCTGCGTTGGTCTGCACGAGCACAGAGCGAGACGACATTAACCGTCCAAATGATGCCATACAATGAGTGTCTTGTGAGAGTCCGATACTTACAATATTTTGTTACAGACACTGATACTAACGTATTGGTCATCCTAGACGAATATGGTGTACAGGACCAGTTATAGAGAATACTAAAGCACTGTGCTAACGATGCCAAAGTTTAGTAAGAACGACAAATGGTCTGACCGAAACAATGGAGATAATAACCGGGGTGAGACGAGGGTGTGTGTGTGTTGTCGCCACTACTCTTCAACACATATATGGGCAGAATAACGCTGGAGGCCAAATTAGAGCATCTGCCAAGAAATGCAAAGGAAGAAAGGACAGAGGCTGATCGGTTAAATGAACTCCTGTTTACAGGTGATCAGTGCTTATTAAAATACGAAAGTGAAGACGATCTGCAGCAACATCTGACTGCGCTCAACTCTGTTTGTGAACAATACAGTTTGAAAATTAACACATCCAAAACAAAAACATCGTCTGGAAACCTGAACATTTTGGTAAACGGGATCAAGACCAAACAAGTGCAGGAGTTCAAGTACTTGGACAGTGTTTTCACAGAGGATGGAGGTTTAGATAGAGAAATCGAGATCAGGTGCCAAAAAGTAAATGCAATTGCATACCATCTGTCCCCATTATTGAAACACCCCAACATAAACATGTCCACAAAAATACTGCTGATCAACTGTTTATCCATGCCAACTTCCTGAAAGCAGTGCCAAACACAAACTCTAGAGAGAAAGACCACGACATTTGAGATGAGATTCCTCCAGAAAACCATCAACGGTAATTAGGAGAGACAGAATGCGCAATGAAGAAGTGCGAAACATCGATGGACACAAGACCCTGTGCATTGATGAGGAGAGAATCAAGTGGTTCAGCCACCTAATGAGAATGTAACCTGGCCAACTACCAATGTGCGTCTACAACGTACGGCAATTGAGTTTTCGCCCCTGTGACAGATTACTAGATGGATAGGAAATGTTGCGGATATTCTAAATGGTCATGGGATGAGATCTTCGACAACACGTCTGGCCCTGGACAGAAGACTACGGGTTCCCACGACGCCTCACGGCACAAATTGATAAGACAAGAGAAGACCCTCATTTTACAATACCTCGTTATTTGTGTTTTGTTTTTTTTAATTACTCGAGATGAGCCACATTCCTCTAGATATACCCACATTCCTCTAGATATACCCACATTCCTCTAGATAAACCCACATTTCTCTAGATATACCCACATTCCTCTAGATATACCTACATTTCAATCAAATCAAACAATTATTCAATGAATGGATCTTCTGCGTTCGTTCTAATCAGCATATTGTATCGTAATTTACAGCAAGGCTGCGATATCTGCGTTTTTATGGTCCGGCTCATCCGGTTTCAACTGGCTTTTTTGTGCCTACCTGGTTTGCCGCTCCATGTGATCCATTGGCCAAACTGCACTAGTACAGCCTGTTTTCAGGGCCGCCTTTTTTAGACCGAACTGGGTTTTGGCTATCTCTGGTTCGCTAACCCTGAGGCAAGCAGCTACCTATGAGCCGCTGGCTACTGTAAGCTCATTCCATTTTCTACATCTTTGACCACAATCAATCAATCAATCAAAACGTGTAAGGTGCATGCAGAGCATATGTCTTTAACATTTGGACAAAAATTCCTCTAAACTTAGGCCATTCACTCAAGCAATGTCTACATTGTTGTTTTTGTTTTCTGCGTACTTCATGTACACAAACAAACAAGTCAGCCATGTACATTCTTTGTAGCTTTCTATGCATCGTATTATTAACCCATTCGCTATAGGATCTTCTTGAACCTTGGGCGGTCGAGTTGTTTATTTTTTTTAGTTGATATTTATAAATTTCCTGAAGTTTTTCCAGCTTAAAATGTCAAAAGGAAGACGTAGCCAGCTCCAAGTACAACCCTACGAAAAATGCTTCAGAGGTTTACAGTGCTAATATTGATCGCTCACCTTTCGGGCCCCGGAAACATTCGGGCATTTTTAAAGACCTACATTCGAATATCCTATTGTTTGTTCATTGCACTTGTAACTGATTTACAAGGGTCCAACTAGCCAGCGACAGGGAAGCTCTGAAAATACTATTCTTGGTACCCACGTATAACTTGAGAACCCTGTCCGTTCTTGGTACCCACGTATAACTTGAGAACCTGTCCGAGAGATGAGTTCATAGAACAGGTCATTGTTCCATATTCTTAAACAATGCTCGTTTAAGAATGACGTACCTTCTTACGGTTCTTACTAGAAAGCCTAAGACCTTATAGGTCTCATAGAAGGTTAACAAAACAAGCTAGCCTATCTCTGGTAGTTCAAGGAAAGTTGAGGCGAATGAACTTATTTAGGCGAATGAACTGAAGACAAACAGAAGTCATTGACTGAAATGGGAAGATTAGGATACAAGGATACACATAACATAGCCATTGAGTAATTAGAATAGAGAGATTAAAATAAAAGTAACCGAAGCAGACTAGCACTGAGAAGGAACCAGAGACCACGCACGTGTCAGAATCTGTTTGTGTGTGATATTCTGTTTGAGTCGTCGCTGACACCTGTCACACGTGACGCCGACTTCAAAGTCTCTGTGTGGCATTCGTCTGCATTCTCGTCAGAGGGAGACGTGTTGTGTCAACATGGAGCTGTCGTCCTGGACAACACGTCGTAACACAGGTGTTACCCTTGGCCTGACAACCACAGTAACGGAACCACTGTCGTCTGTCGTAAGCACGAGAACCAGTGCAGTCGCCGAGTTCCTGACTAGACGACGAAGAAGAATAACCAGCAGATGTTATCCCTGTAAACATCTTCCTGACGTTAAGACGAGGCAAGAGGATCAGAAGGCACCTACGTTGTAGAAGCTGAGAGGTGAGACATAAGGCCACCGGGCGTACGAGGACAGAGAGATAGGACTGAGAACAATTAGCTAGACATAATTGTATCAACGCAAAGGCATATAGACTGTAAATGTAACATTTGCTACTTCATAGAACTCAGGGTTATTTTAGTGCAAGAGATATACATGTGCTAATTGTATGAAACTATTGAAAGTCATTACAGTTAGAGTTAGTTATCGTTGGTTACGATAGAAAATGATTTACATGTCATGTATTTTTGATATAATGTGTATGCTGTTTACTAAATAAATATTAATTGGTTTTCGTCAATGTCAAATAATTGTTAGTGTTTTAATTAGATATGTTGTAAGGAAGTAAGTTAATAATTTGTGATATAGTCTGATACACATATATAATTAGTACCATGACTTAGGCTGTCAATAACACTAATCCTAACACATAGATATGTTACGTTTTAGATCTTAGATATGTCATCAAAGAGTCAGCAAGAACACGAAAAGGTATGAGAAAAATGTTTTCTTTCATATGAATACGAAGACAGACAAATTACTTTCTTTGGTAAAATGCCTGACATAGGAGGTGCCATAAGTGTCTTGGCGTTTAAATAGCAACAGCGTGTGGTGATAATTTAATAATTCCCAAGTATTGGCGGAATATAAGCTGGGTGGATCAACACAGGGTAGCAGTTATACCAGTAGTCCAAATATCGACAATTAGAGAAGACAGAATTACAGCTCTTGAAGAGAGTGAATACACAAAGAATATTGACACGTTGACGATCAAGATTAATACATTAGCACGATACCAGATGGAGAACAGAAAGGTCATTGATCAACCTCTGGAGAAAATTACGAATTTAGAAAAACACATGCCAAGGGGAGAGAAAATTAAAGGAAAAAACAATAGCGGCCATGGATAGTCCCAAACATTTCTGACCAGGTAGGGAAGGGAGCGGAGAAAATACGAACGACAATTAGTGACACGGCAAGGAACGATTGACAATGTCCAAACAACTCGCTTGTGAGGGGAGACAATCTGACCGTCATCATCATGTAGCATGTCCTTTGTAGAACGTCGCTCCCATCACAGTCTGTCTGAAAGAAACTTGTTTTAATGTAACACGAGTTACTAATAACAGAATATTAGCGACGGATAATAGAGTTGGAAACTTCAAACGTATTCATATAGAGAAATAGGCAACGAAGAGCGAAGCAGGGGAAGTCAGCGACAGTCCAGAATCAGGCTACGCTGATTGCAATATGCTAGGCAATAAGGAGGCCACCGCCCAACATTTCAAGACCACGGGAAAGTAGTCACTTTCACAGGTGCAGAAAATCTGGAGCCGGTCAAAAGTCTAGCAATGGAATTTCTGAAAGTGTCGACTTAAGTTCAACACTAGGACTCAGACTAAGACATTCAACCCAACGACAACTCAGACTAGACACACAGCCCAAGGACAACTCAGACTAGACACACAGCCCAAGGACAACTCAGACTAGACACAAAACCCCAGGACAACTCAGACTAGACACACAACCCACGGATAACTCAGACTAGACACAACCCAAGGACAACTCAGACTAGACACACAACCCAAGGACAACTCAGACTAGACACACAACCCAAGGACAACTCAGACTAGACACACAACCCAAGGACAACTCAGACTAGACACACAACTCAAGGACAACTCAGACTAGACACACAACCCACGGACAACTCAGACTAGACACACAGCCCAAGGACAACTCAGACTAGACACACAACCCAAGGACAACTCAGATTAGACACACAACTCAAGGACAACTCAGACTAGACACACAACCCAAGGACAACTCAGACTAGACACACAACCCACGGACAACTCAGACTAGACACACAACCCGAGGACAACTCAGACTAGACACACAGCCCAAGGACAACTCAGACTAGACACACAACCCAAGGACAACTCAGACTAGACACACAACCCAAGGACAACTCAGACTAGACACACAACCCAAGATCAACTCAGACTAGAAACACAACCCACGGATAACTCAGACTAGACACAACCCAAGGACAACTCAGACTAGACACACAACCCAAGGACAACTCAGACTAGACACACAACCCAAGAACAACTCAGATTAGACACACAACTCAAGGACAACTCAGACTAGACACACAACTCAAGGACAACTCAGACTAGACACACAACCCAAGGACAACTCAGACTAGACACACAACCCGAGGACAACTCAGACTAGACACACAACCCGAGGACAACTCAGACTAGACACACAACCTAAGGACAACTCAGACTAGACACACAACCCACGGACAACTCAGACTAGACACACAACGCAAGGACAACTCAGACTAGACACACAACTCAAGGACAACTCACACTAGACACACAGCCCAAGGACAACTCAGACTAGACACACAACCCAAGGACACGAGGGACAATTAACTCACAATAATAGGCGAGTAATTGAGATTAGGTCTCCCACTTCAACTCCCACTACTTCTGTCCTTATCCAGACAGAAACTAGTAGAGCAAGAATCTTAGCCTAGAAGGAAGTTATGATGGCATCTATGAAGTTCATGGATATTATGTTACAACAATTATAGATTTTGAAGTGCAGTTTATGGAGAATCGGTGATAGTGTTGAGAGATATAAGATAATGTTACTATTGGTTGAATACTAATTGTAAGTGAATGCAAGAAATAGACAGATTATTTCAAATAATCTGATGCATTATGAAATGTGTGTTATGGTTTTGGATGAAACAGATTGGTGGGTTAGACTGGAAGCCTTGAATGTTGTATTTTTGTTGTCCACTGAGGAACATGAGCTGTTTAGCTCATTATTGTTCTGGAAGAAACTACAAACTGGTGTACGTTAGGTACAACTATCCAATCATACTGTTGATGTGGATATGTGGATCCATTTTTGATTTGTGTGTGTGTGGTTATTGTTAAAGAGCTGTTTTATTCGACGGTCTCGGGATCAAGACGCTGAGCAGCGCATGAGCTGCAGTGGTCAGCGACCCATAGTTGACTGCTAGCGTCAGGGCCAACGAACCATAGCTGACTGCTAGCGTCAGGGCCAGCGAACCATAGCTGACTGCTAGCGTCAGGGCCAGCGAATCATAGCGGCCAAGACCCTTCTACACCTCCACGCGTTGATCCTGGATAACAGGCTGCAGCAGAGCAGACTGGCTAAGGAGAAGGGATCGAAGAGAGAATGCTAAGCTGCTGAAGTCGGATGTGTTGGACCGAAAGGTGCAAATATCGCAGCCAAGCTGTAAACTACGACACAACCATTCCGTTCTCTGGACTACATTCTGCTACTTACGCCCTTTCAGGGTTTGACAGTGGGAGATTGAGAACGAACGAAGAAGAAGAAGATTCGACGGTCTGATGTAAGGCGGACCAGTGTAACAGAACGAAGGGGTGTACCCGTTGAAATGTAATATTGATGAATGTATTCATTTGTTGCTGTAAGAGAGTGAATGACGTATAACCGCTATTGGTATATTATGTAATATGAAATAGTAGACGTCCTATTTCTTTGGTTTGTTTAGACGAATGCTGTTTGTACAGGGGATGGTAAGGTAAGGCTAACCAGTCCTATTGACATGATGGGTCTGATATGTTTCAGTATTACGGATGACACCTACAATGAGAGATGTGTGATGTGGCACTAGTTGTTTGTACAGCGTACGCGCGTAGACTGAGAGGTCACCCAGAATGCAAGGAGAGCTATATTTCTTTGATGTTCTTATTTCAAAATGTAAAAATAAATTAGGTATGTATACATAAATATTTCAATTATGTAACGCATATATTTTTTATGTCTATTAGATAAAGATTTCAGGTGACCAGTAACCATTTCCTGGGTGGTACACGTGAGCATTCTGTCTTACAACCAAGGCACCACAACAGTCATGAATTACCCGTAGATACAGAATGTCCCCGTGTAACAGATACAAACATTTGGTGAATGGCGTATGTGACGTCCCTAGTAAATGTTTTAATGGGAGGAAGGTGCGATGATGATGATAGGTGACGTATAGAGATGATGATAGGTGACGTATAGAGATGATGATAGGTGACGTATAGAGATGATGATAGGTGACGTATAGAGATGATGATAGGTGACGTATAGAGATGATGATAAGTGACGTATAGAGATGATGATAGGTGACGTATAGAGATGATGATAGGTGACGTATAGAGATGATGATAGGTGACGTATAGAGATGATGATAGGTGACGTATAGAGATGATGATAGGTGACGTATAGAGATGATGATAAGTGACGTATAGAGATGATGATAGGTGACGTATAGAGATGATGATAGGTGACGTATAGAGATGATGATAGGTGACGCATAGAGATGATGATAGGCGACGTATAGAGATGATGATAGGTGACGTAAAGAGATGATGATTGGTGACGTAAAGAGATGATAATAGAATACGTATAGAGATGATAGGAGACGTATATAGATGATATAAGACGTATATAGATGATGATAGGAGACGTATAGAGATGATCATAGGAGACGTATAGAGATGGTAGAATACGTATGGAGATGATGATAGGAGACGTATAGAAATGATGATAGGAGACGTATAGAAATGATGATATGGGACGTATAGAGTTGATGCTGGGAGACGTATATAGATGCTGATGATAGGAGATGTATAGAGAGATAATAGGAGACGTATAGAGATGATGATGATGACAGGAGACGTATAGAGAAAGAGGTGACGAAGAACGCCACCATGTGAAGTACATATGTATTATTTCAAAGATGTTGTTTTATTGTGTTCATTAATTTTTTTATTATCAATATTGTTGATGCTCATTGGTTAAGTGGTGACGTGAGAAGTCTTATTTGTGAAGAAGAGATAACAATAAGTAAGTTCTCTTATTGAGTAAAACGACTTAACAATTAGAACATAGAGTGACCGCTGCAGAGGGTTGAATAAGGTCAGATGTTAGGGAAGCCAGTAAATGGGTTAACAAGAGGGCAAAATGGAAAACGCAGAATATACAGTATTTGGTTGAAGATGCTGTGATCAAGAGATTGTGTACATCTAGTTAGTGTACCTGAGGCGTTAGCGTAATATTATGATAGTATAGTGTTTAGGTACGTACTGGGGTATGGGTCAACATTGATAACCCTACATTATATATATATATATATATATATATATATATATATATATATATATATATATATATATATATATATATATATATATATATATATATTTATATATATATATATATATATATATATATATATATATATATAAATATATATATATATATATATATATATATATATATATATATATATAAATATAAGTTGAGGCGAATAAACTTAAGACAAACAAAAAGTCATTGGCCGAAACGGGGAGATTAGAATATAAGTTAGGGGATCAGGGTTTTATGGAGATATCAGAAAGAGCAGAGAAGAGAAGACTGCATTTAGTAGGAAGGATATACACCTGAGCAGAAGCTAGTATAGACGACAGAACATTGTCAGTGAGTAACTAGAATAGAACGACAGAAATGGAAGTCACCGAAAGAGACTTGCACTGAAAAACAACCAGAGACCACGCGCGTGTAGGAATCTGTATGCGTGTGATTTTCTGTTTTGAGTCGTTGTTGACACCTGTTACACGTGACGACGACTTCAAAGTCCGTGAGTGACATTCGTCTGCATTCTCGTAAGAGGGAGACGTATTGTTTCAAGGTCAATCTGTCGCCCTGAACAACGCGTCGTAAAACAGGTGTTACCCGTGGCCTGCCAACCGCAGTAACGGAACCACAGTACCGTAACCACTGTTGTCTGTCGTAATCACGAGAACCGCGGTAGTCGCCGAGTTCCTAACTAGTCGACGAAGAGGAATACCCAGCAGGTCTAATCACTGTAAACATCTTCCTGACGTTAAGACGAGACAAGAGGCTCAGAAGACACCTACGTTGTGGAAGACCACGGAAGGACGTGCGAGGACAGAGAGATAGGACTGAGAACAATTAGCTAAATAGAAATGTATGAGCACAGAGTGATATAGATTGTGGATGGAACTTTTACTAGATTTGACCACGTGATAGAACCCATGGTTATTTTAGCGCAAGAAAAAT
Source organism: Ariolimax columbianus (assembly GCA_036924085.1). Taxonomy (NCBI): domain Eukaryota; kingdom Metazoa; phylum Mollusca; class Gastropoda; order Stylommatophora; family Arionidae; genus Ariolimax; species Ariolimax columbianus. Next base: position 76,835,772 of record JAVGWX010000004.1, on the reverse strand, counting down.
ACCTTCGCTAATTGCACGAAACTCTTGAAATTCATTATAGTTAGTAAGTTTATAGTTGGTTACGATATTTGCCTATTATTACGACAGGCAGATGAGGCCAATTATAGCACAATCGCCTGGAGGATATCGGTCCACCTTCATCAGCACGCTCGGGATGTGAGGAAAGCTACTGCAACCCGCCACTTAGCGTCCTTTTCAGGGCGCACACAAAAGTAACCTACTCATTGTGGGCATTCGCAAACAATAACAACAACAACTAGATAAATATTCATTGGTTTTCGCTGTTGTTAAAAAACTGTTAGTGTTTTAATTAGGGTTGTGAGCTAAGGAGTGATAGTTGTAAGGAAAAAAGCTAATAATTTGTGATAGAGTGTGTCTGATACATAGATGTAATTAGTACCGTGACTTATGATATCAATAACCTTAACCCTATCACAGGCTTATGGCCATGACATTTACAAGATCGTGTCTGCTTACAAATTGCATAACTGAGTGGACCGGGTATTTGAGATGATTTATTCCCAAGCCAGCGTCGTTGCGGTTGGACGGCCAGAATGAGTCTTGTGTGCGCCCTGATGTTTAATAGCGGGTTGTGATGAAGTCTTCTCTGTTCCTAATAATAGAGTTCAATACACTCCATGAATTCCCATAGGCATTGAGTCTTTATTAGTAAAGTGCGTAGACACCGATGGTTCCTGCAGTTTGATGGCTGTACACACATCTCGTAGACACCGATGGTTCCTGCAGTTTGATGGCTGTACACACATCTCGTAGACACCGATGGTTCCTGCAGTTTGATGGCTGTACACACATCTCGTAGACACCGATGGTTCCTGCAGTTTGATGGCTGTACACACATCTCGTAGACACCGATGGTTCCTGCAGTTTGATGGCTGTACACACATCTCGTAGACACCGATGGTTCCTGCAGTTTGATGGATGTACACACATCTCGTAGACACCGATGGTTCCTGCAGTTTGATGGATGTACACACATCTCGTAGACACCGATGGTTCCTGCAGTTTGATGGCTGTACACACATCTCGTAGACACCGATGGTTCCTGCAGTTTGATGCATGTACACACATCTCGTAGACACCGATGGTTCCTGCAGTTTGATGGCTGTACACACATCTCGTAGACACCGATGGTTCCTGCAGTTTGATGGCTGTACACACATCTCGTAGACACCGATGGTTCCTGCAGTTTGATGGCTGTACACACATCTCGTAGACACCGATGGTTCCTGCAGTTTGATGGCTGTACATACATCTCGTAGACACCGATGGTTCCTGCAGTTTGATGGCTGTACACACATCTCCGTTCTCTTTTGTGCCTATGTCAGTTCGAACATCGGTCGATATCAAAGACATGCAGGCTGTGAGTTGCTGATTCATCAACTGCCGTGTCATCATCTAACATGCAATCATTGGTAGATTTCAACCTACCCACATCTATCGTAGTCGCAATTGATGGGTGTGAAACCAAGATGTCAGCTTTTTCGTTGCCATGTTTTCGCTTTCCTTTTCTAACCGAAGGGAGGCAGTCTGGCCTGGGGGAGCGACCATGCTCGATAAACCGTGGGGGACCGGCGAAGACCTGAAACGAAGTCTCCTCCGTGATCCTTACCGGCTTAGAAGTAGAGCATTAGTTGGTCAATGAAGATGAAGAAGTTGCCCTAAGCCCAAGAATAACCAATGCAGTCGATCCACACCATCCTCTGCAGAAGTGACGTCTCTACAGTTGTTCTCCACTCAGACCTTAGCCAGCGCTTCTGTACCTTCCGAAGTAAGAACTGGGAGTCGAACACAATGACTCCTTGTTAAATACATCTCATATATCTTAGAGCTGCACTTACTGCGTCAATCTCCATTCTCGCACATGAATTTGCTATTCTGAATCGGTGCAGCGACGACCTCCACTCCCACCTAGTAACAAGGAACAATTTGGTTGGTCAGAGTGGTCAATGCTTGGAATGCATTGCCACAGGAAATAGTGAGGCAGTGTCAATTAATTCATTCAAGAACAGGTTGGGTGCGCATAGGTATTTTCAGATCTTGAAGTAAAATAAAAAAAAGTAAAGGAAATAAAAGTAAAAGTAACATTTTTAGATCGTGAAGAACATTTAACAATTCAAGTGTATGCACCAACATCAGCAGCTGACGATTGCGAAATGGATGATTTCTATAACACCTTGCAAGAAACGATGGAAAAAGTAGAAAAAAGAGATATCTTGATCATCACTGGCGATTTCAATGCGAAAGGTGGAGAGGAAAGAGCCGAAATCAGAAGAAGATTAGCCATGGCAATGCAGATACTGAGCAGGCTGAAGAAATTATAGCAGAGCACCAACATAATGATAAAAGTAAAAGTCTTGAGAGCCTGTGTTTTTCATGTGGCAGCTTATGGCTGGGAATCACGAATGATTACCAAAACTTCTAGACAAAGAATCGAATCCTTCGAGTCAAACTGTTACAGAAAGATCCTTAGAATTCCCTGGGCAGAAATAAACACAAATGTAGACATTCGGCAAGAGTTGAGCATAGAGAAGAACTGGTTTATCAATTCCATTATGACCTGAAAATGCAAATACTTTGGTCACATCAAGAGACACAACGGTCTCGAGAGAACAGTGATGGAAGGTATGGTGCCAGGCAAAAGAGTAAGATGTAGACCAAAAAGACGATGGCACCAAGATATCCAGGAATGCCTGAGTATGACCGTTGCAGAGGCTGGAGTTTTGGCAAGGGAACGAGTTTCTTTCAGACAGACTGTGATGGGAGCGACGTTCTACAAAGGACATGCTACATGATGATGATGAAGTAAAATCAACTGTATACAGTCTTCAGGGGCTTCTAAACCAGTATAAAGTCGTTAAGCTATTCTAGGCGAGAAACCCCAACCAGATATCGCGATTCACAGTGTACGTATGGGTTACTAGAATTACCGCAGTGATAGTAAACGTAAAGACATTCTCCAAAAAAATAGTCTACGGCCCACACCCATGAGACCTTCTTAAAGGAGAATGCAACCATCTAATGTCCAGGATACAGTTGGTACAGTAATCCATGTGGGTCAGTAAGTCGGGGCCTGATGAATTCTGACATGCCTTCTATCTGTTTAATTAGTGGTTTTGTCGAAATATTAAGCAGCCAGCTTAAGTCAGCATTCTTGTCTAGCTATTCGTTTCAGACGCATATTTGTCATCTTCCTCCGTCTTCTTTCTCATTCCTCCTTCCCTCTTACTACTCATGTTCTTTATCCATCTTCACATTCCTCTACCTCTTCTTCTTCATGTTTTTCTCTTTTTGCTTCTGCCATCATTGTTAATTTAGATTAGGACTCCTGATTCTTCAATAAATTTTTCTGTCTTTTTCAGGATCTCAAGTACCACCATATAGTTTCTCATCAGATCTGTGTGCTGTGAACAACACTGAAGTACATGTACTGCCATCATATGTGCCAGGCCGCAGTAACAAAGGCTGGTGGTACCGGTGGTACCTATCTTGAGTTGATTGTACAGGTGGTGTCTCATTCTGTTGTCGCCAGTTCGAAGACGTAGTATAATAACCGGGTCTTTCTCGACAGTCAGTAGTATCCGTCATCTGTGTGGTGTTTGAGATTTTCTTCCTGTCACAGTGTGATGGTATCCATTGCATCACCGCGTTCTGGAAGCCGTGGGACATTTTCGACAAGGCTTTATTTTCTTTGGTCAGTTCACTGTTCTTGTGAGCTCGTGAGATTTGAGTGTCGTTATCGCTGACTGTGCATCAGTTAGTATCACGATTTTCTCATGTTTTTGTGCCAAAGAACCATTTCAGCTTAGGCCTTAAGAGCTTTAATGTCAGCTCTAGAGTTGCTTGAGAACTTAGTTGTGACTATAGACGTCATGAGAACTTAATTGTGACTATAGACGTCATGAGAACTTAGTTGTGACTATAGACGTCATGAGAACTTAATTGTGACTATAGACGTCATGAGAACTTAGTTGTGACTATAGACGTCATGAGAACTTAGTTGTGACTTTAGACTTCTTCATAACAGTTGTGACTATAGACGTCATGAGAACTTAGTTGTGACTATAGACTTCTTGAAAGTAAAACAATAAGTTAGAAGAGAAAGAAAAAGAGAAAGTAGAATGCAGTTAATGAGAGTGATTATCTTCGTTAGAAATCAGTTGACTTAGCGAGCTAATCTTGATTAGATGACCTTTTTTTCCATCTCTCTTTGCTAAATGGGGTATACGAGATTGGCAGACGTGAAAACGTTCTTGAAACGAACACATTTTTCTTTAAGTGCAAGACCAACTGGTGTAGGCGATTATCTCTATA